>CM053584.1:130448095-130459323 GCA_028627135.1 Pseudochirops cupreus
CCTCTCCAGCATTTGTCATTTTCCTGTTTTGTCATCTTAGCCAATCTGACTGGTGAGATGTGGTACCTCAAAGTTGTTTTGATTTGCATTTCTTGAATCAATAGTGATTAAGAGCATTTTTCCATATGCTTAAAGATATCTTTAATTTCTGCTTCTGAAAATTGCCTGTTCATATCCTTTGACCATTTATCAACTGGGGAATGACTTGTATTATAAATTTTACTTAATTCCCTGTATATTTTAGAAATGAGGGCTTTATCAGAGACACTGGTTGTAAATATTCTTTCCCAGTTTCCCACTTCCTTCTTTATCTTGGTTGCATTTGCTTTGTTTGTACAGAAACTTTTCAAATAATGTACTCAAGGTTATCCATTTTGCATTTTACAGTGCTCTCCAACTCTTCTTTGGTCATAAAGTCTTCCCTATTCTCTCTCATTTTTTCAAAGATCATCAACAACACTTGATGGTTCTTTCAGTGCCCCTGGATGTAATATATGTAAGCTGGGTGACATGAAACCATTTTGTAGGCAATTAGACAATTTGCTTGCAGTCTGTCTTTCCAGGCTGATTCCACATTCCTTTTCCTCCTGCACTAAATGCTTCTGCCACAATTCATCTTCCCTCTACGTGTCGTTCTGTCTCCTTTCTTTGTACCTGCTCAGGCTGTGGCCCATGCCTGGCACTCTCTCCATCCTGACCTCCAACTCTTGAGTGCCCAGAGGGCTATAAAAGTGTACATACCCTTTGATTCAGCAGTACCACTACTAACTCTGTATCCCAAAAAGAACATAAAAAAAGTAAAAGGACCCATGTGTACAAAAATGTTTATAGCACCTCTTTGTGATGGCAAAGAATTAGAAATTGAAAGGATGCCCATCAATTGGGGAATGACTGAACAAGTTGTGGTATATGAATATAATGGAATACTATTATCCTTTAAGAAATGATAAACAGGCAGATTTCAGAAAAACTTGGAAAGATATGAACTGATGCTGAGTGAAGTGAACAGAATCAGGAGAATATTGTATGCAGTAACAGCAACATTGTACAATGATCAACTATGAATGAGTTAGCTTTTCTCAGCTATACAATGATCCAAGACAATTCCAAAAGACTTGTGATAGAAAATCCAGAGAAGGAACTATGGAGTCTGAATGCAGCTCAAACCATATTCTTTTCACTTTTTTGTTTGTTTTTTCTTTCTTGTGGTTTCCCCCTTTTGTTCTAATTCTTCTTTCACAACATGACTAATGTGGAAATATGTTTAATATGATTGTACATGTATAGCCTATATCAGATTGCTTGTCATTTGGGGGAAGGGGGAAAGGAGGGAGGGAGAAAAAAAATTTGGAACTTAAAATCTTATAAAAGTAAATGTTGAAGACTAGCTTTACATGTAATTGGGGGAAAATACTATTAAGTGGGGGGAAAAAAGAAAACTCAATGACCTGCTTTAGGACAGAGAAATGAATGAAGCTCCAGGGCATTGCAATCCTTCAGCTCGATTGCAGATAACTTGAAAGGTTAAAATCAACATGGTGAGTAATAAATAACTGTTTGTAGACTTAATGCTTAAATAAGTACTCTTGATTTCATAACCAACAGAAGAGTAAGTTTCATAAATTTTATTTCATAATGAAAATATGAATCACTAATTTGATTCTGATTTTAGGCATGAAGAATATTAAAGAACCCAGAGAAGAGTTCTTCGAGAAGCAGGAGCAGTTGAGAAGACAATAGAAACAGAGTTAGAATATGCTAGAAAGAGTAGTCAGCTGACAGGAAGGCTTTAGCTGTTGTATTTGGGAGGCTGCTGGTTGGCCAGAGAAAGGCTAAAACTCATTGGAAAATAAAATAGCTGATTTTTCTTGCTGGTCAGTATCTTCTACACTACAATTTGAGAAAGGCAACCTCTTAAGAGATGCCTCGTTGCACTCTGCTTCCCACCCTCTGGTTCTGGTGAGAAAAGCATTTTGTTGTTCAGTCTTCAGTAATGTCCAACTTTTTGAGACCCCATGGACCAACTGTCCTTAGGGTTTTCTTTGTAAAGATAAAGTGGTTTGCTATTTCCTTCTCTAGTTTTATGCAGGCAGGGGTTAAGTGACTTGCCCAGGGTCATATAGCTAGTAAGTATCTGAGGTCAGATTTGAACTCTGATATCTGTGACTCGAGATCCAGTGCTCTATTCACTGAGCCACCTAACTGCCCTCTGAGAAAAACAGGGAGAAAAATAGATTTTGTAGCTACTCTGCTATAACTGTATATTGAGGCTGATTGCACAGTATTGCAGGTAGTTACCTGGGCTTATCTGCATTGACCAGAGAGTCAATGGTAGTTCTCTGCATTAAGGGAACTGCTTATCATGGTAATGGTGTAACACTGCCTCAGTACCCTTTTAAGGGTGATTTTGTGTTTAAAAAGCTTCTCACTGCTTCAGTAATTTTAGAGTAGAAAATCAGCAGAAAAACAGTAAGGACTAGAAAGGGAGCAATTAGTAGAAATGTGGTATCCTATGATACAGTTGGTTTGTGATGAGACCAAGAACATCAAGGTCT
The DNA here is from genome assembly GCA_028627135.1 of Pseudochirops cupreus. Taxonomy (NCBI): domain Eukaryota; kingdom Metazoa; phylum Chordata; class Mammalia; order Diprotodontia; family Pseudocheiridae; genus Pseudochirops; species Pseudochirops cupreus. The sequence goes on from CM053584.1 coordinate 130,450,651, forward strand.
TCAGTTCAAAGTTGTGAGTTGCTGCCTGTGAGGTTCACATTGCAAGCGGTTGTGTCATGCCACAGGGAAGTGTTTGAGGCCCGGGAATTAGTTGGGTCACGTGGAGGTCAGGGCATATCACACTGTCCCCTGCCAGGGGATACTGCATTGCTCAGGACTCTCTTGCGTGGGGTTGCCTCTGTTCCTGATTGGTGTCTCCACACCTTGGGGCCTTCGTACCCTTGTAATTGCACTCCCCCTCTCACAACTCTGTTCAGGTGGGTTCTGTCACGTGTGGTAGGTGGGTCTGGGCTCTATTTAAGACCTAGGACTGGGAGGCATCTTTGGAAGTCTGCCTTAGTATATGGCTTCCCCATGGAGAGACCTTAATAAACTTTTCTGTTTGGACCTCAGAGCCGTGACTCTTCTGTTCCTGAAAGGTACGCTAGCGTCGTTGAGTTGTGTGTGAAACCGTTGCCCCTGCTGATAAGTGAGGGCACTCTCAGAGAGAACCCTGACAGCTGCCTGGTCTGTTCTCACTCATGTATTTCCCTATTAACTTTCTGTAAGTATGTGTTAGAGGTATAATATGACCCAGATTTAGCGTGATCGTGGTATTTATAGTACTTCTAGTATTCATAATACATTGATTATCTCTGCATTTGCTAAACAGCGTACTCACTTATTATTCCTTTTGTCTTAAGTAAATGTTTGTGTTTAAGAATTAATGGTGTTATCATTGTGATGAACTCATTTTGTGTATTGATGATGACTCAGGAGCCTCAGTGGTCAGTGGAGGTAATTACAACTATGTTATCCATATGACCTCAAGAAAGGGAATTGTTATCTATTGCCAGTGGTCCTTTCTTGGGAATATAGAATCACCAATGTGAGTGCAGCTTAAAATGAGCTAGCCATCCCAGAGAATGAATGGGTAGCCCATGTCTCATCTAAGTGGTATGTAAGAGATATAATACCTGGCCTTTTTAAGGTCTTTTTAAAAAAAAGTTTATCAATGAATTCCCTGTAAATCTATATTGATCTCATTAGGTAGCTCCTCTTTTTCACCAAATTTGAGATTTGGGAGGAACTTCAGTGGCTATCTAGTCTTAACACATACAAGAATGAATTTTCCACTATAACATACCTGACAAATGATTTTTCAGGTTCTTTTGGAATAGAATAGATGAAGGTAATCAGGATCACTAAGAAGGAAGAACACCACAACCTCTTGGGGCTGATCTTGCCATTTTCAGAGGGTTCTAATTGTTATGAAGTTTTTCTTTATATCAAACCTAAATTTGATTCTTTGTAACTTTCATCCTGTTATTTCCAGTTCTGCCCATTGTGACCAAACAGAAGAAGTCTCATATTTCTTCCCTGTGACAGCCTTCCAAGAATTTGAAGACAACTATCATGTTCCCATGGAGTTTTCTCTAGGCTAAACTTCTCTAGTTCATTCCTCCCATCATCATATGGCATGGACTTGAGGCTCTTCATCATTCTGAATATTCTCCTCTGTATAGTCTTCAGCTTATCAGTGTCCTCTGAAGACAAAGATCCAGATGTGGTCTGACCGAAGAAGAGTACATTGAGACTCTTAACACTTTATTTCTGGAAGCTGTGGCTCTCTTGATACAGCTCTAGATCGTGTTGGTGTTTTTGGCTATCCTATTAAACTTTTGACTGATACTGAACTTCTGTTCTTGGCTTGTAGATTTGAAGATGTTTGTGGGACATCTAGTGTAGCTGAGGGTAAAGACTATTTCATTTTTGTCTTTGCATTCCTAGTGCCTAGCGCCATGCCTGCAACATAGTAGTAGTTGCTTAATAAATGTTTGTTGATCGATTGATTGGTGATATGAGACTGAAAGTGAGTAAGGCTGGATACATAGGTCTGGAAGTCATCTGCATTGAGACAATTAAGCCCATGGGAGTTGATGAGATCACCAAGTGAAAGAATGTAGAAAGAGAAGAGTATTGGGTCCATGATGAAGCCTTGGGGTATGCCCAAAGTTAGAAGACCAGGATTTGGATAATTATTTAGCAATGAAGACTGAGAAACAATCAGATAGGTAGGAAGAGAACCAAGAGAGATCAGTATGACAAAAATTCAGATAAGAAAGTATCCAGGAAGGGAGGATGGCCAATAGAATCAAATGTTGCAGAGAGAGAAAGATGGATGAAGTTTGAGAAAAGGTCATCGTACTTGGCAATTGAGATATTATTGGCAACTTTGGAGACTCAGTTTTGGTGAAGTGATGAAGTAGGAAGCCATAATGAGAAAGGTTGAGAAATGAAAAGAAAGGAAGTGGAGGCCATGACTGTAGGAAGGTTTATCTAGGAGTTTTACTGGAGAAGGAGCTTAAGGGGAAGAATGAATTGAGTGAGGGTATTTTCCTGATGGGCATGTTTGTATACAGCAGAGCAAGAATGGGGTGGGAAAGGTGGGGAAGAAGAGAGGGAGAGGGAGAGAGAGAAAAGAAAGAGAAAAAGACAAGAAAGAAGGAGTAGGAGGGCAAATAGAGGCAGACAGAAATAGAGACAGAGACAGAGATACATATATCTGATATGTATGAAAGCAGGGACAATCTATTGGAAAAATTGGGATCAAAAGTACATGTAGAGGCATTAGCCTTGGTGAGGAGAAAGGCCATCTTTTTGTCAGAAATTGGAGTAAAGAAGGAGAGAATGGGGATGATTTAAAGAGATTTTAGATAAAGGGGGAGGGAAGTGGGTAGGTGATGCAGTGAATAGAGCACCGAGTCAGGAAGACCTGAGTTCAAATCCAGCCTCAGACACTTGACACTTACTAGCTGTGTGACCTTGGGCAAGTCACTTAAACCCAATTGCCCTACCTTCCCCTGTCCAAAAAGCAAAAAAAAAAAAAAAAAAGATAAGGAGGAGGGGAGAATATTTTCTCCTGACTGCTGTTTGGACAAAAATCACTTAGCATTTCCCTTCTTAACCCTGAGGAGTTTTTCCTGACCCTGTAACTCATGGACATGACTTTTTAAAAAATTATTTTTTTCAGTTAACAAACATTTAATTTCTCTACTCACCCTCACCATCGTGGGGGAAAAAATAAAAACAAAACCCTTGTAATAAATATGCATACTCAAGCAAAATTAATTCCCATATTGGCCATGTCCAAATGTATATAACTAATTCTGAATATTTAGAGGTCATGATTTTATCTAACAATCTAACCCAGTTTATCCTAAGAGATTGTGGTGAAGGAAAGCTAAGAAACCAAATGGGAGGGATATTGTATAGGAGCCAGAGAAATGAAACCTCAGAACTTAGCTACTATGAAATCATCAATGCCCGTCTCTGGAACTGAGATCAAGTAGGCAGTTAATGTACCAGCAAGTGGGCATTGGATTCAAGTGTAAAGGACAGCATACAAAGGAATTATGTGAAGATGGTAGCATGTTAGGACCTAAAAGAGCTTAGATCCATTAGAAATATCCTAGTAAAGCTCTAAAAACATTCCAGAAGAAAATATAAAGAAAACTAAAGACAATCAGTTATAAACTTCTACATGCATTCTAGAATTGCAAAGAAAGAGCACTAGATTCCTGTGTAAGCTCTGAGCAAAGATATGCCTGGGTAGGTAGAAGACCATGTGAACAAACTGTTACATTTCAAAGCAGCAGACAGGGCCAGAGTAGTGCCAAGAGTAGTGCCGTGGAGACCCAGACTCAGTAGGATACAGGGCCAGACAAGTGCAGTTTTCATACAAGTCACTACAGAATATAGTGCCAAGAACAGCACCCAGGTCAAACACTCCAGAACCAGCATCCAGCCTGTGCCTGAACTACCGTAGGAAATAAGATCAGAAAATTCCTGGAGAAACTGGGGCCTATTCTTTTCTACCATACTTAATCAAGCATGGCTTGCCCACAGTGTTCAAGATTATGGGAGGGAGCAGAGTTGGATCCAAGCACAAACCCTTAGTTCAGAAACAGATCCTGGAGATATGAGTAAATAGAAGAAAATGCCAAATACGATGAAGAAAAACCTTATACTGAGAGAAGCCCAACAGGTGAACTCAGAAGAAAAGAGTAATTACAGAAAAGTTCAAATAGAGCTTCAGAGAAAAGAATGGCCTGGACACAAAAACTACAAGAGTACACGGAATGAAATGAGATACAAAACGCCATTTAAAGGAAACAACAATTAGGAAGAAATTATGGCAAAAAGAATTAATAGCCTAGAAAGATGAGGTAAGCCTTATATAAGAATTGAACTTCCTGAAACATAGAATGGGAGAAACAAAAGCAACAACTCTGTGAGACAACAAGAAATATTAAAGCAAAATTAAAAAAACAACAACAAGAAAATGTAAGATATTCTCAAAAACAACTGACCCAGAAAACAATTCAAAGAGAGATATTCTTGGAATTATTGGACTGCCTGAAAATCATAGTCACACCTCCCAAAGCCTAGATATAATATTTCAAGAAACATAAATGATAGCTATCCAGTTTTCTTAGAATCAGGGGGCAAAGTACAAATAGAAAGAACCCATCAATAGCTTCTGGAGAGAAACAGCTTTGTTGAAGATTTTACTCAAGTAAAAGTAAAGAACCTTATTCAAGTAAAACACTTTTTGAAAATTAGAATGGACCAGAAAGAAACAAATGATTTCATGAGGCAACAAGAAGTAATGGAACAAAACTAAAAGACTGATAAAATAGAAGAAAATATAAAGTATCTCATCAAAAACAAATGGCCTGAAACATGTCAAAGATGGATAATGTAAGGATCGTTTTTGTTGTTGTCGTTTTTCAGTTGTGTCTCACTCTTAGTGACCACATTTGGGATTTTCTTGGCAAAGATACTGGAGTGACTTGCCATATCCTTCTCCAGTTCATTTTATAGATGAGAAAACTGAGGCAAACAGGGTTAGGTAACTTGTCCACGATCACACAAACAAGTGTCTGAGGCCATAGTTGCACTCAGGAAGATGAGTCTTCCTGACTCCAGGCCCTACACTCTATACATTGTGCTACCTAGCTGCCTAAGAATCATTGGATTAATTGAAAACCTTGATGATAGAAAGCCTAGATAACACATTTGATGAAATTATGAGCAAAAACTACCTACATCTTTTAGAGCAGTGGTTCTCAACCTGTGGGTCGCAACCCCTTTGGGGTTGAACAACCCTTTCACGGGTCACAGGGGTTGCCTAAGACCATCAGAAAACACATATTTCCAATGGTCTTAGGAACCTCCTCTATCCATCTCCAGGCGGGTCTGCTTACATGCAAACATGCCCACATATGACTATTAAAGGGTCGCAGCCTTAGGAAGGTTGAGAACCACTGTTTTAGAGAATCATCTGGCACAGTGAAAATGGAAAGAATCCCTTAGTCACCACTGGAAAGAAAATCCCAATGAAAACTCCCACAAACATAATCCTCAAATCTAGAACTTTTAGGTTGAAGAAAAAAAAGTACTACAAACAAAGAAAGAAAGAGTTCAAGTACCAAGGAGTCATAGTCAGGACCACAGTAAGACTTGGCTTCTATATATCTAAAGAAGAAGAGAACTTGATATAGGATATTCCAAAAGGTCAAAGATAAAGGTTTAAAACCAAAAAAATAACCTGTCTGGCAAAAGTTAGTATAATCCTACAAAGAAAAATGAACCTTTAACAAATTAGAGAACTTTTAAGGATTCCTGATGAAAAAGCTAGAACCGAGTAAATATTTTGAAATACAAATATGATAGATAAGAAAAAAAATAAGGTAAATCTGTTTGATCAGTTGAAAGGGACTATAAGATGATGATGTGTTTACATTCTAAAAGGAGAAGAATCAAGTGTCTTTACACAACCCTAATGTTTTCAAGGGACATAGAAAAAAGTATAAGACAGGAAGAAGGCTTGGGGGTGATTCTATTCTGCTGTGAAAGTCTTAGGAGAAGGAAATGGAAGAGAAAGAGATAATATTGAGGGAAAAAGGAGGAAGGAAGAGGGGGAACTCACTGTCTCACACAATAGACTTACATTCAGTAAAGTATACATGAACATAGAGGAAGGGATAAGCATCCCCAAAACTGCACTTTCAACTAAACTGTACAACTGAAGGCTCAATACACACACATACACACAAACATACGAAGACTGCAATGCATAAATACACGAAACTCGACAAGGAAATAGGAGTGGTCAGGGAGAGAAGGGTGTTTAAGAAGGAGAGCAAGATAGCTGATGGTGTAGTCATAAGCAAAACAAATTCCAACATGGAAAGGAGGTGTGTGAAAGGAGGTGGAAATAAAAGAAAATAAATAAAGAGTTAAAACATGTGGTTGGGAGTGGAGCAAGTCCAGGATGAAAAGGGAAATGGTGAGGAAACAGGTTTCTTCAATTATAACTTACAAGTATTAGGTAAACTGTTCCATCTTCTTTTTGTAAAGGGGGGGCAGTACAGAGAGGGAAAGAGAGGGAAAAGTACAGGAAGATAAGATAGGAGAGGGAAATACAAATTAACAATCCCAATTAACAATCACAACTGAACATAAATAGGGATGAACTCTTCCATAAAATGAAAAAATATAGCATAATGGATTAAAAAACAGAATCCAACAATATGTTGTTTACAAGAAACACATTTGAAACATAGAGAGTTCCAGAGGGGCTAGAGCAGAATCTATTATGCTTCAGATTAACTGGAAAAAAAAGCAGGCGTAACAATCATGATTTCAGACAAAGTCATGGTAAAAAAAAGATATGATAAAGAGAGACAAACAGGGATACTACATTATGCTTAAAGTCACCACGGATAACAAATCAATATTAATACTTAATATATGTATTAAGCAGCATAGTATTTAAACACTCAAAAGAAAAATTAATAGAATTGTAGGAAGAAACAGTCAATGAAACTATTCTACTAATGTATCTCATTATGCCCCTATCAGACTTATACAAAATCTAACAAAAAGATGAACAAGAAAGAAGGACCTGATTAGAACTTTAGAAACATTAGAGATAATAGGTCTCTAGTGATTACCAAATCAGAACAGAAAGGATTAAACATATTTCTTAGTGCACCATTACAAAAATCAACCAGGTATTATGGCATAAAAGCTCCACAAACAAATGTAGAAAAACAGAACTACTAAATACATCCTTATTGACCACAATGCAATAAACATTTCATTCAGTAAAGAGCCTTTGAAGAAAAAATTAAAATTAATCAGAGACTAAATAATTGTGGGCCAGTGAAAAGACCAGTATGACTGATAGGCCTTTCCCTACCCTAACCATCCTCCCTGGGATGCATGTAAGACAAAACTAATAAACTCAGAGATTGGACATTACCCTATACCCCCTCCCTCTTGCTGGATGGCCAGAGTTAGAGTTAAATGCCCTACATTCCTGCCTCTTATTCCTCGATCTTTACTAAGCAATTTAGAAAAGTCTCGTTTCATTACTCTCAGCTATCTTCCCATACACACTACAGAGCAGATTCCTATTGGTGCCAGCTGGCACTTTCGTCTAAAACCCTACAAAAGTTTGACTCCTGAAGAGTTCTGGCCCTTTGGCTGGAGTGTGAATGCCATTGTATAGTTCCATGTCTAAAAGCTACACCATTGTGGGTTGCTCTCAACTGGGGTTAGGGGTGATCAAAGTCACATACTGAGATTATTACCTGTTGGCATTTGTTTTGCTCTTCCCCTTGTGAATAGTAATAAAGTTTGGTTAATTGCTGTTTTGCGGGGCTTTGCTGATCTTCACCCTAACTCTTTTACATTACAACAATTTAATTCTAATGAATTGATGGGTCAAAGAACAAATTATAGTAACAAAAAAAATTTATCAAGGAAAATGATAACAATGAAATAATATGTCAAAGTTTATGAAATGTGGCTAAAGCATTCCTTAGGGGAAATTTATATCTTTAAATGCTTTCATGATCAAAAGAGACATAGGATAGATCAATGATTGGGCATGCATTAAAAAAAAATCTGTAAGATTAACATATCAAAAATTCCTAACATCACTAAATTACAAATTTTGGAAATCAAAGAAATTAAAAAGATTGAAAGCAAAAAACCCCTCACTGAATAAAGAAAACTAGGTGTTATTTTTAAAAATTAATTTTAAAAAGTTAGCTAGTCTGATTTTTAAAAAGAGAGAAAAACCAAATTATATTGAAAATAAAAAAGAATAATTCATGATTGAAAATAAAATTAAGGAAACCACAAGAAACTATTTTGCTCAATTATATGCCAACAAAACTGATAATCTATGTGAAGTGGATGAATGTCTGATTAAGGAGGTTCAGGATTCGCATGAATGGAACACTCAGCACTTCAAAAGATCCAATATAGTTTATTTAGAAAATAGGCAAGTGGGAAGGAAGCCAGAGATAACAGAGTAAAGGCTTAGGAATAGTAAGATAAGAGTAACTATAATTTATATGTATATATATATATATATATATAATATATTATATATATATATATACACACATACATATTCACAATCATCACCGATGCGGGGGAAGCACCAACACCAGACCACCCGTCAAGGGTCCCGCTCGGGACAAGCAGGGCTCCAACTGCATAGCAGAACATATCTATCAGGACTCCAACTATATAGCAGAACATATCTATACATATTTACAGTCATCACCGATACAGAGAAGCACCAGCACCTGACCACACAAGCTAGGGAAT
>CM053584.1:130472237-130491172 GCA_028627135.1 Pseudochirops cupreus
GGGGAGAGGCCTCCTCTGGTTGGTCGTATTTGAGCTGAGACTTGAAGACAAGCAGGGATTCCAACAGACAGAGGTAAAGAGAGAGTGCATTCCAGGCTTGGCGAGTAGCCAGCGCAAAGGCAGGAGATGAAAACGTCCGTGAGGAACAGCAAGAAGGCCAACTTGGTTAGACCGTATAGAGTACTATTATGGGCCGGGATGCTGCTTCCATGAGGAGGCATGAGTGAGCTCCACACACTCTCATAACACCAGCTGGGACTCGAGAAAACATGGAGTTATTTTTCCAATCAGCCAACAAACATTTATTAAGAATTTACTGTGTGCCAGGAACAGTAAACAGTCCTTATTTTTTTTTTGGCGCTTTTTTTTTTTTTTGCTTTTTTGGAAGGCAATTGGGGTTAAGTGATTTGCCCAAGGTCATACAGCTAGGTTTTGTGTTAAATGTCTGAAGCTGGATTTGAACTCAGCGTCCTCCTGACTCCAGGGCTGGTGCTCTATTCACTGCGCCACCTAGCCGCCGCATAGTCCTTACTTTCAAGGAAATAATATTCTAAGAGGTGAGATATCATGTATATAAATAAGAGTAATTGGGTTTTGTGTTGACCACACTTATGTCTGGCTTATATATGATGATCACCCCTCTATCTTTTGTGCCCAATTCCTGTCCTTATACTAGGGACCTTCGATATACATTTTGATATGCACTCAAACACCTTAATCTCCAAGTTCCTGAACTTGTTCATTTCCTATAACTTACTCCTCAATCAGAGGAGATGGTCACTCCCTTCATCATGTATTACCCACCAATACTCTGCCTCTATGTTAATGATCTCTGAAACTCCCTTATTTGTTGGCATTCCAGCTGAGCAAGGACTTTTTGAGTTAAATTTGCCCCAAATGGAATGATTGTTCTAGGACCCAATTGTGGGCCTTTTGGCTAAGAAAAGTAGATAAAGAAGTTTGTAGGAGTTTGGGCTTTTATCTGATTTTATCTTCCTGAACTGTCTTTTTAAAAAACCACCAAGGGAATTGTATTTACCTGAGTATATTTAAATATATTTTTAGCAAAAAAGGATTGGTTTTTTTGTTTGTTTGGGGGTGTTTTTTGGAACCCCTGGAGCTCTGAGAGTGTCAGTGTGCCAGATGGACAACAAGGAGAGTGAAAAGAAGGGAACTTATGCAAGACATGAAAGGTAAAAGGAGGTAAAAATAACAAGATTTCGTGTGTGATTGAGATATGTGGAATGAATGAAAGTGAGGAGTCAGGGATGATGTTGAATTTGGGAACTTGGGTGACTAGAAGGAAGGTGGTACCCTCAAGAAAACTAGGGTTGGGGTTCAGAAGAGAGGTGGGTTTAGGGAAAAAGAAAACGAGCTCTGTTTTGGACATGTTGAATTTGAGACGTCTTTACAATATCCATTTTGAAATGTCCAGTGGGCATTGTAGGTCTGGAGTGTAGGGGGAAGACCTGGGCTGGATATATTATAGATCTTGGAGTCGTCTACATTTAAGCCACTATAGCTGATAGAAGCAGCAAATAAATCATGGAGAGAAAAGAGGAGAGGGCCCGAGACAGACCCGTGGTTCATACTCACAGTTACATGGAATGACATAAGAAATGATTTAGCTAAGGAGAATGAGAAGGAACAGTCAGACAGGTTGTAGTAGAACCAAGAGAGAGCAATCTCATGAAACTCTGGAACAGTCTCCAGTGTTACAGAGGGGTCAGGAAGATGAGTATTGAGAAAAGGTCATTAGATTTGGCAGTTAAGTGATACCTCTGGTCTAAGGCCTATGTGGGTGGTAGTCTGAATTTAAAAGGGCCCACAGTGGTTCAAGCCCAAAGAAAAGGAATCATGCTTTTCTCTGTCTCTTTGTATTGCTGTGTTTCCACCAAGAATTCCAGGAAACATTGCTTAAATAAAATCTACCTATAGCTCCAGGTGTAGGGAACCTGTGGCCTCAAGGCCATATGTGGCCTTCTAGGTCCTCAGGCGTGGCCTTTTGACTGAATCCAAAGCCAAAGGGTCACATTTGAGGACCTAGAGGGCCACATGTGGTCTTGAGGTCACAGGTTCCCCACCCCTGGCTTATACCTACCTAATGTTTCCCCTAAAAGGGACTCAACAGGATTCTTATATCATTTTCTTATTGATCCTATTTATAATTAATTGCTTTTGTCCAGTAATTCCTTAAATCATGGCTCTTTGTCTCTGAATTTAGCTCACAAGTCAGCTGGCTTGTTAATGGGTTAGTTTTAGAAATCCAGCTCTCCTGCCTCAAGGAATTTAACTGACCTTCGGAAATGTGTGTGAAGGCAAGGGAGTTGGGCCTGATATCTTTGTACCACCAAGCTACACTCCAAGGATGTTTGGGTTGCTGTCTACAAGTCTGTGCTGTTAACTCACACCTGGACTCAAACAATGAACACTTCTTAGTCTCAAGAGGGAAGAAGGGGGTGAAATTGCTAGCGCCCATTACAAAACCTCCAGCCAATCATGATGTTCCCTGTGCCTCAGCTTTGTAATCAGTCATGTTGCCGTCAATCCCATGTCCTCTACCCTGTTTCTTCTTTGTTTTATTCTCCAGACCTTATAAAAGGGAAATTGTCCTTTTTCGTGGGGTATTTGGCATTAATCAAGGCAATACATTGACCCATTTGTTGACAGGCAGTATGTCCTTGCTAATAAATGTTATCTTGCACAGAGATTTGCCTCAGTTTACCCTTTTGTTAGATTCCAATTGCAACATCTATAACTTACAGTCTCAGAAAGGTACTTAGTGCATAGACATCAAGCATAGTCACATTTCTTTCATTAAGGGTGTAGTCCACACTAGATTAAAATGTAATTGGGCAATGTTTAACAATGAAACATAAATAATGTTAATGTGTTTTTCTATGACAATATGAAACTGGCAGGGATCCTTCTTTCTGTCTGAGTTTTAACATTAGATTGTGCTGCTTTTCAGAGGTGAAACTTAAAACCAGATCTTCCTGGTTGTAAGGCTGGCTCCCTCTATCCTATGTCAAGGATCTCTTCCTGATAATGTCAGTCCACAATTAATGAGCGTTTAAAGAGCTTCACAACGTGGCCCCTTCTTCCCTTTTCATCTTTCTTACACTCTACTCTCTGTTACAAAACACCACCCAGCTACTTGCTGTTCCTCCCACAAGACACTCCATCTACCGGCTCTGCTTTTTTCATTGCCTGTCTCCCATGTCTGAATGGTCTCCGTTCTCACCTCTTCCCCCAGGTTTTCTCTGCCTTCCTTCAAGATTCAGCTCAAATCCCACCTTCCGAGATTACCTTCCATTTCCAGTGTATATATCTTGTATGTTGCATGCTATCCCCCCCTTAGAATGGGAGCATCATGAGCGAAGGGACTGTGTTTTTGTTTTTGTTTGTATCTCCAGTGCTTGACACATATATATAGTGAGTATTTAACACATGCACAGTTAGGTCTTACATCCCCTTACTCTGTGAACTCCTTTATTATTTTACCTTTTTGTGTCTCCAGAGCAACGTCCCAGCACGCAGTACCGTATTTTACCATGTAATTTGTGCCACTGCATAATTAGTGCACCCTGTTTTTTCAGTCCAAAAATTGGTTTGTAACCTTTCATCATGTAATTGTCCCATGGTATAATTCTGTTTGTCAGGCTGCTTAAAAGGTAAACAGAGCAGCAATGTACTCACCAGTGACATACGAATATGCATTTATGTCTCATGAGCTTTGAGCCTAGAATTCTCAGCACACTTGCATGCATTGCCAATACATTTCCAAAAGTCAACTTGAGCGGTTTGTTTAGAGCGTGGGTACTAGGTATTGTTACTCAACCCATTGAAGAGCTCTAGGCATGAAGCCACCATGAGCAAGTCACATGATATGATAAGACTTTCATCTTCCTTTGCTAGCTAACCTGTACAGTTCATCTGCCAGCGATACAGTTTAACAATAAATAATTTTTAAGTAACACTGGTACAATTAAAAAAAAAAACTTCACATAACGGTCACAGCTTACTTTTTGGAAAAAATTAGCATAAAATCTGCAACAATTATGCAGTGAAATATGGTAGGTTCTTAATAAGTGCTAGTTGACTGACTGACCCACATCTATAACACTCTTCCTCACCACGAGGTTAACAGACCCAGACCAATTATAGAATGTGTGTGTATACATGCTCCAAAGTTTCTCTGAGACACTACCATTATATGTCATTCTGACTCTCCCAGAGGCAGGTTTTCCAGTTTCTTCCACACAGAGAAATTGCATCTGTGCATGCACTGTGCATGCACTAATCTCCACTTAGACCTAGATTGTCCTCCTTTCTTAGCTCTGCCTTTTACAATCTTTATTTTCCTACAAAGCTCAGCTTAGGCTCCATCATCTTTGGAGTCGTCTTCTCCAAACACATTGACTTTTAGAGTTCTCTCCCTTTTAGATTATTGTACCTTCTTATGTTTTACCAGTAGTTAAGTGGTGTCAGGACCTAGAATTAGAAAGACTTGAATTCAGATCTACCCTCAGATGCTTACTAGATGTGTGAACTTGGGCAAGAGCTAAATAGAACTGGTTGTTCATTCAAGTTCAGAGTTATGTGCCACAGCACCCAACTGAGATTTTTTGGGGGGGGGAGGGGTGGCAGGACAGTCCTAATTTATTTAGTACACAGAAGCAGACACACATGGAACACAAAGAAAAGAGATGAAATTGTAATTTATTTATAATTTTATAAATCAACCAAGATCCACCTACCTTGATTTCTATCTAGCTCCCTTATCCAGTAGTTCTCCAAGCTGCTCTTCCCTTCCACACCTGATTTTGAATGGAATTTCTGTCCTACACAACCCAACCCCACCTCCACCCCCACACTTTATTTTTTTAAAATTTATTTTATTTACTTTTAGTTTACAAGATTCAATTCCACAATCCCTTGAGTTTCAGATTTTCTCCCCTCTCTTCCCCCACCATGGTGGTATGCAATCCTGTATAGGATCTGCAAATACTTTCACATTGTACAATAGTTTGGTTGTATAGAAGGGTTGTAACCAATGAGTGATCACTGGGAAAAAAAGAAGCAAAACCAAACATGAAAAAGAACGATAGCATGTTTTGCTTCAGTCCCCATTTAAACTCTAGTCTTTCTAGATCTTTCTCTGAGTTTAGATATCTCCTTCACCTCCATACTTTAGCCTGAGTCTACACTTCATCATAGTAATGTCTAATCTTTAGGGAAATGAGAATTAGCTTCTCCTTCAGAAAGCTGGGGAACCAAATTTCTTTGTTCCAAAGTCTCTCATAGCTCTCTACAATTTTGTGCTAGCTTGACTTTCCAGTTTTATAGCATCTCCCCTGCTACACTCCCTCTCCCTTGCTCTAAGTGCTGTGGGTGCCAGGTAGTGTTACTCCCAGAGCTATATCTGCTCACCCCTAACTCATCCCCTTGCTTTCTGCAACCTAGAGTAGGTTGCCATATGATTAACTGATTAACCAGCTTGGAGACAGTGTGATATTTAATTTGGCTATCAAGTGATGCTACCCTCAGGTCACCAAACCATTTCCTAGCTACATGAGAGTAGAGTTGGTGTATGAAAGACTTTTCCTAATAGTTGTAGACTTCCCTCCCTGCTCATTAAATGACATTCCAATTTCACATGAGCAACCTCTTCTGACCTCCCTTGAACTCTCCTGAGCCCTAGGCCACTGCAGCTGGGTACTCGTGGGTATTCTCATCTTCCTTTAAAGCTCAACTGAAGGGCCACCTCCTCCAGTAAACTTTAATTCCCCAGGTTAGTGAGAACCTCCCTCCTTAGATATTAACATAGCATTAGGCGCTGTACTTTGAAATGCACTCATTGCATAATCTGGGCATTATAATATTATCACAAAAGGAAGTATTGGAGGGTCAGTTGGGAGTTGGCAAAGGATTCCAGAAGACCTGAGTTCAAATTATGCCTCTGCAACATCCTGGATGTGGGATCCAGGGCAATTCACTAACTCTTAGTGCCCCAAAGAGCTCTAAGTGGTGGAAGAAGGTCCTCACTGGTTCGACCTCCGAAGATGAAAACACAGGCTGGTCTGGTTTAAAACATAACAGAGAGACATTGGTGCACAATACATGTAATAACAACAATATCTAGCATTTATGTAGTATCTATTATGTGCTAGGTGTTTTATTATTTTAACTTACTTTATTATTACGTTATTATGTACTATTACATACAAATATATTATAATTTTATATTAACTTCTTTGATGCTTACAATCCTGGGAGGTGAGTGCTACCCCACCTCCATTATTACCCCCATTTCAAAGCCCAGGAGACTGAGAGAGGAGGCAGCTACCAGATGAAGAAGATAGAGTGCTTGCCTGGAGTCAGAAAACAAGTCTTCCTGAGTTCAATTGTGACCACACTTCCTAGTTGTGTGACCCTGGGCAAGTCACTTAACCCTGTATGCCTCAGTTTCCTCATCTGGAGAAGGAAATGGCAAACCACTACAGTATCTTTGCCAAGAAAACCCCAAACCCAGTCACAGAGTCAGACACTACCAAGAAACAACTGAACTGTAGCTGAGGCAGCCAGAAGTAAGTGATTTGTCCAGGATCACACAGCTAGTGAGTGTCTGAGGTCGAGCCTGAACTCAGGTCTTCCTGAATTGGATATCCCAGGTTACACTTGGGGCACTGCTGTTTCATACTGCATTGCACACTGCACTGATTTAGGTAAGCGTACAAAAACAGTGTTACTATTACTTAACAAGGAAGTGTAGTTTATGCACATATCCACGAGGTGGTGCTCTATTCCAGCCACCAGCTCCCGTGGGTCCTATTTGCCTTGGAACATGTGGAAAATATCTCCTTTGAGCGTAAACAAGATTATTTAACCACGCCTTGTGGCTTTCCGGAGAAACTCCTGGCTTACCTAGAGTTAGACCTATTGCAAAGGAAATCCCTGAGGAGAAAACTCCCTACACCAGGGCAGATCACCTACTGTTCTGCAATTTATAATTTTTTTTTCAGTCGTGTCCGGCCTTTCATGACCCCATTTGGGGTTTTCTTGGCAAAGATACCAGAGTGGTTTACCATTTCCTTCTTGAGCTCACTTTACAGATGAGGTAAACTGAGGCAAACAGGGTTAAGTGACTTGCCCAGGGTCACACAGTTAGGAAATGCTAGTACATTTGAACTCAGGAAGGCTCATCTTCCTGACTCCAGGCTAGCACTCTATTCACTTTGCCACCCAGGTGCCCTCAAATTATGGGCTTACAGAGTCGCTAAGAAATTAAATGACTTATCTAGAGTCATATAACCTATATCTATATCTATATATATCTATATATATATAGATATATATAGATATATATATTTATATAGGAAGTGGGACTAGCTAGTTCATCCTGACTGAAGATATACCACCCTGTCTGGCTTGGGAAAAGTATCTGGAACACTTCTCCCAGTCATATTCAAACTTCCTCCCTTACCTTCCCACTTCTTTGGGTTACTTGGGAAAGGTCCCATGCCATCTAGGCCATTGCCTGGAATAAGAGATGGACTGCCGGTCAGAACCTCCTCTTGGAGTACAGAAGTCCTGAAGGCAAAGACTTAGCCAGGGTTGGAGACCTCCCTGGGACAATATTTTGAATGACAGGTTCTTTAAGAAATGTAGTTAAGCCCCCAACCCCCACTTATGCTGGGGCTAAGAAAGCGGGGAGCGAGGACAATATTTCCCAAGATGTCCAGTTATCATTCCAAGAATTTGGCCCAGACCCAGCCCGAGCTGCTGATTGTTACTATTGGAAAGCTCGGAGAGCTCTGAAAGGAGAGCGGGAGGTCTGCTGGCCGTCTGATTGATTAATCGTGGAGATTTTCCCAAACTGCTCTGAATCTCTCCCTAGTCCAGGTTCAGCTCTCCACATGATGGTTCCCAATGGGCTGCTCTGGCTTCGTATTGAATCCAGCTTGGGATGCAGATCCTAGCAGTCTCTGGTGGGGAGGGGGGGAAAATTCTGGCCTGAGCGACTCGGCTTTTCCGAGCCTCTATACCTTAATGGCCGCTAGGAAGTCTGCCTCGGGCTAGGGATGGCTGAAGCACTGCAGTCCCCATTCCAAGAGATAGACCGTCTGCATTCCTTCCCGCCCCGAAACCTTCGCCCAGCAGCACCCTCGTGCACCGGTGCCCCAACAGGGCAAGGAGATTTCAAGGGTAAATAGGCACGCATCCGACCAGAAGCATCTGGTTACAGCTGAACCGCTTCTTTGTCCTCTTGCAAGGCCACCTTCCCAAACCAAGGACATGCATGCTCCCTGGCACTCCCTGAGCATCAGGAAAATGGTGATGGAGACCACGCTCCGGGGGCGGGGAAAGGGAGAAGGAGTGATTCTCAGCAATAGCCTATCGGTTCTCTTTCTCTTCTTCTCTCCCCTCCCCCACCATCACCGAGGGGGCCCTAGCGTAAATGATAATTGGGGAACAGATAGAAGATCCTGACAAGATTCGATTGCCAACGAGGGGAAGGGGAAGGGAAAGGGAGGAATGAGAAATCTCCTCCCCATTGGAGAGGTGAAGAGCGATTCTCTTTCACAAGCTCGGTTTTTCTCCCATAAAAAAGATTGCCAGGGATGACTATTTTCTCAACAGAGCTCCTCCTGTCTTGACACTGTTTAGAGCAGGGCTTCTTAACTCGGCATTTATGCATGGATTTCAGGGGCTTTCTCAACTTGGATGGGAAATATATAATTTTTATTTTTAACATTCATTTGGAAAAAAAAAATTGAATTCCAAATTTTCTCTCTCCTTCCAGTCCTTCCTCCACCTATATATTTCCATATTAGCCATGTTGAAAAAGAAGCAAAAAAAATAAAGCCAAAAAACAGCGTGCTTCAATCTGCCCGGGGATTTCGTTAGTTCTCTCTCTGGGCTTGTCTTCTTAGGATCAGAAGGTTTAGAACATTGATGAATTTAGAGATCAGCTAATCCAACCCCCATCATTTGGCAGATGAGGAGACCGAGACCCAAGGAGTGAGATGGTTTGGAGAAGGTCACAAAGGGAGTACGAGGGGAACCAGAATCTGAACCAGAATTTTCTGACTCCAAATTCTGTGCTCTTTCCAGGTTCACAGCTTCTCATTTGTCTCCCCCCCCCCCCAACGCCCCACCCCCATATTAGAGCCTATCTTTGTAATGTGTCTTTGGGCACATATTGTACTTCTCTTTCCTTGTAATAAGCTACACTCCCTGTAATGGATTGTGGGGTTTTTAATTTTCTATTGTATCTTTTGTTTCTACATCACCTTTATTTCTGAATATATTCTTCACCTGCCCCCTACTCAGGAAGCCATCTCTCTTTTTATTTTTTGGAGGGGGAAAACAAGGCAATGGGGGTTAAGTGACTTGCCCAGGGTCACAGAGCTTGTAAGTGTCTGAGCTCAAATTTGAACTCAGGTCTTCCCTTGACTCACTGCTTAAAGAGGCCTATTCACTAAATGGGCATTACCTCACTCTAAATGAGTACCTGAAAAGACCTTAGCCTAAAAGGGCCAGGGTCTCCCATTGCATGCTGGGTCATCTCCAGTCATCCTGATGAATATCAGGTCACTGGACCCAGATGGCACTGGAAGAGAAAGTGAGGCTGGTGACCTTGCACAGACCTCCCTCCCTCAAATCAAAGTCAACTGCAAGCCATGTCATCATTTCCCTGATGCTGTGGTCCTCTTCGACAGAGAAGAACAAACACAACAACAACCCATAACTAGGCCTCCACATCACTTCCCAGCCACCATTTCCAAACCATATTGCTATAGTCTCTCCCATTCTAGCTCTTTTTGTTGTGTTGTCCCTCCCACCTTACAAGGTAAGCTTCTTGTGGGCATTGTATTAATATCCTCAGTGCTCAAGAGAGTGTCTGGCACCTAGTAAATGCATGCTTTATCTTCCTCTTCAATTTACTTTGTGTTAACTTACTTGTGTATACAGTATAACCCACAATAGAAGGGATAAGCGAGGATCCCCACGTGTATTGGGAATCTTTTGTGGATATAAGGCAATTATCTAATGCCGATCAAGTAGATCTGCAAGCAGTATGTGCCTAAAGGGGGCACTTGGATACAATTGTACCAATCCCCTATACCTCTCTACTTATTGACTAATTTCCTTATTGAGTTTCTTACCAGGTTCATAAGCAGTCTAGTATAAATATCTTCAAATTTACCTAAAATTGAAAAGTTCTCTTTCCCTAATCAGCTCACCTCTAACTTCTTTCTGGTCAGTACCTTATCTCTATTCCTGATCTCATCACTTGTGCAATTTTCTGCTCATAATTTTATCATGTGAACAGTGGTAATACTCAATTCCCTACTAGTGTATCTCTGTAAGCAACAGTGTCCCAGCCAACATGGATTCCAGGAGTTGCCCCTCTTCTTCCTTATCCATCTTTCAGCCTCATGGCTTTTCTGTGGAAGTTCTTTTTAAGGCCATCAGAAACTAGCAGAACCTGAGGATATCCTGTACCCATGCACATTAGCTGATTTTCCTTCTCTATTTTATTAACAATGCTTCCAAAAAGAGAGATTACATTTCTCCTCATTGCCAGAATATTTTGCGATCCCTTGCCAAATCATTTCAGGTACATTTAATATCTAAAAATATGTCACAAGCATCATGATAAACATCAACACTTAATATAGCAAGAATTTTTTCACACGCAATCATCCTCAAATATTATTTATTATCAAATTCGTGCTAACTTTATATATTACACAATAGATCACTGGATCCAACATCACTGGATAACCTGCTTCAATGACTAAAGTTCTAAAATACATATTAAATTCACATATTAAGATAATACATGCAAATCTATAGTATATGAACAAATAATAATCAGCAAAAAATATGCAAAGAAAGATGTAATGATATCGATAGTCCCATATGCTGCCTAAGCATTACCATATGTGCAAATAAACAGCAAAACAGTACATAGCAAACAGACAGATCTTATAATTACGATACATGTGTAACATTAGCACAGAAGCAACTAAACGTAACTAAAATAATAAACAGATATAACTCAGAAGTGTAATAATTAATACATTCACCAACATATAATAACATACAACTACATGTCAAGCACATACTACATGAGCAAACATTAGTACTGTTATCTGGCTAAAAGCATAACTACTTCTCCTGATCTTCCTGCAACAACCTAAGTTAACCTGGTCTTAGACCCAATGATTTTTGCTCTTTTGCGGCCTACTAACTTTTTCACACCTATACCTGAGATGGTTGGTGGTATGTATCCACCATTATTGTCATCAGATCTAGAGACTTTCATTAGGAAACCTGAACTTGTTGAGGATCCAACTATCAGCATATTCAAGCTCTATGGGGTGTCTCTGGACCCTCAGGATCTTTATAAATGAAATTCTAGCTGGTAAAGATGCTTCCTCTGGATTCAGTTCTCCCTCTTTCCCCCACTGTCTGTACCAAGGGTCATCCCCAACTCAAGTCAAGACCATTGGGTTACAGGTCAAAATGTCTCCTTCACTTGAAATAGCACTTTTTGGTTCAGATTCTTTTTTGGCAATTAGTGGGATGTCTCTTCTTCATGAAGTCTGCTGGGCTAATTGTCCACCATGTCTCCTATGGGTAAGTAGGTGTTTGTCATACCTTATCTTTATAGAGCTCCCGCTACTCTACTCTGTAAACAGACAAGTTGTCCAGTCTCTCAGCAACTTGGAATGGAATAATTTTCCACCACTCTGCTAACTTGTGTTTTCTTAAATGCCAAACAAAACTCTCACCTTGTTGAAGTACTTTACAATGAACTTGGTCATCTCATGTCAGAGCTCTGAATCATAGCTAACTGAAGTAAGAGCTTAGTGGTAGGCTTCAGCTTCTCTCTTAGCTGAGAAATGTATTGTTGTGAATACTTGTATCCTTTCTATTTTGTGAAACTCCAAAGCACAAGTCCATACGTTGATGTTGATCTTGCCCATCCTGATCCATCAAATATGGTATAAAACCAGTGCCATCATCCCTGGTAGAGCTTTCACATCTAGTAGAAATGCTGTAGTTTTTTATTAGGTTTCAGTGTTCCTAATATGTTCATATTCAGTCATTTTTCAGTCATATCTGACTCTTTGTGACCTCATTTGAAGTTTTCTTGGCAAAGATACTGGAGTAGTTTGCCATTGCCTTCTCCAGCTCATTTTACAGATGAGGAAACTGAGGCAAACAGGGTTTAAGTGATTTGCTCATGGTTACACAGCTAGATAATTTTGGTTACATGAAATTTAAAATGTTTTGGACGAACAAAACCAATGTAACCAAAATTAGAAGGAAAGCAGGAAACTGGGGAAAAAATTTATAGGAAGTTTCTCTGTTAAAGGCCTCATTTCTCAAATATGTAGGAAACTGAGCCAAATTATAAAAACAAGAGACATTTCCCAATTGATAGAAAAGGGATTTGAACAGAAAGTTTTCAGAAGAACAAACCAAAGCTATCAAAAATCACATGAAAAAATGCTCTAAATCACTAATGATTAGAGAAATGCAAATTAGAACAACTCTAAGGCAAGGTCTCACACTTCTCGGATTGATTAACCTGACAGAAAAAAAAAATTACAAATGCTGGAGGGGATGTGGAAAAATAGGCACATTAAGGCACTGTTGGTGGAGTTGTGAACTGGTTCAACCATTCTGGAGAACTATTTGGAACTAAGCCCAAAGGGCTACAAAACTGTGCATTCCTTTTGACCTTAAAATACCACTAGTAGGCTTTTTATTCTGAAGAAATCACAGAAAAAGGGAAGGGATCTATACATACAAAGATATTTATAACAGCTGTTTTGTGGTATCAAAGAACTGGAAATTGAGAGGGAATTCCCATCCATTGGGGAATGGCTGAACAAGTTGTGGTGTAGGATTGTGATGGAATACTATTATACTATAAGAAATGACTGGGGGATTGGGTTCAGAAAAATCACGGGAAGATTTATATGAACTGTGGCAAAGTGAAGTGGACAAAACTGGGAGAATATTGCCTACGGTAACAGTGATAGATGAAGGTGATCAGTTACAAAAGACTTGGCTGCTCTAATCAATACAATGGTCCAAGACAATTCCAAAGGACTCATGAAAATTGCTCTCCACCTCAACAGGGAGAACAGTATAGATTGATGGAAATTTTTTTCACTTTCTTTTTCTTCTCTTTTCTTTTCTTAATGTGGAAATATGTTTCATGTGACTGCATATATATAATGGGTATCATATTGTTTACCTTCTCATTAGGTGGGAGAGGGGCTGGAGGGAGGGAGAGAATTTGGAACTCAAAATTTAAAAAAATGAATGCTAAAAAAAATGAAAATCACTTTGGTAGCTGAATGGAGGAAGGACTAGAACAGGGAGAAACTCGAGTCATTTACACCAACCGATATTGAAATAGTGTATGCTGAATCCACACTAGGGTGATAGCTAGGTGAGTGGAGAGAACAGGGGATAGGCACAGGAGTGGGGAATCTATGGCTCAAGACCACATGTGGTTCTCTAGGTCCTCAAGTGTGGCCCTTTGACTGAATCCAAATTTCACAGACTAATCCCCAAATTTGTTAGAGAAGTATTTGTTAGTGAAATAACAAACTGTTATGCGTAATATATATGCACTGGCCCTCTCTTTCAGAGCCAGACTGATAACATCTCATTGTTCTATGGCAGTGGTTCTCAACCTGTGGATTGTGACCCCTTTGGGGGTCAAACGACCCTTTCACAGGGGTCACAGAGGTCGCCTAAGACCATTGGAAAACACATATTTCCGATGGTCTTAGGAACCAAGACACTGCTCTTCTATCTGTTTCCAGGTGGGTCCGCCCACATGCAGATACACCCACATACGAGTATTAAAGGGTTGTGGCATTAGGAAGGTTGAGAACCACTGTTCTAGAGTATCCTAAAGGATTGGGATATTTCTTTTCTGTGCCATTAGCTAGAGCCCTCATTGGATGTGTTCTCCCCAATTTTGGGGTCCAGAGACTAACACTGCAGTTCCATTTAGCCACTTAACACCAGTTAGTTAGCTTTCGCAAAAGTATATTTACATCAGGGGCAACTAGGTGGTACAATGGATAGAACACTGGGTCTGGAGTCAGGAGGACCTGAGTTCAAATGTGACCTCAGACACTTGACACTTATTAGCTGTGTGACCCTGGGTGAATCACTTAACCACAACTGCCTCCAAAAATAAAATAAACTCAATTATGTGAGGGATAATTTATAGTAAAGTTTCCCCATTCTGAAAAATCAAATCTAGAATGGCTTCAGTATTCACTAGGCCTAGGGTTAGGTCACTTGACCTTCAAGCAATCTGGGGCTTAGAGCAATGGAGACCCTCCCCCAGAGCCAACTCAGCAGAAGATATGCCAAATAAAGTTAAGACTGCTTTCATTGGACACTCACATGTTTCCGGGTCCTTTGTCTCAGAGAAATTCCCAAGCTTAGGTTGTGGGACAGCCCACCTACCAATAAGAGTGAAGGCCAGTGGGGGGGTTGAGTTTCTGCATTAGAAGATTATATAACCATGGACTGGCTTCTACCTGTCTCTGTCTCCCTGCAGATGCCATGTTGGGTGGCAGGAGCAGAGTCCTTTCTCATGAGAAAGAATAAAGACCTTTTCTGACCTTAGATTCAGACTCTGAGCTCTTTCATCTCACACAGTTTGGAGGTCCCACCGAGATATTTTGGACTTCTCTCTGGAGAGGTGGAGGGCTCCTCAGCCTTGACCAACAGGTAAAGGACGTCCCATTGGCTCTTTCCCAGTGACCTCTTGGTAAGGTGGGGGAGCAACTCCCCTCTAAGGAGAATGAGGCCCAAGGGGGTCTGAAACTGAGATCAGAAAATGCCAAAAGGGGGGAATAAAGATTACTGAAAATCACGTAAGTCTGTGCACAGACCCAGGTAAGGAGAGGCCTGGGTGATTTGATGGTGGGTGGGGTCAACTGAGTGTGGCCAGGAGTTGGGAAATTCTTGGACTAAGAGATTGACCTGGTCAACTGAGTCTGGCCAGGAGTCGGGGCAACCAGGAGGCAGTTTTTGGGGAGGACGCTGACAAGCGGTCCCTGATGAGGGCCCCTCAGAATTCATGCCTCGGCACCCCAATTTCTGGACCAAGAGGTTGACCACATGTCCAGCCAGACCTTGGATCTGGAAGGGGGTGGCTGGCTGACGGGCCATGTCACCTGCTTCTGGTAAAGGGAAATTTTTCAGCTTTTACCCACAAGCTGTTAGGCAATTGGGAAGAAATTTTTCCTTCAACCCCCCCCCCCCCCATAATCCCTTGGGAGATAAATTTGGCAAAGCTAGTTAAGACTGTTTGTTCTGTATTTTTTGTTTGTTTGTTTGTGTGAAATTTGTCTATTCGTGAAAAAGGGAAAATGTTTTACCAGATTAAAAGGCCTTGGGAAGTTTAGAAATCTTCCTTCTCTGCCTAACTAAACTTAGAATGGAGAGAGAGAGAAGTTCAGATCTTTAGCAGATAATAGGTAAGTGAAACTTTTTTTTCTGTTTGTCTGAAATGCCTAAGGCAGAAGTGGAAGGAGAAGCAAAAGGCCTGATTGTGTTAATTAGGGTAGGGTACCCACTACTCCCACCACTGCCACCAACTTCAGAAGGTTGGAAGATAGTGCTGGTGAATTTTTAGCCTGACTTCAAAACCAACAAACCAAGTCATGGGAAGTCAGAAGGGATAATGTCTATTGGAATTCAGTTCAAAAAGTTCAGATAATCATTAAATTCCTAAGGCCCCCAATTGAGAGAGAAGTTAAAACCACACCCAGTTTACTGGTTTTCCAAACCCTTTGTCTATGATAGGAGGATAAGAATAGGAATGGAGGAGGAGTCCGAGCCTCCTCACACAGACATGAGCACATGTCTTCTGAAAGGCCACGTGTTGGCTTAAAGATATTTCTGGGGAAATAGATTGGCATTTGGCTTTATTTGGTAAAATGTGAGACCATTATATTTGGGTATAAATGTAAATAATGTCAGATTGATCATTTGAACTCTTGGCTATTATGAAAATGTATACAGTGGTTTAAAGTTATAAAGTTATAATTTAACTCCTGTGTAAGGGGGTTTGGAAATTCATTCACCTAAAGTTTTTAGTAGAATATAAGTTTTAAACATTTCTAAATTATGTAATTTGGAAATATTTATAAACTCTGATGTTAAAACAATTTTCTCATTCCTATTCAGAAGCTGTTAAATTATCTAAGGATATGGTTATGTATGTTAATTTGGATATAGGTGAAATATGTAATGTTTTAGAATTTATAGTACTTAAGACATTAGAATTTAAAGATATTTATAATTATCACTAGAACCAAAAGAAGCAGTTAGAATGATTAGCCCAGTGTATTGTAAACTGGTATCTAAAATGTGAGCAGGAATGGGTATTATCTATGTTGTAACAAAAGCAATTTTTTGTTTGTTTGTTTGTTTAAATGTTATTAAAATTAGGAACTATATTATCAGAGGAATAGAAAATGAGGAATGGGACACTCTGACCCAAGTGCTGTAATATTTTCTGAAATAACTGTAATTTGGAAAATCTGTAAACCTTATAATCCTTGATCTGCCCAACCTGCCTGTTAAAGCCTCCCGAACCAGATCAGATAAGAAAGACAATGCTGGAGGAGAATAGGAGTTTTGAATTACCCTCCCCCACTTGGAAAAAAAAAAGGGAGACAGGGATGGGGAGGGAGAAAAGCCTCTACTCGATTTGGAAATGCAATTAATGTCATAATGTCATTGTGTTATTTATTATGGTATCTAAATTGCAAAATCCTCATATATTGTAAAAATGGAGTGAGAGCCAGGAATGCTGTCAGTTTTCATCTGAATTGGGTTGAAACTAAAAGACAGAGAAAAATGGTGTAAAATGTAATGTTATATGTTGCTACTGCTGCTATTCAGAAAACCAGGTTTATACACCTTTACTATGGTATTGGTATGAGGGACCTAGCTGTTATTCTATTAATTACTGAAACTAGATCAGAAACGTCTTCTATGTGAGGAAAAGAGTTTCAGTGCAAATTTCTTAGAGGGAGGTAAATTTTGGAATACTTTTGCATTAATGGAAAAGTCAACTTCATTCAAAGTTTGTTACTGTTGTGGAAATAATACCTGTTTTCTGTGGTGCAAACATGTTTTATTATAAGCAACTTATGGATATGCACTGTTTTGAGATTAATTACTTATAGATCCTCCCAAGTCTTTTATGATAACTGGAGTAGAAGTCAGTCTCTCCTATAAGTAAATTCATTTGTATAACTATTGAACTCAAGGAAAGAAAACTTCTGTCTGCAAAGTGTTGTTACTTATATTCACATGTATAGAGTTGGATCCTCAACAGCATTTGATCCTCCTAAAGAATTAGACTCAGTGGAAACTTCTGAGGAAATAACAAGATCAGATAATTCTGTATGTCAGATCTATCAGTTTGTGAGGTTTAGCCATTAACCTCTTTGCTTTGTGTAAGCAGAACAGTTATGTTAGTAAAAGGATAATAACTTATGAGCTATCTCGTTTTATGGTTAAAAATGTAAAGGAGTGCTGAATAATTTGAATGATGGGTTTGAGAGATTTTGGAAGGATAAATAAAGGTTTGATTGGGAAGGCAGATAAGAAGGTTTGGGGACAAATGTGGGTTTATCCAAGCCCTACTGTCTCTGGATGGTGGTACTGGTTTTAAAGGGTTTTAAGTAAGTTGAGAAAGAGTTTGAGAAAGTGTCTAGGAAGACAGAAAGACTTGTAACTTGATTTTGTAATTAATAGCTCAATCAAATTTGAGAAGGAGAGGAAATAAGGGAACAAGTGCAACTTTGAATCATTATCCCATGGACTGAGTTTGGGATTATAAAGTTACTGTAGAGAAGGTATATTTGTACATATGAGTGAAATGGGGTCCCAGTGTATTTCAAAGTGATGAAAGAGCAATTGGGTATTAATACAATTAGTTGTTGAGATTAAACCAGAGACATTTTTAGTTCAGAGAAGAGAAATTTTAGTATGAACTCACATTAAGCATAATAATAAGAAGGTAGAGAAGTTTGGAAGTAGATGCAGTATATGCTCTATGAAGTATATGTTCTAATGAGCAATAATTTACAATCCCAATGGGAGATTTGATCTTCTTTATGAACAAGAATAAATATAGGAATGAATGTAGGTTATTTGAGGCTCACTTCAGAGATGATCCTTGACCAATGTGAGATTATGTGTGTGATAAAAAGATTTTAAATCACTTGGAGACAACCTAAGGTGAATAGATAAGGGTCTCTTTATTAGAATCTTGCAAGAAGCAGGCAGTCCAACCACTGAACAAAAAGTTCCAGGGGGGGAGGGCCGAGGGCCCCAAGGCAGAAGGGTTAATTTATGCTAGCCAGGTGGGGGGGTGGAGTTTGGGAGGGGTTAGGGAGGAGTTGGGGTTTAAAGGGGACATGCACTTTCTATATTCACTGCTCAGACACATTACCTGTAAGTCATTGAGAAAAATTGGGAGGGGGGCGTGAGGAGATGTGGATTTTGCCTTGACACGTCACTAGGTAACTTCTGGTCAAGGATGAATGACATAAGTCCAATATGGTGGTTGGGAGGATAGGCTTAATGTGTCAAGTTTGGAAACTAGACTGATTAGGAGTTTCAAGAGGTCCCATCTTGGGAGTGAGTCGTCTTCTGATAGTGCTTTTCAAGGTTCCTAAGCAGCTGGCCACTAAGAACAAAGGGACTATGTATTTCTCTAAGAATACTTGAGCGATTGATTCATGGGAAACCATCTAACAGACCTACTGCTAGCTTGGGAAAAGACTTTGAGGCTAAGGGCAGGGGAGAAGCAAAATTAATGCCTTTATGGCTGAAGGAAAATGTGACTTTTACAG
>CM053584.1:130491672-130547169 GCA_028627135.1 Pseudochirops cupreus
ATGTAATGTTGTGAATATTATAACGTTTTGAATGTTTGTCTTGATTTGTAATGGAATAAACAGAGTGTTCACTATATTTTGTAATCTGAACTCTAAAAGCTGTTCATGGTAGCATTCCTTTGGGAATCTGCTGGTGCATGGCGTTACACTAGCACAACTCCCATATTTACCAGTTTCCAAGAGAAGGTAGCCCCACCTTCTCTTAGTCATTATAACAATCAGAAACCCTTAAAGTTTACCTATAATTTCTGGCTGCAACAGCTTGAGTTAATTTTTCTTGACCTATCCTCTATATAGATAGAGCCTAGAGCCCTCTCTCCTTGACCCAGACAGCTCACCCCTTTAAGAAACTCTTTCCTGCTACTTAACCTCTATTCCTTTTACTGTGATTTTGGCTCCTCTCCAACAATCTCCTTCAAACTTCCTCCACCACTGCCCCTCCCCAATCACACCCCAATATCCTAGAGGAATTTGCACCCTGGAGCTTACCCTCCAGATAAGTGACAGCCTCTCCTTCACTGCCACGTCTTTCCAAACCCCCTCATAACTGAAAGCATAGACCCTGCCCTGCCTAATTCTGTTCTAGAACCACGAACCATAAGCCGATAAGTTCAGTTATTGTTCCTGGAATATACACCCATCACTTCAGTCACTGTTGCACCAGAGCCCCCTCCCTGGCCACCATTTCCCCCTCTGTGTATAGTCTCTCCCATTAGAACGTAAACTTCTTGTGGACAAGGATTGTCTTTGCAATCATATTTGTAGCCCCAGTGCTCAATACATAGTGATTGCTTAATAAATCTTCTTTCATTTATTCATTCATTCTCATTCAGCTTTCACTGAGATAGAGTTGAGGTGTATCTGGGTACCTAATCAGATCCTCAGAATTCAGAATACTCTCCCAACTAGTTTCTTTTCTCCTGGGCCACAGCCCCACCTAACCCAACACCTCCTCATGCTCCAGGTTACTTTCCTTCTCTGATGGAATTTTAATCAAGTGTCATAGTTCTGTCTTACTCACACAGAAGAATTGGCTGAAGAGTTGAGATTTGAATTCAGGTCTTTTGACACTCATTCCAGTGCCCTGTCTGAAAGAAGCTGGAAGGGAGGGAAGGGGAATCTTGAAACCATGCAGATTAGATCCATTACAAATTTGTGTGACATAATCTCAATCTTTTTATACCTCTCAAATCAATTCACTAGGGGCAGTTTAGATGACTCAGAGAATGGAGCACTGGGCCTGGAGTCAGGAACATCTGACTTCAAATCCAGCCTCAGAACCTTAATAGCTTAATAGTATACGACCCTGAGCAAATCACTTAACTTCTATTTCCACTGAAGGAGAAGGAGCTGGCAAACCATTCCAATATCTTTGCCAAGAGAACCCCATATAGCGAGACTGAACACCAACAACAATTAGTTCACTGTGTCATTCACCACATCTGCTTTTTGAGACCTTTTCCTCCCTCCTCAAACATCTCACACCTTACCCTTCCATCCCCCCTTTTAACTGAGAATCTTTCCTCACATTTCACTGACAAAAATGAGGCCTGTTCCCCTGTTTCTCATCTCAGATGCCTTTTTCTACTATCTATTCTCTCAGTCCTGTTTCACATGAAGGAGTCAATCTTCTCTTGCTAAGGCAAAGGCCTCTACAGGAACAAGGGACCCCATTCCATTCCATCCCACTTTCCCCAGCAGATTTCCTCTTCTATCATGCCTACTGTTTCACTGATTTTCAACTGCTACCTTACTGCCTACAAACAGGCCTGTGTCTTTCCTATACTCAAAAACCCCTCACTTGATCCCTTCATCCTCCCTAACTATCCTCATATGTCTCCTCCTTTTGGGGGGGATTAATCCCTTTTGAAGGTCATCTATAATCAGGTGCATTCACTTCCTTCCCTCTCATTCTCTTCTTAACTCCTTGCAATCTGGCTTCCAAATTTACTATTCAACTAAAACAGATCTCTCCAAAGTTATTAATGATTCTTCAAATCTCATCTTTCTTGACCTATAGCCTTTGACATTGTTGATCATCCTCTTCCTGATACCCTCTTCTTTTTGGGTCCTCAAGACTATACTGTCTTCTGGTTCTCCTCCTACCTATATGACCACTCCTTCTCAGTCTCCTTTGCTGGAAGTCATGCCACTAATCATGGGTGTCCCCCAGGGCTCTGTCCTGGGCCCTCTTCTCTTCTCCCTCTATATTGTTTCATTTGGGTGACCTCATCAGCCCCCATGGATTCAATGATCATCTCTATGCTGATGATTCTCACGTCAACTCATCTAGTGCTACTCTCTCTCTCCTCATCTCCTTCCTGACCTCTCTCCTGACCTTCTGGAATCTCTGACTGCCTGTTGAACATCTATCATACCAACTGGATGTATGGTAGACATCTTAAACTCCACATGTCCAAAACTGAACTCATTATCTTTTCCCCCAAATCCTTCCTTCTTCCTAACTTCCCCATTACTGTCAAGGAGACCACCATCTTCCCAGTCATGCAGACTCAAAACATAGGGGTCATTTTGGATTCTTCTCTCATTCTCTAACCCCACCCTACCCACATCCAACCAGTTGTCAAGTCTTGTCCATTCTACCTTCCTATCATATTTGTTCCCTTCTTTCCTCTGATACTGCCACCACCCTGATGCTGGCCCTAATTACCTGGAACCTGTATTGTTGCATCAGCTTGCTGGTTGGTCCACTTGCCTCAAGTCTCTCTCCATCCCACACCATCCTCCACTCACCTGTCACACTAATCTTCCCAAAGCACAAGTCTGACACACCATGTCAGCCCTCTATTTGACAAACTCTATCACCTAAACCCTATCACCTCCAGGATCAAATCTGTTGTTCAGTCATTTCAGTAGTGTCTGACTCTTCATGATCCCATTTGGGGTTTTCTTGGCAGAGATGCTGTAACAGTTTGCCATTCTCTTCTCCAGCTTATTTTACAGATGAGGAAAGTGAGGCAAACAGGGTTATGCAACTTTCTCAAAGCCTCACAGCTAACAAGTGTCTGAGATCAGATTTGAACTCAGGTCTTCCTGACTACAGGTCCAGTGTTTTATTTACTGTGCCATTTAGCTATTTGGTATTTAAAGACCCTTACAATATGATACCTCTTCCCCTTCCCCTCCCCTTTCCAGTCTTCTTACACTCTATAACCCCTCCCTCAACATATTCTGCAATCCAGGGACATTGGCCTCCTTGCTTTTCTCCCATCTCCTTCTCCCAACTGGGCATTTTCCCTGGCTGCCGCCCATGCAGAACTTTCACCCTTCCCATCTCAACCTCCTAGTTTCTCTGGCATCCTTCAGGTCCCATCTATCTTCTGCAAAAAGCCTTTCCCAACCCCTCTTAATCTTAATACCTTTCCTTAGAGACCACCCCAATTCATCTTGTATGTAACTTGTCTATTCATGGCTGTTTCCATGTCATCTCCCCCATTAAAAAATTTTTTTTTTTGCTTTTTGGAGGTGCAATTAGGGTTAAGTGACTTAGCCAAGGTCACACAGCTAGTTTTGTGTTAAGTGTCTGAGGCCAGATTTGAACTCAGGCCCTCCTGATTCCAGGGCTGGTGTTCTATCCGCTGCACCAGCTAGCTGCCCCTCAGAATTCTTTCCATTACACTGAACTAACAGACTGGGGTGGGGAATCAGTCAAAGAAAGAGGCTAGAGGTAAGGAGTGGGGGGACTGTCCAACAGGAGGATGGGGGAGGGTCAGCTGGGTGTGCCACTTTTCTTCTCTCTGGCTCCCTCAGATAAGAGGGGCAAGCACCCTCCCCTGTATTTCTTTCTTCTCCCATGCTTCAGGCAGTGTGAGGGACTCACCATTTGCAGCCATGTCGTCAGAAGAAGAGCTTGTCCCTGGAATACTTCAGCCATGGACCTCTAAGCACCAACGGGACCTGATGATTTCCTTCCTCTTAGGAGCCCCGGGAGGTAAGGATGGGAAACAAAGCCTCACTGGACATTGTTCAGGTGAAATGAATTGGATAAAAAAGGAAACCAGCTATGAGGAGGAAGTGAGCCAAGCGAAGTTTATCTCATCAGCTTGAAAAGGATCTGTGCAAGTTTGCATAATAATTTTCATCTGAATAACACTGGGCTTTTAGAAAGTGCTTTCTACATATTGTTTCAGTGGATACTTGTATGAACCCTAAAAAGTAGGAAGGCAGTATTATTATCATTCTGTCTACAGATGAGGGAACTGAAGGTGAAAGAAGCACATTGTATTTTGAGTAAACAGATCTGGGTTTGAATTTACTTACTTTCCCTGTGACCTTGATCTTTTTGGACCTGTTTCTTAATCTATAAAATGAAGGAGTTGGTCTAGATGAAATCTAAGGTTTCTTCCGGTTCTAATATTCTATGATCTTATCAGCATTTGAAGTGACTTGTTCAGGACTTGGACCCAGGCTTTCTGGTGTACAATGCGCTGTGGCTTGTTTACATTCATTCATTAATTTCCTGAAATAGATTACGCCCAGTCTTAGGGCCTCCTCTTGAAATGTCCTCCCTTCCTCCCAAGGTCTATGGGGAATCTACCAGCACGGGAAGCTCCCGTGGTTGCTGGACTCTGCCCTCTGTCACAAAAAGCTCAGTGAATTGTGGGGCAGTGAGGACAAAGAGTCTGGTGACACTTTAACCAGCCATTCAGAGCCTTGCCCAGATCAGAGCAATACCAGGGTGACTGGCAGCAGACACACAGACATTGAACATGTCTAACAGCTTGGAGGGTAGGCTCTGGCTGAGGAGTAAGGGCTTTGGAGGAAGAGGAGGAGAGGGCCCTGAGGACTGATTCCTAGGATAGGAAACCTTAGTGACTGAGGGAGCTGGGAGGAAAGAAGGAAGGTGAGTGAGGGAGGAGCATGATAGACTGAGAAGCAAAGAGATTGTGGCAGGTGGCGGATAAGATGATGGGGATTTATACAGGCGAACTTCCTTCAGGGATCTACGTTCTAGACTCTAGAGTATGGGAGCGAGGGGGCTGAAAATGGAAAAGGGCTAAGACTGGTAGAGGAGTAGAGGGACTAGATATTTGAGTGGTAAGAAATCTAGGAATGAAAAAAGGGAAATTAGGGAGAGGGTTGAATTCTAGGCTATCTATCCGCGTCCATTGTAATCATACTACGCTTCTCCCCTGCCAGGGCCAGCCGGGTACCTTCGGAGAGCCAGTGTGGCACATTTGACCCAGGAGTTAGGTGCTGCCTTCTTCCAGAAACAACAGCTCCCAGCAGCTATGGCAGATACCTTTCTGGAGCATCTCTGCCTACTGGACATTGACTCAGAACCAGTGGCTGCCCGAAGCACCAGCATCATAGCCACCATAGGTAACTAATAATGGCAGTCAATCAATAAGCATTTATTAAGTGCCTACCCTGTACCAGGAACTGGGCTAAGTGCTGGGGATTTTCGAAAAAGAGACAAAAGGTACTTTCTGCCCTTAAGAGCTCTCAACCTAACGCAATGCTCACCCCTTACAGTGACAGGGAGTCCGAGAAGCAATGCACTTTTGTGCACAATTCTCATATGATAGCATCTTTGTCAGTCGGGGTGGTAGGAAGGAGCAATTATTTTCACTTGACTAAGAAAATGAGGCCCAGAAAAATCAATGGGTTTGTTAAAAGTCTCACTATAAGTTAATAGCAAAGGTAGACCTAGAACTCATGTCTCCTGTTTTCTTCTTCTTCTTCCTCTTCTTTTTTTTTTTTGGTTTGCTTTTTGGAGGAGGGAAGGTAAAGCAGTTGGGGTTAAATGACTTACCAAAGGTCACACAGCTAGTAAGTGTTAAGTGTCTGAAGGCAGATTTGAACTCAGGTCCTCCTGACTCCAGGTTGGTGCTCTATTCACTGCACAACCTAGCTGCCCCATCCGGCATTCTTTCCATTTTTCCCAAATACCTCCCATTCCAACTCTATGGTACTATACCCTAATGTTCTAATTTTTCTCCTTCCCAGCCCCAAATCCTATATGGCTATCACTTGCACAACCCACATTATTGCCGGGATCATCCCCCTCATCTTCCACATTGGTATCACTTTACTTGGGGGGGCTCCCCTCTACAACCCTAAGAAAATCCGCTCCTGCCCCACATTTTCCAACATTATGCCTACCAACATCATTCTCTGGCTCCAGGGATAATCCAGCCTCACATCCTCTTACTCTGCTGCCTTTCCAGAGACTTTCTTTTGCTGTATGGGGGAAGACTGAAGTGGTAGACGTGCAATTTCTGAGAGGCTAGAGTGAAACATTTTAGTTGTGAAGGGGTATCTCTGAATGGAGGAAGGAAGTGTCTTTGTGCAACAGAGATGATGACCCTGATCTAGATGGGGAGGGGGGAAGGTTTCTTTGAGTAAGAAAAGGAGGGATTGTATTTGTGTAATAGAAGAGGAGAATCAGTCAGAGTTGGTCAACCAGCATTTAATAAGTGCCTACTATGTATCAGGCTAAGTTCTGGGGATACAAAAAAAAAAAGTAAAGACCATTTCCTACTCTCTAGGAGCTTATTCAAATGGAGGAGACAATTTACAAACCA
Organism: Pseudochirops cupreus; assembly: GCA_028627135.1. Classification (NCBI taxonomy): domain Eukaryota; kingdom Metazoa; phylum Chordata; class Mammalia; order Diprotodontia; family Pseudocheiridae; genus Pseudochirops; species Pseudochirops cupreus. Next base: position 130,498,221 of record CM053584.1, read on the forward strand.
CTGTGTATGTACAAAATATGGAAGGAGGTAAACTGGAGTTGATCTCAGATAGAAGACATTAGCATTAAAAGGGACCAGGAAAGGCTTAATGTAGAAAATGGCATTTTACCTGAGACATGAAGGAAATCAGGGAAGCCAGCAGATAAGAGAAGAAGAAGGAGAACACTCTAGGCATGGGGCACAGTCAGTGAAAATGTGTGGAGTCAGGAAATGAAGATTTGTGTATGAAGAATATTGGATAAGCCAGTGTAACTGGATTGTATACTACATGGGGAGGAGTAAAGTGTAAGAAGACCAGGAAGAGAGAAAGGGGGAACACTTTAAAGGCTAAACTGAAGATTTTGTATTTGTTCTTGGAGGCAATAGGGAAGAAATAAAGTTTAATGAACTGGGGTGGGGCAGGCAACGACTTGGTCAGGGCTATGCTTTAAGAAGATCAAATTTTTTTTTTAGAGGTAGTCAAAGTTAAGTGACTTGTCCAGGGTCACATAAGTGTCTAAGGTCTGGTTTAAACTCCGGTCTTCCTAACTCCAGAGCTGGTACTCTATCTACTGTACCACCTAGCTGCCTTAGGAAGATCAATGCAACAGCTGAGTAGAGTATGGTCTGGAGTGGGAAAAAAGACAAGATAGAGAAACCAATCACACTGTCAATAAATAAACATTATATATCATATAAATATAATAACATATCTTAATATTATATATTATTATAATCACTTACTATGTGTCAGGCATTGTGCTAAGTGCTGGGATTACAATAAAAGGTGAAAACAAACCATAAAGCCCAGTCCCTCCTCTCAAAGAGTTCATCTAATAGGGAAGACAAAATGCAAACAACCACATACCAACAAGAGATATAACAGGCAAAACTGAAGATAATCAATAGAGGGGAAACACTAGTACTAAGGGGGATGGGGAAGACAACTTGTAGAAGGTAGGGTTTTAAATGGGAATTGAAGAATGCCAGGGAGGTCAGGATGGAGATGAGGGAGAGAATTCCAGACAGTGAAGATACCTGGAATTGGGTGATGGAGTGTCTTGTTTAAAAAAACAGACAGGAAGCCAGAGTCACTATATTGAAGAGTGCTCAGATTGGGGAATAGGGGAAGGGGAAGAAGAAGGAAGAAAGTATAAGAAGTATAGAAAGAGAAGGCAAGGTGAAGGACTTTAAAAGCCAAAGAGAGGATTTTATATTAAATCCTGGAGATAATAGGGAGCCACTGGAGTTTATTGAAAAAGGAGATGATATGGTCAGACCTGCACTTCTCTCTGTGGATGGAGTCGGGTTGGTGGTGACTTAAGGCAGGGAGGTCAATCAGAAGGATGTTTCAAAAGTCTGGTCATGGGATGAGAATGGTGGCAGTGTCAGAGCAGAGCAGGGGCATGTAGAAGAGACGTTACAAATGTAGAATCAACACAACTTGGCAACAGATTGAATGTAGAATTGAAGGTGAGGGATAAAGGATGACCCTTGGGTTATGAGCCTGTATGACTGGGAGGATGGTGGTGCCTAATAATAGGGATATTAAGAAGAGAGAAAGGTTTGGGGAAAAGGGTTTAAGATATCTATGAGGTGTGATTTTGAGATGTTCAATAGGCAACTGGGGATGTAAGACTGAAGGTCAGAAGAGAAGTTAGGGCTAGATATAGAAATCTGGGAATTACCAGCATAGCAATAATTCCGTGGACACTGATGTGATCAATCAGAAAGTGAAATAGAATAAAGGGAGAAGAAAAAAGGGCTTAGGGTATTGGGAGCCCTGGGAGATATCCACAATTTAATGTGACCTCCACCCAAGGTATGCCCTGGATGAAGATCTGGCAAGGGAGACTGAGGAAGAATAATCAGACAAAGAGGATCAGGAGAAAGTGTCACAAACCCTAGAGAGAAGCAAAGAGGGTCCAGGACAGAAAAATCACAGAAGTGCAAGGGACCTCAGAGGCCATCTACTTTAACATGGCCCTTAAAAAAAACCCTGATAAAAATGTGACAGTCTTTGCTCAAATACCCCTAAATGAAGGGGAAATCATTACCTCCCAAGGCAGCCAATTTCACTTTTGGATAACAACGGTAAGAAGCTTTTTACTTCTCTCTTGCAGTTTTACCCTTTCTGAACAAACTGAACAAATTTAATCTATCTTCAACCTGTTACCCTTCATCAGCTTAAAGACAGCTTTCATGTTCCCTGTCCCACTAACCTCCATGTCACCAGTCCTCATGTCAAGGGAGGGGGAGCAGCGAGGTGGTAGAGTGGATAGAGTCAAGAAGACAAGTTCAGATTCTGCCTCAGACCCCTGCTGGCAGGGTGACCCTTGAACAAGTCCATTCTGCTTGCCCTGGTACCTTCACCTCTAAATGGGGATAATAACAGCGCCTACCTCACAGAGCTGTTGTGAGGCTCAAATGAGACAATGTTTGTGAAGTGCCAGTACCTGGCACGTAGTAGGTGCGACATACATGTTAGCCATTATTATTGTTATTATATTCTTAATTTTTTTTTGCCTTTTTTGGAGGGCGATTGGGGTTAAGTGACTTGCCCAAGGTCACATGGCTAGTTTTTGTGTTAAATGTCCAAGGTCACGTTTGAACTCAGGTCCTCCTGACTCCAGGGCCAGTGCTCTGTTCACTGCGCCACCTAGCCGCCCCTGCATTCTTAATATTAAGACCTTCAACATTCTGCTCATACTCCTCTGGATGCTCTCCTGCTGGTCAATGCCCTTCCTAAAATGTGGTGCCCAGAACCAGAGTCAGCATTCCAGATTTGGCCTGACCAGGATGAAGCACAGTAGGGCTACCACCTCCCTCCTTCTGGACCCTGTGCTTCTATTCTTATTGATCTGTTCACTCACCAGCATCCTTAAATTTTGCCAGGAAAAGAGGTCAGGCTCATTTGCCTAGAAATTTCAGGTTCCATTCCCTTAAAAAAAATCAAGTTGCTTGTCTTTCTACACTGGTAACATCTCTCCTACATGCCCCTGCTCCACTCTGACACTGCCACCACTCTGGTACAGTCCCTGTCACCCCACAGCTAGACTATTGAAATGTCCTTCTCTTTTGATCTCCCTGCCTTAAGTCTCTCCCCACTCTACTCCTGCCATCTCTCTCTTTTTCCTTCTCTTCCAAATATCACTGACAATAAATGGTGTTGCAGTCATGTGCTCTAAGTCCTTTCAAGTTGCTAGGAATTAGTTCATCTGGGCCTGCTGATTCAAATTCATCTAGAACAGGTAGGAAGTCTTACTATCTCCCTACTTATCTGGGAAAGTAGAGAATGTCTGGAGCAGAAAGGGGAATCTTTTAATCAGTTTCTCTGAACAGGGTCTCTCTGAAGGGGTTGTTGTTCAGTAGGGTTCAACTCTTCACGATCCCATTTGGGGTTTTCTTGGCAGATACTGGAGTGGTTCCCCATTTCCTTCTCTAGCTCATTTTACAGATGAGGAAAATAGAGGCAAACAGGGTGAAGTGACTTGCCCAGGGTCACATAGCTAATAACCGTCTGAGGAGAATTTGAATTTAGGTCCTCCTGACTTGAGGGCCAGTGCTCTGATCCACTGAGCCACCTAGCTGCCCTACACACACTCCTCCCCCTGCAGTGAGGATTGTTTGAAGGAAATGAAGATGGTTGGGTGGAGAACATGAAAGCTGTTCAGTAACAATAGGAGGGAGAGGCATAAGTGGGTAGGCTGCCTGAGTAGATGGAGGTGAGGGCCGGATGACCACTTGGGACTTTTCTCATCAGGTATCAATTATACTTGAATCTTCTCGAGATTTTATGATTCTGTTTTTTTGTTCACAGGGCCGGCATCTCGCTCTGTGGATCGACTGAAGGAAATGATCAAAGCAGGAATGAATATTGCCAGGCTCAACTTTTCCCATGGCTCCCACGAGGTACAGTGAGCTTTGGGAGGCGTTGCTGCAGAAGCTAGGGGGCAAGGGGGGGCGGGGAGGAGGGCGAGATTCTGCCTGGGGTTTGGAGGCCCAGAGGCTGAAGATGCTGAGGGATGAGATGATGGCCCGGGATGCTTGTCTTTATCCCTTCTTTCCCTCCCCAGTACCACGCTGAATCCATAGCCAACGTGAGAGAAGCCGTCGAGAGCTTCGCAGGCTCCTCCTTGAGCTACCGGCCCGTGGCCATAGCTCTGGACACCAAGGGGCCCGAGATCCGCACCGGGATCCTCCAGGGGGTGAGGAGCCGGGCATCGGGAGAGCTCGGCGGTACCAGCGGAGTGAGGGCGGTTGGAACAAAGAAAGGAAGGGCAGGGTAGAGTTTGGAGTGGGTAGTGATAGAAAGGAGGGATTAGGGATGGTTGTGGACAGGGCCAAATCGATAAAGGATTGGGCCAATAACTTGTAATGGAAGCGAGGGGTGAATGAGGTTGGAGCAGTGACCCAGAGGACGCAGAATCTGGGATGGCCTCAACTACGAACTGAGAAGAGTCAGGCGAAGAAGTGGGACCAGGGACGAGTGGGGGGAGGGGGCGTAATCGAGAAGGGATAAGGCTGGTAACCCTTAACAGGTTAAGTATAGAAAGAGCTATTTTCTAGTGACCTGTACTACAGGAGGAAAAGGCCCATAAGGAAAAAAGGGTCCAGAGCAAGATTTAGGTTGGAGACCTAAGCCCCCACACATACCAGCTCTGCTCTTACTTCCCATTCCTTCTCTTAGGGCCCAGAGTCAGAAGTGGAGATAGTGAAAGGTTCCCAGGTCCGGGTTACAGTAGACCCGGCATTCCGGACTCAGGGGAATGCAAGCACTGTGTGGGTGGACTATCCCAACATAGTCCGCGTAGTGCCAGAGGGGGGACGGATCTACATTGATGACGGTCTTATCTCCCTGGTGGTTAAGCAGAAAGGTGAGTGAATTCAAGTTAGTCCCTAGTCCTACTTCCAATTTAGGCCACACCCCTTTGTTCTCGGACTTGCCCTCTGGATTTCCCCTCGCCCCGCCCCAAGTGTCGCTCCGCCTCCCCCCAACTCTTTTACCCACACCCTTTAAAAATCATCAAATTGCATCAAATCATCTCTTTCTTATTGGCCTCTGTAATTCCACAGACCCAGAGGGGCTGGTGACTGAGGTTGAGAACGGTGGGATGCTGGGAAGCAGGAAGGGGGTGAACCTGCCTGGTGCTGAAGTGGACCTGCCAAGCTTGTCCGAGCAGGATGCTCTGGACCTGCGCTTTGGGGTGGAGCAAGGTGTGGATATCGTCTTCGCATCCTTTATCCGAAAGGCCCAAGACGTGATTGCCGTACGGGAAGCCCTGGGGCCTCAGGGAAGGAGCATCAAGATCATCAGCAAAATTGAGAACCACGAGGGTGTTGAGAAGTGAGGCTTCCAGCCCTTGATTTTCATTATCCCACTCCTTACCCCCACCTCCAGGTCCCTGATTCCCCTCTAAGTGTGAAGTGAATTGAAAGGAAATGTCCCCAACTCTCCTTTTCCTGATTCTGCCTTGCTCTCCTTGACTTTACTCCATATCTCCTGGTCATGCCCCCTCTTGGGCTCAAACTTCCCAGGTTTGATGAGATCCTGGAGGTGAGCGATGGCATCATGGTGGCACGGGGTGACCTGGGCATAGAGATCCCAGCTGAGAAGGTCTTCTTGGCACAGAAGATGATGATTGGACGTTGCAACTTGGCTGGCAAACCCGTTGTTTGTGCCACACAGGTCTGGGAGAGAGTAGGGGCATGTCATAGGTATTGTGGGCACCTCCCTGGGGAGGTGTGGGCACCAGCCTCGCCATAGCATCCCTTGACTCTCCTGTTGTGACATGAGGTTAGGATATAGCTGACCTTAACATATCACAACTACACTAAGACAGGGTCATGAGATGGGAGAACACCTCCTGGAATGGCAAGGAATGCCTGGGTTGAAGAGCGGGGGAGGGAAAGCATTAATCCTTGACTTATGGAAAGGGTACTTCCAGATGCTGGAAAGCATGGTCACCAAGGCCCGGCCAACACGAGCAGAAACAAGTGATGTGGCCAATGCTGTACTGGATGGAGCTGACTGTATCATGTTATCTGGGGAGACAGCCAAGGGCAATTACCCTGTCGAGGCCGTGAAGATGCAGCATGCGGTATGGGGCTGATGGGTAATATGAAGCATGTCTGGGATCCAGATATCCAGGGCCATTCAAACCAGATATTAAGGCCTGACCCTTTCGTGACTTTCAGATTGCTCGGGAAGCAGAGGCTGCAGTCTATCACCGGCAGTTGTTTGAAGAACTTCGACGGGCAGCTCCCCTAAGTCGTGACCCTACTGAGGTCACTGCCATTGGTGCTGTAGAGGCTTCATTCAAGTGCTGTGCTGCTGCTATAGTTGTGTTGACAACATCTGGCCGGTGAGAGACCAGTAAGGCACCTGGGCAGAGGTGGGGAATAGCCATTAGGGACAGAATGGCAGTCTGAACATCTAAGATGGTGAAGAGCAGGGTAAGAGTACTGGAATTACTGGTTTGGAAAAGATATAGCCATCTAGGGGTTTAGAGAGGGTCCCAAGCACCTAATATCAATGCCTAATATTTGTAAAGGGCTTTAGATTTTTCAAAGTATTTTCACCTCCATTACCCTATTTGATCCTTACAGCACTGGTTGTGAGGTAGATAGAGCATTTTACAGATGAGAAAACTGAAGCCTGAAGAGATCAACACAGAGAAAGAAGGTGGCAGAGTCTGGACTGGAAACCAGATTTCCCGATTAACAATCAGGTGCCTTTTCCACTAAGCTACATACTCTGTCTCCCCCAGCTCGGCACAGCTATTGTCCCGGTACCGTCCCCGGGCAGCTGTCATCGCTGTCACCCGTTCTGCTCAGACTGCCCGCCAGGCCCATTTGTGTCGAGGTGTTTTTCCTTTGCTCTACCAAGACCCCCCAGAGCCCGTCTGGACTGATGATGTTGACCGTCGTGTCCAATTTGGCATTGAAAGTGGTGAGGCTTCCATGGCTTTTCCCAAGTTTCTGCTTTCTTCACCCAAGACAACTGGTGTTGTCCCTAGTGCCTTCTAGGCATCTGTTTCCATGGCAACTCTCTGATACCATCCCTCCACCTCCCCCAACTCCTCTCATCCTGAGACTCTTTATTAGGACTCTTTTGTATAACAGAAGCCACCTAACCTAGTTGATGTGAAAGCATGGGGAGATTCTGTGTTACTGCAGGGACCAGGCAGATGGAACTGCACATCACTTTAGGGATCAGTCATCAATAATTTTGCACCAGGGCAATTCATTTGAGGGGACAACTTAAGGCTATTGCTGTATAGGCAACTGCTACATACCAGAGGTATAACTATAAGAGAAGTTATTCATGCTAAGACATTGTTAAGTATGCTTGGTTTTATACTTTTATATAGGAGGTAAGCAAATGCTGTTAGAGTCCTCTAAATTTTCTCTCCAGGGACAAAGCCCCATTCACCCCACCTTAGGTGTGGTTCTGCTTAGGAAGGCAACAGTTGGGAGAAGCAGCCTTTAGCTACTGGCCTAAAAAATACCTATGACAACTCGCATAGTATTAATGTCAGTTACCTCATTCAAGTCATTCCTACCTCCCATCCCCATCTTCTATCACCAAGGCAACACAGGTGGGATTGAGAGGCTATTGAGGCAACAATGTTCCCTTCCAAACTTGTCTGGCATCCAGTGAATCTCTGTAGTACTATAGGTCTCTGGGGATTATGGGAGGGGGGATAGGAGTGGGAAGGTTGGGAAGTGGGCAGGGGAACATAGTATGATTGTCTCTGTTCTACATCCACTCAGGGACTGTGAATTAATTTTTATTAATCAGATTGTCCTAGGTATAGTTTCACCCCCCTCCCTCTTCTCTACCCAGGGAAGCTCCGTGGTTTCCTCCGAGCCGGGGACCTTGTGATTGTGGTGACAGGCTGGAGACCTGGCTCAGGCTACACAAACATCATGAGGGTGCTGAGTGTATCCTGAGTCTCCATGTTCCCATATGCCATACACCTGTGCCTGAACCCTCAGGACCATGTTACAACATAGGTGATTTCCCCCACCCAATATTACACACCTTTATATAGACCCTCTCCCGGCCCTAAGAAATAATTCCTCCACTTGCCACCCCTAAAACTTTATCCCTTTGTAAATCTTCTGAGTCCACAGCCCCGTTCTAGTTCCTACATCCTGTTCCTGTGGACCCTCCTCTGTCACCGTATTTCAAAGCTCCTGGAAGCTTGTGTTCAATAAAATATCCATCATCCTCAATTGTGCCTGAATGTGACTGCATCCAGTCCCCACCTGGCCCCTAAAATGCCCTAAGTCATTGGTATCAGCTCTGCTGGTTAATTCCTTCTCCCAAAGTCCCTCTACCAACCTAGTAACAGGGGAATGGGAAATGATGTAAAAGAGAGGGCATCATGTGTTCAGGGGATCCCAGAATTCCCTAAGTAAACAAAGTAATGCCCCTTTCTCAGAAGTTTCAGATCATTAACCCATTAGTTGTGGCCAATATTGAAAGCATAGATGGTATCATAGAATCACAGGGTATAGAGCTGGAAAGGACTTTAAAACTGATCTAGTCCTGATTCTGAGGCTGAGAGAAAAGAGGTAGTTTGCTCAAGACAACCTAAGTAGTGAGTGGGAGTCAGGATTTGAAATCAGCTCCTCTGATCCCTGCTCTAGCACTACATTTATGATCCCACAAATCTCACTCCAGGCAAGCTAGAGAAGGAAATGATATTGGGTGGCACTGACAGCTGGGCACTCAGTCCCCAAAGTCATCATCAACTTTCTTGCCCATCTTGCCTGCTGTTCCCCGGACAATGCTCACCCCTCTTCTGCCTCAGTGCCCACCCTGTTATCATTTGCCTAGATGCCTTTTTCCCCAATCTGGTGTTCATATGCTTATCCTAAAGCCCACTGCTGCACTCCATGCACACCAGGAGCCAAAAAGAACATATTTTTTTTCTTTTTTTTTAATATATATTCAACTATCTGTAAACAAACATTTAAAAAAAACCAATAAAATAATTCCTCCACACACACATACACACACTAAGAATCCCAGAGCCCAGAGCTTGGCAGGGGAGCTGTATGCCAGGGTTCTGGCTCTTGTTCTTCCTATGCTAATATTATGGAGAGGGAAAACAGGGACAGAGGGGGAGGTTGGGGGGCTTCCTGTATCCCTGAGAAGACAGAGGTGCTGGCTGGTCTGCTCCACCCCTACCCTGTTCCCGTCTTTCCCCCACTCCGTGGCTTGGATTCTCACCCTTTCCCCACTCTCTCACAGCACAGGAAAAAAAGACACCTAAAAGTAAAAACTGCCCCCATGCCTACCCCAGGTGGCCCTTCCCTCCCCCTACATGGATGGGAAACTGGAGTCTTAGTATTGCTGATGGAGCCAGGCAAGGGCCACAGCGCTGGCATAAGGAGAGAGAGACCCCCTCTGTCTTTCCCCCTCCCCCTAAGAGAGAGGGCAATACATAAATAAATCATTAATTACCTAAGGATTCAACTGCTAGGGCTCCTAGGCTGGCACATTCATTAGGGAGGGGCTGGACATTCCCCATCCCCAGGGGCACAACTGGTTAGGAGCACAGGGAGGATGTGGCTCTTTGTTCACAAGAAGATTTTTCTACAACAAAGATAGGATTGAGGAAAGCTGGCAAGAGATGCCCATTTGGGCAAGAGGTGTTTGTATTCACTGAGAGGGCCGTAGACGGGTAGGTGCCTACAAATGGCAGTGATGAGAGCAGAGGTGGATGCCCAAAGAAAGGGCATGAGGCCTGTGGTTTTGGCAGTGATGGGGAAATAGGACAGTAGCCAGACTAGGCAGTGATGGGATGTCTGCCCCAAAAGGGCTCATGAGCACAGGGATGCAGTAGCTGGGAGAAGAAGATAGCTTTCTACTTGGCAGTGATGAGGATAAGAAGATCCTCATGCCTTGTTGAATGGGGAAAAGAGAAAAGGGCCTATATCTGGGAAGGTCTAGGGCCAGGGGGATGCTCTGAGCTAAGGGCATTGAGATACTTCTATTTGGCAGTGATGGAGGCATGTCAGGCAGGGGGATGGCTGAGCTAAGGGTTATGTAGACACTTCCAATTAGCAGTGAAGGGAGACATCCACAGTGTGTGATGCTTTGTTTGTGGTACCCATCGACATCAAAGCACTCATACCTTCTGTCACAATCAAGGTTAGATGTACCCAGGAGTTCTCACATGTTAGCAGGAAGTTGGGGGCCCCTGGTGGTACCTGGATCAGAGGCAGGAGGCCTGAGGGGTTGAGCAGTGCCTGGGATTCTGGATAAGAGCCCCGAGGGAGGCAAGTGCTCACCTTCTGAGCCTTTGCGCCCAGGGGAGCCCTCCCCAGCTGCTCGGTGAGGAAGTGAAGGTTGTGATGCTGAAAGTGGCCGTCCCCTGGGCCCTAGCCGCCGTCCACCCCCACCAGGTGGGGGACCTAACAGGGAAACTTGTGAACGGCCTGCCCGGGATAAGCTGGCATGAAGAGTTCGGGCTGCTGGTGCAGGTAGGCGGGACGTGGATGCCCAAGCCCCTCGAGCCAACAAAGGAGGTCCCCGAGCAGGTACCAGTGGTGAGGCTGGTGAGCCAGCTGAGCAACGAGCAGAGCGAGCAAGAAGAGCAGCAGGAGAGTCTGGGGAGAGGGGCAGAGGGGCCCGATGGTGGGTTAGAGCAATGGCCACATTCGAAGTGACTGCAGCCGCCTGTAGTGGGGCATGGACCAGGGGCTCCCACAGCACTGGCTTCCCACTCAGGCGAGCACCAGTGCCCAGGGCCAGTCCCCTCACTCCTCGGGCCATGTCCCGGTCATGCTGTACCAGATGCTGCTCCATGACTCCACCACCACCACTTCCTGGACTGGGTTCTGAACGCTTCCGTTGAAGCAGGGAATTTTTCTTTCCTAAGGATGTCACAGATAAAGTGGTGTCAAAAGATGATGGGGCTGGTAAGGGGAGATCTTCAGAAGATGTGTCTCACACATATGAGATGAAAAGTAGGCATTTATGGGGTGCCATTGGGCACATCTTATTTGAAGTTAAAGGGGAGAGGGAAACCCTGAGAAAAGTCAAAAGTAGGAGAGAGAGATGGGACCTGGGTCAAGGGATGGGCCTCCAACCTGCAGGATTTGGGGTAGGATGAGAAAGATGACACTGCTAATGTGGGCAGTGGGCCATGAGCAGGGGAGATGGATGGAAGGAAAGGCCAAATGTTTGGTCTTTGTTCAGGGGCAAAAGAAAAAAAGAGGAGGGAGGGGTCCTCACCATTAAGGGCAGATGAAGTGGGGACTCACCAATTCGGTGCAGCCTGTCCATGGCCACTGTCTCAAAGGCTCTCCGCATCATGGGGAATTCCTCTAGCACCGCATTAAAGTGGTCCACACTGAGTGAGTAGAGGCGACAATAGGTGTCAGCCCTCACACTAGCTGTTCGCCTGCCCCTAGTCAGTAGGCAGATTTCTGAGGGGAAAGGAGAGGGGCAGGGTGTCAGCATCCCATCATCCACCTGAACCCTCATATCCACTTCTTAGACTCCCCAGGCACTGCAGCTCTCTACTGTAGGAGCAAAATCTGTGCTTTAAGAGAAAGGATTGCTTTGCTATAAGGCATACTTACCAGAATTATCTGAGGACATGGTATAATTTCTTTGCAGTTCCTTCTGGGGTCTCTCATATGCTTTGATAATCCCCCAGCTCCTACTAATAGGAAAGTTTCCTACCCTCCTCTCCCTCTGTTGCTATCTTGGGGGGAGAACATCCCACTTGGCTGCCCAAAAAAGAGTTATTGATGAGGCAGGGGTTCATGGACACCAGATATAGTCTTGTTTTCCAACTGAACTACCAGCCTCACACTTCTCTTTTCCTTTAGCCATTGTTATTCCTATGGGTTTATAAGCCTAGGGCATGCTGTATGTGTCTATGTGTCTTTATACTCTTTCATTCCCAAAGTACCACTAATGAGCAAATTTTTTTTCTAAGTAAAATCAGGTTCAAATGAATATCAAAGGTAGGCTTGAAAGGAAAAACCAAGAGCCTTAGATCTTTTTAGCACTGTTCCCTAGATATTTTTGTTCTCACCCACTAGAGCTGTCTCTTTATATGAAACTACCTATCTGTCAGCAGTACAGGGACATAGTGCACCCCCCCCCAAAAAAAAAGCATGGAACCTAGGACTGGTTCTGTCCTTATCTTTAAGTTCCCCTGTTTTTCCATTATGTCTTTTTCCCACTTCTCTCCCAGTCTTGCTTACCGCCAAAGTAAGAGCCATCTGTGAGACGAGTGTCCCGGGCACCACGAGTCAGCACGCTGAGTAATCCATGTTGGATGAAATACATCTTTCTGCCCACCGAACCCTCACGAACCACAAGGTCACCTGGTTGAAAGACCTCAAATCGAAGTTTGGTGAGCACAGCAGTAACAAAGCTGGGGTCAGCATGAGCAAACAGTGGCATGTGGGCCACCAGGCCCCTACAGGTAAAGTTAATGATCTCCTGGACAGAGGGGGAAGGTGAGGTCAGTTAGGTTATCACCCACTGGGAAATTTTCATATTCTATGGTTGGGGACCCCCCCCATATATTGGCTTCAAAGACCCCAACCCCCTAGAGGAATGAGAGATGGGGTCAGCATGGGCAATGTTACTCTAAGACTCTACCTTCAGAGAAGCTATCCCCGGCAGATGCTGCCCACCCTCAGAAGTTCCTAGTGCTCAAAGTTCCCAATCTTTCCACACTAGGATCCCTGCATTACTCAGCATCATTCAGTGTTCCATCCCCATCTCAAGAGTATTATCCCCTACCCCCCTACCTCACGCAGTGGCTCACTCAACTCTCCCAGGATGCTCTCCTCATCAAACATTTTGCCTTGGTAGCGATGTTCATAGTACTCATGGATTCGCTGACGGGTATCAGCTGGCAGTTTGTGGAAGGACATGTACTGCTCCACCTGCTTATACTGGACGCACCAGCCCCACCCAGACAAGGGCCATCAACACAGGGATATGGACACATTGACAAAGAAAAGAACATGAGGACACAGGGACATAAAGGGATATGAGGACATAGATATGGAAACATGAGTATGGAGACCCACACAGACATGAACTCAGGTGCAGAGACAAAGATATGGGAATATATACATAGAGACAGGGTCAGGGACACATAGGGAGAGACAGACATGAGGACATGGAGTGACAGAGACATAGAGACACAAGGAAGAACAGAGATAACGAGATACAGCAAGAGCACAGATCCAAAGGCACATGTGGGCACAGAGACACAATCATAAGATCACACAGGAACAGAGATATGGAAACAAAAGTCAAAGGGCACAGACAAGAAGGCATGAGTACAAAGATGATACACAGGAATACACAAGGATTAGAGAATGGAATTAGTGAAAGATGCCATGGGTAAAGTACAAGGGAACACAGACACAGATATACCCAGGTATGAAGAAACGTGGAACCACAGGCAAGGGCGCAGAGACCTCCCCAAACACAATAAAACAATTTGGAAACATAAAGCAAATAGACGCGGAGAAGGGGAGGGGAAAAGATGTAGAGACCCAAAAGGATATCAATTTAGAATGAGCATCCAAATAGTATGTACAGTTCCCAGCATTCTGTACAAATTGGGTTTACCTCCACCTCCACCTCCATCCCTCTCTTTAACCCTGCTGACCTTCTCTTGATACTGACGACGGGATGAGTCAAGAGACTGGATGAGGGCAGTGGCATGACCAATGAACATGGCATAGCATGTGGCACCCACAATCATGCTAAGCATGGTGAGCCAGACATCTGGCATGCCCTGAGGTGCTTGTTGTCCATAGCCTATACACAGCATGTGGCTCATGGCTTTGAAGAGGGCATGAGAATACTGGCGGCCCCACGAGTGGTTCTGAGGAAAAAGAGAATGGGGCTGAGCCACTAGGGGCCTGGATCTCTTACCCTCTAAAATTCTCTTGCTCTTAGACATTGATTCGACACCTTCTTTGCCTTGCCCCTAACACCACAGACAGAGTTATGGTGTTATGGACATTGAAGACAATCCAGGGTGGGGAGTTTTTCTCCTTGGAAAAGGTGATGTCCACGAGGAGGCCAATAAGATTCCCTACCATTAATAGTAGCATGATCAGGGCCCAGAAGGGCTTGGGAAATCACAAAAGGATGACCAACCCCCAAGGGCCATGCAAGCATATTGGGAAAGTAGTGGTAGTTCTGTCTTTCTGCTTCTTCTCATTCCCCTCACCTCTTTCCCCTCTCATTCCACCCAATGCTTAGCATTGTGTCTGGCACATAGTAGGCACTTGATACATGTTGATTAATTGATCTTTTCTTTCTTCTTCCTTCACACATCTGTTCCCTCCCTTTATGCATCTTTTCCCACTCTTGTCTATCTTTCCATCATGCCTTACCATAAGCCAGCGCATGCTCTTACCCACCCCTAGTAGTATAGGAGACCTAAGAGTGACCCCTGGCAGCCCAGGGAATAATGAGGAAGAAATGTCTCACCACCATGTGGTTGATGGAGACCCAGCAGTCAGGAGGAAAGTCCTGGAGCATTGGGACCAGAAATTGTAGGCAGCCATCCCAGTGACACAACAGTAGCATCATCCCAATGAGATTGAAGATCCGAACCACTGCACTGGCCAGGTCATAGGTCATGTGAAAGATCTGGGGGAGGAGTGTGCAGCGGCTGTGGGCACGGTCACTTCTCTCTTGGTCCCTGCCCCCTTCACAATTTTGCAAATATTTCTAGTTTTTCTGTCCTTGAGTTACTCTGCCTAATTACCCCCTACATATGTATCCTACAGTTACCACTACAGGCATAACCCTAGAGAGGTCAGTAAGATAACTTAGAGACCTTAATAAATGTATATGAAAGAATTATTATCATCATCCTCACAATGACTAAAAGTAGAGGCATGTTATACATACAGCATTTTGCAAACCCTAAAACACCATATGTTAACTATTATTCCTATTAGGAGAGAAGAAGATTCTGAATCCACTCAGCATCTTCCACATTCTTATAATCCCCTGATCTATCTCTTATCTTGATCTTCCCCCTTCTCTCCCTTAGATCTGACTAGCTCCCAACACTTTTATAGCAGTAGTTTTGTATTATAAACCATCAATCCAACCAAGATACCAGCATCTTCCTATAGTTCTACCTTCAGAAACTTTCTCCCAGCCCTCTTTCTGGTAAGAACAATAACCCCAAAAATCTCTCTCTTCTTCTCAACACCTGATGACGTCATGCCTCAGAGACCCTACCTTTGAAACTCCACCCACTTCTCTAGGCCTTGAACTCTTTGTTCCCCATTGGATGAGATAAATTCCACCCTGCCCACCTCCCCACCCCACCTCCTCCCACTGGTGGATATATCGGATGAGGCGGGAGAGGCGGAGTAGTCGAAGAAGGCTAAGGATCTTGGTGAATCGGACTATTCGAAGGGCCCGGGCTGTCTTGTAAACCTCAGCATCCAATCGTGGTTCCAACTCAACCACAAGGAAGATGTAGTCCACTGGAATGGAGGAGATGAGATCCACCAGAAACCAGGTGCGGAGGTAGCGAGTGCGGATAGCATGGGGAGCCAGAAGAATCTCTGCTCCTTCTTCCACCACAATCCCTGTCCTGAAGTTCAGCACCAGGTCCAGCAAGAAAAAGGTGTCGGAGAGGACATTGAAGACAATCCAGGGTGGGGAGTTCTCCTCCTTGAAAAAGGTGATGCCCACGGGGAGGACAATAAGATTCCCCACCATTAATAGTAGCATGATCAGGTCCCAGTAAAATCTAGTGGGAAAGGAAGATGAGTGAGAACTCTAAGCACTCCTTTCTCTTACATGATCCACTTGTGTCTCATTCTCTCCTGTCTCCAGGTTTTTAAAGTATTTTCTTCCCCTCCCATCTCCTCAGTCCTGTGTAATAATCCCCTCTCTAGGACTGACTTTCTTAGATCTGTTCTCTACATTCTCTCACTGTCCATGCCAGCTGCATTATAACCCTTTGTTTCTCTTTCTCTGCATCTTTAAGGTGGTAAAGGTGGTAGAGTGGTCCTATTTCTCCCAACAATGGGAAGTTTCTAAGGGCAAGAACAACATCTTTGTGGAGAAACTTTCCACACCGCCTACTTATAAGCATTATTACACATAAAGGTTCAACAAATATCCCTGGCCTCTCATTCTTTCTAACTCCTTCCATCCACTGATATTCCAAATGAGTATGAGGCTGGGCTGGGAGAAGAGAGATCAGGAATAAAAAGGAATGGAAACTCCCTTATCCAAAGGGAGGTCTGGTCTTTTCCAGGGATGTGACCCAGTCCTAGATGTTTCCCACCATCTAACTTACAGACTTTCTTTCTATTTGAGGCAACCAAGAGGACCCTCAATTTCTAGAAGCCCAAATGAGAGGCCAATTTGCATTTTGTTTGCAATTTATTTGGAAGTTCATTATGTTTTCCTTTCTCTATAGTATCCACCCTTGCTACTTCCCTTCACTCCTCCTTCTCTCCTCAGTGCCTCTAGTTATTTCACCATTCTATCATTCTTACATCTGGACTCTTGTATTTGCAGGATTCCAGCCATTCAGCCTCTGTCTTTCCCTCCAACCTCAATGGTAAATACCTTTTATACTTTAAAATGAACAAAAAATCTGAGCCAGCTCCGCTATTCTGCCATACTCTGTACCTTTCTTATCTCCTAAAGGACACCTGAGTTTGTACCAGAAGCTGGAAGAGGAGTGAGAGCACTTTCAAGCAAAATAGGATCTTCATAGCCTGAGTCACTCACAGGCAGTCACAAGCCCAGCGGGTGATGCATTGGGAAGGGTAAGGAGGGGACACATGGTTGGAAGTGAAGTGGAGGAGAGGGGTGAGGGGAACGATATACAAGCAGCTAGAGGCAATACAAATGAATAGTGAAATTGCCAGTGGAGGAGAGTAAGACACAGTAATGTGGCAATGGACAAGAAAAATGCAGCTGTGGTATTAGTGAAGGCCCTGGCAGAAGAGGGAAGGCGAAGAAAGGAATAGGGAGAACAAAGGAGGGGGGCAGGGAAGGGAATATGTCAAGATTTAAAGTAAATCATGTGTGGGTAGTTAAAAAAAAATGTACATCCATTGCTACAATTGGGTCTAATTGCTCTGGACCCACTTCCAACCTTTATACCCTAAATTTAGGTGCTACTCCCAAATTCTTTCTCCATCCAAGAGCTGTCCTTCACTTTCCACAAGGGCAGGGACATCTTCCTCTTACAGTAATGTGGAGTTGGAGATCCAACCTCTAAAAAATGGGCTAGAAGAGTTCTGACTGCTCAACCCCCCTTAACCTTCCCGGGGCTTAAGGAACCCACTGGGCAGTGCCCCTGATCCTCGTGGCGAGCCTCCAATGTTCCAATTCTCCCTCCCCACCCTGTCCCCTAAACCTCAAGCCAACTCGTCTTCAGCACCAAGGACAGCGCCCCAAAGAATGCTTTGATCTTTCTTCCTCTCAAATCCCACTAATCCCATGTAGTGTCCCCAAGATTTCTCCTCCCAGCCCCGGGGTGGCTTTCAGTAGGTGGGAGGTCAAAAAGGTGAGAGCCTTGCCTGTCTCTAGTGGCCCCCGGGAACCTCCCTCCTGATTTCCCTCGCCCCAAACACTAGGACTGGAATCTATGCAACCCCTGGAATCCCCACCCTAACTGGTTCTTTCTAGGACCGGAAGATGCCGTAGAGGGTGGAGCCGGGACCCCCAAGACAGGAAATACCTGTCCCCCACCCCCACCCCCAGCTGTCTTTCCCACAGCTGCAGCAATCCCAACGAAAACGGGACCAGCCCCCTCGAAGACTAGAAGTCTACACAACGGTGCTGGTGGTGGGGAGGGGGAGAGGGATGTTTACTGGGCCCAGCGGCCATCCTTGCCCACTTGGTGACCCTCAGCCGGCCCGGAAGTGACGTGTCCGTCAGGGATGGACAGGGTCCGAGGCCCCCCGGCTATCCCTGGGACCTGCAGTATCTAACCGTCGGTCAGACGGGGCGGGGTCCCCTGGGTCCCCGGAATCTCCCCGGGCCCGCGGTACCGAAAGTCGCTGTAGGGATGAATGATCCAGACTCCGGCTGACTTGACCCGCTCCTGCTCTATCTCCACAGCCTTGTGGCTGCCGAACACCCGGAGGGAGAACTTGTTGACGGCTGGCTGCAGCAGGGCCCCAAGCTGCCGCCGCATCGGGCCGGGCCCCAGTTCAGGCCCCGGCACTGGCGAGGGTCCTGGGACGGCGGCAGTCGGACCGGAGGCAGGCGGGGGGGCCGCTTCCAGCCCCGGGGTGCCTCCATCCCCCGCACCCGCTGTTGCTGCCGCGGGCTGCTGCTCGGAATCCATAGTGGCAGTCCCCCCCTTCCCCTTCACAGCCTCTGCCTCCTGGCCCCCAACCAGGCCATTGCGACCCCGCCCCCGCCCCCGCAGCCCCGGGAGCCAGAGCGGAGCTCTAGCCGAGCCGGAGCGGGAGCCGGCGGCGCAGCCCCGCGGGCTAGGAGCGGAGGCGGCGGGGCGGGCGGCGGCTCCCAGCTGCCGGCGCTTGGGGCAGAGGGGGTGTGTGTGACGGGCGGGGTGCGGGGCGGAGACCGGGCAGGCCGCTGAAGGGGAGCGCACGCCCCCAGGCGGGAGCTGAAGGGAGCGGGGTTGGGGCTGGGGGGTGGGACGGGCCGCGGTAAGTGGTCTGGGAGTCGGGGAGGGCCGGGTCTCGGCCCCCCCCCCCAGGCGCAGTGGGGCGGGGTCCCGCGCAGAATCGGAGTCTGAGTCCGGTTGCGATGCCCTGACTTAGATGAATAAAAAGCGTGCCTGGCTAGAAAGCCTGGGAGGCGTGGCGAGCTGCTCGAAGCCCGGGATTCTAGATTGGGGCGCGCGCTGCCTGGGCAGGGAGAGAAAAGAGAGAGTCGTGGAGGTAGAATGTCCTCCGTAAGCAAAAGTGGGCAATGTCCTGGACCCCGACCTCAGTCTACCGCGGTATTTACGACCCTCCATCTTGCCCCTAGGCCTGTCTCCTACTCCTGACCTTCCAGCCTTCCCTTCGGACCCATCCTCCGGCTCATAATCTATCATTCCCTCACTGTCACCACCTGCTAGCTACTCTACTACTCTCCTATCTCTTGCTCTCAGGCTCACTTCTCTTGCCAATGACCCTTGAGCCTTCTCAGCCCCTGGTTGTCCTCTACCCATCCCATCAACTTACATGATTTGTGAATAGTGTTGGACTTGGAGTCCCGAGGCCCCGAGTTCAGATGCCACCTCAGACAGTCACTAGCTGCTGACCTTGGCAAGTCACTTAACCTCTCTGTCTCAATTTCCTCATCTGTAAAATAGAAGTAAAAATAGAACGTACTTCACAGGGTTGTTGTGAGGATCAAATGAAACAACATGTGTAAAGTGCTTTGCCAATCTTAAAAGCACTAGATTAGTGCTATTATCCCTAGCTCCTTTCTTTTCGCCCATAACCTTCCCATCCTACTCCTCCTGTCTATTATCCTCCATGTAGCCTCGTCTCCTCTCATCTCTGACACCAGACCTGAATGTCAGCTCTTTGCCCTCCATTACTAGTCCTCCTTCCAATGATCCTGTACCCTATCCCATCCCCTAACTGGGCCTTCTTTAGGCCCCACCCACCACTCCATATTTAACCTTGCTTCAGCCCACTGCACTGGGAATCAGAGGTCCTGGGTTTGAATACTGGGTATCCCACTTGCTATCTGTGTGACACAAGCAATTTCCTCTTTGTGGGTCTCAGTTTCTCCATCTTTAAAATAAGAGGGTTGGACCAAGAATCTTTTCTGGTCTAAATCCTATGGTCAGTTTATGACCACTTTCCTTCATACCTTTTTACTGGAACAATCTTCAGCCTACCTCATCTCTCTTTCATATGAATATTTCAGGTTAATCTCAGCTCCCCCTCTGACATTTCCTCAATTTCTCTTATCCTATGCTTGATGCTCTTTAAAAAAAAAATTAAACATGACAGTCAACAAACACAAACATTACAATATACAAAAAAGGAAAGGATTGCATATAAACCTATGATCTTCTATGACATAGCAGGAGTTTTAAAAATGTATGTAAAAGAAGTAACTGATAAAAAAATATACATATATATACATATATACAATTATTGTTACTATTATTATTGGCTACATCCAACTGGAACTTGGAATTCACAGGCACTGTGGAGGGGAGATCCATCCTGCCCTATCGGAAAGTTAGAGGAGTGGTGGGGGAGGACATAGGAGAGATTAGATTGGGGGAGGGGTTATACAAGGGGATGGCTGTTTTGAGGGGGGGGTAGGGGAAAAATGGGGAGAAAATTTGTAACTCAAAATCTCATGGAAATGAATGATGTAAACTAAAATAAATAAAATTTAAAAAAATATAAAATTAAAAAAAAAGAAGTAACTGATACTCCTTTTCCAAACTCTTTCTCTATGCTTGTTCTAGTCCATCTTTGACTCTTCCCATCCCAAGTTTCCCTTCCAAATTTCTTCAGTTTTCTGTTCTCCTATTCTGTATCTGAGCCTTTATTCCTCAGGCCCCCAACCCTCCTCTCTCTAACCAGCCTCCTCTGTGCTTTTCTGAGTGATGGTGGAGGGATTTGCCTCCCATTGTTTCCCAATGATACTTTCAGGCCCCAGATCTGCCATCTCATCCTTTCTCTTGATCCTCCCTCCTCTGTGCTTTGACAAAGTTGTTTCAGTAGTTAGAAGATCTATAAGATCTGACTGCAAAATATTTGGCTGTGTCTGAAAGCCACTTAGAGAACACTTATTGAATGTCCATCATTATTCTAGAGATGGTGAATGGTAGAGCCTTCTACCTAATTTCCTTAGGCTAGTAGACACTACACACACATTGGCAATGTGAGAGGGAATAGGATTGATGGAATTGGAGAGATAGATTCTTCCACCTCCAGCTTTTTTGGGGGGCTCTCAATGTCTGGTGTTCACTTATGATGTGAAGAAAGTAGAGTCCTTCCTACCCAGTGGGTCATCAGTCAGTGAATAAACACTTGTAATAAACCCTGTGTACCAGGCATATGCTAAGCATTAGGATACATAGTCAAAAGACAGTTCTTACCCTCAAAGAGCTTTTAATTGGGACTTAAAGGAAATCAGAGAAAGCCAGTAGGTAGATATATAGAAGAAAAGAATCTGACAGATTCTCAGTTAGGAGAGACTTGGATCCTTGTATCAGCAAGCACCCTAGCATACCCAGGGTGGCTGCTAGCACAGGTTCTTTTCTAAAGGAAAGCAACTTTTCTAAAAGAAAGCAACTCAAAATGGACAGTCTCACTTTATTCAAACACATATCATTTACCTAGTTCAGGGGGGAAAGTCAGCACTCTGAACTTCAGAGAATATAAACAGAATACAAACACAAGTTAACAAGCAGAAGTTACAAGCAGACAAAGAAACAGATCAGCACTCAGGCTTCCAACCATCTGACCATTACATCCATACCTATTCAGTTACCAGAGAGGGAAGCACCAACATCTGGGTTTTTCAAAGCCGGGGGGCTCAATGGCTTCCCAGAGTCTCGTCTGGCCAAATCACACAACTCTTCTCAAAGTGAGCCCCAAAACAAAACCTCACATCAGGGCACATATATATAGCCTTCTCCTGGATCGGAGAATGTCTAGGCAACAAGACCTGGGCATTCCTGAAAAACAAGCCTCCCGCCACAGGCTCCATGTGACCACATTCAGCCTATTATGGGGCAGAGTATACTTTTAAATAGGGGAAGGTTCTCAGAGCCACTTAAGCCACTTAAGCAAAGGGCCTAGGGGCAGGGAAGATCTTCAGATTCCCATAACAATCCTTTATGGAGGTAGATGAGATTAAGGGGGGGGGCAAACCCTTTTTTTTCAGTGCCTGGCACTGTGCTGAGTGCTGGGGATGCTAGGAAAGGCAAAAACAAAACCCCTACCCTTAAGGAGCTTACATTCTAAGGGGGGAGAGAACATGGAGACAACTGTATTTTCAAGGTTATACAATGTAAATCTGAAGTAATCTTTTAAAAATGGCATGGGAGTGGGGAACATTAGCAAAAGGCCTCTTTGCAGAAGGTGAGATTTGAGATGAGTCTTGAAGAAAGCCAGGGAATATAAAGGTGGAGATCATGAGGAAGAGCATTCCAGGCATGGGGGATAAATTGGTGAAAAGATACGGAAGATGATTCTGTAAGCCGCCTGGCACAGGCTTGCAATACCTCATAGAGCAGCTAGTTGGCGCAGAGGATAGAGCACTGGACCGAGAATCAGGAAGACCTAATGGAGACCCTTATGAGCTGTGTGACCCTAGGCAAGTCACTTGTTGCCTCAGTTTTCTCATCTCTAAAATGGGCATAATAATAGTACCTACAAGGGTTGTGAGGATCAAATAAGATAATTGTAAAATATTCATCGTGGTACCCAGCACATGTGTTATATGAATGTTAGCTATTATTGTAATTATTCCTATTATTTATTTATTTATTAGAATCAACTCTTCTGGCTCTGTACTCCTGATGTTTTTACCCTGCCCTGCTGGCTCCCAATCTTCAGGGCTAGAGTTGAAGAGGCATGATGGACCATTGGTGCAAGAATTCTGTTCTGCTTTGACACCATGGCTTCTGGCATTTACCTTATAGGACAGCTAAACCTTTTTAACAAACCCAGGCCTAAGAGAATAGGCTGAGGGGTGAGTGAGTTGGCCTGACCACCCACTAACCTCTGTATATTTTTCTGGGATACCTGGACCTCTCACTTCTCTTTCGTTTATTTTTCTAAGGCATCTTTAATTTGTAAATACATAAAAGATGTAAAAAAATTGTTTCAGTGATAGAAAGACATATTGACTGCCTCTGAGAATCTTACAGTCTCACTGGATAGATATTATGTTTGGATCATACTCTCCAAAATCTGTAGAACAAAAAGGGGAGCAATAGTGCAGTGAAAACACTGGGCTTGGAGTTAGAAAAATCTGAGTTTTAACTTCTGCCTATGAAGAAATGTGATCTTGGCTGACTCAAAACCTCTCTGGGATTCAGTTTCTTCATCTGTAAAATAGGGCAAACATTTGTACTTACTTCACAGGGTTACTGTGAGGATCAAATAAAATAATGTATGTCAAGCATTCTATAAATTGTAACACTACATAAATGCAAGCTAGTATTACATAATTATGTTGTTCCATCAAAGTAGTAACCATGTCTTCACCTGAAACAGTGCTCTCAGCACCTGGGAAGGGCCAAATAAACTTCGAACTGAACTGAATGAGGGGCATCCGTGCCTACACTCAGCCTTCTCTATTTGGTTCCACTAAATGTTTATGATATTCATCCTCATTTATATTCCTAAGCTAAAACCTGAAAACCTGAGACAAAGCGGGGAAATAAAATCTCCTGATAAGAAAGCTTGGGATAGTGCCCTCTTCTAGCACTGATCCAGACACACTGTCCTACGGGTCTTACGTTCTAAACTATCCTGAGGGGGACGCAGTTAGATGGCAGGAAAGCGACATAACCACAGTCACACGCGGTGGAGGTGGTAGCGGGTGGCTGTTGCTCTTTCCCTGAAGATCTTGGGAGGGGGGCGGGGGAGGGGGAAAGGAAGAGACCCATTTCCACTTTGACTGGAGGAAAGCTAAGCCCACAACGGAAGAAGAAGGTTCAGGATGAGTCCCTAATCGCAGAAGCTGCAGGATGCTAATTGGGGCACTAGACTGTGGCGGCGCACAGCCCCGGCACTCGAATCCGCAGCTGAGTAGGATACAGGACGATCTCAAAGCACTTTCTAGGATCGACCTAAGACTCAGACTGGAGAAGGTTTCGGTCACGGCAGGAGTGGCGGCGGCGAAGAAAAGAAGAAGCATAGGAGGGATGTGGCTGACGCCTCGTCCGCACCCCCGACGGCCGGCCCGCCCTCAGGCACGCACGGGATGGGTCCGCTCCCTTCTAACACTCTCAACAGGCCATTGCCTCCTCCTCCTCGCCTCCTTCCTCGACGGGCGAGTTCCCGCGAGTAAACGTGAAGATTACGGCGACGTGCGCGACCTCGACGGGAGGAGTCGGAGGGAGCTGGGAAGGGACGCAGGACGTGCGTGCGTGCGTGCTCGCTCGCGGCGGCGGCGGCGGAGTGGAGTGGCCGGAGCCGGAGCCGGGGCCGGGGGCCGGAGCCGTGGCCGGGGCCAGGCCCGGGGTGGGAGGCGAGCTGCGGGCGGCGCGGAGGCGATAGATCCCGGGGGGGCGGGAGAGGGCCGGGCGGAAACAGAACGAAGCGCCGTGGGGCCCAGGGCCGGGTTCGGTGGGTCCGAGGCGCCTGGTTGCGTGGGTCGGGAGGGAGGGAGGAGCCGCAGACCATCGCCGCGGGGGGTGGGGGCCGGTCTCCGGCCGCAGCGCCGCCGCCATCACGGACTTCCTGTGGGACAAGCGCACGGGCCTCGCAGCCAGAACGGTGAGCGCGCGGGTTGGCGGGGCGCGGGGGCGCGCGGCAAGATGGCGGGCGTGGGGGCGCGCGCCGCGGGGAGGGCCGGGGCCCAAGTGGGACTGGGGTCGCGGCGGTGCAGGAGAGTGAGGGCTGTTGCTAGCTGTTGAGGGGGAAAGCAAGGGTGTGGGAGAGGGCTGGCCCTGTCCCGTGGGCACCCGGAAGGAATGGTGGGAGGGGGGCTCAGGCAGAAGTGACCAGGGGTTAGAGACCTAGGTGTGGTGAGGGACGGGGTGGCGTGGACAGCGCGCGTTAGCAGGAGTTATCGAGACCACAGGGTGCTATTGCACGACGGCAGCTCCTTGGGCCTTGATTGCTTTAGCAAGTAAAGAAAAAGAAGAGAAGAGACTTAGAAGTTGGTCGTGTAGTAGTTTGTAGAAGGGAGGTGCTCTGTAAAGGAGACGTCTAGGTGCAACTGAAGTGAACTAGGACTAGGTTGAAATGGAGGAGGATTCTCAGAGCATGAGAATTGTAAAGATTTGTACAGGTCTAAACTTACAAAAGTATGTTGTAAGTATGTTGTCTTAAGTATTACTTATAACTTTGAGAGGTAGGACAAATATTCCCAATTTAAAGATAAGGTAGGGGTAACTAGTGTCCTAAGGAAACAACATCATCTTATTGTTTCCTTCATTTTCTTCCCCACCCCCAGACCAGGAACCTAGCCAAATATCAGTCTCCTCAGTTCAGTTGGGCTGAGAGTGAGGAGAGACTCAGAATATGACCCAGATGTCTGAGTACTGTAATGGAATTCTCACTACATGGAATCTTATGCTCCTGAAGCAGTCCCTCCCCTCCTCGATTCTCTTTTCTCCCCCTCCCTCCCTCTTTCTCCCCTTCTCCCTCTCCCCCTCCCTCCCTCTACTTCTTTCCCTCCTTTCTCTCTCTTTCTTTCTCTCCCTTTCTTCCCTCATCTCTATCCCTCCCTCCATCCTCATTCACCTTTAACTACTATTTCCCTCTGAAAGTTTTCCAAAATTGGCTTCTGGGGAACAGGGAGAAAGAAGATCACTATTCCTCCTCCTCTTTCCTCCCACCGGTACATGGCAGTTGGGGGGTAGTCAGATCTTTGCCAAGAAGTGTTGATATCAATTTAAAAACCAGCTATTTTTCATGCCTTCTGAATACAAGAGAGGGATGGCCTGCTGGAAAGCAGACTCCAGCTGAGGGCTCTCTAAAGAAAACATTCTAAGAGAGATGGGGGGGACCACTCCAGTTATACCTTACAGTTCTAGGACTCAGATCTCTAGAACTGTGATAGCAAATTGGTAGTATTTATTGGATATTCATTCTGTACAATTATCTGAATTCTGCATAGGTAAGAGGGTAGTACAGTATTGGTAAAGGAAATTAGATATAAAATTGTTAAGATTCTTGTCCTGGATGTACTTACAGTCTAGTTAAAGAAACAGCATGAACACATAATGAAATTGTTACTTAATCAGTATACTTTGAAAATCTGCTATATTCTGTAAGCAAAACTAGTTTAGCACAGGTCTGTTCTGTGTTGTAACCTATCCAAAAATGAGCCATAGAAAGGTCCCATAGTTACATTCTCATTTATAAGTCTTTCAACCTCTATCCAACAAATGTTTATTAAGCACTACTGTGTGCAAATTACTGTGGTAAATGCATGGAGAGGAATAAAGATTAAGAGCCTTCTTCTGTGGAGAATATAATCAAGGAAGAGAATAGGACACAAACATCTGTTAATACACAGTAACACGTGTGCAAAACTAAAGTTTTGAGTTGGGAAAGATTGAGGAAAGTTCATGAAGAAGGAAATGTTTAATCTTGGCTTTAAAGGATGAGTAGAATTTCAATAGGTAGAGAAGGAACTGGGGACATCATTCCAGGGATAAAGAACAATTTGAGCAAAAGCAAGGACAGTAGACCCAAAAGGCCAGGTGAAAGCTTACAGGGCAAAGGGGAATCAAGATAGAAGAATAATCCAGGTAGGATTATTTATGAAATTCTTATTGAAATTTTGAGCTACATTGGGAAGAAGGAGAGGGTATCACTTGTGAAGTGAAATGGTAGGCACAAAGACAGGAACAAATATATTGTAGTTGATAAAAGATTGTATAGGAAGTTGATTAACACTATAGGTCTGTGTAGGAGAGACATAAAGATCAGTGTTTGTCATGAACCTTTGCTTCCCTTACTTGTCTCCTCTTTTCTCAGATGCCTCACCCCCGAAGATACCGCTCTTCAGAGCGGGGCAGCCGGGGCAGCTACCATGAACATTACCGCAGTCGAAAACATAAGCGACGGAGAAGCCGCTCTTGGTCTAGCAGCAGTGACCGGACTCGGCGGCGCCGGCGAGAAGACAGCTATCATGTCCGTTCTAGGAGGTGAGGAGCTAGGAGGTGCTTAGGCAAGTCAAAGTAGAATTTTTAAAAATCAGCAGAAGTGCATGATTGCAAAATTGCTATAACTTTGTAAACCTTGCAGCTGTTATAGCATCAGCAATATTTACTGAATACCCATTCTAAACAGAGATCTTGGATATGGGTAGGAAGGTAGGAGTTAATATTGACAAGAAAAATTAGATATAAAATAGTTAAGATTCTTGTCTGCAATGTAGTTTTAGTCTAGTTGAGTCAGTGAGAGTGCTGGTGGTAAGGATAAGAAGTGGAGTTCTTCAGGGAAAGTACCTGAAAAGAGGTCGATTTTCTTTGCGTTATAAAGGAGGGGATGGAAAGAGGTCAAGTGGGTTTTGATCTTTTGTGGGATGTTTTTGAGGGGGTGGGTGCTGCTTGTATTTGTGTGGGGGTGTTCTTTTTGGGTATTTTCTTATCTCTCCTGGACCTTGGGCTCCTGAGATGACTAGGAGGAGGTTTGATAGCTTCTTCCTAGTAATAAAATGGCTCCTTTTTGTCCTTACTAATGGAGAAAACTGGAGAAGAGAGGGAGACTGACTGCTGTGTTGTTTGATATCACCTGGTATGGCAGAGCATGTAGCTGTAAGAAAATGGGGAAAGATGCCCTTCCTGTATCAGATTGGTTTAGTCTTCATTACTTCCTTCTCACATGTCAGCTATGATGACCACTCTTCTGACCGGCGGGCTTATGACCGACGATATTGTGGCAGCTATAGGCGTGAATACAGCCGGGAACGAGGGGAACCTTACTACGAAGCTGAATATCGACATTCCTATGAGTACCATCGGGATGACAGCTATCGTAGCCAACGAAGTAGCCGTAGGAAACACAGGCGACGGAGACGACATAGCCGGACATTCAGCCATTCATCTTCGGTGAGTACTCCACACTATCTCTTCTCTCCCCATTCTTCAAGATTCTTAGGATTCTGGGTAAGTAGGAAATGACCTTGTTTTAAGCTGTGCTATCGGGTGTGGATACTGTGGTGGGCACTAGGCCAGTCCTCTTCCTCTGAAACTCTCTGGCGCTTGAAGGATAGCAGGATGTTAGATCTTGGATTATATCAACACTGTGCATTTATGCTCACTAAGTGCCCTCTTTGGCATACTATACCTGCTGTTCTTAGGATGATTAGCTCTGTTCTGAATGCCTTGACTGCTTTTTTTATTTAATGACAATAATTTATAATAAAGTGAGGCCTTGCTTTGGGATATGCCTTTCTCCTTAAGGCTCTGGGCTCTGTACCCGTCTCTGTGGGGGGAATTGATTGGGGGGTAGGGTAAATCTCTGCCCCATGGAGGAGACTCTGTTGTCTGTCATGGGACTGTGGGTGACTATAGCAACTAAACCACTTCTTTGCTCTGCCCCATCCCTCCTCCTGACCCCACTTTGGGTTTGGGAACCTGGGATTGTACGTCGCTCTCTCTTCTGTCCCCAATCCACCTTATTACATCTGACATATTACCTTCCGCTGTCCCCCATCATCGTCTGTCCCCCTTGGCTGGGCACCTGTGACCGGTGGCCCCTCTACCATTCACCCCGCCTCCCTTCGGCCCCCGCTCCGACACCTGGCTCGCTCCTACCCCCCACCGCCCCCTGACAGCAGCACAGCAGCCGGAGAGCCAAGAGTGTGGAGGACGACGCTGAGGGTCACCTCATCTACCACGTCGGGGACTGGCTACAAGAGCGATGTACAAGCGAAATCGTAACAATCCTATAGCTTGTAATGGTCCTATAAACATCTTAACCTCCCCTATGCCAACCCAAGTCACTGCCTCTTCTGTCTCTTCTCTGTGATGTTTGTCATATGGGTGGTTTGAGTTGTTATTATAAATTGATCCCTATAGCCCACTTCCAGCTCTTCCGACCCTGGGTTTAGGTGGTGGGAATCAGGGGTCTCCTCCCATGACTATCTGTATCCCCTTCTATCATCTACCCCCAGGTCAATATGCTCATCTTCTACCAACTAAACTTACCCTACCTTCTCTCTCCTTCCCTCTTCCCCAATCCCATTCTATACCATTTCAGATGAGATTGTGAGCACTCTAGGAGAGGGGACCTTTGGCCGTGTTGTACAGTGTGTGGATCATCGAAGGTAGGAGCTAACCCTTCTTTCTTAACCCCTTTTTGTCCCCCAGGCAATTCCAGGAATAGAGGGATGGAGCATATCTGGAGCATATTTTGCTGATTTTCTAAATCTCTTAGCCAGTCTCATAGTGTTCCGGAGTGTTCTTGAGTACCCACCAGCAGTTTCTCCTGCCATTCTCCAGGGGTGGAGCTCGGGTTGCCCTAAAGATCATTAAGAATGTGGAAAAGTACAAAGAGGCAGCACGACTGGAAATCAATGTGTTGGAGAAGATCAATGAAAAGGACCCAGACAATAAGAAGTAAGCAGGGCAGGGAAGGAAGGAAGGCTTGAATTTCCATCCTTCTCACACACCAAAGACCCCTGGGTCCTGGGAAATGGGAAGAAACCTAGAGGGTACAAGTCTTCCCCATCTTGTCATTTTTCCATTTCTTTATCTCCATCAGCATCATATTCATTTGCATTTAAAAATATATATGTATAAGCTCTTAATCATACAGGATGACATAATAACAGTATGGAACTTTTTATAATGACCTAACCCTTGATCTCTGGAACACAAAATCTCAAAGAGATGCAGTAGATATGGATATAGTACGTGGCAGTAGAAAAGTATTAAGCCAAAATATGAATGGACTTAGAGAGGGTGGGTGGGTGGGTGTGTAAGCACATATGTGTATACATGTGTACACATATATATACACATTAAATAGACAAAATTATCTCTATAGCAACAAGCATTTATTATGCACTAATCACATTCGAGGCTTTTTATAAATGCATACACATACACGTGCGCTTATGTATGTCAGCGTTAGGGACATGTGATTTTGTTGGTGTGGGAACTCCTTCCACTGATGTCTGAGGCTCAGAAAGTGTGACTTGCCCATGATCACAAAGCTGGTAAGTATCACAGCCAGTCTTTAAACCCCAGGCTTCCTGATTCCAAGGCTGGCTTTCTTCATTATATAAACTTCTTTGTGTGTGTGCATGTGCACATGTGTGGGTAGACATGCAAATGAACTGGAGGTATGTATGCATACATATTATAGAAAATACTGGTCAAGGATGAGTACATTTTTGGAATGAGGCCAGGAAAAATACATGCTAGTAGTGGAAGCTGGAGAATGTTATTTGTACTGCATGGGGTAGAAGACCACCAAGTATGTGGAGGCAGCCTAGGACATAGAATGGATACATGCTCTGGATCTAAGTCTCCTCTTAGATGGCATCAAAGACCCCACCTAGCCCTGCATCTGTTTTCTCTGATCAATCCAGGAAGGCTTCATAAGGGAAACAGAGTTTCCGGAGCTATTTAGTGATGGAAGAAAACTAGCTTGATGACCTTCCAGTGTCACATGCAGAGGAGATCCTGAGTGCAGTCATGTTGTTGGCCACAGGCTAGGCAGGGCCCCTGACCAGCCCTGAATCTGCTGGCCTTGTCCTGCCATGTGAGCCCACCCTGCCACCGCTACAGGCAGAGGAGGAGCAGGCAGAGGGGGTTCACTGCTCTCCCCTTCCCTCTCTCCTCAGCCTGTGTGTCCAGATGTTTGACTGGTTTGACTACCATGGCCACATGTGTATCTCCTTCGAGCTCCTGGGCCTCAGCACTTTCGACTTCCTCAAAGACAACAACTACCTGCCCTACCCCATCCACCAAGTGCGCCACATGGCCTTCCAGCTGTGTCAGGCCGTCAAGTGTGAGTGGGGCGGGCAGAGGAGGGCTCAGGGCAGTGCCCCCTCCCTAGGGGACCTCTTCAAGCTCAGCTTCTCGCTCGTGAAGCCCTTGAGCAGCCAACTCTTGACTAAAATCTGCGGTTCTTGCTTTCAATGTCACTTTGACATCCTCTTCTTCTGACTTAACTCCTTGGCTGATGTTACCACCGTCTCTTTATTCTCACTCCACATTCAGCCCATCCGGAGCTGGAAGAGAAGGCCTTTGAAACCAAAACAATTACTGCTTTCCCTTTCTTCCCAGGGCAGGTACAAGCCAGACATCCAGTATTTAGATAGGGCCACTTCGCCTAGGCTAGGGTTGCATTCATCAGAGAGATTTGATGTCCACCCCCAGCAAGGACATGGGTACAAGGAGCAGTTGAGTTGACCTAGGCTTCAGGATAGGGAATCTGGACAGCTTCATGGTTCTTCTTGAGTCAGATCTTCATAGGGCAACTTCATGATTTGCTTTGCAGTTTGGGGAATTTCTGTGGCTTCAGATGCCTCCATGTGTCTGGGCGATGTAGAAAGATGTTCCAAAGCCAGATCTGTGGTTTGAGGATCATTATCTGGTTTTTATGTCATATCACAGTTTACCCTCCTTTGACACAGAGAATTAAACGTATCCAGTTTCTCTATAGACCTTGTAGATGATTGTCAGCCATGAGTTGAAGGGGTTCTTAGTGCAGTTAGT
Organism: Pseudochirops cupreus; assembly: GCA_028627135.1. Classification (NCBI taxonomy): domain Eukaryota; kingdom Metazoa; phylum Chordata; class Mammalia; order Diprotodontia; family Pseudocheiridae; genus Pseudochirops; species Pseudochirops cupreus. The sequence goes on from CM053584.1 coordinate 130,529,555, forward strand.
TAATTGGTTGTAGAATAGAGTACTCCTGAGTGGTTCCTGGATCCAACCTCGGTGACAGTGACAGCTCTGATCCCACCCATTGGAATGCTTCATCCCTGCCCCTGCTTAGGACTTGGCTTGACCCCGCCCTCTCCCCTGCAGTCCTCCATGACAACAAGCTGACACATACGGACCTCAAGCCAGAAAACATCCTGTTTGTGAATTCGGACTATGAGCTCACCTACAACCTGGAGAAGGTGAGAGGGCTGGAGCCTCTCTGGCAAAGGGGTAGGGGCAGCTGTGCCACTTGAATTGTTCCCTTGCTTCCTGTCCTTTCACCTTTATGTCTCCCACATCTTCTCCCTGCCTCCACTTCAGTTCCTAAGACTAAGAATACCAGAATAGAATGAGGAAGAAAACCAGCTTAAATTGCAAGAGGAATTGGGAAAAACTGAGAACTACTTTCTAGTAGGAAGGGGTTTTTTGTCCTATCAAATATAACATTAATGATGTTGATTCCACATTTCTATAGTTCTAGCTAAACTTATGTTCCAGTCTGCTCTTTCTCTTCCTTGAGATAGTCTGTAAGGCCATTGAGTTCAGCTAGCTTGAATACCAGAGGAAAATCACCAAAGGTGAAAGCTGAGTGGGGATCAAAGGAGGAGATAGCACTGTTCCTCCCCTAATTCTAGCCTTCTCTCACATACACATCGCATCCTTGCTTAGATAAATATTTAAGTGCCACACATTGAGAAATATTCTGGATATATGTAGACTCAGGTTGGCTGATAATCTTTCTTGATTCTCCCCTGGCCTCCACTTCTGAAAGCACTTTGCTGAAATAGATGTGGAGGCTGGGAAGCAAGAGTTGCCTCTGACTGGTGAAGGAATGGGTGGGAGGCAAAAATGGCATACATCCTCAAGGGTTCTTTGTGAGAATGCTCCAGTTCTGGAAGCATGAGGCCAAGTCATAGCTATACCAGAACTTGAGATTAAATCTCCACTTGTTTTTCTTCTAGAAACGAGATGAACGGAGTGTGAAGAACACAGCAGTACGGGTAGTGGATTTTGGCAGTGCCACTTTTGACCACGAACATCATAGCACCATTGTTTCTACTCGACATTACCGAGCTCCCGAGGTCATCTTGGGTAAGGGAGGATAGGACCATCTGGGATGGGGTGGGGTGAGGGTGGGGCCACCTGGGGCCTCACAGCACCATCTCCCCCTCCGCCCCTCCCATCCCCACACCCAGAGCTCGGTTGGACACAGCCCTGTGATGTGTGGAGCATTGGCTGCATCATCTTCGAGTACTACGTTGGCTTCACCTTGTTCCAGGTGAGGGGGAAAGGGCACCTTGCATATCTCCCCACCTCACCTACCCTTTTACCTTTTGAAACCATACCTGCCTGTTTTCCCCACCCACCATTACTGCCCATCTCCTGCCACTCAGAAGCCTTTCCATCTACTTAGTACTTAAGCCACCATCTCCCCTCCCCCATGGACCATTTATCTCTTCATTCTCCTAGACTCATGACAACCGAGAACACTTAGCCATGATGGAGAGGATCCTGGGGCCCATTCCCTCTCGAATGATCAGAAAGACCAGGTAGGTGAGAGCCCATCTTGGGTGAAGCCTTAATACTCATCTTCTCTCTCTGAGGAGAGGGATTTCCTGAGGAGTGGGAACATTTTTCCAACCCACTTTTTTTCTAAGTCTTTTTGGCACTTGGCACCCCAGCCAAGGCCTAGGGATAAAATAATAAAACTGATGTTTTTATAGTGCTTTAAGACTTTCAAAGTGCATTACATATATTTTCTCATTTGCTCCTCATAACCCTGTGAAGTATTATTCCCTTTTGGAGATGGGGAAATGGAGGTTCAGAAGAGTTAATTGACTTACTCATGGTTACAGAGGTAATATGTGTCAGATGTAGAAACCAGGTCTTACCTGGCTCCAAAACCAGCATTCTTTCTACTTAATGATGCTGCCTCTCTGTACTGAGATGAAGGAGGTGGGGGAGTTTCCTTTCTGAATGTGAACCCCTTGGATTCCCTAAACCCCCACCTCCAACAGGAAGCAGAAGTATTTTTACCGGGGTCGACTGGATTGGGATGAGAACACATCGGCTGGCCGTTATGTACGAGAGAATTGCAAACCTCTGCGGGTGAGCAGGGTTGGGGACGGTGGATTCTCAAAGACTAATTTTTAATTCTGGGGACTAGTGGAGGGGTTGGAAGAAATTGAAGGAAAAAATATGTCATTATTGGGGGAAAGCATGAGAGGCTAAAAACAGTGGTTTAAAAAAAAACTTTAAGACAGAGTCAGAGGTCAAAGCAGCATCCTAGATGTTTGGTAAGGAACAAATGTGATCTCTAACTTTAGGAAACATAATCAAATAGAAGACTAAGGAAAAATTAGTTTCCAGTATCAAGGATGAGGATTCTTGGGCACATTGAGCTATGAAATCAAAGGAGAGGAGTAACGGTGTTGGGAGGTACATAAGGTGGCTTAGAAGTATTAGTCTGGGTTAGATGCTCTTCAGGACTCAAAACCAAGCCTAAAGGAAGAACCAAATCAGCCCACCATGGAGGGTCTGATTTCACTGGGCAGCCTAGCTCACCCTTTTCCTGCCCTCCACCAGCGATACCTGACATCGGAGGCAGATGAACACCACCAGCTATTTGACCTGATTGAGAGCATGCTAGAATATGAACCTGCCAAACGACTGACCCTGGGCGAAGCCCTTCAACATCCTTTCTTTGCCCGCCTTAGGGCTGAACCACCAAGCACTAAGGTGTGGGACTCCAGTCGGGATATCAGCCGGTGACAACTGGGCCTGGGGCCGCTCGTTGCCTCCTATGGCAATGAGTGGCCAATCTGGGACACTGGTGCTTTTTTATACAAGAGAATGGAGCAGGAGCATAACTTCCCTCACCCTCCTTCTGGCTCCTTTGTAAACCTGTGAATATGTGAGATAGTGTAAATACAGCAGAGCTCTCTGGCCTTTATTCCCTTTCCCCTCTGAAGCCCTGTATATAAAAGCTGTCCCTTCAACACCCTCTCAGGCCTTCATTTGCTCCCTCCAGCAGTGCTGGTGGGGGCATGAGGTGGTGAGGTAGCACCTACCCTATGTTTTATAAGGAATTTTGTACAGTCTTTGTGAAATAAAATATGATGTGCTTCAACTGACCCATCTGAAATTTGGAGTTCGGGAAAACAAGCTGGGTATTTGAAGAACGCCTGAGCATTCTCCAGATTTGGTCAAATACGTAGTTTACGAATTTACTAATGAGTTTCCTATGAGGGAAACCCTTAACATTTGGCTTACTTTTCTGAGTTTGAAAGGAGGCACTACTGTCTGCCCTTAAGGAACACACGCCCCAGCTTGGGTAGTAAGAAGATGCTGACGCTGGAGAGTGGCCGGAAGCTCGGGGGCCGCGGGTTAGGCACTGTCCGCACAGGCCCCAGCTAGGCATACCTACGTTTATGGAGATGAGGTGGAAACCCTGCAGTTATCCACAGTACCTAGAATTCCTAGATCGGGGCTTTGGGGGTGCTTGAGACCCAAGTGGTAAACTATCGAATCAGGCGGGCCGGGAGATGGGTGCCAGACAGCAGATATGGGAGGCCGCTCCCCACCACACGCAGGGCCACAACTCAGGCAGCGCTACGGCGCAGAGCCTACCGGGAGGCGTAGTTTCTCAGTGAGGTGGTCACATGAGCAAGGGGTAGGTAACCAGAGTGCGGAGTGAGACTGGTCAGAAATGTTTCTCCGCTTCCGCCTTGGGTTCCGACGCATGCGTAGTCATCCCCTGCTGCAGGGATTCCCCAGATTCTTCCGGTCCTTGCGGCCAATCGGCGCTCTCGGAAAGCGGGGCGGGCCGATAGGGACGGAGCTCCGCGAGCCGCCGCCGCCGCCGCCGCGGAAGAGGTGGTGGTAGAGGGGAGGAGGAGGAGCAGGAGAAGGCTGAGCTAAGGCCGAGGCCGAGGCCGGAGCCAAGGCCGAGGCCAGACCTTCCGAAATGGCCCAGAGCGGGAATAGTGGGAACCCGTTCGCCGAACCCAGCGAGTTTGACAACCCCTTCCAGGTGACAGGCACCGACCCCCTTCTGTGGCTGGGCTAGGCTGACCTCTGACCCTCAGCATCTGGTGACATTTAACCCCCGGGAAGGATTGACACGTGGAGGATGGCCTGGCAGCCTGGCTCATCCTCCCCTCTAGCCTCGGAATCCTTTGGCACAGGACTGGGGGGAGGGGCAGTGTCTCAACTCAGGCACCCCCGGGTCTAGGGAGGATGGGTGGTGGGGTGCAGAATTTCGGGAAAACTGTCAAAGCCCGGGCCTCACTTCCTTTTCCCTCCCCGCCCCTATTTCCCCCAGTGCCTTTGGTTAGGAGGGGGAGCTCCCTGGGAACCCTTCTGCCTCTCCAACTCCACTTTAAGCCCCTAGTCTCTGTCCCCAGGACCCAGCCATCACCCAGCACCGACCCAGCCCCCAGTATGCCACACTCGATGTCTACAACCCCTTTGAGAACCGTGAGGTGAGTCTGTGCCTGCAATGGATATAAATGGTCTAACCCCAGGATGGGATTAAAGATAGAGACCTCTTCATCTTTCTAAATCCCCAAGGAACAAAATCCTGGGCCTCATGCCTGGGAAAAAACATTGTCTCTTTTCTCTTAGAGTCTGACACACGACCTAAGAAATGACCAGATAGATATAAGAGCACTAGCTCATGTAGTATTAAAGAATTGGAAGGGACCTTTGAAAAAATCATACCTTAGATATCCATCTATCAGATCACGTATTCAGTGAAGTAAAGGGCAGCTGCTCATTTTATTTTAGAATTGTCCTGTGGCTTGACACAAAGTCCAAACAAATGAGTTGAGGCTGAAATCAGCTCTGGAGAGAATAAAAAGAGATGGCGCTAATAGTGTCAATTTAGGGATGCTTCCTGGAAGAAAGGGGGAGGATTAGGAGAAGGGCTGGTATAACAGTGAATGAAAATAAGAGGAAAGCAAAGTGTACTTAGGCTCAGAGCCTGGACAAAACAATGAATAAACAGGTGATAGGAAGCCTGTTTGTCTTACTGGAGAGTTAGAAATCAGATCTCAGGAAATGAGTAGGGTAAGATAGAAAAGGATGGATGGAAGAAGCCTTGGGCTCATGTCTAATGACTCAGATGGGATGTAAGAATCAATCAGAGCAGGTGACTTAGTATTTTCCTGTTTTTCATCAAAGCATGAAAAAAATTAGAGCTTTCTACTGCCCCCTTTCCCTCCCATTATTAGAAGTGTTCAGCCAGCAATCAGGGGTCTCTCTGTCAAGGTTAGCTCTGAGTTTCTTTGTTTCTGTCTATTATCCAACAGTCATCACCTTCCTATGAGCCACCTGCCCCACTGCCTCCACCAGCAACTCAGCCCCACCAGCAACCTTCCAGAAAACTCAGTCCCACAGAACCCAAGAATTATGGCTCCTATAACACTCAGGTATTGTGTGTGAAGAGGCACCTGGGGGCTAAGTAATGCCCTTCAGAGCTGTCCCTAGTGTACACAGTTCCAGCACTGACTCACCCTCTGCCTTTCTCTCTCTGGGCAGGCTTCAGCTGCAGCAGCCACCGCAGAACTTCTGAAAAGGCAGGAGGAGCTCAATCGAAAGGCAGAGGAGCTGGACCGGCGGGAGAGAGAGTTGCGGCATGCAGCCCTCGGGGGTTCTGCTAGTAGGTCTTTGGTGATGGCAACCAAACACCATGCCAGCTCTTGCAGGCGGGGAACATTCTGAAATGAGCAAGAAAGGGAGAGGGCTTATTTCCATTTAATGCTATTCCCACCATTCCCTCACTGGCACCCTTCATGGGTTGCAGAGTTGGAACCTCCTGATGGAAAATAGAGAATTGTCATCTGTTGAGTTTTACTCTCCTGGCCTCTGACAGCCTTCTAGTATCCTTCTTACTGGGCCTCTGTATACTTTGCAGCCCGACAGAACAACTGGCCTCCGCTGCCCTCATTTTGTCCTGTCCAACCCTGCTTCTTCCAAGACATCTCCATGGAAATTCCCCAGGAGTTCCAGAAGACAGTGTCTACTATGTACTACCTCTGGATGTGTGAGTAGTGGGGAACCACAGGGTTTTGTTTAGGTAGAAAATAAAAGGTTCTTTCAGGGAGAAAAAGACAACCTGACACTTCCCTCTTTTGCTTCTAAAGTCACTTCATATATCTAAAACAACTTCTTTCTAACTGTCATGTAATAGTATTTCTCACTAATTTGCCATCATATCTCAAGGCTGTCTCCTTCAGGAAGCCTTCTTCCTTGATCCCACCACCACCAGAACCCATTCTCCAACCTGCCATCATATCTCTGACTTCCCATTCCCTTTCCTCTAAGTGCAGTTCCTCAGGTATCACGTATTTGTTACTTGCTTGATCTTTATCTGCCATTAGTTTGGAGGATTTTAGAAGGATAGACTCTTTTCTTTTTATGAATTTCTGCCACGGGAATGCTGGCTAAACACTTGTTAATTTATTCACTTAAATTTAACAAACATTTAGTAAGTTCTTACTATATGTTAGATACTGGAGCTATGGAAGAAAAAATGACATAGTCCCTGCCTTCATAGAACTTACGTTCTCCTCACCATGTGGCTAGTGGAGAGATACCATGTATACCAGGTATATAAATACCAGGTAGGGTGGGATGGAACAAAGAAGAAATCCACCTTCTAGGAAAAGTTTAAGTGTAAAAGAACATTTTCAGCTAGTTGGAACTGTGAAGGCTTTGTGGTGGCTGAGCTAGCTGCTGGACACCTTTTTTTCCAGTGGAGATGGGGAATTTCAGTAGTTAGTACTGAGGTAGACTTTATTTTCATCCATGTTGACACTGTTCCCTTTCCTTCCCCTCCCTGTTCCCCCAGGCAGTACCTTGGCCCTTCTCCTGAATTTCCTTGCCTGCCTAGCCTCTTTCTGTGTGACCCCTGTTGCCAGTGGCTCTAGTTTTGGGCTCTCCATCCTCTGGGCCCTACTCTTCACACCCTGCTCCTTTGTCTGCTGGTACCGCCCTATGTACAAGGCTTTCAGGTGAGCAAGGATGGGACTGTGGGAGAGAGGAAGGTTATTGGTTGTGCCTCATCCATGTCTGCCTCTCATGCCTAATTAACATTTCTCCCTCCCATCTCTTTCTGTTCCCCTTCAGGAGTGACAGTTCATTCAATTTCTTCGTTTTCTTCTTCATTTTCTTCGTCCAGGACGTGATATACGTGCTGGCGGCTATTGGTATCCCGTCATCAGGATTCAGGTTAGCCTGTCCATTTTCTCCCTGTGCCCCTTCTCTTGTTTGTTATGAGTGCTCCAGATAGGCAGAACTCTTGTGAGGTAGCAAAAGATTCAGAGAAAGAAGATGAGCTCCCTAGTTTGGTCAGTAAACATTTATTAAACACCTGCTATGTGCCAGACACAGGGCTAAGATCTAGATAGCTTGTAGTCTGATGAAGGGAGACAAAGTGGATTCCTAAGAAAAGTTGGAAAATTGACTGAAGAGCTCTAGACCTCAGTGATTTAAGAGGAAATCTGTAGTTGGTCAGCCTGGGAAGACTTCCTGGAAGAGGAGAGTCTAGAACAGGGAATGTAAGCAAGAAGAAGGACAATGTTAGAGGAAAAGGAATGGAGAGAGGACCATGTGAGATCTAGCAGTGAGAGAGTGAATAGAATGAACTGAAGTAAATCCTAGTTGGGCTGTGATGTGTAGACTCATAGGGGAGAAACTGCTAAGAACATTGAGGCTGAGCAGGAAGAGAAAGAACTGTCACAGATCTGGAATTATGGGGCCACGTGCTGGTGGGATTTGGATTATAAGGACATCTAACCAGATGGATGGGAAACTGGAAAGAGAATTGGTGAGGAGCCCCAAAGAGAAGCCGTGGCGGGGCTGGCTGACACGTGCTTCCCTTCTCTTCCTCTTCTATCCAATGACAGTGGCTGGATCTCGGCCCTGATGGTGCTGAAGAGCAACACATTTGTGGCCGTACTTATGCTGCTAGTCGCCTTGTTCTTCACTGGCATTGCTGTGCTGGGCATTGTGATGCTGAAGCGGGTAATGAGGGTCAGGGGACTGTGGCAGGGCTGGGAAGTTGGAGGAATGTGGGAGTCTTTTGCGAAGGGAAGAGGGATTAGGGCATTTTAAGCACACACTGGTTATGGGGTGCTGTATGTACAGTGACTGGAAAGCAGGGTCTGGGTCTTACCTACCTTTGCATCTTCTCCCATGCCTTGCATATGGTAGATAGGTCATTTTTGTTGGATGGATCTGAATATGATGAACATTGAAAGAGGGAAGGCAGAGCCAGATGTTAGATATGGAAGGGGCCACAGGGAATCAAAGAAAAGCTGGTGAATATGTTTTCCCTGCTTCTCATAACCCCAGTCACTGATAGGGCCATCAGTGTGACCAGTATCGTTTGGGCCAGTCTCCTTGTGAGCAAGGCCTGGAGCCAAGACAGAGGGGGGAATTGATGGGCCCCTGGGTTATTGGAAGGCTGGAATCACTTGGTAAAGGTTTAGGGTCTGCCTCCTGGGGGATCTGAAGTTTAACTCAAGAGCCAGTCATCACCCTTTTCTACATGCTTCTTCACCACTCACCTTTGGATCCCCCTTGCTGCCTTGTTCCCAAGAGTCATGGCTTCTAAGTGATGGCTGGGTGGTGGGGATGAATGACAGAAGAGATGATTGGTCAGATAAAAGTGGTCCTTAGTAACGGTGGGCTGAGCAGCCTGTCTATGGCTGTCACCATGTTAAAGGCCTTTTCCCTTTCTCACAATCCCCAGATCCACTCCCTGTACCGCCGCACAGGTGCCAGTTTCCAGAAGGCCCAGCAGGAGTTTGCTGCCGGTGTCTTCTCCAACCCTGCAGTCCGAACGGCTGCGGCCAATGCAGCTGCAGGTGCTGCCAACAATGCCTTCCGAAACCCATAACGGTCTCCTCCTCCTGTCCTACTTCTCTCCTTCCCTAGCTGGTGCACCCTAACCTTGGCTCTGGATGAAGCTGGCTCTACTCCCCTTTCATGTCTCCCTAGGATTGATTGTGGAGAGAGACAAGTGTTTTCATTCCTTGTCTCTCCTCCTCAGTCTTTGTGGCAGTGAGAATGGGCCTGGCCAAGAGGGTGAGGGGATCCCAGGGATACTGATTCCAGTCCCAGCCACTGCCTGACTCTGCCCCACCTCCCCCAACCTCACCCCACCCTGGGAGCCCCTGCTTCCCTCTGCTGTGCCAAGGCTAATGCTTCAGTTATTTAAATAAAGGAAAACAGAACTTGGAGCCAAGCCTCTGTGTCTTCGTGGGGACATTGGGAAGGAAGGGGTTCGAGGATGAAGACTAGGAACCTGGAAACGTGGGTTTTAAGGCCAAGAGGTGGATGGGCAGGCTAGGGCCAGGCCTTGCTCCTGGGAGGGCCCTCCCCACCCTCCACCTTCCATTAGCTGGCTGGGAGAAGCCGCAGCTGCCCAGAACCAGCCCTTTCCCTGGGGGAGGGCAGGAGTAGGGTGGGGCAGGATGGGCTCCAAAGATAAATGGGAAGATAAGTGGGAGGTCTGGCGAGAATGGCTCCGACTGGGATGGGCACCAGCGAACCAGAAGAAGGGGGGGAGGGGATGGGAGGGCTCCGAGCCAGCTCCGCCCTCCTCTCCCAGGCCGCCCCCTCCCCCTCACCTTAGTGGTTCCAGGACCCGACTACAGCTCCCAGGCTGCTCAGCGCTAGCCCTCTCCAACCCGCCCCTCCTCTCCATCCCCATTCCCTCCCCCCCCCACCCCATTTCCTCCCGCTTGGACCTGCTGCAGCCAGGATCCAGGGGAGCCGAGCCGGGCCGGCCGCCCGGAGAGACGGCGCTGCAGCGGAGCCATAGCCGGCGGAGAAGCCCCGCACCTCTAAGACCTCGAGACCCTACCTGTCCGACCACCGTACCCCGCCCGCAGGCATCTTCCAGCACGAATCTGCATCCCCAGTCTCATCCCAAACCCTCCCTCCCGACCGTCCCCACTTCTCTTCCCCCACCCCGTTCCCCCAGACTCTTCTGTACCTCGCTCGCTGTCCCTATCGACACTTTTCCAGCATCCGAGAGCCTACCCTCCATCCTCCCTGGGGGAACCTGGCCCCTCCCTGCTCCCCTCCCCCACCCCCCATCCCTAGGGCGATGAAATGAACGGGTGCCCCCCCTTCCTCCGAGCTGCCCCCGGGCGCTGTGCCCACCCCCTGCCTGCTGTGGGGAGAGAGCCTCCTGCTGCCCCCACGTGACCTCCGTCCCTGGGGGACAAGCAGATTCCCCCCACCCCACCCCAGTCTCTTCAAGTGCCCTCTGACATCCTTCCAGCTGGAACATTTGGGCCATGCACCCTGGGACCCAGGCAGGGGGTGGGTTCTGTGGCTAAGGGGTGGGGGGTGGGGGCAAGTGGAGAGAAGAAGGGAGTGGTCCTTGGGTTTGAGATGCCCTCAGGTGCCAGGGGGGACTGCAACACAGGCAGGCTCCACGGTGGGTGGGCACCATGCCCTCCCCCAGTGATTCAAGCCATTCACTGACCAGTCGGCCGAGTACCAGAGGCCTCACCCATCTCCGGCTCCACCGGCCTTGGCTCCAAGCTCTGCTCACCCTGGGGCTGGCCCAGGTGATACTAGGTGTCCTGGTGGTCACCTTCAGCATGGTGGCTTCTTCAGTCACCTCCACTGAAAACATAAAGAGGTCCTACCCATCATGGGCTGGCTTCTCGGTGAGTACTGAGGGATGAAGAGAGGTCCTTTGTTGTTTTTCCCCACGGTCCCCTCCCCCAGCCTAGAATCCGGATTCCTACCGTCCTCCTCCCCTTGGTCTACCTTATCCCATTTCATGGCACTGCCGGACTACTGGAGAAGGGAGCACCCTGGTACCCCTATTGACCTATAACCCTACAGGCCTAAGATCCTTCTGTCTCTGCCTCTGGCTGTGTCAGCACTGAAGGAAGGGGGAGGCGGGAAGAAGGGGTTGGAAATATCCCCCTTATACCAGATTGAGCCTGAGCCTGTGCCTACTCTGTCTCCAGCTGGCATTCTCAGGGGTAGTTGGCATCGTATCATGGAAGAGACCATTCACTCTGGTGGTAGGTACAAGGGGAGCAGTGCCCATTCATACCAACTTATACTCAGGACCCTATGATGCCCAATGGGGGGGGAATGTCCACTCATGTCCTCTAAGAGAAGAAATAACCTCCACAGTGCCTGGTGTGTAGGATGTACCTTCTGGTACCCATCAAGAGTAGAGAATAATTTGGGTCAGGGGTACCCACAGGGAGGTAAACTCCTGGGAACACCTGTGGTTCTAGCCCTGACTTTCAGCCCAGTACCCTCCTTGCCCCCTAGATCTCCTTCTTCTCCCTTCTCTCCGTGCTGTGTGTCATGCTCAGCCTGGCTGGCTCCGTCCTTTCCTGTAAGAATGCTCAGTTGGCACGGGATTTCCAAGAGTGCTCAATGGTAAAATGAGGGAAAAAGGAAAGACCAGGAAGGTCCAGGGGGTTGGATACCTGGTTTTGCCCCTAACTCAGGCCTCTCCAATTTTGCCTCCCAACCCAGGAAGGAAAGGTCTGTGTCTGCTGCCCCTCTTTTCACTTGCCTAGACCTTGCAGGGACTCCGGCCAGGAGCTGAAAATATCCCTTAGCACAACTTGTGCTGATGCTCTAGGGGCTCTCAAGGTGAGCTTCCCTTGTAGAGAAAGAATGCTTCCCTGCCCCATCCCGGTACTGTTCTCTCAGACCCCGTGCCCATCTGTCTTCTCTGTTCTCAAATGCACACATACAGGGATGCTGCCCCCTCTTCTCAGGTGCACCACTCCCATGCTCAGGGAACAAAGTAGGAGCTGGGCCTAGGTGCTCCAGCCCTGCCCCCACATGCCCACCTTGCCCTTCCTTTGCACCCACTCACCTTCCCCCTCCATTTCTTCAGAACCTCCTCTTCAGTGTCTGCGGTCTCACCGTCTGTGCTGCCATTGTCTGTGCCCTGTCTGCCATTGTTTGCTGCATCCAGATCTTTTCTCTCGACCTTGTGCATACGGTAAGATGAGGGGGACCAGGGCATGGGAAGAACAGAGAGAATTTCTTGGAGTGAGGAGGGCTGTTTGTGGGAGGCGGGACTGAGGGCAAAGAGGGAAATGTCAGAGGCCAGGAGTGTGTGTTTGGTGCTGGTGGGGGGGAAGGCAGAGAAGGTCAGGAAGAAGAGGCAGATGGAGGCTATGGGCGTAGAAGACACATTCAAGACAATTGAAATTTGGGTGTGGGATGGTGTTTACCTAAAGGAGGCATGTTCTGGAGAGTGGGGGGGTGAAGAAGGAAGAGGAGTTAGTGTGTAGTAACAACAATGACGAGTAAGGTTTATAAAGTATCTTAACATTTGCAAATTGCCTTACACATTATATTTTATTTGATCTAAGTAGGTTCCGGAGAGTGGGAATAAAAGGAGAGGTATAGAGAGAAGGAAGGAGCCAAGAGGAAAGAGAGGGCAGGGATTGGGACCCTGTATGACCGTGTTCTTTTCCCCCTTCCAGCTGGCTCCTGAGCACTCAGCCTCAGGTACTCTGGGGCCCCTGGGCTGTGTGTCTCCCCCAGCTCCTCTGCTCCACACCATGCTGGACCTGGAAGAATTTGTGCCCCCAGTGCCCCCACCTCCATATTATCCCCCAGAGTATACCTGCAGTTCAGAGACTGATGCCCAGAGGTGGGGTAGGGGCTGGGAGCAAAGATCACCTGTAAGGGGGAAGGGAGGAAGGGAGGAAGGGAGGAAAGGGAGGAAATTGTGGGAGAAGGGCTTGAGAGGAGGGGTTTCTAGGCTGACATTCTCCCACATTCTCTCAGCATCACCTATAATGGATCCATGGACAGCCCAGTGCCCCTGTACCCCACCGATTGCCCCCCATCCTATGAAGCAGTCATGGGACTCCGAGGAGATAGCCAGGTGAATTGTGGATGGGGTTTGGACAGAGCTGAGGGTGGAGGGCAGGGCAGGGCAGGGCTGGGGCTTGAAGCCAGAGTAGTAATATGGACAATAAATCTGCCATCGTGTTTTGTAGTTCACCAAACCCTCTCACATCATTATTTCATTGCAATCTCAGGAGGCAGAACAGGGTGTTATTATCATCCCTTTCTAAGCAAACTGAAGCTTAGGAAGGTCACTGCCCAAAATTACACATCTAGTTAATGGAGAAGCTGGGACTAGAACCTTGACCTTTTGCCTCCAAATCCAGAGCTCTTTCCACTTCACCATGATTGGTGGATGGATGAAAGGAGGAGCGAGTCCCTGATCCCTCTACCTCCCCACAGGCCACACTATTTGACCCCCAGCTTCATGATAGTTCCTGTATCTGTGATCGCGTGGCTTCCATTGTGGATGGTGAGAGGATGGGCTTGGGGTATCTCACAAGAGGCAGCATCTCCTCAGATTGGTGGTTTTGAGGATATCTCCTAAGGGGTGGGACGTTCGGGGGCAAAGCTTGAGTCAGTGACCTTAGGGTCCAAAATACTAGAATCATAGAATCAGAATTTTAGCTGCCAGGCATGAGGTCAGGGCTGGAGAAGGAACCTACCCTAGGAGTCGTGGGACCAGAGGAAAGAGATACCTGGCAATTGATGGATCTGAGGGTATTTCTTCTGGAGAAGAGGTGTCAAAACACCTGGGCCTGAATGTGGCCCACAACACTACTGAGTGTGGCTAAACCAGATTAAAATGTCATTGGAAGATATTTAACAAAATAAATAAAAAATAGGTAATACATTTTAAAATTAAGTCAACATGCAACCTACAGGGATCCTTATGTATGGTTTAGCGACCCTCCATTTCTATTTGAGTTTGGCACCATTGTTCTGGAGGGTGAGGGGGTGGGGTTTGTGAAAACAAAGTCCCTGTGTGATAGGGCCAGGATACTTTGATCCTAATGATTATGGGAGGCAGGGAGAAGTCCTGAAGCTGGGATTAGGGCTGAGCAGCACCTGTGCCCGCGGTTACCCATGGGTGCCTGGTGTCCACAGTGTCCATGGACAGTGGGTCCCTGGTGCTGTCGGCCATTGGAGACCTCCCCGGCGGTTCTAGCCCATCTGAGGACTCGTGCCTGCTGGAGTTACAAGGTTCTGTGCGTTCTGTGGACTACGTCCTCTTCCGATCTATTCAGCGTAGCCGGGCTGGCTACTGCCTCAGCCTGGACTGTGGGCTCCGGGGCCCCTTTGAGGATAGTCCCTTGCCCCCAAGACCACCCCGAGCTGCTCGATCCTACTCTTGCTCTGCCCCAGAAGCCGCACCCTCACTGGGTGCCCCCACTGCTGCCCGAAGTTGCCACCGGTTAGAAGGCTGGCCACCTTGGGTAGGGCCATGCTTTCCAGAAATCCGTCGTCGGGGACCTCGAGGAGGTGGTCGAGGAGAGGCACCCCCAGTCCGGCCACCTGCTCGCCGATTCAGTGACAGCTCAGGCTCCCTCACCCCTCCTGGGCACCGGCCTCCTCAGCCGGCTCCTGCCTTGCTGCTTCGATCCCATAGTGACCCGGGCATTGCCACCTCCAGCGAGACTGGTGAAGCACCTGGTGGGTGGGAACTGGGGCAGACCTGAGTGGGACAGAGCAAGGTTGAGGCCAAAGTGTCAGGAGAGGGTTGTTTTGGTGTCCAAGGGAATACAGGAAGAAGTGGATGTATAACTAAGGGAAGTGGGATTGCTTAGCATCAGGGGATGGTACCCATGTAAGGACAAGGTTATAGTGTCTATGTAAGTAAGTACATGCAGGAAGTTTGATTGAGGGAGCCCTTTCTGGGTGAGGGGGAAGCAGATGGGGATCTTGGGAAGGTACCAGTGCTGTGAATGGTGGGGCCTGAATACCACATGGGCAAGATGATCAGGAAACTTGAGCTAAAGGCATTGGCAGCCAGGCACAGGGAGAATTCCCTGTCAGTACTTAAACTCTGTACTTCTCTCCCTGTCCAGCTGATTTCAGGGACCTTTATACCAAAGTGCTTGAGGAGGAAGCTGCTTCTCTCTCCTCTGCAGACACAGGTCAAGACACAAGTTGGGTTCTGGGTGGGCATGGTAGGGAGAGTGTGCTCTTCGCTCATGGGGTGACCACTGTCCATCCTTCATCCTCCTCCTTGCTTTGCAGGGCTCTGCTCTGAAGCCTGCCTCTTCCGCCTTGCCCCTTGCCCTTCCCCGAAGTTGCTGCGTGCCCACTCGGCTGAGAAGCGTCGTCCAGTGCCCACCTGGTGCAAGGTGCCCCTGCCTTCTGGGCCTGCACCTGCCCACTCTTTGGGGGATTTAAAGGGCAGCTGGCCTGGTCGTGGCTTAGTAACTCGTTTCCTCCAGATGTCCAGGAGGGTACAGGAGTCCAACGGACATGGTGTCCATGGTCATAAGCAGGTAGGAGTCAAGGGAAGTTCCTCCAGCAAAAAGATCACCGTCTGCCTCCTTAGCTCTGATCTGTCTGCCTACCCACATCCTGACTACTGAGGCCCATGGCTATGTTACATCTGTCTGATTCCTGGCCTTGCATCCTGGAACTCTCACAAGCCAAGCCCTTAGATCTTCCAATCAATCAGTAAGCATTTACTGAGCACCTACCATGAGCTGGGCACTGTGCTGCTATTCCATTCTCACTTCATCTTGCAGTGCCTTCTGATTCACTAAGATACGGGTGGTTCTTCCAAGTGTACCAGGGAGAGAGCCATGCCTACCTGGGTGCCATCAGACCACTATCTTAAGCCTGCTCCTCTGAAAGAGCACAGAGCTGACCTCAGTCCAGGACTGTAGCTGTGGTCTGATCCCCGCCTCCAACCTCCTTGTCCCCTTTTAGGTACAACGAAGCCCTTGGGGCCGGCCTGGACGAGAAAGCCTCCACCTCCGAAGCTGTGGAGACCTCAGTTCTGGCTCATCCTTCCGTCGCCTTCTGTCTGGCCGTAGGCTAGAAAGAGCTACTCGTCCTCACAGTGTCAATGGGGGCAGCCAAGAAAGTGGGCTCTGAGCCCTGACACTACCACCTGGCTTTGAACTGGGTTCTGTGCCAGCCTGACACCTGTCTAGGCCCAGGTGAACACTGGGGCCACAAGCTACTGGCTGGCATTGGACCAGCTTCCATCACCGCCTCCTTGCACCAGTTGGCAAGAAAAAAATCTGCTGAATACCCCGTGACCAGTGTCCCTCTCCTTCCTGGCTCTGGGTGGGGGAGGGGGGAACATTCCTTGCTGCTCATCCTTTCCCTACCTCTCCACCCAGGAGAGCTTTGCTCATGCATTGCATGGGGCTACAGGGCCGTTGGGGGGAGGCCGCCTGGGGCTGTGCCCGCTTACAGCTGATACACGATGTGCGTGTGTTGGATGGAGGAAGAACCAATAAATTCCTCTCCTCCCCCAAGACTGGTATTGAGTACTCCATCTTTCTTACAGACTCAGTTTATAACTGGTAGAGGTAGGTAAGAGGAACAAAGCCAAGGTGCCCCCTCTTTGAGTCAAAGTCCAGGAGGAGTGTTTTAGGGGAAACAAGCGTCTAAAGGAAGGGAAGCATGGGGCCCGCCACAGACTTGGGTTGGAAGAAGAGATTTAAAGAGGATACAGCCTTCTGGGTGTGGAATACTTAAAATAATGATAGTATATTTATTGCTCTTTCTTTGCAAATATATTTTATCCTCAAGACAAGGTAGGGGGCAGTACTATTATCCCCATTTTGTAGGTGGGAAGCAGTGCTTGAGGCTGGATTGGAACATGTCTTCCTGACTCCCAAGCCCTAGAAAGTTGACTGAGATGACTAAGAGGGTGCTGCCCTCAGAGGCAGGAGCCCATGGGAGGCCACAGCTCTGGGGCTGAGGCCAGCCTGCTCTGTGGCATCGTGAATAATTCCAGATCATAACAACCCAGTTGCTATGAGCCTCAGGAGAACAGGGAGTTCTGGGGAGATGGGAAACGGGCTCAGCAGGCTACAATCTAGGAATTGGCCATTTCCAAACACCAAGGAATGGCGAAGATGGACGAAAAAGCCTCCGGGGTATGAATTCTTTCATCGGAAGAAAGGCAGCGCTCGTCTGAGTTGAGCACAGAGGGTTTTCCTGTTTCCCTCTTCAGAGGTACAAACAATGGGGCTAAAGGAGAGAAGTGGATTTAGTGGAGGACCTGCATCGTAAATCTGGCTTTATTGGGATGAGAGAGAGAGACAGAAAAGAGAGGAGAGAAAGAGAGAGGGAGAGAGAAAGACAAAGAGCGGAGAGACGGAGAGAGAGGATATGAGTTCTCCCGCCTGTAATATAAAGCTAAAACTCAAATTCTCTTCAGGGTTCTTGCATCGATCATGGGGAAATAGGAACATGGGAGAACGGGAGGAGGAGAGAGACCATGGGCATGCTCAGCTCTCTCCCCAGACTCCTAAATTCATTCCAGGGTGTGGGCAAGTGAATACGCGTGCGCCCCAACTGGCCAATCTGGCTGAAGTTGGCCAGCCAGGTGTGTCCGTCATCCAAGAGGACCAATGAGGGAGTAAAAGAGCCTTCTCCCCCTCCTTTCCATCCTCTTTCCCTCCCCGGGGCTGCCCCCACCCTTCTGTTCGGACTTTCGCCAGCTCGGTCTTCGGTCTCTTTGTTTCTAGGGCAGATTGTCCATCAGAGGCCGGGGCGGT
>CM053584.1:130547269-130624410 GCA_028627135.1 Pseudochirops cupreus
GGGAACCGAGTTTCCGTCTCGGCTCTCCTTGGGCAATTCAACTTGCCCTCTCTGTATCTTTTCCTGTGGAATGTAGATAATTTGCCCAGACTCCTAGTTTCTAAAGTCGGTTCCAGGCTCGACCTTAGGGGATCCTGCCTTGAGCTGGGGGGGAGGGGGGTGGAAGAGTGGAGCAGATTTCTTTTGTGGTACCCCTGGGATCCCTTTACTCTCACCCTGATCGCCTCGTTCTGCAGCCAGTCTTTCGAAAGTGGCATTTTTCTGACTAATGACCACTTTTAGAGGTGCAGCGTTGGACATATGCTCGCTGTAGCTGGCCACGTCCTCTCTCTCCATTCAGCTGTTGCTGAAGCCATCACAGACCAGAGGGACATAGTTTTGTTTCGAGTTTTGGGGGGTTGCTGTTGGTGGTGGTGGGTTTGTTTGTTCTTAGCACAGTTGGGAAGAAACAGCTGCGCCTCCGAGATGCTGCAGCGGGTGCTACTAGCTGGGTGCGGTCGGTCACTTTGATCGCTTCAGTCAAAGCTTGACCAATGCCCAACACTACTAGGTGCCTTGGGATTTTTAAGGAAATAGAACTACAGCACATGAAGAGAGTTTAAGGTCATCTCCGCCACCCCTGCTCCTACATTTTTCAGATGAGAAAACCAAACGCTCAGTTTAGAGATTTACCCACTAAGAGGGTTAGGGTTGCCTGAGACCTCAAAATACCAACGGGCCGGGTCCTGCCAAAAGAATTCGACTCAAGTCTTCTCAGCCAAAGAAAGTAAAGTTTATTAATAGTTCACCATATTGGGTAGACTCTTAAGGAGCCTAGGTATCTGTGATGCTTGCATTGGGCAAGCAGGACAGAATAAGTCTGTCACAGAACAAAGCTGTGCCAGGGCATTCTGTGGTGCTCTCACACTACATGGAAGAGAGATGGGATTCTATATACAGAAAGGTTGTGGGAGGTGGTCTAGAGGAGGAGTTTGGGGAGGGTCTTCAGGAGGAGTCTGATGAGGTCAGACTCCAGTAGACAGGGTCTTCAGGAGTCAAGATAAGGTCAGACTCCAGTAATGAGTGATTAAGGGTGGGAAGTTGCTGGAGGCTACCTGGAGACCATAGACAATGGTGGACCAGGCCAGTTCAAGGGTGGGAACAGGAACATTAAAGGTGGGAAACTGTTGGAACAAAGGAGGGCTAAAGACTTGGGCAGAGACACAACTTGAGGCCCATAACCTTAGGCAAATGCCTTCCCAAGGGAAGATTCTAGGAGAGCTCAAGGCAGGGTCCCAGAGCCTGTACCTCAAAGATTCAAGGAGAGCTCAAGGGGGCTCCCAGAGCCTACACCTCATCACCAGGAGTTCATAAATGTTACTACTAAATGAATGAGTTCATATAGTCAATTACTGCCAGAGCCAGGACTAGAACCTGGGGCTATAAACAACCACTTCATAGTTGTTTACCCCGTGCTGCCTCTTAGAAGAAATGGTTCTTCTACTTATGAAACATTTATTACCTACTTGCCAGATATGTCCAGGAGTAGAGAGAGCAAGGTGATTGGATAGAAGGCTGGTCATGCAGTCAGAAAGACTAGAACTGCCTCTGTGATGAAAGGCAGCCTGACGCAATGGTTAGGGCTTCCCCCAGAGTGAACAAGCCTTGGGTTTGAGACTTGAGTCATTAGGTTTGACGACGCCTGAAGGTGAACAAGTTACTTCACTGCTTAATGGGCCAGGGAATTCTGTAAGACTTCATTAATTGAAGAACCCATGCCCATCTGCATTGGTAGAGGAAGTTTCTTGGCACATCCTCTATAGAAAGAGCTTTTATTAAGCCCTTTCCATGTGCCAGACACTGTGTACACAGATGCAAACCAGCAATCCTTGCCTTGAAGGTGCATACATTCTAATGGGAGGAGATAACACAGAAAGTGGGGGTGGGGGAAATACGCAGTGTGGAGAAGGGATATCATGGTTCCAGGCCAGATAAGGTAAAGATAAGGTGATAAGGCTCACCTATCAAAACCGGGAGTTTTAGAGATAGAGTTCAAGGCTGGGAGTGAGATGAAGTGAAGATGGCCATTGTTGGGGTACAGGCTCTGAGAAACACCTGGAACTCCGATTGAATATGGCCTGAGGCCATGAACCTTTCATTATCACTAGATCCAAATCTGTTACCCTTAAACTAGCCTAGCCCTCCATTGTCTGTCTTTTCCAGGTAGCCTCCAGCTACTTCCCACCCTTAATCCCTCGTTACTGGAGTCTGACCTCATGAAGACCCTCCATGAACTCCTGCTCTAGACCACCCCTAAATCCTCCCACAATCTTCCTATATATAGGCTCCATGTTGTCTCCGTGAGGGAGCCGAGAATTATCTAGTGCAGATTCACTCTGTGTCAGATTATTCTGGCCTGCTTGTCCTATACCTGAGTCACAGATACCGAGGCTCCTAAAGAGTCTACCCATTATGGCGAATCTCTAGTACATTTTGCTGTACATTGGCAGAGAGAAGTCTCATTCATTCGGCAGGACCTAGCGTGTTGGTATTTTCGGGTCTTGTGCACCCCTAACCCTTAAACCTCAACATTTTATGGTTCCCTGACCTCAACAGCCAGAAGTGATAACCAGGATACAGAGGGCATGGTATAGGGGTGGCTAGGAAGTCACATATAAATATGTATGGGGTGGGTCTAATCTTAGAGACTTTTTAGAAAGGCTAATATTTGAGCTAGGGCACCTAGGTAGCACAGTGGGTAGAGCACTGGGCCTGGAGTCAGGAAGACCTGAGTTCAAATCCAGCCTCAGACTCTTGGTAGCTGTGTGTGACACCCTGAATGAGTCACTTAATCTTTTTGCCTCAGCTTCCTTCATCTCTGTAAAATGAGCTGGAGAAGGAAATGGAAAACCACTCCAGGATCTCTGCCAAGAAAACCCCAATGGCGTCAGAAAGAATCAGACATGACTAAAATGACTGAACAACAAATATTTGAGTTAGGTCTTATAACCCATCCACTGCTCTGTTCCTGTTCCTTTAGTCGAGTTGGGTAGATACACAGCCAGCTAGAGAACAGGCTCCCGATGAACAAATGCAAAGCAATTAGGCTGAAACTAAGTGTGAATGATCCAAGTGAGGCAATAAATCCAGGAGGCCTTCATTAACAAGCTTTCTGCGCACTCACAGTGACACATTTAGGTAGCATTTTGGCAGCTTCCTTGTTTTATTTTTCTTTTCATTTAGCTGTCTCAACTTGACTATAAGCTGCTTCAGGACCCAGGGACCACATCTTAGTGATGTTCCCTAAGACACACAATAGAAGAGGCAGGAGGATATAAACAGCCCGCTAAGAATGGAGTGTTGGACTTTTAGTTGGGAAGATCTGAGTTCAAAGTCTGCCTCTACCTCACTAGCTGTGTGACCCTGAAAAAGTCACTTAGGCCCAATTGTCTACCCCCCAAAAAAGGCAACACACATCCTCAAAAAAGATCAAGGAAACCAAGTCCACTTTTGGACTACTCTAGTGGTTCTGAATTTTCCTGACATTGAGTCTAAGCTAATTTCTTTTCAAATTCCTCTCACTGCTCCTAGTTCTGCCTCTGGGGCCAAACAGAACAAATCTAATCTCTCTTCCACGTGACAACCCTTTAAATACTCAAACACAGTTCTCTTATTTCTCCAAGCCCCATTCCTTGTACCAATCCTGGGATGTCATGAGCACCAGACCCTTCCCCATCCTGGCTGCCCTCCTCTAAACATACAACACTCCTGATGAAGTCTGATAAGAACAAAATGTGATTCTATATGGGGCCGCTAGGTGGCGCAGTGAATAGAGCACCACTCCTGGAGTCAGGAGGACTGAGTTCAAATTCTGAAGTCAGACACTTAACACATTTTGGCCTCAGACACTTGACACGCTAGCTGTGTGACCTTGGGCAAGTCACTTAACCCCAATTGCCCCGCCCTCCCCCCCTCCAGAAAAACAAAAACAACAGACAAAATATGATTCTATGATGACTTATGCAAATCACTTCACCACAATAGACCTTGGTTTCCTCCTCAATAAAATGAAGAGGCGGACCCAGATGACCTGGAGTATGCCTTCTTACTCTGAATCTAAATTCTATGACTTGCCCAAGTGATGAAATGTTAATATGACAATGAGTCACAATTTGAGATCTCCTGATACCAGCCTAGTAGTGCTCTTTCCAATAGAAATCACTTTCAAACACAACTTTAAGGTTTGCAGAGACTTGTTCTCCCAAGAAATTTATAGGCTAGATCAGGGGTGGGGAACCTTTGGCCTTGAGGCCTCAAGTGGCCCTCTAGGTCCTCCACATGTGGCCCCAAGGCAGTAGGTTCCCTACCTCTGGGGTAGATAACGAAGACTATTATATTTAATTCTATTTTATTTTATCAGTTTCAAATTCTCTCCCTCTTCCCTCTTCCTCCTTCTCTACCCACTGAGAAGGCAAGAAAAACAGAACCCATTACAAGTATGTATAGTCATACAAGACAAATTTCCATATTAGCCATGTTCCTCCTCCATCAAAAAAAAGCAATAAAAAGGAAGAAACGGGAGAAAATGCTCTTGAGTAGATTGTCATTTACAGAGGAGGAAATTCAGACACAGAGATGGGATGTGATGCATAGGGCTACAAAGCTGGGAATTACCAGAGCTGAAAGATAAAGCGATCACTTCTGACTCCAAGACCAATGCCCTCTTTGCATTACACAATGATGACACCCATATACTGCTCTCTGCTTCCGGAAGCATTATCCTTAAGAACAAGAATGAATAAGGGATGATGAAAAATGCTAATGCTGTCCACCTCCAGAGAGAGAACTGAGGAACTCTGTCGACAATGAAGAATACTTTTTAAAACTTTCTTTCTTTTTCTCATTGTGTGTGTGTGTTCTTTTGCAACATAGCTAATATGGGAATATGGTGTGCATGACTTCACACATATAATTGCTTTCATATTGCTTGCCTTTTCAAGGGGGATAGAGGGAGGAAGAGAATTTGGAACTCCAAATTTTAAAAAATGAATGTTAAAATTTTTTTTACATGTAATTGGAAAATAGTTAACAAAGAAATAAAAAGTGTATATTTTGAGGGGAGGATGTTTGTTTTTTGGAGGGGGGAAGGCAGGGAAAGTGGGGTTCAGTGACTTGCCCGAGGTCACACAGCTAGTGTGTCAAGTGTCTGAGGCCAAAATGTGTAAATTAAAAAAAAAAAAAGAATGAATGAGGGAATCCATCCCCAGCTAAAATGGCTGCTTTTGCGGAATATACATCTAGAAAGGTTGCCATAAAGTCATCGCTCCAGCCAAGTCACCGGCTTTGTTGAACAGGTGAGCCAAAAAAACTATACGTAAAGGTTACAGTGCTAAAAGTAGGCCTTGTCATCACGTATGGGAAATAGTGGCAAAATAACCCAGCTAAAAAGAATTAGAGATATGATTCAATGGGCACATCACAAAAATTGGGGAGAACACAGTCCTACCCACTGTGCCGCCTAACTGCCCTAGCTCAAATATTAGCCTTTCTATAAAGTCTCTAGGAAGCTCCCTCCTAGCTACATATACCTTGGTCTTACAAAGAGAAGGGAGGGAGAGGAAGAGGAAGGGGTCTAAGCCACTGTTCTAGATTCTACAGAGGCTCTTTCTTTCAGATCTGGCATTCCCTCAGCTGATAAAACCAAAGCACTGGGAGAAGGCATGGACAGGTTCTGGAGAGAAATTGAGTGCTAAATGGTATCCTTACCCTCATTCCCAAAACAGCCTCTAAGGAACACGCCAGATGAGAAACTTTGGGTCATGGTTGGTTGGCACTGACATCCTGATGTTAAAGTCACTCAATACACTTTCTGATAGGAAGCTGCTTCATGAAAAACATCCCACCCTTTCTAACTCCAACAATTGGCTTAGGTCCAGGACAGTGGAATTTCAAGTATGGACCACCCAGCAACACTTCTCATCCAACTCCTCTCCATCTCCAAGATGTCAATTGGTGCCACAATGACCCAATCACATAGATGATCAGAGTTGGAAAGGATGTTTAGAAATTGTCTTGTCAAACAGCTTGGAGAATACTGAAGTCCAGGAAGACTGAGCAAACTGTTCTAAATCCACACAGATGAGCCTTAAAGGGAACTAGTAGCTGGGGTGGAATGAGTTCATAGGTCTTTAGATTCCAAGAATACTGTTCTTTCCTACTCAGCTCCTGGAAATGGGTCACAGCTGCAGGAATCCATTTGGAAATGGGAGCTATTTGAAGTATGACTAGCCCTGAGGGCTTTTGGGAAGCGAAAGCCTCTTTTTCAAAGATTACTAAACACCAAGGAGCCTTTATAAAGCACCTACTGTGTACCAGGCACCGAGACACTGTACCAGGCACAGATACCCAGAATATTTAAGAGTGTACAGGAGCATATTGCAATAGAACAAGGTAGATTTGGCAACAGTAATCAATAATGAGCTTTGTGACTTTGGTCAAACTACTTTGCCTCTCTGAGGCTCATTTTGCTCCTCTATAAATGGAGGGAGGTGAACTAGGTGATCATCTAAGTAGCCTATCAACCTAAAGGCAGAAATAAAAGGTAGGGGTCGAGTTCCTTGAAGTCCTGGACTATAGTTATCCTTCTACATCTGGGGGGGGGGCAGGGGAAGATGTTAGGGGCTTGGTGCCCCCTCATCTGGAAAATACATGTAAAATTTTTTCGACCCTCCTTTCATACCAGAGAAAAAGTTTGAATTATTATGGTATTAAAAGATAAAATATGTTGATAATATATAATACATATACATAGTACCGTACATATATTTTATGCATTTCTGAGTTTCTAAACTTTTTTTGTGTCATCTGCAGCATCTACAAAACTCCCCCCAAATTCCCATTTAATGTCCTGTGCCAACCCTTGATATATTGAAACCAAGATCGGAAAAGTTAAGGTGTGGAAGGGATAACTGTACTTCCTTTTTGTCTGTTCTCTTCCCCTCCCCCCCTCAAGCCCAAGCACTGTGACTTGTATGTAGCAAGCACTTAATAAAAGCTTGTTGCATTGAAAGAGATCATTTGGGACCCGAGCTTCTCCCCACAGTAATCTAGACTGGTTCTCCAAGGGCATGGTTTGGTGCTA
The DNA here is from genome assembly GCA_028627135.1 of Pseudochirops cupreus. Classification (NCBI taxonomy): domain Eukaryota; kingdom Metazoa; phylum Chordata; class Mammalia; order Diprotodontia; family Pseudocheiridae; genus Pseudochirops; species Pseudochirops cupreus. The sequence continues at coordinate 130,554,390 of CM053584.1, forward strand.
GGACAATAAGCAAAGCCTTTCCAGCCTAGGATGACATCTGTGAGCCTGTTCCCTTGGGTGCTAGCTTATCCTTGAGAACCCAAAGTCACCTCCATATCAGAGGAAAATAATACGAACAAATAGTTATTTCATTGTGAAACAGAGCCCTGTAAATTTTAAAGTAATTTACAATTAAAAGGGTATTTGATTTATTAGAGAATACCTAGATATTGAATCTATGAGTTCCTTGGCACAGGGTACTTGGGAATAAGGAAAGTCCCCCTACCAATGCATATATATTGCAGTATATCTGCAACCTATAGTCTTAGAAAGTTACCTAGATTTGTTTTGTTTTGTTCTGATTTTCCCCAGTTGGGGGTGGTACGGGAGTATGAAGAGAGCCAGGAATAGGGTAGCAGAAAAAAAAAAGGAAAAAAAGTAATTGAGGGAACTTTTTTTTTTAAGTATACAAAGAGAGAACAGAATAAAAGCCAGAAAACACATTCAAGAAAGATACTTTTAGGGGGCAGCTAGGTGGCTCAGTGAATAGAGCACCCGCCCTGGAGTCAGGAGGACCTGAGTTCAATCCAACCTCAGACACTTAGAACAAAACTAGCCCTGTGACCGTGGCAAGTCACTTAAACCCAGTTGCCCTGCCCTGCCCTCCCCTCTACAAAATAAAAAAAAAAAGACAGTTTTGAAACATATTATGTTTTAAAAGAAAAAGCAAGCCCTATATAATTGAGATATTCGGTTTTATGTTCAAACCTCTTTTTCTGTCCTGCTGTGTATATGGAAATAGCTATTTATTTGATATATGTTAAATTTAGAATAAAAGGATCATTATTTTGGAAAGAAAGATGCCTAGAGCCCTGAGTATTTTGCTCAGAAACATACAATCAGTATGTATCAGAAATAGAACTTGAATCCAGATCTTTCGTGCTTGGGCTCTTCAATCAACAAATATTTATTTTTATTTTTTGGGAAGCAGTGGGGTTAAGTGACTTGCCCAGAGTCACACAGCTAGTAAGTGTCTGAGGTCAGATTTTAACTCAGGTCCTCTTTGACTCCAGGCCCGTGCTTTATCCACTCTACCATGTAGCTGCCCTAACAAACATTTCTTATATGGTTACTGTATACCTGGCATTGTAGTCTGGAAAATAAAGACATGGCTAGCCAGGGAGGCTTCCTTAAAATTGAGATTCTGAGAGGAACCAGGCAATCATGGGGAGGGGTCAAAGGCTCAAGGTCAGAGAGTACTTTCAGTGTGTGAAGTACAGGGCTGGAATGAACTTCCTGGATGCAGAGGTTTCTGGGGGCATAGGAGAGAAAGTCTGGCAGAGTGAGGAGTGCAACTTAGAAAGTGTATACACCTAGATAGCCACAAGTCCAAGGTACCTTTTGTTTGATGTATACCTAAAAAAGAAGTCACACTATATCAACTACATGTTCAAAATGCTGGCTGCATGAGGAATATCAGTGAGTCAACAAGCCTTTATTAAGTAACTGCTATATGCCAGGTGAGGCAGCTCCACTGACAACTGAGTGTGCTGTCCACATACATATGGGTGAACTTTCAAGGGTGACGCCATGCCTCTCTCACAGCCCACCTTCCCCCCACCCTTAATGGAGCTAGGGCCAGCCTTCGCCAGTTTTACATCATTTTTCTCCGGGAAAATAAATGATAGTCAAAACTCTACATACCACATCTGACAACCCAACCACTAACTCAGGACCTGACAGCTGTATTTCAATAGGATTGGTTTCCTTTGTCATCCTACGTATTTTATTTTACTCATTTAAGAACAAGATTCTGGGGCAACTAAGAGGCTCAGTGGATAGAGCACTGGCCCTGAAGTCAGGAAGAAATGAGTTCAAATTTGGCCTCAGACACTTACTCTCTGTGTGACCCTGGGCAAGTCACTTAACCCCAACTGCCTCCAAAAACAAACAAACAAATCACGATTCTAGAAAGAGATCCATAGGTTTCACTGGACTCCCAAGGCATCCATGACACAAAAAAGCATCAGATCCCTTAATCTAGACCTACTTTCTCCATTTACAGATAAGGAGGATAATCATATCAGTACAAGACAGACACCTGGAAAACTTCTTTTATTTGGCAACTTAGCTGGGTATTGCCTTAAAAAAAACAAAAATAAGGAAAGTGCTTGTGTTTCTAGACAATCACAGTGTTTATGGAAAGTGCCTGATGTTACAAAAAGAAACAGTGATCCTTCTATGGCCCATTACCTGGTGTAGTGGCTTGAATTATTGTTGAACTTTCTTTGTGGTTTTATTATGCCAAGGTAAGACATAACTTCTTGGCAGATAGGTTGTAATCTCTCCTGACAGGAGACTGTCTTTGACCTCTCTCTGTATGCCCCAGGCCATGTTTTCTTACCATTCTGAATAAATAGGGAATGCTCAACAAACATTTATGAAGTTAGATGGCAGAATGGATAGAGTGTTGGTCCTTCTCAATCCCCATTCACTTTCATTCTTAAACTTCTGAGGATCCAGACTTAAACACTGAACTCACATATGTCTGCATGCAATTCCATACAACATGTTTTAAGTGCCTAATATGTGCAAAGTACTGAGCTAGTTCCTGGAGACACAAAGATGGAAAGCCACACAGCCCCTGCCCTCAAGGAGCTCACAGTGTACTGTGATATATAATACAAGATAGAATGTGATTGAGACAAGGGAGAAATCCAGGCAAAGTGCTTAAAGAAAATTTGAGGTGGGAGAAAACACTTTCATCTTCGTTGCCTATTAATAATAATAATTATTATTGGCATAGTAGATAAAGTGCTGGGCCTAGAGTCAAGAAGACTCATCTTCTTGAATTCAAATCTGCTCTCAGATACTTACTAGCTGTGTGACCCTGGGCAAGTCACTTAGTTTCCCTCAGTTTCCTAATCTGTAAAATGAGCTGGAGAAGGAAATGGCAAACCACTTTGCCGAGAAAAGCCCAAATGGGGTCATGAGGAGTCAGATGCAACTGAAAAATGACTGAAAATGATGAAATGAATAACAAATAATCATTCTAATTTTCCATTCTAATTTATCAGTGGCATGTGATGCTGGTCACAAACCAGTTTTACTGGAGAGAAATAGGAACAAAGGAGTAGACATTGCAAAATGAAATATTTCCGCTCTTTAGAAAGCTTATGTTCTTCCCATTGGAGATGATAAGAAAGGAATTCATACTTTAGGTATGAAGTTAGACCGCATGACCTCTGAAGTTCCTTCCCATTTTGAAATCCTGAGTCTATGACTTCTCTTCAAGTTACTTCATCTGTAAAAATAATGGAGTTAGAGAAGTTGGATGATATACAAGGTCATTAGGGGGTTAGACTAGATGGCCTCTGGGGCCTTCCCACATCTGCCTGTGATTTAATGCTGACAAGACACTGAGTCACAAGCGACTTTCCCCTCACCCACCGTGGGTACCAGATACAGGCTGACAAGAGTTACACCCTCTATGGTCCTGCGGTCCCTCTTGGTCTAAAGTTTTATGGCTATATGACTAGAGTGTTGAATCCCTTGCCATCCAGTGAGGAGGTCAGTGCTGTGAGTTCAGCAAGAAAAGATCCAATTTCATTTCAACCTGAGTCAAACAAAAATAAGATATTCAGTCTTATACCAAAAAAAATGAGGTAGGATTATAGGATTTAGAGTAGGAAGGGCCTTAGATAACATCTAGTCCATCGCCTCATTCCATAGATGATGAAACAATTGCTTAAAAAGGTTAAGAAATTTGCCAAAGATCACAGGGGTAGTAAGTAGTAAGGCTAGTTGTCTGCTTCCAAATTTAGAAGGCTTTCTACTTACTACACCATGCTGTTTGCATAAATTCACCTCAGACTCTTACTAGTTGCATGAGCCTGGGAAATTCATTTTTTTCTTTTCTTTTTAAAAAAAAAATTATTTATTTACTTTTAGTTTACAATATTCAGTTCCTCAATCCCTTGAGTTCCAAAATTTCTCCCCCTCCATCTCTTCCCCTCACCAAGGGTTTTCCCTTATGTGATCTAGTAACTTTTTTATCTGTGCCTTCCCATATGCAGTGCTAACACTCTGCCATAGACCCTTATTACCTATCTTATTATTATTATTACCTTATTATTTCTCTAAACCCTTATTATCAACTATTTATTTCAATAACCTAACAGTTTTTATTTCTCAATATTCTTTCCCTTTGCTCACATCTGTCTTTCACATTTATGATAGCATTAGTTTGCCATATATCTAGATTTGATCACGTTACTCTTCTTCTCAAAAATCTTCAGTGACTTCCAACTGCCTACCAAATAAAGTTCAAACCCTTAGCCTGGTGTTTAAGGCCTCCACAGTCTGGCACCACCTTTCCCCCCCTTCTAGCCTAATATAATACTTTTTTCTGCACATACTCTGCCCTTCAATCAAATATGACTACTCACAGCTCCCCATAGATGCTTGGTGCTTTTCCTGTGTCCTTGCATTTTCTCATGCTTTCCCCATCTTCTTCCCACCAGGTGAACCTCATCTGGTGAACCTTAAATGTCACTTCATCTGGGAAGTCTCTGACACTCCCCACTTTCCCTGACTTACAGATACTGGTGTGCTGGAGTGGAGACCCATCAAACTGAGCCAGTTTTTCAATTTTCTTTTTGTTGTTGTTGTTGCTTTTTTGGAGGGGGTAAGGCAGGGCAATTGGGTGTAAGTGACTTGTCCAAGGTCACACGGCTAGTAAGTGTTAAGTGTCTGAGGCGGAATTTGAACTCAGGTCTTGTGCTCTATTCACTGCCCCATAGTTGTTAAATTTTCACTGTGGTCATTTACACCTTGGAAATCAGCCAACTTAGATGTTTTGTTGGTCGTTTAGGCTTAAGCAAATGGAGTAAATGTTCATAATGCGGGGCCTGCTACATTTGCCAGGTGCCTCTTCCGTGTAACCTGCGTTCCAATTCTCTCTTCTCATGTGTCAGTGCCGGGAGGGTGAAAACTATATCTCTCAGTGTCTCGAAATCAGTGAATCGTGCAGACATTTAATAAAGGCTTATTGAATTAAAGTCCTATAAACTGGCTCATGGGGCAAAACAAGCAGACAAAGCATACACAAAGGCAAACATCAGATAACATTCAGTTGGAAGGAACTTGGATTTAGCGTCTGAAGAAGGATAACGAACATCAGACTCACTCAATGTACTTTATCCTTCTCCACCTCTCTTTACGGAAAATTTGTCCATAAAGCGAAGCCCATTTAGCTGATCCCATTAAACAGCCCAATTGAGACTTTTGGCTAAAAGCGGCGAAAGGTTGCGGCTAGAGACCCGGAAAGTCTCCCCGGGTCCTGCCTCTGGGCACACCCTGAGGACTCCGTTCACGCCACGCTCCACGCACGGTCGTGTTTTCTGACGCTGTTCCCCGCAGGGTTTGGCACCTTTTCGATCCCAGACTGGATGTAGGGTGTATGCCCTGTCCTACCGCCTCCTCCACCCTCTACTCTCATCCGGGTGCGGATGCGGTCGGTGCAGAACAAGCTAAGGACTCTAAATCCCCGCCGCAGGCACTGCGCCCAGCACAAATATGGCCCGGGCAGCTTCGGCGAGTCACGTGACAGGCACCAAATGTCATATGACTTCCATCCTATGGGTTCAGGGACGCGGTGTCCGGACAGCAGCTGGGTCCTCTCAGGCAGCTCGCGCAGTTTTCTCCCCCGGAGCTGGGGAGCTCCGCCGTCCTCCTGAGCCCCGACTGAAGATGGGACCCCTGAAGCGCTGGACACAGGTGAGGAACCCAGCCCAGCCCACTCCCCACCTCGCAGCGTCACGGCTGGAGACCCCAGCCTCTGGGAAAGCCAGGAGAGGACGCTGGAGGTGTCCGCCCTGACATCTGGAGACCTTTGATCCCGGGAGGGAGGGATGAAGAATACAGCGCAGAGACGGGGAATGGGATGAGGGAAGAGGCATGGAGCCAAGTACCAGCTAGACACGAGATGAATGTGGACTCGGTCCAGCCTCCTGGCTATCCAGGAGCCCTGTCCTTCATCCTCATCCCCATCCATTATCCTCAAGCCCTCATTCCCACCCTCATCGTCGTCTCCCGTCCTAGATAGTTTTCTGGGGAGCTGGGCTAAGAAGCCCGCGGGTAGAGAGGATGAATGTACAGGAAAGCTCGGCTTTGGGGTAGGGATGGTAAAAATAGGTCAGAGGAAGTCAAGGGGTACGTATTGTTGTCACCTCGAAAATAAATCGCCTCCTAAGTTATCCTTATTCTTATCTCAGGAACATCCCAGAAAGCTGGTTAAAGTAAGCAACGTCGCCGCAAGTATCTTGGGATTGCTTTTGCTTCACATGATTTCCTGCACCTCAAGTAAGTGAGTGACCAGAACAAGGAGGTGGAAAAGCTCATAACTTAGAAAGAGGGTGGTGGTACTGAGAACAGAAACTCTTACAGTGGTTCTCAACCTTCCTAATGCCACAACCCAGTTAATACAGTGGTGACCCCCAACCATAAAATTATTTTTGTTGCTACTTCATTACTGTAATTTTGCTACTGTTATGAATCGTAATGTAAATATCTGATATGCAGGATGTATTTTCATTGTTACAAATTGAACATAACCCACAGGTTGAGAACAGCTGCTAGTACTTCCTTGGTGCAGTGCTGGGTACATAGTAGGTGCCAGAAAAATGTTTAGTTATGTAAAAAGGGGTGGAAAGAGCGGCACAGACAAGAGGAAACCACTCCTCTTCTGCCCCCTTGTCCATGTTTTCTTTGACTATTTCCCATCCTCCTGTGCATCTGTCTAGGTGCCCGTCCCTGTATCCCCCAAAGTTTTGGCTATAGTTCTGTCGTCTGTGTCTGCAACGCCACCTACTGTGATTCACTTGATCCTGTAATACTTCCTGAATCTGGTACCTTTACCCGATATGAGAGTACCCGAAGTGGCCGGAGGTTAGAATTGAGCGTTGGGTCCATCCAAAACAACTGGACAGGCAAAGGTAATCACTCTTCCTCCAGCTCAGGTAGATCTAGTACTTCTCATGGAACCAAGAAACTCAAGGCCTTTGGGCCCAGAGACACAGCCAAACCACCTAGTGTTGGGGACTAAGATGAGATCCTTTCATCAACAACCTCCTCTCGCATTCTCCAGGTTTGCTTCTAACCCTTCGCCCAGACCAACAGTTCCAGAAGATAAAAGGCTTTGGAGGGGCAATGACTGATGCTACTGCCCTCAACATCCTAGCCTTGTCACCTCCTGCCCAGGACTTGCTCCTTAAATCTTACTTTTCTTCAGAAGGTGATATATTTTGAGTATGGGAAAGGGATTCCGTGGAAATTATCTTTTTATCTATCTATCTCCTTTGAGCCAGGGGAGTACTCCTTCCCTTCTCAATGTCCCTACATTTCCATATCCTCCCCTTCATCCTATACATTCCTGAGGGTCATTGAGCCTACTTTTCTCCCAGGCATATGTGGTTTCCACAAGCCTTGACCCAAATTCATCAGTTTTCCAAACTAGACTTCCTGTGTGCTGCAGTTCAGGTTTTGGGGGTCTCCTCCCTGCAACCTGGTTATAAGAGCCATTCTCTTTCCCAGGCATCGAATATAACCTCATCCGAGTGCCTATGGCCAGCTGTGACTTCTCTATCCGTGTCTATACCTATGCTGACCATCCTGAAGACTTTCAGTTGAGTAATTTCAGCCTCTCCGAGGAGGACACCAAGCTCAAGGTGGGCATAGTTGGCATAAAGTGGCTTTGCTTCCTTGAGGGTAAAGAAGTATCAGGCTGCGGAAGTTATTGTAAGTTATATGGTCCCCACCCTAAGCCACCCCAACATAGTTATGGAGGAACAAGGGCGGGAACCAAAGACTGGGCCTGATTCACTGGTTAAGCCAGTCACTATGTCAATTTCTTCACCTCACTATCTACATATTCCTTCAGATTCCCCTTATTCACCGTGCTCTGGCCCTGGCCCAACGCCCTACCTCACTCTTTGCAAGCCCTTGGACATCACCTACTTGGCTTAAGACCAATGGAGCAGTGAATGGGAAAGGGTCACTCAAGGGAAATGCAGGGGACAAGTACCATCAGACCTGGGCCAGATACTTTATCAAGTAAGTATTGGGCAGGGGTGGGCAGTGGAGAGGTTAGCCCATGGATACTTTGCTATTTGCCCATGTCACTCTGGTTCTCCTATCTCTGAATCTTTGACATCTTATCCTAGCTTACCAGTTTCTAGATCTCCTAGATTTAACTTTTTGAGCCTTTCTAATGCATCATAAACTTTCTCTCAAATCCCAGCGTAGGGGTCCCCATTTTCTTTGTTCTGCATCTCTCTTTAGGTTCCTGGATGCTTATGCAGAACATAAGTTGAGGTTTTGGGCAGTGACAGCAGAGAATGAACCCTCAGCAGGAATGATAAGTGGGTATCCCTTCCAATGCCTGGGCTTCACTCCAGAACTCCAGCGGGATTTTGTTGCCCTTGACCTAGGCCCTGCCCTTGCTCAAAGTGCTCACCATGACACCAAACTACTAATACTGGATGACCAACGCCTTCTACTGCCCCACTGGGCACAGGTGGTAAGGCCTTAGCCACCCAAATCATATGGGTCCTTTTTAGTCCAAGACCCCCTGTCTCAAGATACCTTGATTTTGGGGTACCCTTCTCTGGTCCCTAAAGTCCCAGAAACTTAGGATACCTTTTTGCTTGCTGATTTTGCCAGACCTTCCTAGGGTCCTATCATTCCGACTGTTCTTTGCTTCCCCCCCCAATTCCATATATTCATATTTTCCTCCTTGTGTTCATTATATTCCTAGATCTCTACCCTCAGAAGGTCCCCCTCCTTCTTCCTTTCATAGGTTCTGAAGGACCCTAAGGCAGCTCAGTATGTCTCTGGGATAGCTGTGCACTGGTACCTGGACTTCCTGGCCCCAGCCAATGCCACGCTGGGGGAAACACACCGGTTATTCCCTGATATGATGCTCTTTGCTTCTGAGGCCTGTGTGGGTTCCAAGTTTTGGGAACAGAGTGTGCGGCTAGGTTCCTGGAGCCGAGGGACACAATACAGCCATAGCATCATCACTGTAAGTCTCCCCTATTCTATCTAATCTCACGATCACTTTCTCTAGTTCTGACAACCTCATACTTAACCCAGGGGACCCTGGGACAGAAATTTTTTCTCTTTCCTCCTGCACAACTGTATTCTCCACAGCAATTTCTAGGACACCCAGGTTCCCCATCTTTGTTCTCTGCCCCTCCAGTCACATCCATCTCTACTTCCCCATGATTTCCTGGCTTCTTTTCAGATACCCTTATGCTGCGTCCTTCTCGTTAGACCCCCAGGTTCCTAACCCAGGGCAGAACCACCTATCTTTTCACTCCCCGACACAGTCCTCATTGCCTTCTCAGATACAGGGCTGAGTCTATGTTACCTTGTCTCCATCCCACCCCCTGCATAGAATCTTATCCACCATGTGGTAGGATGGACAGACTGGAACCTTGCTCTGAATCCTGAAGGGGGGCCCAACTGGGTGCGCAACTTTGTTGATAGTCCCATCATTGTGGATATAAGCAAGGACAAGTTTTACAAGCAGCCTATGTTCTACCATCTTGGACACTTCAGGTGAGCCAGCAAGGTGGTCGTAGATGAGAGAGGGAGAGGGGGAAAGAAAGAAAAAAAAGGGAGGGAGGGAGAGAGGGGAGAAGAAAGAGGAGAGGGAGGGAAGGAGACAAAGGGAAAGGGAAAGAGAGGAAGGAGCTGGAGGTGGAAGGGTTCTTTCTATGAAGCAGGATCCAATCAAGAGTGGGAATGCCATGTGCCTGGCCTGCCTATGGATGAAAAAGGTCCTAGAATGGATATCTCTCAGTGAAATATTTGGGGTGCTGGGCCAATGGCCATTCATGTTCTTCTGAGCATCAGAAGGAAAGGGTTATATAATTAGAAGGCACTTGAGAAGTCTACCTTCCTCATTGTATAGGCCCAGAGAAGTCAGGTGACTTGCCCATGGCCACACGGCTAGATAAATATCAAGAAGCAGGATCTGAAGCAAAGTTCTTCCTGGCTCCCAAGGCCAGCAGTCTGTCCTCTGTGCTGCATTTTCCTGGACACAGAGGAGAAAGATGTTGGGGACTTCCTCCCAGAGAGCATCTAGGAGCTCAGCCTAGATGGATGAGGACTGGAGCCCTGATGCTGTCTCTCTTGTATCCAGCAAGTTCATTCCTGAGGGTTCCCAAAGGATAGGACTGGATGCCAATCAGAACACCAACCTGGAGACAGTGGCCCTACTGCGTCCTGATGGTGCAGTTGTTCTAGTGGTGCTCAACAGGTGAGTGGATGGAGAAGGTAGGCATGTGTGCAGCTCCGGGATTGCCAATGTAACGGTGCCCGCTAGGGGGAGCATTCTCTGACTTGTTCCTCTCTTCCCCCAGCTCTTCTCAAGACGAACCTCTTACCATTGCTGATCCTGCTGTGGGCTTCATGCAGACCTTGGCACCTGCGTACTCCATTCAGACATACCTCTGGCAGCGCCAGTAATGAAGTGGGCACAGGGGCAGCTGCATTTGGGTAGTGGGCATTAAAAGAATGGAGATAACTCACGCGTTGCTTCTGCCTGGAGAGACCTTAAGCAGGGGGCTGGATTGAGGAAAGCAGGGGGAAGATCTAAGCTGCTGAGCTGTGGTTTGGGTGACTCACTCTCCCCTCCACTCAGTGCCAGGGGCTTGAGGCCCCTAGGGGAGCGGGAGAGGAAGCCCTAGTCCCCTCCAGCATGCATGTATGAGTGTGTGCTCTGTGCTGGCTATGGAAACTGGCCCTGTGCCCAGAGTGAGCTCACTGTCTGTACAAACAGCAGATTCAGGGGAGAGGGTAGTAGTGAGATGGAGCCACAACCAGAAAAGACCAGGAAGGTAAGGAAACTAGACAACTGAAGTGAGGAGAAGAGTGCTTTCCCAGAGACATGGGGTGGTTAAGGAAGCTGGGTGCTTTGGAGGAGGAATCTCTGGGGCTAATAACCAAGGGCTGTGCAGAGGGGCACTAAAGGGAGAGACTCTCTAACACCAGGCCACTGACAGCAAATTTATTCCAGGGGGTGGAGATGGCCACCCCATTTCTGGAAGTGCCCAAAATGGGGACAGACAGCGGCAATTTGGAATGCACAGCAATAGAAAAGTCAGTTCAGGGAACATCAGGATGTCATTCATCCTCTTCTTCAGCAATACCCAAGGCCCGGGTGCCTGATGTTCGAGCAGGAGCTGCCCGCTGTATAGAGACAATGCCACTGAGCAGGGCATAGCCCACCATGGCTGCCAAGCCAGCCAACACTGACAGAATCTGCTCCCTTCGCCGGTATGGTTCTTCATCAGTCTCTGAAGTGGAAGGTGCTGGGCGTGGTGGTGGGGCTTCAGCTGAGAGAGGAAGAGAAGGGGTAGAATGTTACATGAAAAATGGGGTCAGAAGACAAAGATTTTGCTTATTGTGCCCTTCACCAATGCCCTTCCATCTCACCTCCATCCCAAGGGAAGTAGAGACTGAGGATGTGGGTGCAATAAGTGCACAAGTTGCTCAGCCCTCGAACATGGGCCTGTAGTTTTCCATTAGGCAGCTTAGCCTGAAGCAGCAGGGCCACATAGCTGAAGATAAAGGCATCCAGGGAGGCAGGACTGGGGTAGAAATGACACAGAAAATCAGGGAAATACAGAGACTGGGGCTAGAGAAGATTTAGTGAAAATGGTGACCCTGAGAGGAATCAACCCATAAGCCTGGGGTGAGCTGTCAGGGCCAGATGTGGGGCAGAAGCAAGACTCAGGTAGGGAAGCAGAAATGCACACAAAGTCTTAGATATATGTTCAGTTCCCCCAAGTACTGGTGGTGGGTGAGCCCTGAATGGGGCTCTGTCCCAACACTGGATAAAGGGCACATTGAGTAGGGATGTAACCTTGTTAAATTACCACTCCATCGTCCTGGCTGGCGACACAACCCTCTCCCCACCAGAATGGATTCCCTCGGCCTACATACAGCCCCACTGTCACCCAGAGTTTATGCTTACCTCAAACAACCTGGGCTCCCCAGGAAGGAGACAAGGTGTTTTATCCTTTTCCCAAACCCCACCACAGTCCTCTGGACCATCTTACCCCAACGTCCTTCCTCCTTTTGCCCATATAAGCATCCTTTTGTTATTCACTCGTGACCAGGCAAAAAGCCTTGTGGTCTCCAAATTAGCCCAGTCCTCCCTGATCCTCCCAAACCTTCTCACAGGTCCTTGCCCACCTCTGCCCCTTCCCCGAATGCCTCTCTAGGCTCAGACTCACGAGTCTCCAAAGAAAAACTTCTGGGAGCCCAGGCGCTGAGAGAGCAGGGTCAGGCACTCCCGGGCCTCTTGATACAGCTAAGGGAAGGGGAAAAGGAAATGGCACTGAGAATGGGGCAGCCTCAGGAACAAAGGCACAGACAGCCTCACCTCTTTGGCACTGTAATCCCACAATTCCACCCAGCTAGTCCCGGCCCCCTGAAACTTAAGACCCTCCCCTCACCTCCCTGCAACCCCTTCCCCAAAGGCACCTCCTTCTCTACTTCCTCCTCCTCCATGGGCCTCTGTTCCCCACATAAGAGCTGGAGCCGCTCTAGGTGTTTCTTCTGCATTCGGCCTGGTAAGAACAGGTTGAGGGGGAAGGGCATAGCTTCGGTGTACCACTTTCTAGTCAGCTCCACATAGTTCTTGGCATCAGCCCAGAAGGTGTGGATCTAGAAGGGGACAGGAAGGGAAGGAGGGGACGATGATTGTCTAGGCATCTTGGTGGCTCCATCTGCAAGGATATCTGCATTGTGTTCTTGGCATCTCTCCGGCCTATCTTTGTCAGGTAGTGGGGAAAATGGGATTAGGGGTCAGACCAGTGGGCCCTCAAAAGTGCAGGCATTCTCACCAACACAGGCAGCAACTTCTCCTCTAGCAGCGACATGAAGGCCAATGTATCTGCCCCCTGCCGGGCTGAAAGATCATAGTCTGCATTGTATTTCTGTGGAGGAAGCAGTCATGAAGTGGATATATTAGGGGAGCACCTAAAGCCTTGCTCCCCCAGACTTCCCCTAAGAACTTCTCCCAGTTATCCCAAATGGCAAATCCTGGGATGGCTCTGGCTTTGGAGTGAAGACATTTCCCCTTCCCTATGGCCCCCATGTCTGGACCCAGCCAGTGGCCTGTTGGTGTTGGCAGAGTGCCCACCTCTTAGAACTTGCCAGCCGACAGGGCCTTGCGCCTGTTGGAGGGGGGGAGGCCCAGCCACAAACTCGGAGTGGCTCCCAGCATTTCCTTGGAAAGCTGGCACTATGCCTACCAGAGGCTTCTCTTTGACAGCAGCCTGCCTCTCCTCACACATATAAATACCACAAAGAGGCCAGAGCCATACCCAGAGACAGGTTTGTCTCCATATCTCCTCAGGAACCCAGGGGACCCTAATGTGGCAGAATGGAAAGAGTGCCACCTGTCCTTTCACTCTCTGAACCTCAATCTTCTTTGTTTTAATTATTTTTTTCCAACTACTAAGCATATACATTTTTTTCTCCCTTTGACCTTCCCCCACCCCCATTGAAAAAATAAAACCCATGGAACAAATCTGCATGGTCATCCTAATACCAGAGACCAAGTGGCTTTAGACTTGCCTGACTACCATGCTTGACTCTGCTAAAATTTAGCCACCTCACATCATGGCCAAGAACCTCCTTCCTCTTCATACTCTCCACTGGGGCTATGTCTCAACCTCTCCTACCCCCAAGTTGTCACTCTCCCCATCTTTCTGCTTCCTGAGCCAAGTCTTATCTTTGACTCCCAAAGATCTCATGACCCAATTTCCTTCTCAGCCAGATAGTTTTCATTTGCTTTCATCCTTAGTCCACAAACCCTCTGTTATTACCTCAACCCCTCTACTCTTAGAAAAAGCAAAATTGAAAATGGAGGACAAGTATTCTGTCCAACCCACCACCAATATCCCTTTGGCTCAGAAGGCCTGCACCCGACCTGTTTCCTTAAATGAGTGATGATCTTATGTGGCTGTGAAATGACCCCAGTATCACTTGTCCAGAGAGCAGGCAAGGTTCCTGGTGTGGAAAGAGAAAGACTAGATTATGGAAGTATTTGTGCGTGCATTTAGCAGACATTTGGGGTAGGAGTAAGAGAAGACCTTCCTAGAAACTTTCTTTACAAACACATCTGGATTCTCTTTGATCTTATCACCTCTTAAGTACATCCCACCCCAGCCCTCCCTGCCAACAGATTAGTATCAGTGGGTACCTGAGGGGCTCCTCCAGGGGTTGGTGATCTTGTGTACCTTGAGAGGGGCCCCAGTGAATCTGGCATAGGTCTGCAGGGAAGGAAGGGAGGGAGCAGTAAAGCAGTGCCCATCAGGATAGACAGCTCAGGAAGAGCTTGGGATGTTTGTTCCTATCAGGAGGAGTAGAAGGAAGGCACTGTCATGATGGGGAAAGATAGGCAACGGTCTGCCACTCAGGCCAGGACCTGTGTCCCTCCATATACAACATGTGACAATGCTTTTTTTTTTTTGTGAAGGATGATAATATCTGAGGCATGTGTGGGCTCTGGAGTATGAGAGGATTTACAAATGGAAATAACTTCATAGATTGCCTTAGTTCAACTCCTATTCTGAGGGTCCTTAATGGATGTATGATTTCATAGGTGTAGCAAGCTCTTGTTCTGAAACAAGATTCCTTCAATGAATGCAGCTCTGTAACTCCACTGCCACTTGACATCTTACATGGCTGGTATGTGTTAGAGGGGGATTACTTCCAGAAAGCCAATTCCATCACACTGTCTCTCAACTCCTTCATTTTATATATGGTGAGACTCAGGTCTGGGGATTAAAGTCACCCACCTACAGTCACCCCCCTGGTAACTGGCAAAGTCAAGACTGGCTATTTGCACTAAAACACAAGACTCCTAGCACTAACTCAAGCCACGTGGTTCTCCATCAGATCCAAGGGGGATCTTCTTGGCTCAACCCCCACCTTTTATAGAAGAAAAAATCAAGGCCCAGGGAGGCAAAGTCCAAGGTCATGAGGCCAGTGGATGGTAAGGCCGGGATTTGAACCTGGGTCTGCAGACTCCCAATCCAGGGGTCTACCCGGCTGTGGGGTACGGGTTCTTGGAGATCTCTTGGCAACCGGATGATCACCTAGGCACTAGATTCTAGTTCAAACCTTTTGCAGACACGGGAACTGAGGCCCTGGAAGGGGAGCCCACTTTGCCAAGGTCATGCAATAAGTAAAATGGCAGAGGCAAGATTTCACTCGCTCCTGTTCCCCTGCCACCGGACCGCGCGGCGGGGCGGGAGCCACGGATGGCCACCTCGGCCGCGGCACGCTTACCTCCTGCCTCAGTTTCCCCCATGCCACCCGCGCCGGGTCTCTCGCATCCGACCTCAGGCTCACCTCCCCAGCCCCTGAGCGGCCCCGGTTCTTCGGCCCAGCGGGGTTCCCGCCCTCACCAGCACCACGAGGCTCTCCAGGTCCACGGACGGCAAGCCCCAGCCCCCAGCCCAGCAGTACAGTTCCATGGGCGCCGCCATCTTTTCTGCCCTCTGTCCCGGAAGCAACTCTGAGCTCTTCGAGCAAAAGTGGGCGGGGTAGGCCTTTTCGAGGACCCGGTGGAAGAAAGGGGCGGGGAACCCAAGGGGCCGGGCAGAAACCTTCGGAGGGGCGTGGCTACGAGCCAAAGAGAAGAGAGACCGCTCAGGGGAGGGGCTGCGGGGCGGGGCGGGGGAGCGGCTTCGGTGTTCATGATGGTGGGGGGCTCGCTTCGGGGAGGGGCTACGGGGCGGGGAGGGGGAGCGGCTTCGGTGTTCGTGATGGTGGGGGGCTCGCTTCGGTGAGGGGCTACGGGGCGGGGCCGGGGAGAGGCTTCGGTGTTCATGATGGTGGGGGGCTCGCTTCGGGGAGGGGCTACGGGGCGGGACCGGGGAGCGGCTTCTGTATTCTTGGTGGTGGTGGGCTCGCTTTGGGGAGGCGGTAAGGGGCGGGGCCGGGGAGGGGCTTCGGTGTTCTTGGTAGTGGTGGGCTTGCTTTGGTGAGGGGGTACGAGGGGGGGCGGGGGAGGGACTTCGGTGTTCTTGGTGGTGCTGGGCTCGCTTTGGGGAGGGGCTGCGGGGTGGGGCGGGGGAGCGACCGCTGTGTCTCTGGGAGTGGGGGGCTCGGTCCGGAGAGCAGCTGCGGGAGGGAGCTGGGGAAGGGCCTTGGAAATGGAGATTGTGGGACCGCTGTGAGGAACGTCTCAGGCTCGCGGCCGAGGTCCTGGTCAGGGTTGGAGGGGGACCTCCCTTGGCTGCCGGGCTACGGTGTTGCTCGCAGTCTTTCACTAGGAATAAGCCCCAGCTCTTCTTCTGTTGGAAGGAGGGGCTTCTGTGGCCTCGGGTGCCCCGGGCCCCCGGGGGAGGCTGCCCCAGAGGCGGGGCGCGGGGGGGTCCCCCGAGCTGCATGCTTTCCGTGGCGCGTTATGTTTGGAGCAGCCCGCGCTCCTTGTCTCCGTGGAAACAAAACAGGGGCGGTGGCCTGGCCCCGAGGCTGGGCGGGGTGAGGGGGTAGAAGAGGGGGAGGACTCGTGGACTGTTGCCTTGGAAACAGAAGCTTCTCCCCTGATCCCCCCCACCCGCGTTCCAACCCTCCACCTTGTTTCCCTGTCCCCATGTCCCTGACCTCCCAAATTAAAATGATTCCAAGTTCCTCTCCACCCGGTCCTGATGTCTTCCTCTTCCTTGAAGTTCCTCTCTCTTCTCGACTTTTGACTTAAAAGTCCCCCACCCCCTAACCCCCTTCTTCTGTACCCATCCCTCTGACCCTTCCAGGCTCCAACTTGTCCAGGCACTGAGGAAAAGAGGAAATCACAGGGATCGTCAGTGCTTCCTCTTGCTTTTCCCCCATCTTGACATGGTGGGTTAATAACCTCTAGCTTGTGAGCATCCCTAAGGCAGGCTAGTTACTGCCGTTACCCTGGCATATTCTCATGCCAGGAGTGGAATAATGCCCATAGTTTCTCTAGCATCGCCCCCCAGCTAGCTACTCCAGCCTTCTAAAAAAAAAGCTTGGCTGTCTAGGAGACATATAAATATCCCCCATGTGATAGAAACACTGGGGAGAGTGGGATTCCCCAGAATATATGTGAAGGAGAAAGTGAAAACTCTGGGAGAAAGTGCCAAGGCGTTGGCGGGAGAGGTGAGGAAGAACTTCGTAGCTGAGAGGCCTCTGGTTTTCTTCCTCCAGAGCCCCTGGAGTTATAAAGCTGGGGATGCCTCAAGGTTGATTGGCAGTTCTTTGTTCCTGCCCCCCTCCCTCGCCCCGCTGGCTCCCCCCTGCTCCGTTCCTCCGCCCCCCCTCCCTTCCCCTCCCTCCGCCTTGCCTTTCCCCTCCCAGCTCCTGGGGTTGTGAGCCGGCTCATCGGCATGGAGACGCAGGAACTTCGGGGGCCCCTGGCTCTTCTCCTTCTCTGCTCCTTTGCCTCTGCTAGTCAGGACCTTCAGGGTAAGCCTGCCCCTACACCCCTTCACCCTTTCCCAGACAATCTCCACACCCTTCACGCTCCTGACTCGAGGAGCTGGGAACGTGTGAGTGGCGGAGATATGAAGCAGGGGCCAGAGATGGAGAGAAGAGAACTATCTAGAGTTGAGAGAATGAGCTGATGGGTAGGAGAGGGGTATGGGGTAAGGCCAGGTATGATGCAGGGCGGGAAGCTCAGGGGATACCAGGAATTGATTACCTGTAGGGTAATATTTTATTCTATGAATACTCTCAAGGAATTAGAAGAGAATTTTGGAAGTAGACTGGTGCAGACAGAGATTAGTCCTGGTGTCCATCTACTGCACCACTCTATCCCTGTGGTCCTGGTTGCTCCAGAGAAAGGGGATGGTAGAGGTCCCTACTCTCCGGGAGGTCTGGTGGTAGGATGGGCTGAGTGCCCATGGGTGTGGGAGAGATGCGGGTGGGGAGGACGACACAGATACAGATTCTTTCCTCAGTTTGAGTAAAAACCACAGATTAGCCACAGGACATAGCAGCTGGAGGAGCTGTGTTCCTGGATCTCTCCAGTGAGAGGGGGAGGCTGACCAGATAGCTTGGTGGAGATTTCATGGAGCAACTATTCTTTACCCTAAATACTTGTATTGAACTCCAGAGAGTAGGACAGGATCAAAATGCAGGATGAACCGAAAGCCAGCTATGGGGAGAAAATATAACTTGGCACAGTGGGCACCAGGTGCCCACTTTTCCCTCGTCTAGGGATAGTGGCTCCTTGGCGCCACCTACTGGGAATATCTCTAGATTGCCTCACCTTTGGGTTTGATATTCCAATTTGCAACTAGAACCCCAAACAGAGGAGGGCAATGTGTTTTAAGAAGTTACCAACCTCTAGATCCACTGCCAGCAGCACTCAGAGGAGCCCAGGGGGAGGCTGAGGATCCCTAAAGATGGAGCCTGTACCTCTGCACTTGGAGCCAGACTCTTAACTCTGGACGTTCTATCCTGGCAGTGATTGACCTGCTGACTATGGGTGAGTCGCGGCAGATGGTGGCTATGGCAGAGAAAATCCGGACAGCCCTACTGACAGCTGGGGATATCTACCTTCTGTCTACTTTCCGACTGCCTCCCAAACAGGGTGGTGTTCTCTTTGGCCTCTATTCTCGTCGTGACAACACTCGTTGGCTGGAAGCCTCTATCATAGGCAAGATCAACAAAGGTAACCCATGGGTACCATCTTTCCCACACTAGGGTAAAAAGTGGTGGAGATATTTGATCTACATTGAGTATTTTCAACCCAACCTCTTTACTAGTATGTCCTATTAGGGAATAGAGTGTTGTCTGACTGGCCAGGGATCAGTCTTGAGTACCTTTTTTTTTTTTTTTTTTGCTTTTTGGAGGGGGGAAGGCCGGACAATTGGAGTTAAGTGACTTGCCCAAGGTCACAAGCCTAGCAAGTGTTAAGTGTCTGAGGTCAAATTTGAACTCAGGTCCTCCTGACTCCAGGGCTGGTGCTTTATTCACTTCACCACTTAGCTGCCCTTTGAGTACCTTTTTGATAAGTTCCCAGGTCATCCAGGGGCATTTCAAATAGTTGAGAGAGGGAGTATTCAAATAGCAGGATGAACACTGTGGATTGAGAGGAGAAAGACCTCTTTTGCTGGGGGGCTTTCATGTCCCAGAAGGATGTATATCATGATTCCTGGAAGGGGAGGGAAGGGAAGGGTTCAGTGGGTGCAGAACCTCATTCTCACCTTCCTATTGGAGGCAGAAATCTGAAGGGGCATGGGGGAGGGGAAGAGAAGGAATTTTTAACTTACAAATGATGGCAGATCTAAAAAGCAATCTGATGCCCAAGTAATGCTTAGCCACTATTCACCATTGGAGTGGAAAACAGTAGCACATACTGACCCTACCCTTCCTGGGCAGTGTTGGTTCGGTACCAACGGGAGGATGGGAAAGTACATGCAGTGAACCTACAGCACGTGGGCCTGGCAGATGGACGTACCCACACTGCCCTATTGCGCCTCCGTGGCCCTTCCCGGCCTAGTCCTGCTCTACAGCTCTATGTGGACTGTAAGCTAGGTGACCAGCATGCTGGGCTCCCCCCACTGGCCCCTATTCCTCCTGCTGAAGTTGATGGGCTAGAGGTTCGAACTGGCCAGAAGGCTTATCTGAGAATGCAGGTGAGTAGAAGGAGGACTTTAGGGTGTGTGTGTGGGGAAAGCAACAAAATGAGAACCCATGACTAGAGTCTTGCTCTCTTCCTGCCCCACCAGGGCTTCATAGAATCCATGAAAATGATTCTGGGGGGATCAATGGCTCGAGTCGGCGCACTGAGTGAATGTCCATTCCAAGGGGATGAGGAGTCCATTCATAATGCAGGTGATACACTGACTTTGGATCTTGGATCCCACGATATCATGGATTCTGGACCTCTTGATAACCAATTCCCTTGATATTTAGCCCCTCCTGCTTTCCTTTTTCCTGGGTTTCTGACTCTGTGATCTCTTTATTTCTGACTTCATAACTTCAAAAGGGCTATATCTAGGGAGTGTGGGGCCCAAGGCAAATTATCCTCTGTGGTTCTTATTCTCCAATATCTTTATTCAAGCAGCATGAGGTTATAATGATGATATAATAATGAAGCTTCTTTTAAAAGAAAGGGCAGCATCAAACTCGATGTGAGAAATGTGAAAACCAATAGGGAGCTGGGAAAAGATATTTTGGTGATGGGATGAGTGTATATAACCATAAATGTATCTCTCTTCTTTTTTTTTAAAAAACATCAACTGGTTAGACACTGCTGTTGCCTCTTCCTCCTTTAGACATCTGCTTCCCTTAGCAACTTTCCAGCTGCTTAGACCCTGCAATGGATAGAGGCTTCCAAAGTACAGGGACTTAGGCAATTATCCCACATGAGGTGTCGTATCCTAGGCCCAGTTCTGTCCTTTCTGACCCTCAAAAGTCATGATCTAAACTCTAAGCTTTCCCAGTATTTCTTATATGGTCACATACCCATCTTCCCAATCCATTCTTCATTTCTTCCTCCATCCCCTTTCTAGATGTGCTATCCCACAATGGTTCTATCTTTTTACTATGTCATCTTCTCTCCTCTAGTGACTGGAGTACTTCACTCTATCCTAGGTGAGCAAGGATGGGTTACAATGTGGTTGCTGGGGATGTCTGAGGCTCGATCATTGTGTATGTGTGTTGGGGGGTGGAATCAGTGGTTGGGCCCATTTGAGCTTTATGGATTAAGAAATAAGGAATAAATTAATACCTGAGTTATATCCTTGGGTGGAGGGCTTGGTCCCAAGAGCACCTTGGGTGTATCTTGGGTGATGCAGTGACTAACAAGCCATATGCCTGGTGTTCACAGTTCTGAGACTTTTGATACCATTCCATTTTTCCACAGGGGAACAGACCAAGGCACTAGTCACCCAACTTACCCTCTTCAACCAGATCTTGGTAGAGCTTCGTGAGGACATCCGGGACCAGGTTAGAGGCTAGGAACAGGCGGAAGGGTAGGAAGTGGGGGCGTGCCACTGTTGGCTACTCTTTCCATCCTCTGTTTTTTTTTTCTTCTTAAGGTTAAAGAGATGTCCTTGATCAGAAACACCATTATGGAGTGTCAGGTGTGCGGTGAGTGGGAGGGCCTGGGGAGGGCCTTGGGTATGATTGCTGTGTCTCCTCCAATTCCTCTGCCCCTGTCCTCCATACTCCTATGGTCCCAATCCTGCTACCCATCTCACACAGTGTTCTCCCCATTAATCCCCTTTGTTTCCCCCAATCCTCTCAACTTCCCACCACCCCATGGTGCCCCTCTTGGTGGCTCCTGATGATGCCCATTCCCCAGGCTTCCACGAGCAACGTTCCCACTGTAGCCCAAGTCCCTGCTTCCGTGGTGTGGATTGCATGGAAGTCTACGAGTACCCAGGCTATCGGTGTGGGCCTTGCCCCCCTGGTCTTCAGGGCAATGGCACCTACTGTACTGACATAAATGAGGTGAGGGGGAGAAGGTTAAGGATGGCAAAGGGAAGAGTAGGGAAATAAATTATGAAGGGTATAGGAAAAAAGGGAAGGAAAATATTAAGATAGTAAGAGATAGAGAGGTAAAGAGGTAAGGAATAAAGAAGGGGACAGAAGGGGATGGGGTAGATTTTGAAGGGATACAAAGGGAATTGGAACAATAAGTACGAGGGATAAGAAAACCAGTAAAAGGTAGGAGCACAGATGAGATTTGAATGACACAGGGGAGAGAATGAAGGAATAGGGTGAGAAAGACCAGAGAAACAGGAAAAAAGTTTGGGTGCAATAAGCAGAAGACTGGAGGAATTTGGAGGGAGCTGATTATGGGGTTCAGGGGTAAAGGGACAGGATTAAAAAAGTACAGAAAAAAGCTAGATGCATGAAGAGGCAGAGGAATAGGGATGGACATGAAGTATTGAGGTTGGAGAGGTCTAGAGGCTCTGGGCAACTTGTCTAAGGTGGAGATGATGCTGAGTCAGGCCTCTCCTGTCCTTTCCTTCAGTGTGCCCATGCAGATCCCTGCTTTCCAGGCTCCAAATGCATCAACACCATGCCAGGATTTCACTGTGAGGCCTGTCCTCAAGGGTACAAAGGGACCCAGGTGTCTGGTGTGGGCATTGACTATGCTCGTGCCAGCAAACAGGTTAGGGAGGTGGGCCATGTGGCTCAGCACTAAGATGGGGGAGTTATCCAGGGGTTACAGCACTGACCTCCTAAAATTACCTACATGTGACTTATTAACTTATCTGCATGATTGGGAAACTGGCCAAGTACCTAAGTTTTCTCCCTTGACTGTTCTTTGGCCTTTGCCTAACGATGCCTTATCCTTTGTTTTACATGATGAGAGCTGGTTTGGTCTCACTAAATCTAACTCCTTGGTTCCTCCAGGTCTGCAATGATGTGGATGAATGTAATGATGGCAACAATGGTGGTTGTGACCCCAATTCTATCTGCACAAATACTGTGGTGAGTTGGTGAGACACAGCACCATGTAACAGAGAGGGTGACAGATTTGTAGTCAGGAGAGACCTGGCTTCAAGTCCTGCTTCTGATACATATTAGTTATATAACCATGGTCAAGGCACCTAACCTCTCTGAGCCTCAGTTTCTCTATATGCAAAATGGGGATAAGACCACATATGGTATCTATGTAATGTGGTTCTTATGGAGGTCAGCTAGGTGGCACAGTAAATAGAGGGCCTCGAATCAGGATCTGAGTTCAAATTCACCCTCAAATACTTACTTGCCATGTGACCCTAGGCAAGTCACTTAACCTTTGTTTGCCTTATCTGTAAAATGGGGATAATAATAGCACCGATTTCCCAGGGTCATTGTAAGGATGAGATAATATTTGTAAAGTGTCTGGCACATAACAGACACTATATAAATGCTAGTTATTATTATTGTTATTAAAGACATGTGAAAGTGCTCTGTAGTAAGGCTTAAAATGACAGATGAAGACAGAAGAGAAAGAGACAGAGAAAGAGAGAGAATGTCATTATTACTCTTGGCTGAGAAGAAAGTACTAATTTTCCATTGTTCCCATCTGCCTAGTTCATGGGAGCTTCCAAGGTGCCATCTCTTTTTTTGAACTTTAGAACCGATAGAGGCAATGGGAAGTCCCATTATTCCAATTTCCTGCTCCTACTAGAATGGTATAATATCCTTTCATATCACACCTTAATGAATTAACACCATATTCCCCTGCTACACAAATGCCTGGCAGTGAATGCTTGGTTACTTACCAACTGATGCTCCCACCAATCCTCTACTCTTAGGGTTCCTTCAGGTGTGGTCCATGCCGTTCAGGTTTCTTGGGTAACCAGAGCCAGGGCTGTCTCCCAGCTCGGGCCTGCCAGAGTCCAGCACACAACCCTTGCCATGTCCATGCTCACTGTCTGTTCGAGCGAAATGGTGCTGTGTCTTGCTCGGTAAGCCAGAGGGAGGGAGCAAGAGAGAATAATGAGATTTTTGGGGAAAGGGAGGGGACTAAGGATTGGGAGCTGGAAAGGGGGTAGGATGTGTAGTAGGGATAGGTCTGGGAGAGGGAAGGACCTGGATATGAGATGGGAGAGAAGGGTGGGTCTGGAGTGCAAAAGTGATTCAGGGGAGATCTGGATTCCAATGTCCAGTTCTGACCCATTCTAGCTGTGAGATCCTAGGAAAGCCACTTCTTTGAGCCTGTTTTCTATTTTGTTAAATGAGGATCATGATCACAATACTGTTCATTGTTTTTTATAAATTTCAAATATAAATGATTGTTTCTGGAAATCTCCATCCGAAACCCTAATATTTCTGCATCCTATCCTAGTGCAACATAGGGTGGGCAGGGAATGGGAATGTCTGTGGTCCAGACACTGACATTGATGGCTACCCAGACCAGGCCTTGCCCTGCATGGACAACAACAAACACTGTAAGCAGGTGGGTATGGTGAACGTGAGATAGTGAAGTTGGGATTGGGGGTCTAAGTTTCAGTCTCATCTTTATTACCTGCCATGTAGCCTTGGACCAAATCACAGCATCTCTCTAGGCCTGTTTTCTTATTGGTTAAGATAGAGATCATAATGGCTGCTCTGCCTGAGTTCATGAGACAATGGATGTGAAAACTCTTTGTGAACTCTAAAACTCTATTTAAGGTCATAATTCTACTTCCTGTTCAGGACAATTGCCTCTTGACCCCCAATTCTGGGCAGGAGGATGCCGACAATGACGGAGTGGGTGACCAGTGTGATGATGATGCTGATGGTGATGGAATCAAGAATGTGGAGGTTCCTTATCTCTTGATCCCTCTCCCTGGGCCTCCAGTTCCTCCCGCCAGGCTTTTCCCCACCCTATCCTTTGTCACCTCTGCCATCTGTTCCTCCAAACACATCCTATTTCCTCATTCTGTTCCACTAATACTGTTCTTGATCTCCCTCATCTTTGAATTGAAAAACCTGGGCTCCTCCAATTATACTTCTGTGGCCATAAGCACACTTTCTCTGGGCCCGAGTTCCTCATCTGGGTGATAAAGAAGTTGAATATAATGGCCTCTCAGGTTCCTTCTAGCTCTGAATTTTATGATCTTGTGATTTGTTATGAGCAATGAGAAAAAAGGGCATAATCAGACTTGGTGAGGAAGGAACTGGGGAGACTGGGGCAGAAGAGGGTGCTGAGGGTTGGGTTTGTGGGCGTGTTCCTGGAACAAGAGGCAATAGGCCTAGGGAGCCCCAGGGTGTTTCTCCTGTAGTAGTGCTCAAAGCCCTGGCTGGGTGTATGGGTGTAATTGCTGGGACTAGCACAGGTTCAACCCTTCCTCCTGTCCCCCCCCAGGATAATTGCCGGCTGTTTCCCAACAAAGACCAGCAGAACTCAGACACAGATTCATTTGGTGATGCCTGTGACAACTGTCCCAATGTACCTAACAATGACCAGAAGGACACAGACAGCAACGGGGAAGGGGATGCTTGTGACAACGATGTGGATGGAGATGGTGCGAAGGAGGTTCAGAAAGAAAAGGGGGTGGGGAGTGTCACTTTGCCTAGGAATGACAGGAAGGGAAGGGGGAAGAGAAGGAAGAAAGAAGGGAATAATTGGGGGTGTATGTGGAAAGGAGGCCTGTGATGACAACTTCAGTGGGGATAATTTGGAGAGGCTAAGGCCTGGTAAATATCTGAGAATGACAGTAATGGGAATTTTTATACTCACAGTGTGGACTGGTACAATGGAGGGAGAGTCTGCGTGTGTTTGGGTTGATCTTGTAATTGATGTTTAATAGGGGATAGTGATGGATTTGGGGGAGGGGGACATAAGGGAATAGAGGAAGGGTGTCTAAGATACAGGGGATGGATTGGAACCAAGGTGGAAATTAGCCTTGGAAAGCCCTTCACTCACTAACCAAAGAGACAGGTACATGGTTCTTCATGGAGTCATTTCCTTGTGTCTGAGGAGGTTCCTGGGTAACCAGAGCCAGGGCTATTTCCCAGTGTGTTTAGTCTTGAGGTGACTTTGTATTTCCCTTGATCTTCCTCTAGGAATCCCTAATGGGCTGGACAATTGCCCAAAGGTCCCCAACCCCCTGCAGACAGACCGAGATGAGGATGGGGTCGGGGATGCTTGTGATAGCTGCCCAGAAATGAGTAATCCCACCCAGGTACAAGGGAAAGGGGAAGAGAGAGGGATGTGTGGCATGTGGGTAGAGCAGAGGCTGGGGCTAGAACAGTCAACCTCTTGCCTGGAAGAAACAAGGGGGCAGGTACTTGGTGGGGTTGACCAGGGCAAGAAGTGAAAACAGGCCCCTATCTCTCAGACAGATGCAGACAGTGACCTGGTAGGGGACGTCTGTGACACGAATGAAGACAGGTAGGGTCTTGGCCAACAGATAGGTCTCCTAGGGAATTCTCCTCTCTTGGGTTCTTTCAGATTTTCTCATTTGGCAGTTTTAATCCTTTCTTCTGAGTTGAGAATAATTTATAGAATCTGTTCTTCACCCTTTCTGCTTTGGTTGCTGCCCTTAAAACCAGCTGCTTCCTGTAGGACTTCATCATCATTTCTAACTGCACTGGGAGGGATGGAAAATGAACTAGGGAAGGCCTGGGCTCAGAGAAATCCAAAGCAAAGCAGTGGAAAGCATGTAGGATATAGTACTCTGTGGGGGCCTTAACTAAGTACCATCTCTCTAATGGGCAGTGATGGTGATGGGCACCAGGATACCAAGGACAACTGCCCCCAGCTACCCAACAGCTCCCAACTTGATTCAGACAATGATGGACAGGGTGATGAGTGTGACGGAGATGATGACAATGATGGGGTGCCAGATTATGTGCCTCCTGGTCCTGACAACTGTAGGCTAGTGCCTAACCCCAACCAAAAGGACTCAGATGGTGAGGGCTTGGTTCAGTATAGATCTTATTACAAGTTAGCTATCCTGGGACATTAAGAGCAAATACAAACCCTTCTATGCTTAAGAATGGGGAGGAAAATGGAGGGAAGCTGGGGGAATGCATGCCTAACCCTGGTCTGATGCAGAGGCAGGGTTTGGGGAGGGCATAACAGTATGGCTCAGAGTAGTATGTATTATGCCCTGAATCATATGTGCTTAGGCAATGGTGTGGGGGATGTGTGTGAGGATGACTTTGACAATGATGCGGTGGCTGATCCCCTTGATGTGTGTCCTGAGAGTGCTGAAGTGACCCTCACTGACTTCCGAGCTTATCAGACTGTGGTCCTGGATCCTGAGGGGGATGCCCAGATTGACCCAAACTGGGTTGTACTCAACCAGGTAGATATCCCTGGTGGGGTTTCTGAGTTCCTCAGGCTTCATAACCCTGGAAGGGAAGGGGAACACCAGGATTAAGTGTCTTGTTTCTTCTCCTCCACAGGGCATGGAAATTGTTCAGACTATGAACAGTGACCCTGGCCTGGCGGTTGGTAGGTAGTGGCCATCCTTTTCAATAGCCTGGGAATGGGTAGTCATGAAGTTGGGTATTTGGGGGAGGGGGAGGAAAGAACAAGGTAGTATGGATAAGAGAAAGAATGGGAATTAGAGGCAAAGAAAAAAGAGGGGTCAGGAGAATGCAATAAATGCTGTATCTCTAGGCCCAACTCCAGGGTGGTCCATAGCGACCTCTTTCTGCCACCACTTTCCTGTAATTAAGTCTTGATTTCTGCTGGTCTACTGGGGTAATTGACCATTAGTGAGGAACTATCTCTCTCTTCTCCTCTTCCCCTCACCCTTTCAGGGTACACAGCCTTCAATGGTGTAGACTTCGAGGGCACCTTCCACGTGAACACTGTGACAGATGATGACTATGCTGGTTTTCTCTTCAGCTACCAAGATAGTGGCCGCTTCTACGTAGTGATGTGGAAGCAGACAGAGCAAACTTACTGGCAGGCTACACCCTTCCGTGCTGTAGCCCAACCTGGCCTGCAGCTCAAGGTCCTCCAAACTGTCCTTTCAAACCTAGGGGACAGGCAGCCTAGGCCTTCCTGCAGTTCATCCATGGCCTCTCACTTCCCTGTCCCTTCTCCATCCCTCTCTCTAGCCCTACCCTATAGGATTTGGGAATCAATCCCAGAAATTGCTAGTCCATTTTCTTTCCATGATCAATACTCTATTCCCCAAGTGATTCTTCTGACACATCTTCCTTGCCCTTCAAATTTATGACACCCATTGTTCTTCCCTCTACTCCCTCCCTCAGGCAGTAAAGTCAGTATCTGGTCCAGGTGAGCACCTGCGAAATGCCCTGTGGCATACGGGCAATACACCAGAGCAAGTTCGCTTACTATGGACAGATCCAAGAAATGTAGGCTGGAGGGACAAGACTTCCTACCGATGGCAGTTGCTTCACAGACCTCAAGTTGGATATATTCGGTGAGGGAAGAAGAGACAGAGTCCCTCCTCTGGAAGCCCTACATTATTATCCACCATACAGCTCCTTTTCTTTTGTCCTCTTCTAGGCTAGGCACAAGCTGGCAACCTGTCAAGCCTCCTCAGCCAGTTGGCCCTGCCTGCCCTAGGCAAACTGGAATTATAATTTTAGAAATGGAAGGGATTTTATTTGTCATCTAAGTTCATCACACTCATTTCAAAGATAAGGAAATCAAGGCTATTTAGCTAGTTAGTGGCAGAGCCACCAGACTCCAAGCTTTACTAATTTCCAATCTAATGCTAAATGTTCGGGTAATGCTTACCCTGAACTGTGGCTGCTTAGTTCTGTTTGCAGGACTAAGGCCTCTCTAACTTACATTTTCTTAGCACATACTAACAGTCCACTTAACACAACTTCCACACAAGGTCAATTCAGACAGCATTTGTTACCATTACAAATACCTAGACTCAGTGAAGTAGGGAGGGAAAAGAAGGGGAGATGAAACTGCTGACCTTAGGAAACTCTGGAAGTCAGAAAAGCAAGCAGATGAGACTTGCCCGAACACAAACATTACTCACCATAGTCAAGTAGCTAGCTGTGTGTATAGTTCCCACCCACACCCTCCCCAGGTCCTTTCCCCTTTAAGGTGCCTGGGCCTGTGGGGGGCCAGAGCAGGGGAGCGCTGTGTGTGTGTGTGGGGGGGGGGTTAACTAGAGCCTGGGAAGCGGGTGACTTCACCCCCCTGCCCATTGTGCCCATCGCCATGGCAACTCAATCCCTGCTTGGAATTCGGCTGAGGCTTTGAGATGCAAAGGGGGATGGACAATGAGCTGGGGGCCCCAGGCCTGAGAACAACTCCCCCCTTCCTCTTTCCCCCTCCTCCACTCCTCTTCTCAAGCATGATGAGATCATGAGGGACTGGCAGGGGACTGAGTAAGAACTTTGGCTTGGTAACAATTCAAGGTTCAGAGAACACCCCAAAACTCATGAATTTCCTTCCCCTGGTCAGGGTGAAGCTCTATGAGGGTCCCCAGCTGGTGGCAGATTCTGGGGTGATCATTGATACATCTATGCGGGGGGGTCGCCTGGGTGTCTTCTGCTTCTCCCAAGAAAACATCATCTGGTCTAATCTCCAGTATCGGTGCAATGGTGAGGTCCCTGGGGAAAGGGGGAATGGGATTCAAGATTTCCCCACCTGCCCCTGGTACCTTTCAACACATACACATAGCACTTCTCAATCTTATGTTACCCAGATCTAAAGCTAAAAGGGAACAGAGAACAAGCGTGGGACCCTGGAATTAAGAAAGGGTGGGGGGGTACAATTCTCACCTTCTTTCAGTCTTTCCTTTGGAGAAGGGGATGGTGGTTCTTTGTAGGGTGCTTCTCAGTCTTAGGGTCATCCCTGAGTGAAGAGATGGGTCAGTGGTCTCTCTGACTTCCCTCATCTCCCCTATTTTCAACCCTTCCAGACACAGTGCCTGAGGATTTTGAGCCGTTCAGGAGGCAGTTGCTTCAGGGAAGGGTATGAGGGTTGTTCCCGGAAGATCCAGGATCATCTAGTCAAGACCCCCTGGTTCCAGATTGGAGGTTCAGGGGACGAGTCTATCCAAACTCTCAGCTAAGCATGAGATCTCTTCCTCCCCGTTCCTTCCACTCCAGATGGGTTGGGGATCCAACTGATCAGTTTGTGGGAAGTTTGGAGATGTCTCTTGGGTTCCGTCCCTTCTCCCCCACCCCAACCCCTTCCAGGAAAAATATTTCTATAAAGTTCTTGTTGTTTTCTACCCAGTCCGGTGCATTTGCTTCTTTGGGAGGGGAATCAGGCCTCGGAGAAGAAAGGGTGGATAGCCCAGTGGGGAGAAGGGAGGGAAAGAAGTTGGTAAACTGGGATGTGTGGGGAGTCGGACCGAGGTGAGGCGACAAAGACTGTAACTTGGGCAGAGGACAAGGAAGGGGGGCAGGATGGGAACAAGCTGGATCGCGGGGTGAAGCCGGGATGGAGGCTGGTGGGACTCACTGCGGGCGGCGCCCGTCCGGGCGAGGTCTCCTCGGTTCAGCGGTCAGAAGCCAGGCTGCCCTGCTCGGGGTGACGGGGACGCCGGGGGGCCGGGGGGGCCGGAGGCCGGGACGAGTGCAATATTGGCGGGGAAAGAACAACACTGCACCACGTCCCGTCCCTCCCGCCCGCCCGGGGCCCGGGGTCCCCGCTCCCCCGGAGCTGGGCCGGGCTGGGAAGAGCAGGAGCCAGACTCTCAGCAGGGAGAGCAGCGGTGAAGAGATGTCCAGCTTGGACTGCCTAGACCAGGTCGGAGGGCAACTATGTGCGTGCAGAGGCCGAGAAGAAGAGACAGAGGCCAAACACCGAGTATCCAGGGCGGCGGCTCTCCGACGCCCGGGCGTTCTGCGCGCCTAGTCTTTAAATACCCTGACTGTGCGGCGCGGAGCCGTAGCCATGGTGACGCGTGTCCCAGCAACCAGGCTGAATGGCTGTCGCTTGGAAACGTCGGAGGTTGGGGCCGAGGTCGGGGCCGCCCACCCAGAGTTCTAGCTCCCTCGATTGGGGGCGGGGAAGAATGGGGGGGAGGGGCACCTCCGGCTTCCTTTAGCCTCCGCTCAGCATTTTGACTCACTCACCCAGGCTCGCGGTCCCCCCACCTCCCCCCGCAATGACGGTTGACACCACCCCTCCCCCCAACACACACACACACACACACACACACACACACACACACACACACCCACCCACACACACACACACCTCCTCGTCTCCCTCCGGGACCCCGCCCCCCGCCAAGTCTCGCGATGTCACCGCTCCATTTGGATGGCTCTGTAACCTGTTTTCGCTTTTCTTCCCCATTCACTGGGAGATGAACTTTCCCGGATCGCTTCCGCTTGTGGGAACCGCTCCTCCAGCCCCTCACCATCCCCATCTGCCCGCGCCCCTCCACGTCCCCTGGCCACAGTCTCCAGCCCCGGCCCTCCACAGCCTTTCTCCCCAGTCTCCCTTCTCGTCACCTCTCCGGCTTTGCCTCCGGTCTCCATCCAGCTGCCCGAGGGGGGATCCTGAAAGCACCTGGCTGACCGGCCCTTCCCCGCCGCCCCCTGCCCTGGAGAGAATCCCTCGGAAAGGGGCAGTAGGAGCGGGGGCAGATTAAGGAGGGGTTAATCCTACATAAAGCAAACTCTTAACTAAGGCTGTGCGGAAATGTGTATAGCTCTTTTTGAGGGGGTAAGGAATAGGAATCGAGAGGGTGCCATCAGTGGAGGCATGGCTGAAGTTACGGTATATGAATGCCCTGGAATGCTATTATTGTGCTGGAAGAAACGATCATGGATATTTAGGTAGCGCTTACTACGTGTAAGCGTTAGTCACTGTGCTAAACAAACATTTTACAGTTGTTAATTCATTTGATCTTCACAACGCTGGGAGGTAGGGGCTACTGTGCTCATTTTACATAGGAGGAAACTGGCAAACAGGTTAAATGACTTGCCCAGGGTCACACAGCTAGTCAGTGTCTGAGGTCTAAGTGTCTTGAACTCAGGTGGGCTTGCACTCCATCCACTGCAGCCTCCTAGCTCCCTTTGAAACCATGATGAAATGAAGGAGTGGAGGAGGATGGTTTCCAGAAACCTGACAAAACTTACATGAACTAATGTGGAGTAAAGTGACCACAACCAGCAGAACAGTTCATATGAGGGCAGTGTGGTAAAGAAAAGCGACTTTGATAGAATTAGGAACTCAGATCAGTGTAATAACTAATCACAATTCCTGAGGAATCCTGATGAAAAGTGCTGTTTTTCTTGACTATACATGTTTGTGATTCCCCCCCCCTTTTGTTCTCAATTCAGGGAGGAGGGGGTAGAGTGGGAAGGAGAAAAGATAGATTTTCGCTCGTTGGAAAAAAAATTTTTTTTAAAGAACTCTGAATTTCTTGAGATTCTTAGTTCAAATCCTGACTCTACTTCTCAGCAACCTGTGTGACTTTGGACAAATTGTTTGACCCATCTGGATCCTACTTTCCGTTCTGCTCTTGAGCCTCACAAAATTCAAACTTTATTACCCAATCTACGTTCTAGTGTCTTTTCTACTGTTATCTGCCTCTCCCCTCCCTCTTTCCCCAAGTTATTCTTAAGAGTTCAGTACCTGACTCACACAATCTTTCTTTCCTGCGCCTTAGAGGAGTAGACTATAACATCATGTTGATAGTCCTTCAAACACCCTAACCACCCAATTCCTCAGTCTGTTTAACTCCTGTAATCTTACTCCTCCACTCAGTTTCAGCAATTACCATTTGATTGACCTTGCCATCATAAACACATGGGTCCCAATTTCTGTTCAAAGAGGACACTCTCCTCCTTTGACAAAATCCAAACTTATCACCCAATCCACTACTATCTATTGTTAGCTGCTGCTACCCTTCCTCTTTTCCCAAGTCATTCTTAACGAGTTCAACACTTGGCTCACATTCTTCCTTTCATGCTCTTATATTAATAGACCAATGTATGTGTTGGTGGTCCTTCAAACACCCTAACCCCTCCAATTCCCCAGTCTGTTTAACTCCCATGATCTATTCCTCCACTCCATTTCAGGTAGGATTGACCTCTGCTATCATGAACATATGTTTCACTACTGTGTTCAAGAACCCAATTTCTGTTATGTAAGCATTTCATCTCTCCCTGTGATTAACTCCTCCTAAATCCAACTCTTCCTTCTCCTACTGCCCTCTAATCTCTCCATCCTTGAGTACTTTCCTGCCCTAGCTTTACTTTCCTCCCTTCCCAACCCCGAACCTCTAATTATTCAGTTAACACTTTATTATTCTCTACTCTTGAATCTTTTTGTCTCTCATTTTGTTGCTGTTCATGCAAATAAGAAATTACTCCTCCCATCAGCCTCTTGTCCTGCTCACATGCCCCTTAATGTAGCAGGAGGAAGACGGATCCCCTACAAATTTGTGTTATCCAATTTCATCTGGGCTCTTGCTGCTCAAGGCAGTCAGTTCTTTTACTCCTCCCTAAATGATTCTCTATCTTACTCTTCACAGGGATTGTTCCAAACCCGTTCTTTCAAATCTCCCACACCAACCTTCTTGTCCTTTCAGTGCAGTTTCACCTCATTCTCCACTGAAAAGAGAGAGGTTATTTCCTATGAGCTCCCTTGTCTGCCCTTTTCTGTATCTCACAATCAATTAGTGACATCCTCTGTTCTGTCTTTTACTCTAGTCTCTGATGATGAGGGGGTTTCTTCATCCTTGCCCCAAAATAAAACAAAACAAAACCCTAAACTTAACATGGCCAATTCTTCTTCATGGACTCAAACTTTTCTCCAGAAGATTGCCCCAACATCAACCCCTTCTCATTTTCCCCTCTACCATGATTCATTTTCTGCTGCCTACAAACACATTCAAGTTTCCCCAGCCTTTAAAACAAACAAAAAACCCCAACTAGATCTTACTATTCCCTCACTCTATCTCCTATATCTCTTCTCTCTCTTTTTTTTTGGAGAGGGGAAGGCAAGGTAATTGGGGTTAGGTGACTTGCCCAAGGTCACACAGCTTGTTAAGTGTCAAGTGTCTAAGGTTGGATTTGAACTCAGGTCCTCCTGACCTCAGGGCTGGTGCTATATTCACTGTGCCACCTAGCTGCCCCTCGTCTCTCTTTCTGAGCCAAACAGGATGGGGGTGACAAGGGAGGGGAGACAAAACAAAATTATCTACATTTTGCTTCTTCTTCTTTGACTCCCCTCTTAAGTCAAGTCCACAAACGTTTATTAATTATAGTACCAGGCACAGTACTGTAACTGATCATTCCAAAAGTACCAAGGTTTTCTCAGTTGCCAGATCTGATGGCTTTCTTCATTCTTCCTGAACTCTTTGTATCAACTGACACTGTTGAACCCCTCTACTCCTGGATAATCTCTTCTCTCTGGGTTTCCATAACTCTTCTTTTGTGGAGTAGTGGGAGTGATGGCAAGTAGTCTTAACTGCTTCTTCACAGTTTCCTTTGCTGGATTGTTATCCATATCATGCCTCCTAACTGTTGGATGTACCTAAGCACTCTGTTCCTGGACACCCTTTTCTTCTCTCTCTATGCTCTCTTCAGTTGGTGATCTCTTCAATTCCCATGGGTTTAATTATGTTCTCTGTGCAGATGGTTTCCAGTTCTAATATATCCAGATCTCAGTCTCTCTCCTGAACTCCATTCCTGCATCACAAACTCTCCACTGGACATTTTGAGGTGGATAGTTCAAAATGTCCAAAACAGAGCTCATTATTTCTGCCCCCCACCCCTAAATCTGTTTTACTTCTCTTCCAAGCTTCTGTATTATTACTGTAAAGTTTTCTACTGCTCAGAGAGCCAGATTCACCTTCTCAGTTTCATCCTCAACTTTATAGTCTTCCTTACCCAACATATCCATTCAGCTGCCAAATCTTATTGTTGCCACCTCCATAACATCTCACAACCAAGCTCTTCTCTCCATCCACATATGGATCCTTCTAGTTCAGGCCTTCATCACCTCTCACCTGAATAACTTCAACAGTCACCTAACCAATCATCCAGCTTCAAGTCTCAACCTATTCTATTCCCTCCTACACATTCCTCTCAAGGAGATTTTCTTTAGATGTAGATCTGACAACATCACATCCACACTCAGTAAATGCCAATGGTTCCCTGTTACCTCTAGGATAAACAGCCTTATATACACCTTTCCATTTCATGCACTTTACAATCCAATCTGGCTCCCTTACAGTCCCTCACATGATACTCCATTTCCCATCACCATGCCTTTGCACTAGACATCCATCCTTCTTAGAAATCCCTAGTTTCCATAAAAGATTCAGTTCATGAAGGCTTCAGAATCAGAGGATTCCCATCTGCAGGTGCTAGTGCCTTTCTCCTGACCCCAGAATAAAAGGAAACATGACAAACACTCTCAACCTTCTTCTGTCTATTCTGTACTTATTTTCTTTTCAGGCAATCAGACAAGTGACTTGCCCAGAGTCACACAGCTGTAAGTGTCTGAGGCTGAATTTGAACTCAGGTTTTCCGGACCTCAGGGCTGGTGCTCTATCTACTCTGCCACCTAGCTGCCTCTAGGCCATTTCCTTTTTGACAGTTACTAAACTGGGCAATGTTTCAAATATAATTTATCTAGATTTTGGCAAGACTCTCCACAAAGTATTTTATGGTATACTTGTGAAGAAGGTGGAAAGGTGTAGATTAGATGATAATCTCATCAAATGAATGACTGGTTGAATGATCAACCAATGCAAACAGGACAGAAGGTCTCTAATGAAGTGTCACAGGGATCCATGCTTGGTTCCATGATGTTTAACATTTTTATCAATAAGAATAAGAAGGGAAGCTATTTGAGGTCAGGGGCTCTCTGCTCTTGTCACTGTATCTCCAGCATCTAGCACAATGCCTAGTACAGAGTTGGGCCTTAATAATTGCTTAGTGTTTGATTAAGTCTCATCATCCACGATTGAAATGGAAATAAGAGAAGGGTGGAAGCACCATACCAGTCCTGGTTCTGCTCTTTACTACTTGTGTAAACAATTAATTTCTCTTTTCTGGGGCTCAGTTCCTGTAAAATGAGGAGTTGAATTAGCTAATAACAGCTAGGGTTGTATCTAAGGTTGTCTAGTAGGGTTGTATCAAATAAGAAATTTGTTTTTAAAAATGCTTAGCACAATGCCTGGTATATTGTAGGTACTATAGAAATGCTCATTTCCTCCCCTTGTCTTCCCACTTGATAGCTTCTGAGGGGTGTAGTGGAGGTGTGATGGTCAGTGCTTATAGATGTGGGGCTGAGGTGACTGGGAGGTGTAGTGGAGGTGTGATGGTCAGTGGGTGTAGATGTGGGGCTGAGGTGACTTGGAGGTGTAGTGGAGCTGTGATGGTCAGTGGGTGTAGATGTGGGGCTGAGGTGACTGGGAGGTATAGTGGAGGTGTAATGGTCAGTGGGTGTAGATGTGGGGTTGTGGTGACTAGGAGGTGTAGTGGAGGTGTGATGGTCAGTGGGTATGGATGTGGAGGCTGTGGTGCTCTAAATTCAGTGTTTTTTCCTTCCTTCACACTGGTGGAAGTGGAATGCTAATTCTAGCAATAGCTGATCCCGATAACACAATTTATAGGTTTTCCCTGATAAACCTCCCTTACATACACATTATCGTATTTGCTTTTCAAAACAAACCCACAAATTAGTTAACACAAGGATTGTTATGCCCTATTTTATTAAAAAAACAATTGAATCTCAAAGATGAAGTGACTTATTCAGGACCATAGTGTTCGTGAGGACGTACGGATCTACCCTCTGGGCTCTCTAGCCTCTAAATCCAGGGTTGGTTTGTGTTCCTTTAGGTACTTCTCCCATGCCTGGGGTTGCTATATTGCCGCTTAACTCATCGGCTGTCCACCCTCCCCCTCCTCCACTACCGCCAACCTCCCTCCCTAATCCTTGATGACCTCCAGATGACCACCAGGGGGCAGACTAGTTCTGTTACCTGTGATGCGTGCAGAGTTGGAGGATGGGGGTGGAAGGACCCCAAAGATCTTACTCTTCTTTCTTCTTCATACTTCCTCCTTCCTCCCACTCCTCCCCCCCCCACGCACCCGTGAGAAAACGCAGAAGGCACCCAGGCATACAGAAAAACTCACCCTGGGGCGGGGACTGTCGGGTTTCAGGCCAGATCCACAGTGCATAACGAACAGGGAGGGGATGGCATTGGGTGGGGCTGTTTCGGGAAATGGGGGGTAGCTATTCCAAATCCAACTTTCCTTTATGCTGGGGTGGGGGTCCTGAGAGGGGTTCTAAATGACTCTGCATCCCAGGGGGTCAGGGCCTCGAGGGTCTGGAAGGTGATGTAGCGTCTGCAGCGCCGGACGCTGGTGGTTCCGGAGGTACTAATCTAACTCATTTCACCTTCGGTCCATTTTCCCACCCCAGGCACTGCCCCAAGGTCCAGAAAGAAGGTCTGGGGTTCCAGGTCGCCTGGCTCTCGTCTATGTGGGGGGTGGGGGGAGGAGAGGAGATGGAGATGACGCCAGGTGGAGAACAAACAGGTTGTCAGAGGGTTGAGTGATCTGGAGCCCAGTGTACCCGAGGGGTCAGGAATGTGTGGGGAGGAGGAGGAGGAAAAGTAGAAGGGAGGAGGGATTGGGGGGTGGGGTGGGGTTGTGTCACCTGTCACCTGCTCTGGCTGTCTGAGCCTCGGGCGGAGGACCGGTATAAAGCAGCGGGCTCCAGAGCCCGACCCAGCCTTTTGGGCAGAACCTGGCCCAGCCTGCTCAGTGCTCTCCTCCGTTGGTTACCACCATGATCCCGGGCATCCAACCCACCCTGGTCCTTGTATTGTTCCTGGTACTTACAGGTGAGAGCAAGGGAAAAAGATATGGGGAAGAGGTGGCTAGATTCATACCATTTTTAATGGCCTCTGGCCTAGTTTTTACCTCTGGCAGAATGAGTTAGAGGGGGAGGGAATCCTGGTGCCAGGGTGAGCTGGTCGGTTCAAAGTTGGGGCCAAAGCGAAGGAGGGAGAAGAAGGGGTCTTAGGGATGCAGGACTGAAAGGAGGCCCTACTGAAAGAACCAGGTGGCTGGCAGTGAGGAGTCCTGCTTAACTTACCTAGAATGTTTCCCGGGGGTGAGGGCAGAGGAGGGGTGTGGCAAATATGGAAGTGTGTATGGGGGGGGCAGGGAGCAGAGCAACAATGGAAGAAAACTAGAAGCAGGAACATGGAGGGGAGTTGTGGGCTGACAACAGATTCACGGAAGGTGGAGTATCTGGTGTCTCCACCCACCCCTTTCCTAAAATTTCTTTCTTTTACTTTCTTCCTAAAGCTCTCTAGGTTTGTTGCTTCTCCCTGATTAGATTGGATTCCAGTCTAACTTAGTGTCTCTAACTTCTTATAGCTATCAGCAACAGCGCCTTTGGCACAACTGCCAACCCTGGCCATGAGGCAGCTACAACAACAGCTCTGGACACAAACAGCAGCAACAGAAATACAGAGACAGACAGGATAACAACCAGTACCCCCAGTACCACAGCTTCACCTAGCACACAGAGACCCATGAGTACTGTTACTGAAATCAACAGTACCACACCCATACTTCCTACAGACAACAGCATATCTACCACATCCACACCCACTGACCATCACACCTCCACTACACCTACCAGTCACCACAGCTCAACATCTACACCCACTGACCATCACACCTCCACTACACCTACCAGTCACCACAGCTCAACATCTACACCCACTGACCATCACACCTCCACTACATCTACCAGTCACCACAGCTCAACATCTACACCCACTGACCATCACACCTCCACTATACCTACCAGTTACCACAGCTCAACATCTACACCCACTGACCATCACACCTCCACTACACCTACCAATTACCACAGCCCCACATCTGCACCCACTGACCATCACACCTCCACTATACCTACCAGTCACCACAGCTCAGCATCTACACCCACAGACCATCACACCTCCACTACATCCCTTGATCACTATAGCCCCACATCTGTACCCACTAACCACACCTCCACTATACCCCTTAGTCACCACAGCCCCACATCTGCACCCACTGACCATTATACCTCCACTATACCCCTTAATCATTATACCCCCACATCTGCACCCACTGACCATTATACCTCCACTACACCCCTTAGTCATTATACCCCCACATCTGCACCCACTAACCACACCTCCACTACGCCTCTTAGTCATTATACCCCCACATCTGCACCCACTAACCACACCTCCACTACACCCCTTAGTCACCACAGCCCCACATCTGCACTCAGTGACCATTATACCTCCACTATACCCCTTAGTCATTATAGCCCCACATCGGCACCCACTAACCACACCTCCACTTCACCCCTTAGTCACCACAGCCCCACATCTGCACCCAGTGACCATTATACCTCCACTATACCCCTTAGTCATTATAGCCCCACATCTGCACCCACTAACCACACCTCCACTACACCTCTTAGTCACCACAGCCCCACATCTGCACCCAGTGACCATCACACCTCCACTACACCCACTAGTCACAATAGCACCATAGCTACAAAAAGCACTCAGACTACTACAGCAACAACTGGTAACCCCATGAGTATTTCTTCAACCCTTCATCAAAAAACCACCCCAACCCCCAACAATAACCACAGCTCCATATCACAAGCTATTACTATCACCCAAAGCACCTTTCACCTCCCAGTTGTCATTTCTGAGACTGCCATGTTTTTCCTTTCATTCCGAATCCTCAACAAGAATTTTAATTCTTCTCTGGAAGATCCCAGCTCTTTCTACTATCAGAGCTTGAAGAGTTCTGTCAATGACCTGGTAGGTACCATCCTCTCTGCTATAGGTTAGGAAGACTGTTCGTCCCCCTAACCTCCAAAAGGCCATTTATTCCTCTGGCATTCTGGCTATACTTCTCCCTTCCTCTCTTTCCCCAGTTACAGCAGACCTACAAAAACCAGGCATTTGTGACCTTTTACCTGCTCCAATTCAGGTACCAGTCTGCAGATATGGGTGGTATTAGTGGGTGGTGGTGGAGGAAGGGGGAGGTCACCAGCTTGAATATAGCAAAGAGTACCAATTTCAGGAAGAGGGAAAAGTATTCTGAATCAGGAGCTGGAACCTATGGGACTTAGGTGCCAATCTCCCTGTGCCCAGAATGGGCTCTGTGATTACAGACTATATCCTGATCTTTCAAGCGGGCAGCATCACAACCAATGAAGTACAGAAACTGTTTGCTGAAAATGTGAAGAACAGTTATGCATATAACCTGACTATTTCACCATCGGATATAATT
The DNA here is from genome assembly GCA_028627135.1 of Pseudochirops cupreus. Classification (NCBI taxonomy): domain Eukaryota; kingdom Metazoa; phylum Chordata; class Mammalia; order Diprotodontia; family Pseudocheiridae; genus Pseudochirops; species Pseudochirops cupreus. The sequence goes on from CM053584.1 coordinate 130,594,110, forward strand.
GGTAAGGTTCCACCCCCCACCACCTCTGCCAGGGTCACTACCAAGTCACCCTCTAGGAACTTGGAGCATTCCCCCAAATAGTCTGCCCCAGAGCGAGTAATCCATATTTTCAAGTTCTATTGCCTCACAGGCATGGATCTCCTTTGACCTAAGTATGCAGTTCTCCCAGGCACACATTCCCCTTTTGTGGGATGGAAGCAGGGGTCTTAAAGAAGATTGGGACGAGGCATCTTGGGAGATTCTTTTACCCTCCAACTCTCTTCTAGTCCGTGAGTGGGATTCTAAAGCCTCATCTACGGATTCTGCTGTGCCTGGCTTGGCCATTGCCATTCTTGTGATTGTCTGTATCCTGCTTGCTTTGGCAATTTTCCACCTTGCTGCCCTGGTAAGTGCTTTGTCCAGCCCAGATGTCTGGGTCTTCCCCCATCTTTGCTCCCTAACCATTTCCCATTGTACCCCTTTACCTTCATCTCCACCATTCCCAGGGGCTATCTCACTTCCGCCGGAAACATTGTGGACAGCTGGACATCTTCCCATCCCGAGATTCTTACCATCCCATGAATGAGTACCCTCCTTATCATACCCATGGACGATATGTGCCCCCAGGCAACACCAAGCGCAGCCCCTACGAAGAGGTGAGGCTATGCCCAGTGGGCATTGGGAAGGCAAGTGTGGCTGGGACCCAAGAAAGGATAAAAGGGACATGGGAAAATATTCACTGTGGAGAGGGCATGACAGAGCACAGACATCACAGTGTACTGAGAGCATCTGAAGGGTTTCAAAGAGATACACAGGAGTGGGCACTGTGGACCACGGGAGCACAGACACTGCTGGGTGTAGAAAGTCAGAAGGGTAGTGCCAAGAAAAGGGGCCTGGGAGGTCTGGGGATGGATGGTACCGGAAGCATGGGTAAAACAAGTTCAGGGAGCCAGTGACCACCTCCTTCCCCTTCATTCCCTCGGGAGAGTGCCAGGGACAGTGGGTGCCCATGGTGCCTGCACTAGCACTTTCAGGGCTCGGTAGAATTGCTGCCTATATAGGCAACTGTCTGGACGCCCAGAGGGTAGAGTGGGTGGTGCCTGGTATCTGGGGCAGGGGAGTGCAGGGGGCAGGCCTCAGGTGCGAATCCTGTAATAGTGAATTGGTGAATGCTTAGGGGAGAGGGGCAAACATTTTGTTTTTATTTTTGTTTTTGTTTTTGGCGGGAAGGCAGTAAAACCAGAGACAGGTTAGATTGGGGTGGGGAGGGAAATGCCCAGAAGGCCCAAAGGCAGATTGTCCCCACTCCGCCCCCCCTTTTCCTCCCCTTCTCTCCACTTCGGGCTCCAGCTACTGGGTAAATAATTACCACTCTCTACCTTGGGCTAAAACTTTTTGTGGGGGAAGGGAGAATCTTTCCCTATACCCTCCTAGTTATGTACCTCACTCCCTGCCTTTCAGCTTTTTGTTGGGTCCCCTTCTTTGGGTGGAGAGAATTAAGGGAGCTAGAGATGAGGGTGAGGGTGGGAAGACTAAGGCTAGGAGCTAAGGAGGGGTCTGAGCAGAGGGAAGGGGGAGGGAAATACCGATGTTTACAGTCGCATGGGGTTGTTGTTGGGGCCCCGGCAGGTGCTTCTTCTGTGTTAACCCTTTAGGGGAATTGGGAGGGGACCCTAGTGCCTTCATTCCAGAACTTTACCACCAAAGGGGATCTAGGGGGCATTATGTCCTTCCACAACACCTCTTCCCTGCACCCCTAAAAATTTAACATACCCATATTTCCTCCCCCTGCCCAGATCTCTCCAGGAAATGGTAGCAACAGCCTCTCTTACGTGAACCCAGTGGCCACTTCTGCTAACCTGTAGAGGGAAGGTGCCAGCTTTGTGCCGCGGGCCAAGCACTGCCGGGGGCACTTCCCCCATTTCTTGGCCTCCACCCTTCCCCGTCCTGGAAGGGAAGCAAGGAGCCCTGAGTGGGTAGTTTCCCAAGGGCTCCTTCTCTGAAGGCTCCTTAGACACAGCCCCCTCCCCAAAATCCATCTCCAGATAAAGCTGTCCCAGATTTCATGCTGCTATCCCACCCTCAAGCCCTGTCCTGAGGGACAGTGATGCCTTTTGGCAGATGGTGAAACCAGGGTGGGTTGAGGGTGAGGGGAGAGGAATCTGCATGTGACTCAATAAAACCAATGACCCCCACAAACACAGAGCATCTTTGAACATCTTATCTGTCCTTCCTTCCTCTGACCTAGCCCACCCTCTAACTACCCTTAAGCCTCAAAGTCTCCAGTGGCCTTGGGGTAGTACTACTTTGAGGGGGGGGGAGAGTTTGAAAAGGAGGGGAGAAGGCTTGATGGTGGGAGGTTAGGGACCAAGGTGAGCATGCTGATGTCTCTAGAGAAGGGGCAGTCTGGAGACTAGATCATCTACCTCCATCATCCTCCATTTCACAGATGAAGAAAGTGAAGGCACAAACGTTTAAATGATTTGTCCTGGGCCACAGGTATAACACTGGGACCCATTGACAGTGAGTGGAATTGTTTGAGGGTGGGAGCAGGATCCTGGTGGGGAATTTGGGGGCAATATTAGGACAAATGTCTTGGGAGGGGTAATAGAAGACAGAGATGGCTTACTTGAAGGTCACTAAGGAACTTAGAAGTGAAAGCTAAAGAGACCAAAGGAAGGGAATGAATATGGAGGGTGTGTTGAGTGGAGGAAGCCAGGAGCTTTGGAGTGGGAGAAAAGAGGTGTTTGGGGTGGGTGAGTGTATTAGCAAAGGATATGAGTTGAGATGGGTGGCTCCTTGGTCTGCCCTAGTTTAACTGTTTGACCTGCGTCACTGACCCCCTCCCTTGTGCCTTATATACCTCATCTATAAAATAAGCAAGTCAGGCCAGCAATCTCTTGAGGTCAATTTCAATTCTAACAACTTCTGTGCTCTATATTCCAAAGGGACTGATAGCCCTGGCAGGGGGTGGGGGGATGCGAAGAGTTGGTCAAGTGGGATGCTTTATAAGACTGGCAATAATATCTAAGACTACTTGCTGGCGTGAGCAGCCTCGATTTTTCACCCCATTTTTGATGATTCCCAGAAGGAAGGAGGAAACGAAACTGAGAGCCAAGCTCTGTGTCTGAAGGCCCAATCTTGCCTAACCCCTTCCCTCCACCTCTTCCTGCCACCCCCTAGCCCCAGATGTGCTTGGTCGTGCTGGCTCAGCCCAGATAGGGTTCTTCTCATACCAAGGCAGGTGGAGCCCTTGGTTCTCTCCTTCCCCTCTGGCACAGTGCCAGGGGGGCAGTTCTATTCTTAGCTGGCTTGTTGTTAAGTAAATCCCAGAGCCTTGATAACAGTAGCAGAGTCAACAGACCTGCGATAAGAGGGGCTGTGTTAGATCCGGGCACTGGCACGGTACCAGTACCTTCCGCTTTCAAGGCCAGTCCCCTAATTAGTCCCTCCTTGCCTTGTCAAGGTCTTCCCTCCCCCCCCCATTTGTGGTGGTTTGGGGTCCTTTTCCCCACTCCCTCTTTCTCCCAGTTCCTCCAGGAATGGAGAAGTGGTTCCAACGCATTAATGCCCTCTTGGTTAACGGACCATCCCCTGCCCCTGCCTCCTTAGCTATATACCCCAATTGGATGCCATTCCCTGTCCCCATTCTCTGAAGCTGGGGTAGTGGCCTCTGCTGGCATCCCAACCTAGAGGTATCTCCATTTGGAGTAATGGTGCCCTCTGGCGGCTTATCTGTTGCATGGCTACATGTGTGTGGGTAAATAGACCATATGTAGGGGCTGGATGGGTTTGCATTTGAATGCTCTGTGTATGACATACAATGGGTTTGCATTGTGTATGAGTGTGCATGAGCAGAGGTATATGTCCTCCTTGTGCATGCTGTGTGTACCTGTGCATGTATATAGGTGATAATTATATGGGTATAGGCTCTGTGTGTGTCACTCCATTAGCTTCTGAGTATCAAGATATTGTAGATAGGTTTCCTCTCCCCATCCTAGGGAGCTCTAGTAGAGTGAAACCCTTTCCCTTGGCACCAGGCCCTGTAGTAATCCCGCTTCCCATGACTCTGACATGAAAGTCATTCTTTCAATCACTATGAACTATGGGAATGGAGTTTTGAAAGGAATGGTTAGACCTGGGTTGCATACAGCATCACCCTTTATTGTTAGAAACTGTGAAAATAACAGCCGTTGGCATAGACCAGAGCATTGCCCACTCACGGGGAGCAAAGTATGGGCATGAGAGATGTTGCCCAGCCTAGCCTGCCATGGAGTACTGGGCCCTGCCAATCAGGGCCCCTGGGAAGACTTGGCACACTGGCATTGGGGAATGGGAAGGGCAGAACATGCAGAGGGAAAGAAGAGGACATGCAGCTGGGGAGACTGGGATACCCCCAATAAAACAAGCATGACAGGAAGGGGCTCCAGCTCCTCTCTCCCAGTGGGCACCTCCCTGTGGCCCCCTGGGATAGAGTACCTGGGCCCTGCCAGGCTAGAGAAGGTCTTACCAACCTCAGGTTTATGGTGGGGAGGACAGTATCCATGGGGTAGGGAAGTTAGCAGGGCATCAGTGAGAAATTGGGGGTGGGGGGTATTCTTTACTGGGAAATTTTCCCCAGAGCTATACCCCTCACTCTAAGCCAGACTGAGAAAATCAGGGTAGAGCAGTGAGAGGGGGATATAATAGGCACAGTGCCCATTCTGAGTGACTTGAGTAAGATGCCCAGGCAGGATGGGCAAGAAAGTGTGAGTTTTTCCTGGGATGTGTAAACTCGATAGATCCTATGCCTAGGCCAGGAGATAACTGGAAAAAAGTAGAGGGCAGCCCCAGTGCCTAGGAATGATAGAGGACATACCCAACCCAGGGAGAGTAGAGGGACTGACATGAAGCCCTAGATGGAAGGGTTACAGGGGGCAGTACCAGGGAGAAACTGGCAGAAATTGGTCAAGGGACAAGGGCAAACTAAGAGGAGACGTGGAAGAAAAGATCCTAAGGAAAGGGAGCCAGGGGAGATGCCCAGCTCTGTGGGAGCCTTGGCCAGGGCTTAGGGCTCATGGTGTGGCTTAGATCAGGAATCCAGGAGAACAGGGCCCACAGCACCCACCATGTCTGTGGGGCTCAATCCAGCTTGGAGAAGCCCCCAATCGTGACTTTCCTCTCGGGCTTGATACCCACCGGTTCTTGCAGTTGGACGGCACCACCCCCAATAAAGCAAAAGGCTGGACAGACCGGCCCTGAACAGTCTAATGGGCACTCGAGCAGCCCACGGAAAGACACAGCATCCAGGAAGGAGACCCGACCCCGCTCATAGTCCAGGCAAATGCCCAGGCGGGGAGGCAGGGGAACCGTGCAGCCAGCCCCAGGCCCATCTCGCCCTGTCAGCCCTGCCCCCCCACTACTGCCGGCTCCCAGAAGGATCTTGCCCATGCCAATGGTCAGGAAGGCAAAAGGTGGAGATGCCTCCACAGTGGCATCTTCTGCTCCACTGTCATGCCCACTGTCTGGATCATACCTAGAGGAGGATCCGAAGCAAAGGCTCAGGACAGGATCAGGGATGGACTGTCCTCCTCCCCTTATTACTCCCATCATCTCCTCCTATGTTCTCCTCTTTCCCGTCCCCCGCTCTACCTTCCCAAAGGGTCATAGGATTTATAATTGGAAGAGACCTCAGAAAGCATTTAGCCCAAGTCCCTCTTTTTATAGTTGAAGAAACTTTCCCCAGTGGAGCCAAGATTTGAGCCCAGGGCCCCTTCCCTTTATACTTGTCCCATTCCAGACATTCCTTAGTCAGTCGCCTCAGCCTTGTACCCTCTCCCCACCCCCAGGGCCTGGGTTTCTACATTCCTATGGTGCCAAATTGCTTAGTCCCCTTGTCTGCTCCTCTCTAGCCCTTCTGGGCCCCTGTGCTCTCTCCCATCCCACTCCCCACCCCTGTCTCCTTTTGTGGCCTGACCTGGGGCTGACCACGTCCGGGGCACCCTGGAAATTCTCCTGCAGTTTGCTTTCTAGCCCAACGCCCACTTTGACCAGGTAGGAGGCAGGATCCACAGCACAGGCCCAGTAGCTTCGGCCCTGGGTAACGGCCACATCACCCAGCACGATGTCCACACTCAGATGGCAACCTGTCAAGAGTCGCTCAGCCGCCAGGAGCAGAGGCACACCCGGTATGCTGCGCACTGCCCGTTGGTCCTTGCTGATGGCCAGCCGCTCTCTGCTAGAGCCCCAGCGCCCATCCAGGAAGAAGTGCAGAACTGGGGGAGAGTGGGCAAGATCGGAAGAACAGGAGGATGGGGAAAGCAGGAGGAAAGCACAAGGGGGGTCACAAGGCATCATCAGTGCCCAGGGAGCACAGGGTTTTAGCAAGGCATCAGTCCAAATTCAGGGGGAGCAGAAGGAAGAGGAGTTTCCTCTGGGAGAATGTCCCCTGGATGTCTCCTCATTTCAAGCCAGACTGCTGGAAGTGGAGGAGGGAAGGGGCCATAATGGAGTGGCAGGCAAGGTTCTACTGGGTACAATGCCTGAGCTGGACAATTTGGGTGGGATGCTCAAGCAGGGTGGGAAGGGAGAGGAAACCTGGAGGTTTGAGGGGCAGTTGAATGAATTCCTAGGGCAGACAGTGGGCCATGAGGGGAAACAGGAATGAGGAGTGGGTATGAAGATAGAAGGCAAAGGATGGGTATGGGACCCCAGGAAGAATTTTATGGAAGAGTACAAAAATCATTCCCCCACCCCTGAGCCCCAGATCCCCAGCCCACTTCTGCTATCCCTCATGATGGATACCCTCTGAGCCCAACAATTGGTACCCTCTCCCTCTGTCCCATTGCATATATTCCTCCATGGCTAGAGCCCCTGTGTCCATCCCTTAGTTTCTCATTCATTTCCACCTCCGTCTCTTTCCTTTATGCCTACCCCCCACAAGCCTACTCCTTAATGCCTTAACTTTAAACAACCCTTTGAGATTTATAGAGTCCTTTTATAGCCCTTATCTAGTTTAAACCTTTTAACAACATGGTAGGATAGATTAGGTGGCATATGGTAAGACAGGAATTTTTTGGGTTCATTGGTGGTCACATGGGGTGAGGTGTCCGGATCTGAAATTTCACTACTATAAGAACCCCAGCAACCCAGGCTACCAACTGTTCTGACTCAGACTACCATATAGTCTGAGAGTTTCTCAGGGCACTGAGTGGTGAATTACCCAGGATCACATGGCCAGTAGGCATCAAGGGTAAAACTGGACCCGAGCTCTTCCCAGGTCTGAGGCTGGTTCTCTCTCCACCACATCCTCACTGTTATTGTTCCCAATTTGCAGATGGGAAAACTAAGATTTAGATAGTTTCAGTAGTTTGCCCATGGCCATTCAATTGAAATAGATTTAGGACCAGAACCTGAGTAGTCTAGGATACCCAGCCAATGACTGGGGCTATTCAATTGCTTCCTATAAAAGTAATTCACACTTACAGAATGCTTCAAGGTTTGCAAAACAGTTTCCTCATGACAATGTGAGATAGGCTGGATAGAGCATTTAACAGATGAAGAAACTGAGAGGTTAAGTGATTTGCTCAAGGTTACACAGCTAGTAAGTGTCAGAGAAAGGATTAAAACCTCATTTTCTTCTGTTTCCAAGTTCAAAGCTCTTTGTACCGGAGAAAGCCATCTAGTGTTACTTAGCGACCTAATGACTACGCGGCATTTTTCCCTGCCAGGGTTTGCCCCACACTCTCTAAGCACTTGCTCTCTGGTGCCCATATCTGACCCAGTTCCCATTCCTTGCCCAGCAGCTCACCTGGAGCAGGAGGTGTGTGCAGGTGAACATCCTCACTGTACTCTCCATAGCCTGCCTTATTGCAGCCTCTGACCCGAAGCACATAAACCGAGCCCGGGTCGGGGTTCTCCAGCAGAGCACTGGTCCCTCTCACCTCTTCTCGCCGCTGCCAGCGGGTGGGACCTGGGGGATTAGGGACATCTGTGCGCCGGAATTCCACAGTGTAGTGCCAAGCAGGTGGGGAGTGTGGGGGCAGCCTCCAGCAGAGGAAAATTTGGTCGTAGGCAAAGGTGCGCTGGGTGTCGATGACAGGAGCCTCAGGCACTGCAAGAAGAAATAGCAGGTCAGGACACACAAGGGCCTGTGATGGGATGGGGTAAAAGGGAAGGAGAGGGCGGGCAGCGGGAGCCCGGAGGGTGAGTGGAAGTGAGGGGTTGGAGACGCCTGAAGAAGGAAGCTGGGAAATGGAAACACACTGGTACCCAGGCTGGGACAAGCAGGGAGCAGGCATCTGGGAGATGGGAGTAAAGAGGGGTAAAAAAATACGGGTAGGAAGAGCAAGAGATAGACAAGTGGAAGGTAAAAGGGGACAGAAGAAGCACAGCAGAGCCGAGAAGACACTAACTAGCCTCGGAGTCAGGGGCAGCCTGGGTGCTCTGCTCAGATTTGCTGCTAACCAGATGGATAACCTTGGGCAAGTCACTTTGACCTCGATGGGCTTTGGATTCCTCATCGGTAAAATGAGGGGGGTCCTATGAGCCTATAACTGACCTCTAAGGTCCCTTCCAACTCCAAGTGAAGTGTGGGGTGTGGGAGGGGAGAGAAAGGAAGAAGACAAGAAATAGAGGAAGAAAGGAGGAAGAAGGATACAGGTCCCTAGAACACAAATCAAAAGGGGAACAAGGATGGGAAGCAAAAAGGTGCTGGAAGGGAGGGGGTAGGGAGCAGAAGCAGAGAAAGGAAAGAGCCCTAGAGACAGGAGAGTGAAAATCAGAGGAGAAGGTCAGGAGAACAAAGGTGAGGTGAGTGAGAGGGTAAGCACAAGGAGAAAGGAAATGCAATGGTAAGGACAGAGGAGAGGGTGAAGGAAGGAAGGGCAAATGGTCTGAAGTCAAGAGGGATGATCCAAAGATCATGTTAGGAAAATCGGACGGGTGGGGAAATGAGGAGAGCTCTTTGAGGGGGCAGGGTAGGACAGAGGGCCCAGCGGGGGGCAGGGCCCCCCGGGGCAGGGGCCAGTGACTTGCCTGGGGTGCTCCGGAGCAGACTCCGCCGTGGCCACAGCCTATAAACAAAGAGAGGGAGAAGCAGCGCTGAGCGGAGCTCAATGGAGCCAGGGTCGGGGGCTGAGCAGGGGCTGGGCACTGGGGAGGCTGAGGGCAGGGCAGGGAGGAAGCTCTCTGAGGTGGACACTGCCCCCCGGGCCCGCTGCCAGGAAGAGGGAGGAGAAGGTGGGGGAGAGGGGAGAGGAGACAGGGTCTGGCCACCTCATTACCTCTTAGGAAGCTGAGCTCAGTCAGCAGCTTCATCTCACGCCCCACATCCAACTGACAGTGGCGGAAGGAGGAGCTGGTAGCCGGGCGAAAGTTCTGAAGGGCCTCTGTTGCCCGGGCGATCCTGGAGGAGTAGGTAGGTGATGGTGGTCAGCTGAGACGTCTCTCATCCTGCACCCTGGCACTGGAACTGGCTCCCTGGGATCTCATATTTGACTCTGGCTCTAGCACTGGATTTGGGAACCCATCCCACCCCTCAAGCCTCCGTTCTGCTTCATAACATTCCTCAGAGTGTCCAAATAATCCCTGGATGCTCAAAGCACCAACTCCACCCTTTGGCATGAACATGGGCATCAGTTCTGTCACTTGTCTACACATGAGCTTCACCCATTTAGAGCATTTCTTCCTTCCTTCTCCTTTCCCACTCCCTCCACACTACTACCTTGTTCTCAGCCCTACCCTCTTCTGGGGAAGGGCTTCCTATTTTGGTGCCCATTGAGTACCTGTGGTGTAGCTGCTTGGCAGCCTGTACAAAACAAGGCTGGTCAGTCTCTTTGAGGACCTCTTGAGCATAGCCCACTAGTCCTGAGCCATCCAACAGGCTCCGGTGCTCCTGGAGCTGGGCCCCCAGCCGCGCTAGCCGTTCCTGCTGGCATTCATCAATGGCCTGCAGCAGTGTTGCCCGCTTCTCCTCCAGCACTGCACCTAGCCCCCGCACCAGCTGAGCCACTTCCTCCTTTGCTTGCTGACCACTCACCTGCCCAAGGGAAGAAAAGGGCACAGGGAACATGATTCTCCATTTTTCTTCCACTGGCCCCTTTGCCAATGTTCTGGATGCCTAGCATCACTGCTAGTCCCCTAAATATCTGCACTAATACTATCTCCACCTTCAGAGGCAAAGGGGCAAGACTCATGGCCCCAGTGTCGGACCCTTGTCGGCTCCTGCCAAACACTTTGTATTTGTGTCAACTTTGCTGGATGCCTACATCACTGCCCATTCCCCTGGGCTTCCAAACCAAACAATTTGGCAGAAAGCATTAATGCTACTGCTACCCAGTAGCTATGCCAATTTCCTGGGCATCTATGCCAGCCTTCTGGGGCTGAATATTAAGCCTTAGGGTATTTATGCTACTTCCCTTTGGGGCTCTCCCTATGATGTCCCTCTTTGCTCCTTTTCACTCACTATAGAGTCCATGTCAACCTTGCCAAAGCACCAAAGTACCCAACAACCTTTGCTTACTTGTCCCCTCAGACAATGCCAAGGCACCCCAAAGTTACTTTCTTTCAGAACTATCAGAACTCTCTGACATTTCAGCCAGCCCTACCCACCCTGCCCTGGCACCATGCCTGCCCCTGTGCCCTCCCTCACCTCTGTGTGCCTCACTGTCTCCTCCAGCTCACAGATCTGGGTTTGTACAGTGTCCTGATTTCCCAAAATATATGTCAGGCTCTTTGTCAGTTTTTCCTGAGAAGGAAGAGAGAAGTGGGCATTATGCCCGGGCACAGGAGGAGTTTTTGCCCCGATGATGAGAAAGATCAGATCAGTGTGGCACAGGGTGATTATGTGGTGGGGTGGGGAGAGGGGAAGAGGAGGTGGCTAAGGAATAGAGATAGAACAAAAAGGCTACTCACCTTTAGAGCCTGATAGGCACTGAGCACGGGTGTAATCTTATGCCCACTGTGGGTGCGCCGAACCCGGCAGAGCTGGCACACTAGCCGCTGGCATGTCTTGCAGTAGTGAGAGACTTCTTCTTTGTGGTCTGGGCACATCAGACCCTGCAGAGAAAATCAAGGCAATGGGATTAAGAAATCCTTTTTAGTCTCCTGGATGCCCATGTTTAGGCGCCAAAGGCAGAGAGGTAACATCTTGTCCTGGGTGGAAGGATGGGGCTGTACCACACAGCTAGATTACACCAGCCTTAGGTAGCACTACCGTGAAATGGGCTTTTTTTAGGTGCAAGGGGGTATCTAAAATTAGGAGCATTATTCTGGGTAATAATTGGTGCCCTTAAAATAAGGGGCATTTTTCTGAGTACTACTAAGTTGCTTGTCCAGTCCCTTGCATGAGTATGTCCCCATTATTTTGTCAGTGGCAAAGATTCAATTCTGTGTGTCTCTGTGTGTGCATGCATGTATTTCAAGGTAAATATCTAAGCACCTTGCAGATTTCCTGAGAATTCTCTGGGTACTGAAAGACCTGGTTCCCATATCCAGGGTCCCTGGTAACACGTAAGCACTGTATTGGAGCTAACATCGTGCTATACAGAACTTCCCTCTCCCCCAGCTCCTTAAATCTCTGCAGAGGTACCCAGAGGTCTGACTGGTAGGGCCTGCTCACCTTGGGGCGGAAAGTGAGGGTGGGCAGAGTGGGTTCATGCTGGGCCTTCTGAGTGCCCCAGGGATGGTAGAGCTTGAAGCACTCGTTGCAGAAGGTGGCACGGCACTCGGTACAGCCCTTGGTGGCCTCCAGAGGTGGGGGCTTACAAAGCTGGCACAAGATGGCACCACCCACACTCACACTCTGACGGTACCGCTCCACAACCCGCTCTAGGGTCAAGTTACGGAAGAGGCCATTCAGGCCCCGCTCACCCAGCTCCACATCACCCTGGCATGCTGGGCATGGGAACATCACAATCTGGGGGTGCAAGGCTCCCCGTTTCCGGCCAGGGTATGTTCCAAAACCTGAAGGAGAGCGTGAGGAGGGATATGGAAAGAAGGAAAAGGGTGTGTGTGTCAATTCCAGTCCTCACACCACAGCTGGTGCCACAGCTGGGACACAGATTTATTCCCTAAACAGGTGCCTTGTCATCAGCAGAAACAGAAATATCACTAGACATAAAGACCTCAGAAAAGGCACTTTCCACTTACCCCCCATTTCCCCGTCATTTCCTAGGCAGACAACCCTTAGCTTTTCTGTGTAGCTTCACTCCCATAATCCCTGGTCTATGGTTTTCTGTGATTACCACCCACTCCCCAAATTTTCCCACTTGGATTCAGTATCCCCACCTGATTTTAGCAGCCTATCCAGGCGGTCTGCTTTGGGGAGGGTCCTACGGCCAAGGCGGGGACTTCGGGTGGAAGGAGTGGAGGCAGGTGAGGTTGGCTCAGAGCTGGGATCCCCAGTGTGGCTCCCATAACCCTGCTGACCGAGCACTTCCCTGGCACAGGCCTGGCATACATTGTGGGCACAGGGCAGCACCAGTGGCTGCTTGTACATCTCCTGGCAGACAGGGCACAGCAGTTCCCTCTCCATGTTCTTCATGCTTGTCTGGAGGGATGAGGGAGGAGGGGGAAGAAAGGGAAAAAGGGCTGTCAGGGGCCTGGATACATGTTATTATGGGAGGTTTTTTGTTTTTTGTTTTTTTGCCTCATTTTGAACCCTTTGCATAAAAATGAAGGCGTAGATGATTGGATTTATGGATGAGGTTGGAATGGCTAGGTCAGGATGTCCCAGAGAAAAAAGCAAGAAAGGAAAGAGCCCACTCTTCTCATCCAACCACCTAGCTCTGGGATCCCAAGCTAGTAACTGATCTGACATTCCTTCCCCACCCAGAGATACTGCCCCCCCCTTGCCTCAGTTTCCCTCTAGCAATGGATCGGCATCGGGAGACATGTGGACGGTACCAGGGTTTTCCTCTATTCCCCTCCCCTCCCCTTTCCTAGCTCTGCAGCAACCCGGCCGCATTTCTCCACCCCACCCCCCCACTCACCTGGCCCGCCGCCCCCACTCCCCTCGCCAAAGCACGGACGTTTAGTTCAAGGGCACAGTCCCTTAGACTGCACGGATTCCAGGCCCATTTCTCTCTAGCGTTCCGACAGCAGCTGCTCCCTCTCCTGTCCCCATCCCTTCAAAAGGCTCCATCTCCTGTCCTCATCCTTCCTGACCCTGCAGTGTTTTCAGACCTCCGAACCAATCCGTCCGCTAGCTTCGATCGCCTCTCTATGGGATTCATCGTCGCCATCCCACTATTCCGCTTTCTGCCCCGCCTCCCATCCTCCCCAGCACAGCATCCCTAGCTGCCCCTCAAGGGAGCTGGGGGTAACGAGTGCCCCTCCCCCTCCCCCTCCCCACCGGAAGTAGCCTCTCCCTTTTTCAGTAGTGGTGGGGGCCCCCCAGCTGTCCCCTCCCTCACATTCCCCTCCCCAACCTCACCTTGTTCCCTCTCCTAGCAGCCATCCCGGCCAGGGCGCAGCTGACACAAAGGAGGGAGGGAAGGGGGGGGAAGCCGGGTTGGCACCGCCCCTGGGAGCGCCGGGCACGGGGTTGCCATGACAACCCAGGGCTCGGAGGCGCACAGGGGTGGGGGTGAGAATAGGGGTGAGGGGCAGCGGGGGTGACATGCGGCGGGGTCAGGGGAGAGGTAGAAATGGAGCTTTACACCTCGAAGGGAACCACTTCTTGTCCCTTCTCATCGGTTCTCCAAGCATACACTCCCCCGGGAGCATCACCGGTCCCCTCTGACATCCCTCCCTCCATCCCTCTTGCCAAGCCCCTCTCCACTGCTACCCCAAACCCGAAAGACCTAGACAAGTTCCCTCTGGACTTATGCCTTAAGCCTCCCCTTTCCCCCACCTCGACATCTGGCAAGCCTCCCTAACAGCTGTTCACAGCTTCCCCAAGTCCCATTGCTTGGATGCTTTATCCCATTGCAACCCAAAGCCCCCTGTTAACAGCTTCCCTCTTCCCCGCGTGCCTCCTTGTACCTTCTTTTCCCTATCCTCCTTCACACCTGCCCCCGGCTTCCCACCCCAGCATCTCTCTCCTCTTAGCCTCGGGGCTGCAGCCCAGCATCCGCACCTCCAACAGACCCTTCCCTCCACCTGTTTGGTGGCTATTGCCAACTCCAAGCCCCTGACTCGTGCCCCCTGGTCCCTAGCCCATGATCACTTTACCCCAATTCCCCACCAGCTCCCCACTTTCCGCCCTCCATCCCCAACTCACGCTGATGCGGACCAGCGCATCCATGATGGAAGTGAAGGTCTGCATATCCTCACCCTCAGCCATGGCTCTCTGGGTGCTCACTGCCCCCACCCCCAATTTTTCCCCCCTCCACCAGTGCCTGATGTGTCCGATCCCGGCTTCGCCTATGAGCCCCCCTAGCTTAATGCAGGAGTCGGGGTGGGGTAGGGGGGTGGGGGAGGGAATCTTGACGGGGGGGGCTTGGGGTGGGGCAACACTGCGCATGCTCCAGGGACCGGCTTCGAACAGCGCCCGTGGTTGGGAGGGGGGGGCGCAGAGAGCAGAGAGGGTGCGGAAGGTGGTGTGGGGGGTGGCGGGAAGGGTGTGGAAGGCTGGAACTCTCCCCCACGTGGTTCCCTGGGCGGGGGAGGGTAACCTAGAAAGAGGGGAGGCGGAGATTTGGGGAGACTGCTCTTCCTATGCTGTCACCTGCTCCCTGGAGCACCTTTGCTCCTGTCAGATCGGTGTGTGGTGTGTGTTTGTAGCTGGACACCACCCCCATTCCCCAACCCCCACCCTCCAGGATTACTGGACTAGAGGAAGGTTGACACCATTCAGGAAGGGGGGGAAGGGGACATGGGGGTCTGGAAGGAGGGGCGACCTGAGGCTTGAGGTTAGTTGTGCAACAAGCATCGGGTAGGGGGCATTACGGATAGGGGTGAACATAGTGGGCACCGGTGCGGGATGTGGGGTAAATTGAATACACACACACACACACACACCCGGGGTAATGTGGAAGGGACTGGAGACATTGTTTCCAGCAGAGCAAAAGAGATGAGTACAACGGGCACTGAGGATGTAGCAGCGCGGACTGGGATGGACTAGAACAGGGCAGAGTGTTCTGTGACCAGCGGAGCGGTGGGGCAGGGGCGGTGGCTGGGGCTCGACTTTCTTGCACTTCTACCTCCTCTCCGGCAGATGGCGACGCCCTCAGCCTCAAGGAGGAGGAGTCGAAAGAAGGAGGCGATGAGGGTGGAGAGAAGAGGAGAGGGCCAAGTCTTGACGCATGCGCACATCTCTCCGAGTCCGGTTCGGTTTCTTCCCTTCTCTGGGCCGGAGGTGCTGAGCCGACCCGCACGTGGAGCATCATGGGTAAGGAGACCAAGCGGGATCTGGCTGGGGGCCCCTAGGAAGGCTGGCTCGTGGGTGGGGTGGGAGTGGGAGCGCGACCGCTGCTGTGCTGGGGCCGGGGCCTCGGCGGCGCTGACGTGGCCGGCGCAGAGAGCAGAGAGGGTGCGGAACCTCAAGGGGCAGGGCTTCTGCGGAGACTGAGTGCTGGAAGAGGCCGGGAGCACTTCACCCTCATTTTACAGACGAGGAAACTGAGGTTCAGAGAG
Organism: Pseudochirops cupreus; assembly: GCA_028627135.1. Taxonomy (NCBI): domain Eukaryota; kingdom Metazoa; phylum Chordata; class Mammalia; order Diprotodontia; family Pseudocheiridae; genus Pseudochirops; species Pseudochirops cupreus. Next base: position 130,609,647 of record CM053584.1, read on the forward strand.
CGAATTTGAACCCAGGCCCAGAGCTCTGTTAAGTGCTGCCTTCTCATTGATCGATCAGTCGAATGGGGCATTATCTAGAAAGAGTAGGTGTTAGTGGGAGGACTGGCCGTTACTGGCGCATTATCGAGGAGTGTGAGCCATCATTTAGAGGAGTTACCGGGGAACTAGTCTCGATTTATGTGCATTGGAGAACAGTGGGTGGGCACCTTTGGTTTCCTAATCTAAAATGGCACCTCCCTCCCAGGATTGCTGTGAGATCCCATAAAGGCCCACCGAAAAGGGACTCTTTTTCACCTGGAGTCCTTTGTTTCAAAAATATTTTTAATCACCATACTTCACTATCTTTAGCTTCCTATGCAATCCTGCATATTTTGTTTCATGCATCAAAAACATTCTGAAAAGGGGGCGGTCCATAGGTTTCACTGGCCTGCCAAAGAGATTCATATCCACAGCAAAGGTTAAGAACTCCTTGGCTTAAAAGATTGTATCAGTGGGGGCTGTCATCATCATCATCCTTATGGTATTGGTGGGAGACTAGGCATTGTGGGAAATCACTAAGGGGCCTGGAATGTTATCGAGATGACAAGGCATAATTTTGGGGTGTTACTGGCAAATTACAGGGAGAGAACTGGTGAATCATGGGATACTGGGGCAATAGTGGGATCAGGTATATTAGGAAATAATGGGTGTGGGGGGGAGGCAGGAGTGTTTCGGGGGGAGGCAGATTGTGAATTGTTTTCTTCCTTTCCCAATTTTCCTTTTCAGTGGTGGGCACGGGCACTTCTTTGGCCCTCTCTTCGCTCCTGTCCCTGCTGCTTTTTGCAGGGATGCAGATGTACAGCCGGCAGCTTGCCTCCACGGAGTGGCTTACCATTCAAGGAGGATTACTGGGCTCAGCGCTCTTTGTCTTCTCCCTCACTGTATCCTTTCAGAGGGTGGGGATATTGGTGGAGGGTGGGAAATGGGGGTTTCAGAGGAGGGAGGCCTTTACTTGTTAGCAGCAGAAAGACTAGGCACATCAAGAGATGGAAATATAGATAGAGAGATAGATGGATAGAGAAAGATAGATGGAGATGAATGAATAGATACAGATGTATAGAGAGAAAGCTATAGAGATAGATGGATAGAGATTTAAATACATGGAGATAAATGAATACAGACATGTAGATAAAGAGAGATGGATAGAGAGATGAGAAGATAGAGATAGATGGAGAAAAATATACTTACATACAAATGTAGATTATATATATAGAGAGAGAGAGAGAGAAATATAGGTGAAGAAAGAAAGAGATAACCTATATAACTCGAACATAGCAGTTGTTGTAAGGACAGTACTTGGTAACCCTCAAAGCACTATAGAAATGTGTCATTTCCATCCTCCTTAACCCCTTCACCTCAGGCCTTCAACAATTTGGAGAACCTGGTCTTTGGTAAAGGCTTTCAGGCCAAGATCTTCCCTGAGAGTAAGTGAGAATCTGGAGGTGTCTGGTGGGCACTGGGGTATGGGAGGTCTCAACTTCTGTAGAGCTGGATTGGTTGGGGAAGGGGGCAGGCCAAGAGGGTATGTAGGAGACAATCAGGGCAAGGGAATGATGTGTTAAGTAAGACTCAGCTTACAGATATATTTTTCCTTCACTTCTCCATCGACAGTCAGATATTCCACACAAAAAGGATTTATTAAATACCTTCTATATGCCAGGAACAGTGCTGGGTGTTAAGGTTTACAGACAAAACAGAAAACAGATCTTTCCCTCAATGATCTTATATTTTATACTAGAGGATACAATTTGTAAACAAGTAAGTAGGTACATGATAACTTGAGGAGAGAACACTAAAAACTAGGGGCATCAGGAGGGCAGGTAGGTGGTACCATGGACAGAGTACTGGGCCTGGAGTTAGGGAGACCTGAGTTAAAGTCATCCTCAGATACATAGAAACTGTGTGACCTGGACAAGTCATTTAACTGGTCTCAGACTCAATTTTTTTCATCTGTAAAATGGGAATAATGATAGCACCTACGTCTAGGATCATTGTGAGAATAAAATGAGTTAAAATTTGCAAAGCACTTTTGCAAACCTTAAAGTAATATAGATAAATGCCGTTGTCGTTATCGTCATCACCATTATAATTATACTGTGTGTTCTGAAGCAGGAGCTAGTGAAGAAGGCCTCTGAAGCCAAAATAATTCATCACCTACCTTGCAGGGAAGGTGTGATCCAGACAAATAGGCAGTTTTATTCAAAGTTTTGATTTCTCTTCTGAGGAGTACCATCCATTGCTGGCAAGGAAAAGGGACCATAGAATCATAGATTCCAATTCTGGAGGAACCTCAGAGGTCATAGTCCAGCTCTCTATTTTACTGATGAAGAAACTGAGGCCCTTAGAAGTTAAGTGACTTGCTTCCAGTCACAAAGATAGGTAGTTATTTAATGACAGGGCCAGGATTCTACCCCAAGATCTCGGATAACAACTAGTGGTGATCTTTCCAGTTTCCTCCCCCAGAAAGAATGAGTCAGAACCAGACAGCTTTCTAGCTTCTCCTGAAACAGACACTCCACAGAGCTGTGGATTTGAGTATTGAACATGTCCTAATGATTATATACCCCCAAAGCCAATAGGGCAGATTTTTAAAGTCTCTCCTGTGACTGCTCAGGTGGTAGAAAGTTGATTGTATTTTGTTATTTGCCAGTTACTAGGATCAGAGTTGACCGCATCAAATCTCTTCATTTTATAGATGAGGTGTCTGAAACCCAGAAAGCTTAAGCACTTACCCAGCTTGTAAAAGTCTGGGGCAGGATGTAAACCCAGGTTTTTCTGACTCCAGGTCACATGATCGATCCACTGCATCTAGCTGCCTCTCTGGACAGAACAAATGGCACCCTTACACAAGTGAATTTTAGCTGAAGTTGTGCCTCCGATCCCAGACAGAAATATGCCTTCCTTAATACCTTTAGTCTATATCTTGAGAAATTCAAAGTGTGATAGATACCTTCGTGATCAGTAACTCACACACACAACACACTGTTCAGTTCAAGGACTGTTAATTTCCTACAATATTCTAGGCACTGTGCCATGGATGAGCTGTGAGTGAGGGCACAATTTCTAAGGACTAAAACCAAAACAAGTCCATCCTTCAAGGTGCCAAGATTGTTCTGGGAGAATGTGTGATAACTGTGACAACAAATATTCAAAATAAGTATAAAGCAGATTTTTGTAATAGGTTGGGAGAAAAGGAGCACTGACAGGTGAAGGAATCAAGAAAGGTCTCTTGTGGGAGGACGCATCTGAGTTATGTTTTGTGAAAGGAAGTCACTCATGATGCTGTCCACATCCAGAGAAAGAACTGTGGAGTCTGAATGTATACTATTTTCACCTTGTTTTCTTTGTGTTTTTGTTTTTTCTTTCTCATGGTTTTTCCCTTTTGTTCTGATTCTTCTTTTACAACATGACTAATGTGGAAATATGTTTAATATGATTGTACATGTATAACCTATATCAGATTGCTTGCCATCTTGGGGAGGGTGGAGGGAGAAAAGTGTTTGGAACTCAAAATCTTATAACAGTGAATGTTGAAAGGTGGTCAGTATTACATTACACTCACTATTAAGATGTAAAAACAAAACCAAACAAAAACCCTTTAGTTCATAAAACTGAAACCCATCCTTGTCCCCCAGATGATTCTTTCTCTTACGTCTTAATTGATCTTGCTGCAGGCTTTCAGGCTTCCATCCATCCAGACCCAGACACTGAGTCCATCCAGCCCCTTCTCCTTTTACATTTAAGGAAACAAGCCCAGGGAGAAGTAATTGGCTTTGAGGGAGTTTGTGCTGAGCTGATTCTCCAGAAGAGGAGGCTGGGGCCCTGAGAGTTTAGTAATTATGACAGGGGGCATATAAAGTCCTTAAAAATTTGAAGATTTTTAAAAAATCTCATTTAAGCTTCATAATAGCCCTTTGAGGCTAGTGCTGCTGTATTTTACATATGAGGAAACAGGCTTAGAGAGAGGAAGAGGATGGGGTGGGAAAAGAAGTATTTATGTAATACCTACTATGTGCCAGGCACTGTGCTTAGCTCTTTTTACAAATAATATCTCCTTTGATCTTCACAAAAACTCTGTGAGATAGGTTCTGTTATTATCCCTATTTCACAGTTGGGGAAACTGAGGCAGACCAGTTAAGTGACTTGATCATGATCACATAGCCAGTAAGTATCCAAAGCAGGATCTGAACCTGGGTCTTCCTGAGTTCACTTTGATACAATGATTAAGAGAAATATATATAGCTTGTTGGGGACTGAGCTGTGATTCGAACCCATGACTCTTGCAGTGGGGAGAGTGACTGCCCTCTTTGCCATGCTGCCTATTTCAGGCTTCCCTATAGGATTCAAGGAATGATGGATTGCCTCAAATTCTGTTCCTACCAATATGCCCCAGGCTCCTTCTGAGTTCTGCCCTCTTCTTTCTCCCTTCCAGTTCTCATCTGCCTCTTATTGGCTCTCTTTGCTTCTGGCCTCATCCACCGTGTCTGTGTAACCACCTGGTAAGTATGGGGCATCGTGACAAGGGGCATAGTGCCCACATCCACTGCTGCAGAGTTAGTTCCCTTTCCTTATTGCCTCATCCTCTTGTCTAATTTATTTCAACTTTTTAAGGATCCTTGGCATGTATATTCCTTCCAGTTCTTAATTAGATGATCCCTATGAGTCCCTGTGGCCAAAACATTCATTATCCTACAACCAGTGTAGTGATGAACATCTCTCTTTAGGTGGCCCTCAGGCAGCAGGCCTGCCATCCACCACCAGGCCCAAAAGCCTTTCTAGCTTGGTATCACGGCTGGTGCTGTCCAGCCTTTGAGACCCATGAGGCACCCCCACACTAAAATAGAGCATCAGAGGAGAATTTTGGTAAAGGACTGCCTCTAGCCAGAAAAATAGACTTCTCACTCCTCCCACCTTCACTCTCCACCTGTCCTTCAACCCTGTTACTCCCCTGCTTCGACCTATTCCACATACCCATAGGGCAAATGACCCGATCTGACATCCCTCAAGGGTTCAGTTGCTGGTCCTGGTAGTTTGGCTATTGATGTGACCTCTTTCCTTCCTTCACTTTGCAGCTTCATCTTCTCCATGGTTGGACTTTACTACATCAACAAGATCTCCTCTGCTTTGTATCAGGCAACTGCCCCAGTCATCGCCCCCGCCAAGGTTACAGGCAAAAGCAAGAAAAGGAACTGACCCTTAACTGACCAATAAAGCTGACTCCTTTGTAACCCAATGTGTGGTGGTTTATTTTGGGTAGTGTTAACAGTCGTGTGCTGGTAAATTTTTAACAGCTGTCTTTTGGGGGGGAGGGGTGGGGATAAAACCACAGGCATAATATACTTTTAAGCTTAATCTGCATTATTAACATTTTCTCTATCATTTAATTCTAGTCAAGACAACCAACAAAACAATAAATCGAGCCCTGATTTGTATTATTTGCCAATTTTTGAGGTGTAAATGCTCACACTGAACATTTAACAATCAGTTCTCTTGAGCAGGTATGAGCTGACTCCAGCACCTCTGTTAGTGTATAATTTTTATCCATCTCTTCCAGGATGAGCAAAGGGCCCATGTTCATTTTTCATGATGGCAGATCTTCCATGACTTGCTTTCCTGCATTTGGGTTTTGGGTATATGACCTGCAAGGAACTTAAAGGTCATCTGGCCCAACACTTTCATTCTATAGACAATGAAAGGGAGGCTCCTACAATTTAAGTGATTTCCCCAAGCTCATCTAGTGAGCAGCAGAGCCTGGTTTTGAACCCAGAACTGGTACCAGACATGGCTCTTTGTTACACTCTGCTGTCTGCTCTTCCCCTGTACTCTACCAAGGGTTCTGACATTTGCCTGCTTTTGACCTTTCTTTAGCCCAAGCAATGATTGGCAGTCTTCACATTTGGAGGATAAGAATGTTCTAGGTCTTGGAATAGAAGCTAGAACATAGTAAGTTCTTCCTTCCCAAAAAAGGAGCAGTGGAATGGGACAGCAAAAGGAATCTCAACAAGTTTGGTTCCCTGATTAAGACTCCCCACACAAATCGGCCTCTTCTGAGTCCTATTTTGTTCCCACTCTCCACTCTGGCTGGGAAACAGCCTCACTCAGGCTTCTCTTTCCTCTACCTTTGAGCCATTCTTTGCTCTGATGCTTTTCTAACTCCACCTTTACCTCTACCCCCCCTCCTCATCCTTTAGCCAGCTTGTCAGCTCTAGCCATCCTTGAGAAGCAGTTTTTCCTATTGGATGAAGTGCTGGGTTTGGAATGAGAAAGACCTGCATTCAAGCCACTTCTCACAGTAGCTATGAGGTCAGGAACAAATCAGCTAAGCCCTCTGAGTGGATTCCTCTATAAAGTGGGCATGATGACTGCAACACTTACCACACATGATTGTTGGGCAGCTCGAAGGCTTTAAATCAATGTGTAAATAGAAGTTATCATGGTTTATATGGACAGTAAGTAGGTTTGGCATAAGGGAAAGAGAAAAATTTGAGTTTGATTGCTGATTCAGCCCTTTGCTATCATGAACCTAAGGCAAGTCACTTTCTCTAGATTCTCTAGATCAGGAGGTGAACTGAATGATCCCCAAGGTTTGGACAAATATGTGAATGAAGACTCCACAAATGGCTGCAAAGAGAACAGACATTTTGCTGTGTATGCTCATATGTTTAGAAAGTTTTACAGTACTGAGCTTGGTTTCCTTCAAACCGCTGCCTACTTGTCCTCTGTACGCGGCTGGCTTGCCTGCCCTTGTCTCCATGTGCTTTGACTTTCAACCAAGAAATGGGGCACTCCCCAAGATGAGAAGGGAGCTCTTCTGAATCATTCTGCTCTCACCTCTTTCTCTTCCCCCACCCAAGCGCAAACAGGAGGCTACCTAGGTTGTGGAGTCAGAAGGAGAAGATGAGAGCCAAAGAAATGCCCTGGTTGATAGAAGAAAGTATGTTTTATAGGGAAGGGTTAGGGCCACTTTTTTTTTTTGTCAAGAGGGCTTGGGTTTTAATCTTAGTTACATACTACCTGTGTGACCTTAGTCAAACTACTTAGCCCTTCTGTCCTTCTATAAATGAAGGGGGTTGGATTAGGTAGCCTCTAAAATCTCTTCCAGCCAGGGGTGTGCTAGAACCAGTTTTTACCTGCCGGAGAGTTGATGGTTAAATTTTCAATGTGAGCATTTGCACCTAGGAAATCAGTAAATATCACACAAATCAATGCTTGATTTATTGTTTTGTAGGTTATCTGGACAAGAAAGTGAAGGAGGAAATGTTAGTTTTGCAAATTAAACTTAAACTTAAAAGTGCTGGTTGTTAAACATTTCCCAGCACACACTCTTCCACCTCTAAATTCTATGGTCTTACAGATTGTGGTGTGTGAATTCTCCTGCTGTTCCTAGGACTGCCTGCAGAGGGTGCCTAGAACTCATGTTCATATATAAGTTGGCACCTGAATAACCTTCAGCCACCAGAAGGCATCCCTGAGATCTGGGAGGGGAGTAGCAGCTACATCCCTCCCCTTTCTAAAATCTAGGCGCTCCTTCACTTCCCACTGTCCTCACCTCAGCCAAAAGACTATAAATAAGATGTCTGGGAACACCAATATGCCATTCCATAAGAAAGCAGGGAAAAGGGAGGGGGAAAGGGCTTAGTGGAGACCCACCTCCACTCAACCTAAAAGGAGGGAAAACTTCTCATTATCCCGCCTTCCTCAGGATCTGATGAGATGGGGGAGGATGTGGTTGGCATTGCCCATGACATTCTAAGAGGTGAATTTTGTAATTATCCTAAGAGTAGATCAAAGAGCTTGGGTCTCTTTCTTCCCCTTCATCCCTGAGCAGGGCTATTGGGTGTGTTTTACTGGTCTCAATACCCCTTAACCTTTATCTTTTTCTTGATGCCTGTGGTGAGCATGATGGGCAAAGAGAGAAGATCCAGGGCTCTCTACATAGACAGTCCATCCCCTGGGGCATCACGCCTGCCATAGAGATAAGCTGGCACCTGGATAGAGCAAGATGTTGTCACCTTTTGTGTATTGGGGGTGGAGGGGTGAGAAGGGCCCTGGAGCAGGTGAAAGCTGTCTTCTGAGAAGTCTAGGCACCTGCCATCTGGCTGCGTGGGCAGAGGGGGCACTTCATGGCCAGGGATAATGACCCCCTCCTAGGGAATGTGTGCTTTTACAAGGCAGTTTGGCGCCAGCATCTGCCCTCCACCCGGCATTTCGTGTGCCTGGCTTCAGGGTGCCAGCTTCTGACCCACCAATTAACACTGGAAGGGGGGTACTCACAAACAGCTCAATCACTATCATTAAGCCAAGAGCATTTCCACAGCCTGGGGAAAGGTGAGAAGGGTCATAGACCTGACCTCTACTGTTATCCTTCAACAATTTTGTCGCTGCTTCCCCCAAGAAGCTGCAAGTGTGTAGTTGAGGGGGAGGGGAAGAAGAAGGGGAAGGGGGGTTGTCCTCTGCCTCAGAGTATGGAGGGAAACCAGATGTTTCCTCCCTGCCTGCCTCCCTCACACGAGGCTCCGACACCCACCGCCGCCACAGGAAACAGGAGTAAATAATACTCTGGAAGGGTGGCGGGAGTGTACTAGGGGTGGGGAGGCGGGAGAGGTTGAGGAGTGAGAAGGACCTTTCATTTAGTCTGGTCTCCTTGCTGGGAAGGGAGAATAAAGGACATGATGTGATACTCCATGAGGTCAGAGACATTGTGCCCCTTGTCCACAGTCCTGGGGCTGAGGGCTTGGGGGCTGGAACACCAGCAGGGAACACGGTGCTGTAGCCCAGGGTGATCCTTGGGCTTATGGGTCAGGGGCTGGGCAGAGGTCTTGAACAATCAGGCAGCTCGCCAAGTATCAGGGCAAAAGGAGGCAATGCCAAAGGGTCAGGGCTAGGGAAACAGTGGCTGGAGAGGGGAGGCGGAGGGGGCTTAGCGCCAGCCCTTGGCTCCAGCCCTTTCCGGCCCTTATTGTCCTTGGTGAGAACAGGAGAGCGTCCTGTTCTCACTGCCTGCCTGCCCCCAGCTCGGCTCCCCAGGGGCTCGGGAAGGATGTTGGGAAACAAGAGAGAGCCAGAGACATGGAGAGACAGAGACGCAGAGACACATAGACACTCAAAGACAGAAACAAAGACAGAAACATTCGGCCAAAAACATGTATTGAGACCTACTCTGTACCGGAGACTGTAGGAAGGAACTACAGAAAAATAAGCCCGAGTCCCTCCCCTCTGGAAATTCACAGCGTGGTTTGGGAGGCAAAGCACACATTCAGTGATTTCAGAGCCCTTACCAAGCAACCTCATTACAAATGAATTTAGTACGGACTAAGAAGGGGCTATTACTGTGGCCATCAGGAGCCTTGAATTGCTGTTTTCTCTCCCCATCTGAACATAAGCAACTTGAGGGCAGGTAGTTTAGTTGCTCAGTAAATAATTACTAACTGATGAACAGCAGCGTGGTGTAATGAGCCAAGCATTGCTTTTAGAGTCTAGAAGATCTGGGTTCGAATTCTTTGAAATGGTCATTTAATCTCTGAGTTTATTTCCTACTCCGTAAAATAAGACACTTAGACTAGATGATCTTTCTAAATTTCCTTCCAGCTCTAAATCTTATGAAGATATCGAGAAAAATGCAGTATAAGCAGGAACCTCACTACTCAGAATGTTTTTAAATGCACAAAATAAAATACATAGGATTTCAAAAGAAACTGATTATGTTGAAATAAAGTATTTTTTCCTATCCAAGTTCACTGACACCTTCCTGCCCCCAAAATCTACCTCTGGATTTGTAGTTCATAATTCTTGCCCTAATCCTATAATTAAGGAGGGACTGACATCCAAGAAAGATCTTTAATCCTGGTCCCTGAGCCCTCCTGAAAAGGCCTTCACTCTGCTTAGGGGAGAACTACAATGGGAGGAAACATGGTCTAGGATGCCCCCCAGGGATGGGTTTTACTCTCTAGTTCACCTTCCTCCCAGTTCCATTTCCTTTATAGAATTCCCCTCCTCTCCAGAAGGATTGCTCCCTCCTTTGGACTAATGCAATGAAATCTATTCCCTACCAGCCCAGAATCAGTGGCCTAGTTCCAAAGTAGCCAGCTTTCTTGGGGCATATTGGGGCAGGGGGCTCTTGGGAACCTAATAAGTAGTGTAGCTTGGTAGAGAGGATTAAGAACTGAAAACAAAGCTGTGTGACTCTGTTTTTGTTGGGTTTTTTTTTGTTTGTTGAGTTTTATTTTTTGGAGGGGGGCAGTCAAGGCAATTGGGGTTAAGTGACTTGCCCAAGGTCACACAGCTAGTAAGTGTCAAGGTTCTGAGTCTGGATTTGAATTCAGGTCCTCCTGACTCCAGTCAGCGTTCTATTTACTGTGCCACCTAGCTGCCCCACTTTTTTTTCAATTGTGTGACTCTGGGCAAATCATTTAATCCTGTTTGCCTCAGTTTCCTCGTCTGTAAAATGAGTTGGAGATGGAAATGACAAACTACTTTAGCATCTATGCTAAGAAAACCCCAAATGTGGTCTTGAAAAGTTGGACATGACTGAAATAACCAAACAGTATCACTCGGGAAAGGACTGAACAAACTATGGGACATGAAATGAGTGGGATACTAAATTGCTGTTAGAAATGACAAAAAGGATAGATTTAGAGAAACTTATGGGACAGGTAGGTGGCACACTGAATGGAGCACTGGTCCTGGAGCCTTTGGGATCTGAGTTCAAATCCAGCCTCAGACACTTAACACTTACTAGCTGTGTGACCTTGGGCAAGTCACTTAACCCCAATTGCCCTTCTTTCCCTCCTCCAAAAAGAAAAAAAAAAGATTTAGAGAAACTTGGACAGATTTGTACAAAGTGATGCAGAATGAAGTGGGCAGAAGCAGGGGAACAATTACTATAGTAATTCATAAAACTGAAAGACTTAAAAACTCTGATCAATGCCATGGCTAATGACAAAGCCTGCTCCCCACCCCACCTCTTCACAGACAGGTGATAGATCAGAGGTGCAGAACGAGAAGTCCACAATGACTATCATGGCTTCATAGACCTTTCAGGTTTGCAAAGCATTTCATATCACATTGTATCCGGTTTGATCCTTCATGACAGCAGTGTGAGGGAGGTGCTACTATCATCTCCATTTTACAGGCAAGTCAAATCAACAAGCATTTATTAGGCTCCCAGTGTGTGCCGGGCACTACCCTGAACTCTGCAGATATAAAGAAAGGCAGAAAAAACAATCCCTGACACTCAAATGAGGGGAGACCCCATGGGAACATGCAACAAGATAGCTGCAGGATAAATTGAAGATAATTTTAGAGGAGAGAAGGAAGGAAGCATCTATTAATTGGCTCTTATATTCTACACATCATGCCAAGAAATTTACAAATATTATCTCATTGGATCCTCACAACAACTCTGTGAGGTAAGTGTTATTGTTATCCCTGTTTTACAACTGGGGAAACTGAGGCAGGTGGTAGTTAAGAGACTTGCCCAAGGTCACACAGCTAGGTAAGTGTCCAAGGCTGGAATTGAACTCAGGTCTTCCTGGCCCAGATCTCTATGACATTGCGTCACCTAGCTGATAGCAGTAAAAAGGACTAGGCAAAGTTTCTTGCAGTAGGTAGATTTTTTTTTTTTGGTCTTTTTTTGGAGAGAGAAAGGCAGGGTGATTGGGATTAAGTGACTTGTCCAGGGTCACACAGCTAGTAAGTGTTAAGTGTCTAAGGACAGGTTTTAACTCAGGTCCTCCTGACCCCAGGGTCAGGGCTCTATTCACTGTACCACCTACCTGCCCCAGAAGGTAGATTTTTAGAGGAGATATGAAGGAAGCCAGAGGCAAGAGTAAGGAGGGAGAGACTTCCAGGCATGAGTGACAGCCAGGGAAAATAATGAAGAAACTGAGAGTGAAAGGTTAAATGATTTGCCCAGAGTTACATAGCTAAGAAGTGTCTATGTCAGAATTGTAACTCAGATCTTCATCCACCAAGTCCAATACTCTGTCCACTGAGCTGCTTAGCTGACACCGTTAGACACGGTTAATGTGTGAATTTGCTTTGCTTGACCAAACAAATATAACCCTGAATTGCTAGGAGAGATTCTCAAGTAGACAGCATCTCACAAATCCACTAATTAGTGACGTTTTAGACCTGGGACCTCTGAGAGGAGTCGGTGAGGATTTCTGGGAGAAAATAAGAAAAAAGAACAGAAGGATCAGTTGGGGCAGAAGTTTAGCAAGAAGGCAGATATGTCATCACTGCATGGGAGGGATGTGAGATACGCTGAGGTACAACCTGTAGAATCCAACTCACCAATTCAACACCATTCTGGGAAAAATCTAGGAAGGTTCCTTTATCTGTGAAAGAAGACCTTCAAAACCATCTTGAATGACTGCTACTGGTCAATAACATCATCTCAGAGTCCAATAGCTGTATGAATCACCTGATTGTTGTCCTTTGTTCTCGGAGAAGACCGAAATGGCATCACTATGCTAGAGTCAAGCTTCATCGTGTCCAACTGTCACTGATCACAGCAACATGAGCTTGGAATGTTCTACCACAGTTAGGGCACAAAGAGTCCACATAGACATTTGGGGTGGATTCTCTTGCACATCTTGCGTAGGACCAAAAAATGGGAAGAAAGGAACAGGGGTGGACTACTACAGAAAAGGCTTTGAATAGAACTACAGTAGAACTGTACACCATGCTTGGGGTTGCCCTGGACTCTCTCCTAGGTTGCCGGTGGTACTCGGTCTTGGATCTACATGGTGGATGGTACTATTTTCCTGTGGCTGAGACAGACAACAAGAAGACTATTTTCATCTGCTGAGCTTGAGTTTACTTTTCAAGTGTATGCCCATAAGGCATCTGGGGGCACCTGGCATTTCCTAATGGTGACAGAAACTGTCACACAGACTAAAACTACCCAGAAGTGTAATGGTACCTTAATGACATTACTGTCTTTGGAAAGACACTGGAAGGACATGAGGAGAGAATGATAAAAGCATTAAATTAGCATGGTAGTGATTGCTCCAGGATGATTCCTGTCCAAGCCTCTTCCAAAAATATGGGAAGGATGAGATAATAAGTATATAATAATGTAAAATGAGTATTATAGCAATAGCTGACACTTTTATGGAGCTTTAAGGCCTGCAAAGCACTTTATATACATTATCTCATTTGAGCCTCATGCTATCCCTGTGAGGTGTGTACTGTGGTCATTATGAACCCCATTCTACAGCTGATAAAACTGAACACCTGGAGAAGTAAAGTGAGTCATCACACAGTTGCTAAGTGTGGACTTGGGCATCAAACCCAGGACTCAGACTCTGAGGCCAGTAAGTACTCTTTCTTTTTTAAATTAAATTTTGTTTTGTTTTCAGTTCTGAATTATCACACTCCCATCTCACCCTAAGCAAGGACTCTTTCCTCTGTACATTGCCTGCAAATCTATTATCCTAAGAGTAGCTCATCTCACTCTCACTGAACTTGGTTTAGGGAAGGAATGACATAAACTCTAAACTGGGTGTCTTGCCACACAGGAGAGTAGGGGGAATGGGGATGATAGGTGGGATGATGGAGGGGAGGGCAGGATGTGGGGGAGGGTTGATGGAAGTGCACATTTCTGTAGAGGGACAGGGACAGGTTAGAGAGTGGAACGGGGGAGAGGGGGGGCGGATAGGAAGGAGGGACATGTAATCAGTCTCTCACAATGTGCCCGCTGTGGAGAGGTTCTGCGTAATTACACATGTACAGCCTGTATTTGATGGCTTGTTCTTCCAGTGGGGGTGTCTGACGAGGGAGGAAGAGAAAAAATCTAGAATGTAAAGCTCTATAATCAAATGTTAAAAATACATATGTATATATATACATATATATACAATTATTATTACTATTATTATTAACTACATCCAACTGGAACTTAAGATTCACAGGCACTGTGGAAGGGAGATCCATCCTGCCCTATTGGAAAGTTAGAGGGGTGAGGGGGGAGGACATAGGAGAGATTAAATTGGGGGAGGGGTTATACAAGGGGATGGCTATTCGGGGGGGGTAGGGGAAAGATGGGGAGAAAATTTGTGACTCAAAATCTTGTGGAAATGAATGATGTAAACTAAAATAAATAAAATAAAATGTAAAAAAAAAAAGAGTAGCTGATCTCCAAGGTTCCTTTCATCTCTAACCATCTTATGATTCTATAACTTTATTAACGACGGACTTGGTTTATTGTGTTTCTTTCCTGAAACCTACCCTGCTTCCCCAGTTGCTGGCACTCCCTCTTCTTTATACATCCCTCCAAGACCTTGAAAACTCCTCATAAAGTCTCAGATGGTTGTCTCAAGTACACAAGGTTTATTCTCATGCCCTTCCTTCTTTAACCTTTCTGCTACACTTCATCCTTTTTCTCTTTCCATCTAAGACTAAGGCAAGCTCCTCTAGGAAATCTTCCTAGAGTCACAACTCATTTTCTCATCAAGTGATCTCTGAACCACCTTTTCCCCTCACCACTCTCATGCCCTGTTAGAATTAGGTATTTCTGTTGATTATATGGGTGTCTGTCTTTTCTCCCCTATTAGAGTGTGAGCTCCCTTAGGCCAGGGATAGGCACAATTCATTATCTGGTACTTACCTCACCCCCAAGGACCTACTAAACTGCTATACATCAGTGTGCCTTCAATAAAGACTAGAAATGACTCATGGTCACACTGGAATACCAACAGGTATAGTGCAGGGAAGTGAGAGG
>CM053584.1:130624910-130656213 GCA_028627135.1 Pseudochirops cupreus
GGAAGGGAGGGAGGAAGGGAGGAAGGGAGAAAGGAAGGAAGGAAGGAAGGAAGGGAAGGAGGAAGGGAGGAAGGAAGGGAGGGAGGAAGGGAGGAAGGAAGGGAGGAAGGGAGGAAGGGAGAAAGGAAGGAAGGAAGCATTTAAAGAGCACCAACTATGTGCCAGCTACTGTGCTAAGCTCTTTATAAATATTATTTCATTAGGAAGGAAGGAAATAAGCATTTATAGAGCACCTATATGTGCCAGGTATCATGCTAAGATCTTTACAAACATCTCATTTGATGTTCACAACAATACCGGGAGGTGGATGCTTTAGGGAAGGAGGGAGTGAATGGAACCTCCCCCTGCTCACCCCACTCCCCTAGAGACACATACTTTTCATCTGTTTTTGATAACATATAAATTACTAAATTAACTCAGATTCTACTACTGGCACTTCTCAAGGAAGTTATAGGCAGCAACAGAAGAATCATACTTACAGAATGCACAGCAGCTTCATTTGTGATAGCAAAAAGATAGAAGCAAAACATTTGCCTATGGTGGGGGACTGCCTGAACAAATAATGGGATATTGTCATTCCCAAAAGGAATGACAAATAGGAAGAATTCAGAGAAACAATGGAAGACTTGCATGATGTGGTTCAGAGAATCAGATCAGAAGAACCAATATAATCAACGTCCAGTGATGTAAACGGAGTCAACAGAGAGAGGCAGTAACACTTTGGCCAATTACGACAGCTCTGGGTTAGTATGTGTTAGCCCAATACTGTAAAAGTTAAACGACAAACCCCTCATTTCTGTTAACAGTTAATAAACTGTTTTCATGGCATGTACTTTGTGCTGTTGTTCAGTCGTTTTACAGTCTTTTTTATTTTTTTATTTTGTTTTACAGTCTTGTCTGACTCTTCGTGACCCCATTTGGGATTTTCTTGGCAGAGATGCTGGAACGGTTTGCCTTTCCCTTCTTCAGCTCATTTGACAGATTAGGAAATTGAAGTAACCAAGGTAAAGGAACTTGCTCAGGGTCACAAGCTAGTAAGTGTCTGAGTCCAGAGTTGACCTATAGAAGATGAGTCTCCCTGAATCCATGCCTGACACTGTATCCACTGGGTCACCTAGCTGTCCACATGTACTTTGTAGGGAGGTTTGTCTGGGTGTTTGTTGGGAAATTACTATTGTATCAATACATTTTTTGAAACCAATGCAAGATATCCTTAATAAACTCAATAAAATAGAACTTGTCTTTTTGATAACACCAGGACCTCTTTCATAAGATCCCAGTTCTTAGCACTGTAAGAGACCTTCAGAGATCCCTGGAAAGGCCCCATAATGATCCAGATAGAGGCAGATAAGCTATTGTGCCCCATAGGTTTCTGAGTCTTAGGTGATGTCTGATAACTCTGGGAGTTTCCCAAGATTCAGTCCTTAACCTCTTGCCCTTTTCGCACCTGGTATAATCTTCAAAGATTTAATAACTTTTATGGCTTCAACTATCATGTCTATGTGGATATTCAGGCCTGTATCTCAAAATTTTTTAGTTGACATTTTCAAGTAGATGTCCCAATGTGACCTCACACTCAAAATGTCCAAAACCAAAGCGACTGTCTTGCTCCCTGAGTCAGTCTCCTGACTTACCTCCCTGTCTCTCTCAATGGCACCGCCATGACCTAGTCATTCAAGATGGAAAAATTAAGTCATCTTTAATTCTTCCTTCTTCTCCTTCTCCCTCTTCCCCCATACCTAATCAGCTATAGGATCACCAAATCTTCTTGATTTTTCCCTTTGAAATGTGTAATTATACACCTCCATGAGGGCAGAGGCCACGACTTATTTAAACCATGTAGCATCCTCCATTATCTAGGACAGGGATCTGTACACTGGAGGCCCCTTTGTTGAATAATTGGATGAATGAATGAATTTGGTAATTTATCCCTTCTTCTCCATTCCTCCTGGAACCAATGGGATACTGACCCTTGTCACATCTTGTTCAAATTAGTTCATCAATCTCCTTATTGGCCTTCCTTTTTCTCATCTCTCTCATTCACATCCATCTGCACAAATTCCCAGAATAACCAGTTGCTTTCAGTGCCTAAAAAGAAAAGAAATGAGAAGACATTTCCACACCAACCCTCAGCAGAGATGGGAGGTATACAAGTTTTGCAAATTGCAACTATTTTGAGATTTTTCCAATATATTAATCAATTATGCTTATACTTTTCTTTTTTTAAAAATACTATTTGTTTTATGGGATGGGTTTCTGGAGGGGAAGGGGAAAAAGTCCTAGAGGAAATTATGATGATATTTTAAAAATCTCAACAAAAACTTATTTAAAAAAAAAGCACATTGTGTGTATCCTGCCACTCCCTGGCTCGAAGATATTCAGTGACTCCCTTGTTCCTATTGCAATAAGTTTAAACCTTCTGCTTGACTTTCCAGGGCCTTTCACCACTCCCCATACACACCCTCTGATCTTGTCAGGCTAGCCTCTTCTGTGGACCTTGAACACGACATGTTTGATTTGTGCCTTCATTCACATTGTTCCCATCACCTGGGATACCCTCCACTTTTTGCTGTTATGATTTTCTAAATTCTATTCATCCATCAGGACCTAGTTCAAGTCTTTCCATAATACCTTCCCTGAGTACTCTAGCCCTCATTGATCTTGGACTCCGGATTCCTACCACACTGCACCTCACAATTTAGTCTCTAATTATATCTTGCCCAGTCTTTTATTGCTCATTACTGATTCATGTGTGATGACAGTGTCTTCCCAACTGAAGTAGAAACTCCTTGAGGTCAGATCCTATATCTTTGATTGTCCTTGTAGACCCATAATAAACTCATGGATGCTCAAAAAAATCTGCTCATGATCCATCAGAACAGAATATGTTCTGCTCCATAGTTATTAACTATTTTAAGGGATCCATCATCTCATTGATGTGGGTGCTCCCCCTAGCCATATTTACATTCCATTCATATATTTTCATCCTATTCCACTCTTGTCTATGCCCTACCATAAATCCTACAGAAAGGACATGCCACCACATGAAAAAATGCTCTAAAACACTAATAATTACATAAATGCAAATCAAAAAACCCTGAGGTTTAATTTTATACCCCATAAATTGACAAAATGACAACAGTCAATGTTGGAGGGGTTGTGGAGGGCTAGGTACACTAATACATTGTTCATGGAGTTGTGAAAAAAAAAACATTTTGGAATTATACAAATAAAAGCAACTCAACTTCTTGAGCTAGACACTCCATTACTGAGCTTTTGTCTCAAGAAAACCATTGATAAGAAAAAAGGCCCTATATGCTCCAAAATATTTAAAGTATCACTTTTTTGTGATAGATAAAAGTTGGAGACAAAGTAGATGCCCCATCAATTGAGAAATGGCTACATCAATTATGGTACATAAATGTAAGGGAATATTACAGGGCTGATAGAAATGATTTGTGATGAACACAGAGAAGCATGGAAAGATTTACATGAACTGATGCCGACTGAAGTATGCAGGACCAAGTAACTACAACAATAGAAACAAAAAGCAACAACAACCATTCGCTAAAAAGTCAAAAGTAAATTTAACAAAATTATAAAGAATTAAGTAAGAATCAAACGAAGATAGAGGAGAAGATTCTCTCAAACTACCCCTTTGTGGAGGTGGGACATTTACAGGTATCACACATCACACATATTTTCAGTCTTTTTCAATTTATGAATCAGAAATGCTGACTTTTTTTCTTTTCTAAAAAAAAAATATTGGTCATATGGAAGTGAGAGGGAGAGAGATACTAGAGATAGCTATGGTTATGTAAGAAATAGAAAACATAAATAAAAACTTATTTAAAAAAAGAATATGCATAACATGCTAGAAGCTTTCCACTAGGTCTTTTAACGTTACCAATATTATTGGGGAGTCCTGACTCAGGTTTACTTTTAGTAGTTCAGGTTCAAGACTTGAACAAAATGAGACACAGAGTATTTAACAGATAACTAAAGATAGTTTACTTAGCCATAGAATGGAAGGGATTAAGCAATTGGCTTAGGTAGACATTCTCTTTCCCATAGAGAAATGAGTCTGGTCATCAGGGCAGGATATGTTGACTCCTGTCTGTGGAGCATCTACCGCTTGGTACTGAAGAATACTGATTTTTTGTGGGCTAACCTCTTTTATGACCTTAAGTCACCAGACAGCCAAGCCAAAGCCTCAAGCCTCAAGCCTCATCTACCCAGGTTATTGAGTCTCAAGGACAGATTCCTTTCCTTTTAGAGAAAATATAATTAGCCTGGATTAGGATAGAGACTTCTCCAACCACAGCTAGGTACCAACACGGCACTCAGGTTGTACAAATGTTATCTCTTACTCTTAACACATTGCCAGATCAAGTCCCTCTCTAACTGTACATTTTCTAGACAAGACCTTCCACCCCACTTCTTTCGTATGGATCATCTTTCCATCCAACCTCACACCGTAGTCTAGACAAAAGGCATTCTTCATCCATTTGGTCTTTCCTGTGTAAATTGTTAGGCTTCATGGAGGAGGTGACACCTGAATATGACTGAAAGAAGAGAAGTGTTTTAATGTGGGAAATGAGGGTGGAGTACATTACATGCATGGGAGATGGAGTGTAAGAGGGCACAGAGGCTAGATTGTCTATGAGGACAAAGCCCATGTCTCAATCACCCTTTACCTCCCCTGGTGAACAGACTTTTATATACAGCTAGTATTTAATAAATGCTGAATGAATGTTGTTGTATGAATGAATGCCACCCCCATCCCCCAGAAGACAAGGCAGAAAACAGCATTAGCCTGGGAAACCTGAAAGGGGTAAGGCTCTGAGTCAAAGTTCCACACCGTCCCCCCCCCCCCGCCCCCACCTCCCCAAATCCCTGAGCTGATCTCCACCTATCTCAGAGTTCCACCACTCCCTGAGTGTGCCTAAGATAAAACAAAGGATGCAGTTTAACTTGGAGAGATCTGGAGCCTGGATTTATTCTCTGAACCATAGCTTCCTCTGCCCAGTCTCCTTGTGATATAAAAAGGGGAGAATGACAAGGAAGGAGATAGAATAGTGGAGAGTAGGAAGGCAAAGGGAGGCAGAGAAAGAAGTGATTGAGGAGACAAAAAAAAATTCTGGGATTATGAGTCTCAGCCTCCAATAAAGGCTCCCCCTGCTTTAGTATTACCTACCCCCTTCAGATGAATCGTGCTGAAAACATTGCTTTGGTCATATCCCTTCCCTACTCAAAAAAATCTTTAAGGCTTCCCTTCACTTAGAGTGTAAAATTCTTATCTCTCAGCTTGGCGTTTTAGTCTTTCCACAGCCTGGCTCCTATCCTCCTTTCCATTTCACACTATTCCAGTAAAGTTGGGTTATCTTTCCTTTTTCAAATATGCCTGGAATCACCTCCCTCACCCTATCTCTTCCAATCTAATTTATCCTTTCAAAGCTAGCTTGTAAAGAGTGCCTCCATGAACCTTGCCTAATCATGATAGCCTGTGGTGCTAGGATCATACAGGATCACTACAGAATACAGATCATAGAGAGTTTACTTCTTATAACCCTTTCTACATTGTATAATAATCATTCCTTGCAACTCCTGGGTTGTTACTTAACTTTTGAATTGAGCGATGTACTTGAGAGTTAGAAGACCTAGATTCATGGGATTTAACGCTGGAAAGAGCTTTAGAGATCACTTAGTTCAATCCCTTTATTTTACAGATGAAGAAAATTAGTTATACAGCATAGGAAAGCTGGTAGCTTAGTCTTCATGAAACCCAAAGACCTTAGCTATTGGGGTAAGGACACACTATTTGACAAAAACTACTGGGAAAACTGAGAAAGAAGTCTGGCGAAAAATAAATTTAGACCATATTATGACATATACCAAAATAAGCTCCAAATGAATATGGTGTGGATATCAAGGGTGACAATCACAAACAAATTAAAGGAGCAAGGAAAGAAATCTCCTTTCACAAGTATGGATAGGTGAAGAGTTTATAATCAAACAAAGGACCAAGAAAATCACATGGAAAAAATGGACAACTTTGATCACATAAAATTTAAAGGGTTTTACACAAAACCAACACACTTAAAATTAGAAGGGAACCATAGAAAAAAAATCTCAGCAAGTATCTCTGATAAAGATCTCATATGCATTAGGAATGGATTTCAATTTATAAAAACAGAAACTATTTCCTGGTAGATAAATGGTCAAAAGATATAAAAACAAAGGAGTAGTTTTCAAAGGAAGAAATTCAAACTATCAATAGCCACGTGAAAAAAACTTCAAGTCACTAAAAAGCAGAGAAGTACAAATTAAAATAACTCTGAGCTTCCAACTCATATCCATCAGGTTGGCAAAAATGATAAAAAAGCAAAGTGATTGTTGGAGAGCAGTGGAAAAACAGATGCACACAGGTACTTTGTATGGAGCTGTGAATTAGTTCAGCTATTCTGAAAAGCAATTTGGAACTACATTCAAAACTCACTAAACTGAGCATACTCTGACCCAGCTATTCCATTACTACACCTAAAACTCAAAAACATCAAATAAAGAGGGAAAAGACCCATAGGGAAAAAAAATATTGAAAGCAGTTCATTTTGTAAGGGTAAAGAACTGGAGATGAAGGGGGTGCTCATTAATTAGGAGGGTACTTAGTGGGCAAAGTGAATAGACCACTGGACTTGGAATCAGGAAGACATCTTCACGAGTTCAAATCCAGCCTCAGACACTTACTAGCTGTGTGACTCTAGGCAAGTCATTTAACCTGGTTTGCCTTAGTTTCCCCATCTGTAAAATGAGTTGGAGAAGGAAATGGCAAACCATTCTAGTATTTTTGCCAAGAAAACTCCAAATGGGATCATGGAGAGTCAGACACAACTGAAAAATGACTTAATAACATTAATTAGGAAATTGTAGAAAAAATTAAGATATTGGTTGGTTGTTGCCCTTCATTCTCAAAGAGAATGACATCACTATTTTAGAGTCAAGTTACAACAGATCCAACTGTGGCTGATCAGACCAAAACAAACTTGGAATGTTCTACCACGGGTCAGCACAAATAGTCCACATGAACATTTGGGGTGGATTCTCTAAAATTGTGCATCTCGTGTTTCTTTTGAGGTACTTCAATTCTGCTTTGCTCACAGAGCACAGCACCTTCTCTGATGATGGTACACCATGCTGGGAGGTCCATTGCCAGTGTCTCTTGTGTCAAACAATCGGTTCCAAAGTTCTTAATAGAGACCTTGAGAGTGTCCTTGTATTGCTTCTTCTGACCACCATGTGAGTGCTTGCCCCATGTGAGTTCTCCATAAAATAGTCTTTTAGGCAGGTGTATGTTTGTCATAAAAAAAGAAATGTGACCAGCCCATAAGAGCTGTGCTGTCTGAAGTAGAGTTTTAATGCTTGGCAGTTTAGTTCAAGAAAGGACATCAGTGTCTGGTAACAACCTTTCCTGCCAGGTGATCTTCAAAATCTTCCTAAGACAATTCAAATGGAAATGACTCAGTGTCCTGGCATGGTACTTATAGAATGTCCAGGTTTCACAGCCATACAGAAATGAGGTCAGCACAACAACTCTGTAGACTTTCAGTTGGGTAGTCAGTCTAATACTCTTCTCTCCCACACTTTCCCTTGGAGTCTCCCAAACAGTGAACTAGCTCTGAAAATTCGTGCATTAACCTCATTATCAATGTGTACATCCCTGGAAAGTATACTGCCAAGGTAAGAGAATTTATACACAGCATTCAAAATTTCTCCATTTGCTGTAACCAGTGGTTCCCCATATGGGTGTTGTGGTGCTGGCTGACGGAACACCTGTGTTTTCTTGGTGTTAATTATTAGGCCAAAATTAGCACAAGCAGCAGAGAATTGATCCATATTTTGTTGCATCTCAGCTTCTGAGGCTGCATTGAGTGTTCAATCATTTATGAACAAAAAGTAATGTGCCAACACTCCCTCCTACTTTTTAAAGACATCTCATAACCATGACATCTCATCACCAACACTGTCTTCTATTTACCTAAATGCAATAAAACTTGATGGATGCACCCTTGCAGCAAACAAACATTGGCATTTGTTGTTGTGAAAATAAGATGAGATGTGTTTTTTAACAGTAAAGTAACTTGTAAATGTGAATCTGAGGTACAAACATTTGGCATTTAATGGCATATGAATATAAGGTAATACATTAGAATTCCTGTTAAAAATTATGAAGTATTTTCAGACAAATTTGGGAAGCTCTGAATGAACTGATGCAGAGTATGGTTATACAACAGCAGCAACATTATACCGAAAGGCAAAAAGACAAAAAGCCAACCAAACTTTGAATAACTTGAGAACTCTGATCAATCTAGTGACTAATCAAGGTTCTCTTTGTAGTAGGGATAGGGACTGGGTGGCAGAAATAAAGGAAGGAAGGAAGATAGAAAGGAAGGAAGGAAGGAAGGAAGAAAGAAAGGAAGGAAGGAAGGAAGGAAGGAAGGAAGGAAAGAAGGAAAGAAGGAAGAAAGGAAGGAAGGGAGGAAGAAAGGAAGGAAGGAAAAGAAAAGAACTAAAAGAGAGTTGTTGAGATACTTTTTTTAATGCAGAGAAGAGAACAGAAGGAAGGCCAAAAAGAAGCATTGACATAGACATAGAATCAAGACAGCTTTGAAAACTATGCTGAATTTTTATATACCTAAAAAACAAACTAGGTCTAATTGAGAACTACAGTTTTATGTAATCTTCCTCTACTGTGTATGTGAAAATATCCATTTTGTTTGTTGTTTTTTTAAGTTCAGAAGATAGAGATTGAGATTTAGAGAGAGAGATCAACAGAGAGAGAGAGAGATTTATGAAAATGAGTCCCAGAGAAGAGAAGCGATTACTAGTTTGAGACAAACAAAATCTAGGTCTTCTGACTTCAAGCCTAGTTCTATTTCTGTAACACTATCTGAATTTGGACTTCCTAAGGTCCCTTCCAGTTCCGATACATACATACATACACACATACACACACACATATAAATATACATAGAGATATCAGATAGAGGTATATGTGTATGTTTTATATATACATAAGCACACACATGCACATACACACATGTATTTCAGAGATTGTGAGTATGACATAGTGGATAAAGGCCTGGCCTTGGAATCTGAATAAGTGGAGTTTGAGTCTGATTCAATTGTGTTGTGGGTATGTGAACACAGACAAATGACTTCGCCTCTTAGTTGCCCAGGCAGCTCTCTAAGTCTTTAAGTTATTGGCTGCTGTTGTTTTTCCTTCTTTTCTGAAGAGCATCAGTGACATCACAGGGTGGTGTTTTGACTTGAGAGTGAATTGGATACAAGTGAGGCAGAGCTGCACAAAGCGATCAGCCTCACTTGTCTATCTGTGGAAGGAATTTCCTTACCAGAAATTCCTCACTCTAAGGAAATTGCAAGTCAGAAAAAAAAGATAAATCCTATAGATTATTTTAGCCTAGTTTCCTCTCTGTATAAATAGATAGATAGATAGATAGATAGATAGATAGACAGACAGACAGACAGATAGGTAGATAGAGAGATAGATAGATAGATATGTAGATAGATAGATAGATGGATAGATGGATGGATGGATAGATGAATGAATGGATGAATGAATGAATGAATGAATGAATAAATAAATAAGGAAAATGACTTCTGTCCATTTGGTCCATAGAAAGAAAACTTCACTTCCCAGGAGGCCCAGTCCTTAGTCTTGATTGTGTAGACAGCCTTACCTTTCTGAACTACATTTCTTTTTCTCCTTTGCTGGTTCTTTATCTAGGCCCTATGGGGGCATTCTAGGGCATGCCCACTATCAGAAAGCATCCCCTAAGGCTCTGTCCTGGATCCTCTTGTCTCTGCACCCTGGAGTCTTAACTTTTTTTGTGTCATGGATCATTTTGGTGCTTTGGTAGAGCCAATGTACCTCTTCTCAGAATTTTTTTTTTAAATAAGTTTTATAGATGTCTTTTTTAAAAAATCACTACAATTTCCTGCAGTATCCCTCTTCCATTCCTACCAGAGAGTCATCCTACATAACAAATGGAATTTTTTTAATCAAAAAGGGAAAAATCAGTACAACTGATTAATATATTGAAAAATTCAGAAAATATGTCCAATGTACAATACTCATTAGGATGTTTTTAAATAATTGAAGGAAATGCTGAATTTCTGTCATAGATTATGGAAAATAAACTTGTAATTTTTTGTGCCTTCTCGCTGGCTATCCTTCCTGCTTCTGATACTCTCCGGTTTTACCTCTACCTGTGTATTAGCTTCCTTTAAGTCACTTCAAATCCCACCTCCTAAAAAAGACCCTTTTCTAACCTTTCCCACCCATCCCTTCCCATCCTCTGCCACAGTCTTCCCTCTGAGATTATCTCATATTAATACCTAGTTATTTACATATTGTCTCTACCATTATATTGTGAATTCCTTGGGATAAGGAGCCATGTTTTTACTTTTCTTTGCATTTCTAGTGATTAGCACAATGTCTGACACATTGTAAGTGTTTAATAAATGTTTGTTGAGAGCAGGATAACCTGGTAAGACTTACATGAACTGATGCAAAGTGAGATGCGCAGAACCAGAAAAACATAGTACACAGTAACAGCGATATTTTATGATGATCAACTGTAAATGACTGAGTTATTCTCAGCAAAACAAAGATCTAGAACAATTCTGAAGGATTTAGGATGAAAAAAATGCTATTCACCTCCAGAGAAAGAACTGATAGAATCTGAATGCAGATTGAAGCATACTTTTTAAACTTTATTTTTCTTGGGATTTTTTTTGTTGGTCTGTGTTTTCTTTCACAACATGACTAATATAGAAATATTTTTTGCCTGACTGCACAGGTATGATTTATATCAAGTTGCTTGCCTTCTCAATGAAGGAGAGACGGAGGGAAAGAATTTGGAACTCAAAAATGTAAAAAATGCAGTTTAAAATTGTTTTTACATGTAATTAAAATATTAAAGACTTTAAATAAATTATTACATGTAATTGGAAAAAATAAAATATTTGAAAAATATAAATGTTTGTTGACTGCCCATCAAATGTAATTACCTGTTACATTGTACTATTTTACAAAGTTGTTGTGAAAATAAGATGAGATGTGTTTTTTAACAGTAAAGTAACTTGTAAATGTGAATCTGAGGTACAAATATAAATTATTATTAATAATAAAATAATCATAATTACTATTAGTTGTCTTTCATGTGTTTATACCTTGACCCCTTGTCTCCTTAATTAGGTTGTAAAATCCTTAAGCATAGAAATGCTATCTCATTCCTTTGTGTGTGTACCTGTTGTGGACCAAGATACTTTTTGAACTGGGGAGCTAGAGTTAACTCCCACATTCCCACAACATCACCCAGAATTGTTGTGAGCATAAAAACTATGGTGCAGACCTGGGACAATGCAAGTTGACTTTGCCCTCAGGTGTACTGATCTGACATCCAGTCCAGGACCATTTGGTCAAGAAGAATATAGAAGTGGTTTTTAGGGTTTTGGAAGGGAGATCTGGTGATCCCAGGGAACTTCCTTGTCAACTGCTTTTACTTTTCTTGCCACTGGTTTTTATAAAGTGTGTACATACATCTACACACACACATACACATATACATATATATACATGACCTCTATATACACGTATATAGGAATTGCTTATTAGAACTCCCAGTCCCTGAATGATCCATAGCATTATAAGAACAACTGAAAACAGGTCACTGGTCTATATAGCTCAAGGCATGGCATTAGACACAGTAGGTACTCAGTTTTAACTTTAATCAACGCATATTTTATTGAGCTGAATGTAATCCTGGTTTTGGCTCTTTCACTCCCAGGTGGTGATGACCTTCCTTCCCACTTAGACCTCACATAGCATTCATTTCTCACATTGTTGGAAAATAAAGTTTTGGGGGTGGCTAGGTGGCTCGGTGAATAGAGCACCAGCCCTGGAGTCAAGAGGACCTGAGTTCAAATCCAGACACTTAACATTTACTAAGCAGTATGACCTTGGGCAACCCACTTAACCCCAATTGCCCTGCCTTCCCCTCTCCAAAAGGCAAACAAAGAAACAAATAAATAAAAATAGAATATACAGTTTTGCGTTAGGTATATTTGTGAGTGTGTCATTCCCTACTAATAATAATATCTAACATTTATGTAGTCCCACAGCATCCCTCTGCTTTCTCCTTCAGCAGAATACCTCAACTTCTCCTTGAATTAGAAAATAGAGAGCCTTTTCTATGGGTGCTCTCTTTTCTCCTCCTATATATTTTAAAGACCCTAGTCATCAGGTCATCTGTGAAAGAAACAGAAGGTGTGAACTCTATCTCCTGTTGCTGACATAACAGGAAGGGCTTGGCTGAAACAGGAAGCCAATGCTATGTGTGTGTACATATATAAGAAAGCCCCAGAGAGAGACAGTCAGAATTTTCTCCTGACAAGATCCTGGTGGAAGAAGCTGTTCTGTTGGAGAGAGAGAATTTCTCTCAGTGAGCATCTGGAAGCTGAGCTGCTACTGCTGGACTGAGAACTGAGTCAGAATTTTCTTTGGACAAGAATCGTGGAGACTGAAGCTGCTGCCCCAAGGGAGGTTGAAGAGGAAAGCCCCTCTAGGCTAGAGAAAACTCCGACTACCAAGTGAAGTATTATAGAAAGAGAAGAGGACAAAGGACAGAACCCTGAGGGACATTTACAGAGAGCATGAATCTGGAAGAGAATCCAGCAAAAGAGAAGGCAAATATATATATTCTATATATTGTATATGTGTAAGTTATATGTATTTATGTGTATGTATATACATATGTGTATGTATGAATTGATAGTACATGTTGTCTTCCCCAGAGCATGTCAGGTTTTATGTATACACAAATGTACACACACATGCATTCATACATATATGAGAAATCTAGAAAACAAAAATGACAGTATGTCCTGCCATAAGCTCCAACAGGGCAAGGGTGGGGTGTCTCAAAGAATCTACCATGTTTGAGTCCAGGGGATTAATGGAAGTTGGGGAGAGTGTCTCTCTGTGCCCTATGAGTCATCTCAAAGCGGGAGGTGAGTAGGTTTGTAGAAGGGGGCATGGGCTTTGTTCTAGAGCCCCAAGTTTGCTCCATTCATTCATTCACTCATTTGAGGTAGTGGCAATCAGCACTTTGCCGTGGCTCTGGGAAAGGGACAGGCTGCGGCTTCTCACTGTCCTCTCACCCCTACCTACCCAACTGTACTCTTTCTCCTTCCCCCAAACTGGGGAAAGAAAGCAAAGTAGAGGAAAGTGGCAGAGATAGATGCAAGAGAGTGCTCAGTACCGCATCTCAGCAGGCCTCACGGAAACCCGGTGAAAGACTACAACTCCCATGAAGCATCACAGGTGGCGGTGCATGCGCCGAGGGCCCAGCTTTCCTGGTTGGGTCTGCTACATCTGCAGAGAATAGTGGAAGGGGATTTCCTTTCCTGCCCGCGGTTAGAATTGTGAGGTGAGGGGAAGGGGGCTTGTGGGCTAGGGGTTGGGGAGCGGAACTGGAGGGGGAGAGGCGGCGAGAGGTGGGAGGCGTGCGGAGTGGGGAGAGGGGCGTCCTGCGGCCCTGGCGACTGCATAGCTCATGGCGCGCGCGCTTCCTTTCTCCCCACCAGTGACCATGACCAAGCTGGCGCAGTGGGTGTCCACGCTGCTGGTGCTGATGCTCATCTGGCTGTGTCTGGTGCAGGACTTGCTCAACCTGGGATATAGTAAAAAGTTCCACGATGTGATATTATCCTTGCCCGTCTACCTCCTGGTCACCGCGGGCAGCTATACTCTGTGCTCCCTGGGCTTGGGCTTGGCCAGCTTCAATGACTGTGAGGACGCTGCCCAAGAACTGTTGGTGCAGATCCGGGAAGCCCAGGCTGACCTGGCTAGCAAGGGCCTCACCCTGTGATCCTCTTAGGCCCCCCCAAGCTTCCAGGTCCTCGGCTGCCTCCCACGAACCCAGCCCTGGGCCACCCGTAGGGCCCCTCTTCAGCTAAATTAAAAGAGTAAACGCTCCTTTTCTCTTTCCTTTGACGGCATTTCTGGGGCAAAGCAATGCGGCATCTAGGGGAGATTGAGGCATATGGACAGAGGTTGGGGAAACACTGGAGAAGAGGGGTCAGCTTGGGGAGAAAGGTGGGGAGGGAGAGAACACTGCAGAAGATGAAGGGTGGGAGAAAGAAGGGAAGAACCGAGAGGACACTGGCAGATGGAGGCTGGAAGGTGACACCAAGAAGGAGGGATGGAGAGGGGCAGAACTAGAAAAACTAATTTCCCAAGGTTGCTGCCTTGCTTAGACTGAAGGACACCAGGACTTGCTTGGCAGTCTGGTGAAGGCAATGGGCCCTTCTCAGAAAAATGTTCTAAACACATAAAGTAAAATACGGAAGATTGCAAAAGGAAACCCAGGGCTACTGAAAATTCAATATGTAATTTTTCCCCCTCCAAATTCACAAACCTTTCCCCGGGCTATAGATGTAGAATTACAAAAAATCTCAAAGGCCATCTAATCTAGTCCAAGCTCCTTATTTCACAAATGATGAGCAGGTCAAGTGTTGTACCCATTAAAAGCTGAAAGGCCCAAAGGAATGCTTCCAGTGACTTTTGCAAATCCTCTAGGGAGTATTTTGAGAAAATACAAGCAGGAATGGATGGGTGCAAGAATACTATGGATCCTTTGCAGCATTGAGGCATAATATATTAAACCATGGACCTTCCTGAGTTCATTCTCTCAATCACCAGAAGACCTCATAGCATAGTCCAAGTGGAATAAGATTCCCCTCTTTTAATTATTTTCCAGGATGGACTGTTAAATTACCCTCTGCAGTCTCCCTTACCCCATCAGATATCTCTTCATTCTTCGGGGAAGTCCTGAAGTCTAGCTTCATATCTAACTACTCTGGTCTTGGCCTTCCTCTTAAGACCTTCCTCTCCTCCTCAAACTTTCTAAAACCTTTCCTTAACTCTCAATTCTGATATTTCCACCCATCA
This sequence comes from Pseudochirops cupreus, assembly GCA_028627135.1. Lineage (NCBI taxonomy): Eukaryota > Metazoa > Chordata > Mammalia > Diprotodontia > Pseudocheiridae > Pseudochirops > Pseudochirops cupreus. The sequence goes on from CM053584.1 coordinate 130,639,945, forward strand.
CCCCCTTTCCTCGACTCTAAATAAATTCCTTATTTCCCAACCCAATTTGGTGGAACCATAGAGAACAGATTGAGGAGTGCAGAAGAAGGGTATGTATGTGACAGTTTATTATAAGGCACAGGATGAAACTAAATACTATCCCAACCCCACCTTAAAAAAATAATCTCTCCAAAAAATAAAAATGAAAATTCCTCCCAAATAAAAGCCCTAATTTTGGTCCCTCTGCATTCGAAGAAGTCCCTTCCTCTTCTGCTCCACCCCATTGTGGCTAAAAAGGTTGAGCAATGAGGTATAGCTGAAGAGTCTTTGGCAACAGGTTGGCACCAAGGTAACAGGTGAAAGTATAGATATGGTATACCCTCCACCATCCTTAGGTCTGAAGAAGGCTGTAGCTCTTTTCTTGAACCTGGCGGTACTGCCAGAAAAGCCCCAGGCGTATCAGGCTAGTGAGAATTCCTGGTATGTTGGGCACCTGGAAGGAAATAAGAAGTTGCAATAAAGTGGGGGCCTGGTTTCTCACTGTGTATACCCAATACTATCCCTACCCTAGCTCACCATAATGTAGAGGTCTCTAAGGTGGAAGCCATAGAGAGTCCAGGAGGCAGAAGCAAGGAGTGTAGTCACAGTGAGGGAGAACGACAGACATTGAGTGGACTTGGTCTGGATGATCTTGACCTGTGGGGAAGGATGTCATTAATGCCCTTTATACCCTCCCAAGAAGAAGGGCCATCACATCCTTCCCCCTTACTCTACTCAAGGTAGTACCTTCTCCCCAAACCTAGATAGATGGTGGGATCTCTCCCTCCCCAACCTACAGTATAACAGGTAGTAAAGGTCATAGGAATCAAATAACTTTAGAGATTGAAGAGCCCTTAGACTGGTCTGACTAGATCTAGTCTGACCAGTTTAGAGATCAGAAAACTGAAAGCTGGATAAAGGAAGGAACCTTGCTCCAAATCACAGGGGCTGACAATCCCATCATCCCTATTTCTGTGCTATTTCCTCCAGCGTCTCTCCCTTTCGGAAAGGAGAAGGCCAGCGCCCTAGTGTCTGTAACCCCTTCCTAACTCTCCCTCCCACACTGAACCCACCAGGTCAGCCAAGGGTGACAGGTACATGCTGATAGTGAAGATGCTGCAAAAAAGGCCCAGCTGCCTCAGCCGGGATGTCCAATCAGGCACCAGGAGGTGAAAGTAGCTATAGCCCAGGAGGAGAAGACCAAGCAGGGCAGCAGTTTGCAAGAGGACAGTACGCTGTGGGGGAAAGGAAGAACATAGTGATAGCAGTCCCAGCCAGTTACCCAAACCTCAGTAATCCCCAAGTTTTCTGCCCTTGTCATTGGTGAACTGCAGAAGGAATCATTCAGGAAGCCTCCAGATCTGATGGATGGGGAACACACACATATGCACCAGTAAAAAAAAAAGCCAACTAGACTGAGCCCTAGATAATTAGCATCTAGACACTTCCCCTCTTCCCATTTTTCATCTGCATCACCACAACCACCTAGTATATAGTCTTACAGATATTTAGGGGGTTAATAGATGCTAAATTGAATTGGATCAGTGTTGAGGAACTATGAAGCAATTCAATTAAACAATTCAATAATTGTGGAATACAGTTAGGGATCAAACCCCGAGGGGAGAGAAGAATATAATAAAGGAAGGCTTCCTGAAAGAAGGAAGCCCAGCTAAGATAGCCCTCCAGGAAAAGGTGGCAATCAATATTGGGACAAAGGAGAATTCGAAGAAATGTTGACATTGGCTGGTCGACGTGGCAATACTCCAGCAGGGCCTGAGAAGCTAAGGAATGGGGTTGGCTTCTCTACCTTTCGGGGACAATAGCGGAGATATGTCAGCATATAGAAAGTCTGGAGCAAGGCTCCCAGGGCGTTCACTGCGATGAGAGTCTTGTCTCCCTTGAGAAGCCCGTAACTCAGCCAGCTTAGGTTGCTGCAGGCAGGCAGACGATGGGTTGAGTCCCCAAGGAGTAAGAGAGAGAGAGAGAGAGAGGCTGCTTTAGTCTCAGTACCCCAGAAGCCAGCTGGAAGCCTTCCCTCCCTCTTTTCTCCCTTTCCTCCCCAAAGTCTTGCAAAGACCCGTCCCCTGCCAGCCTCACTTGACATCCGTAGTGAGAAAGGGCAAGAACTGAATATTGTTCACACTCCGGGTGGTCTGCATGTGCCGGAGGTCTGAGCTGTAAAGAGATGGAATGGTTAGGAAGGATGCTGGGGGCTGGGCCTCAGACCAGGGTGAGACCCTCCCCTTCTGGGACCTGCTGGGACTCAAACTTCACCTTCCAGGCCACTCATTGCTTCCCTGGGCTCCGCCCCCAAGCCCCTTGGCTCCTCCCCCTCCTCCTACACCAGACCCAGCGGAGCCCACCACGGCAAAGTTGTGATCGTGGACGTGGACTTGGACTTGAACTTGGGGCTGTAAGTTCCCGGACCTGGGGCCTCATCCCTGGCTTCATTTTCCCCCTCGGGGCCTTCTAGGCTCCAGCCCCAGCCCCGGTTCGGTTCTCACAGGCCGGTAAAAAACATGCAGAGAGTGAAAAGCACGCAAGCCCAGGAGAGGAGTGTGTCCAGAGAGGCAGCGGACTCCATCTCGGCCTCAGCCCGAGGCCTGAACTCTCAGGCCGGGCTCCCTGGTCCTCGGAGCCCCGCCCCCAGACCCAGGCCCCGCCCCCAGAAGAATCCTACGAAACCTTTGCCCTGCCCCTTTTCCGATAGCCGAGGTTGACTCGTTCCCCGCCCTGCGCATCCGGGACGTGCCCCGGCCGGCCGCGTCTTCTCCGCCTGCGCCAGCCTCTTCCCCTGCAGCTGGAGCTCCGGGAACACAGACTTCCCACAGTGCCTTGCACGGACATAGCAAGAGTTCCATAAATGTTTGTCGATCGATTTGACACCCACCTCGCCTTCCCTCCACCCACTCGTGGAATCACTTCCCTCAACACTTTGTACTGCCCCCCTCCCTCTGGGCATCCTGACCAGGAAGTGCCGACCTTTCAGGCCCCAGCACTGGGCTTCCCACGTGGCAGGTGTGCAGTAACACTAAAGGCTGACGTGCGCAGACTTCATCTCGTTTGATTTCTCACCACTGCCCTGGGAAGTGGATCTTCCAAGTGTTGTCCCCATTTTACAGAATATGTGAGAAGTGATGTAATATGCTGGTGGTCACACAGCTATTGTCAGATATATCTCAGTCTAGATCCCTTCGTCATGCCCCATGCTGAGATAGTTAAGTTAAAGGGGTGGGCCTTGGATCAATTAATCAGCATTTATTAGGTTCTTACTACATGCCAGGCACATGTGTGTGAGGTGCTTTGGAAGCTCTGTGTATAGAGTGCTAGGCCTGGGGTCGGGAAGACCCAAGTTCAAATGTGGCCTCAGATACTGGTTGTGTGACCCTGGGCAAGTCACTTAACCTCTGCCTTAGAGGCAGCTAGGTGGCTCAGTAGATAAAGACTAGATAAGGGCCTGGAGTCAGGAAGAACTGAATTCAGATGCAGCCTCAGATAGTTGTGTGAGCACAGATAAGTCACTTAACCTGTTGGACTTAAGTTACTGGAGCAGGAAAAGGTAAACCCTTCTGTTATCTTTTTTTTTTTTGGAGGGCAGTTGGGGTTAAGTGACTTGCTGGAAGTCACACTGGCTATTTAGTGTGTCAAGTGTCTGGGGCCAGATTTGAACTCAGGTCCTCCTGACTCCAGCTGTGCCACCTAGCCACTCCCATTCTGTTATCTCTGATGAGAAAATCCCACGGACAGTATTGGTGTGCTGTGCTATGGTCCACAGGGCCATGAAGAATCAGACAGACTGATCACTGATCGACTGAACCAGAGTGTGCCAAGCACTGTGCTAAGCACTGAGGACAAAGAGCAAAAAATGAAATAATTCTGGTCATTAAGGAGGTTACATTCTCTCCAGGAAGATAGGTATGTGTTAACTATTTATCAAATAAATATGGGGGAAGGGAATGAGCATTTATTAAGCACCTACTACATACCAATCACTGTGCTAAGTGCTTCACAAATCTGGTGTGTGTGTGTGTGTGTGTGTGTGTGTGTGTGTGTAGTAGGGAGGTAATCAGCATCAGCAGGATGGTATCAGCTGAGGAAGGAATCAGCAGCTGTAGGGACTAGGAAAGGCCTCCCATAGGAGTGGGCACTTGAGCTAACCCCTTGTAAAGGAATCTAAGGTATGTCGGTGAAGAGTATGTGCATTCCAGACATGGGGACAGCCATGACCCAAAACTTTGAGGCTGGAGACAGGAGTCTTAAGTGGGGGGGCGGGGAATAGTAAAGCCAATTTAGAGTGCTTTAAGGGGAGCAATGTGTAGGTAACAGGTTGGGGGTCCTATTGTATGTGGGGGGGGAAATCAGGAAAAGTTGTGTTGAAATCTTGGCTCTGACACATACTACTAGCCTTACAACTGTGGACTGATCCTGAGGCAACTAGGAACCGGAATGACAGATCATTTGCTGATCTATGATCTGCATAGGAGGAGTCCTACACCATACGATGGCATAACCTAAATCAATTAGAAAGCATGTATGAGGTACCGATGGTATGCAAGTGAGTTTGGAATTCTCCTTCCACCTCCCAGTCTTCGTAGTAGAGATGTGGAGTACTACCCACATACCATAGTGCTGGCGTTACCCCCATGCCCCAGCTGACTCACTCTTTCCCTGCCCAGACCAAGACCCCAGGCAGCTTGAGCACCTGAACCCAATAAATCCAAGGCTTCTGACCAACTATACCCTAGTATCTAAAGGAAAAGGGAGGAAGGACTAGGAAAAGTCTCTTTTATGCTTCAGGAGGACAATAGAGAAAACTGCCTCAGAAAAGGGCTAGGAATTCAGGAGGGGTGAGTCAAGGAGAGGGTGCTGGGCTCCCACTCTCCTGGAGAATGAAACAGGGGCTGGGGTATAGTAGAAGGACCAAGAGGCTGGACATCAAGCGCTTCTGGACTATGGATGGAAATACTACAATTGTAGAAGGTTGGAGCTGGAAGTATCCCAGTCCCCATCTTACAGAGGAGAAAATTTGAAATATGGCAGTAGGCAGGACAAATGGGAAGTAGCACTAACTTCTTTCTTAGCACTCATAAATGGATCAATCCTACATATAGAACTGAAGGGGGCCTTCAAGATCAGATGATCCAGTGGTGACAAAGAACTGGAAATTGAGGGGATGCCCATCAATTGGGGAGTAGCCAAATTAGTTGTAATATATGATTGTGATGGAATACTACTGTGCTGTAAGAAATGATGGGCTGGTGGATTTTAGAAAAAGCATGAAAAGATTTGCATGAAATAATGAAGAGTGAAATGAGCAGAACCAAGAGAACACTGGATACAGTAACAGCAATACCATTCAAAGCACTGCCTGAATTACTAAATTATTCTGATTATAAATACTCAAATCAACTAGAAAGGACCTTTGAAGGAAGATGCTATCCACCTCCAGAGAAAAAACTGATAAATCGAAGTTGTGTGTGTATGTATATGTATATATAGCACTACACAGACACATATAATCTGTATCAAATGGTGCCTTTCTCTAGTGTGGGGTGGGGAGGGAGGGAGACAATTCAGAATTTAAAATATAACAAGTAAAACAAATTTTAAAAACAAGATCAGACGACTCAGTTGCTTCCTTTTACAGCTGAGGCCCAGAGTGGTTGAGTGACTTTCCTATGACCATCAAGGTAGTAACAGACACAGCATCTGGACTCCAATCTCTCAATTCCAAATCCAGTGTCCTTTTCACTACACTATACTGTTCCCAGAAGAGAGTCTCCTAAACATTCAGGCAAGGGGAGAGGTGGTCCCATGTGGACACAGAAGTAGCCTGGCAGGGTCTCTGACCTGTGCACTGAGGGGGCAGAGGAAGTCCAAAAAATGTAACACACAATTTCATTCTGACAAAGAGCACTTGTGTAAAAACAACAACTTTAGTTGTAGAAATCTCTCCAGGGAGAGATTTTACATACAAATATATATACAATGGGCACTGCCCTTATATACAGCACATGTTGGGGCACTGCCCCTCCTTGCCTGCCTGGTATTGCTCTGAGATAGCCCCCTGAGGGGTGGTTCTGAATTAGGAGAGCCCAGGCTGTAACCTTCTTTTGCCAATATGGCATTACAGATGGAATTGTATGTGAGTGTGTAGGGAAGGCAGACCCTGAGTGCACACAATGTGCTTCCTTCTCCCCATCCTCCCCTTCCCACATGAAAAGCTCAGTTTCTCTTTCTACTCCTTTAGAGTTCCGTCTTGGGCACTCCTGGGTCTTCCACGGAGGGCATGGCCATTCCATGCCCAGGGTCCATCCATAAGCTCCCCACTTCTAAGAGGAACAGCTGCCCTTGGTTAATTTCAGGTTCTTGATCTTTGGCAAAACAGGAGGAATGAAGAGAGCTGTGTCCTCCCAACCATGGGGGCAGGGGACAAGTTGGCACTGCCAATCTTTCCTGGTACCCCTAATACTGACCGATGCCACAAGGGTGGCAGGTTTGTACTACGCTGGATGGAGTTCCTTGGGCAGAGGATTCCAGTTTTCTCCCTTGGAAAGGGGCTGTTACCCCTTCCTTCCCCAGCCAAGTTCTAGTCCTCAAAAGCTGGGTTTGATGCCCACCCTCAGGGGGTATGAAGCAGTATGAGGGGCAGAAGTAGCACAACCCAGGCAACTGGAAAGGTCCGAGGGGCAGCACTGTGTCCAACACTATGCAGGACCTGGACATTTGCATCATCTGGAAGGAAGGAAAGAATAAATCATAGATTCAGAGATCGTATGGTTCCTAGAAATGATCTAATTTGATCCCCTTATTTGACAGATGAGGGAAACTGAGGCATGGGAGAAGGAATATCCCTTTCCTGAGCAGGAAAGGCAGATCTGGAATTCAAATCCAGATCCTCTGACTCCAAATCCAGGGCTTTTTTCCACTAGATCAAATTGTCTCAGGGACTCCACTTTAGTGAGAAAGCATCCATCTACCATAGAGATGCTTGTCACATTGCTCTATCAGCTCTTATCACCAAACCCCAATGCAGTCATGACCACAAGGTCATGTCATGTGGTCATGTGTGAACCTCCCCAGTAACCGCTCCTATCTACCATTGTCCTCCCTCTTCTGCCCTGCCCCCTCCCCCTTTCTAGTTAGAGTCTGCTACCCACCTGCTGAAAAGTGATTCTCATTCTGTGATTTGGCATCCACCTGGGGGCTGTGAGCTGGAAGATATCAAGAGAGGAGAAGTGAGAGGGCAGACACAGCAACCTGGCAGACAGGAGTGGGGGCAGGGAACTGCCATTCTGAACAAGCTTGGCCCCAGGAGACTTCTATCCCCACGACCATTCTAGCTTCTATAGTCTAGAATCCCGGGGGGGGGGGGCGGGGAGGGGGAAGAATCTTTGACCTCGAGGTCACATATGGCCCTTCAGGTCCTCAAGTGCAGCCCTTTGAATCCAAACTTCACAGAACAAATCCTCTTAATAAAAGGATTTGTTCTATAAAACTTGGACCCAGCCAAAAAGCCTAGAAGGCCACACATTGCCTTGAGGCCACAGGTTCTTCACCCCTGATCTAGACTTTCAAATTTGGAGAACCATGTGGTTCAACCCCTTCATTTCAGAATTGAGTAAAGTGAGGTTCAGGGAGATTTGTATATGCCCAGTGTCTCACAGGCAGCTAAATAAACAACAGGATTCAAATCCAAGCCCCTTACTATAAATTCAATGCCTCTTTCCACTTTGCTTCCTGTCCTTAGGTCATGAGGCCCATCATGGTGTGATGCTGAGGGAGGGCCAGCAGAATTGACACAAATGGTCCATATACTCACTGATTTTGCCATCAACAGTCACTTTCAGTTTCAGACACTGGTCTCCATGGTGATGGATGGGTTTGGCTGCAAAAGACACCCATATTGTGGTCAGGAAGGGCCCCCCTCAAAGGAAAAATCCTGGTTCTACCCATTTGTCCTGTTTTTCTTAGCTCCTGGCTTTCTTAATGTTTCTAAGGAAATGCATTTCTAAGACTGTTGATGATACTTGGATGTTAATGGTTTCCTTAATGGAAGAAGGTGCCTGGGTATTAATGATCTGTATATGTCCTCCTGAGTCTCCAGCCTCACATCCTGGAAACCAACTTCCCAAATAAGGAAAAGTAGGGACGTATTAAATGTAACCTGCTGTAAAACTTTAAGGAGGTGGATCACTGAAACAAGAAGTGCTGTCAATCTCCCTAGCTGTCTCTCTGATCTGGCAAGGAGAAAAGGAAAGGAAATAGCAAGACTAAGCAAAGGCTCCCTAAGACATGTTAATGTATGTGTTGTGATTGGCTCCACCTGGGATTTAAATATCCACCTTGCTTTGTTGTGTGGGTGATATTATTTTTGTTTTCCTGTTTCGTGTGTACCTGACACCCTCGACTCACAAAAATGTTCCTTTGATCCATTGTAGTCTAAGGTGGGCAGAACAAGTTGCTCCTCTGGTACCAGTGTTTGGTTTAGGGAACCTCTGACCCCTGATGCCTGAAGAGTAGAGTCTGAGCAACTTTTGAAAAATTTAGCTCCAGGAGGTGGGCCTTGATGCTCGGTCCCTGGCCGCCCACCCCATTCCTATCCTAGTCAGAGTACCATGTGCTCTAGCCAAGCCAAGCCATCCCTCCTCCCCAGAGCTCTTCCTGATTGTCTACACCACCAGTTCTCAACCTGTGGGTTGCGACCCCTTTGGGGGTGGAATGACCCTTTCACAGGGGTCACAGGGGTCACCTAAGACCATCGGAAAACATATATTTCCGATGGTCTTAGGAACTGAGACACCACTCTTCTATCCATCTCCAGGTAGGTTGGCCCACATGCAGATATGCCCACATACAAGTATTAAAGGGCTGCGACATTAGGAAGGTTGAGAACCACTGGTCTACACTATGCTCACCCCTCACCCAACATGCCCATTGACTCACAAATATAGTAGTAGCTGTGCCCCTCTTTGAACTCCTTTCCTAGGGTAAAGGGGGTAAAACGTTGGAACTTCTCAGATAGCTTCTCAGGACCATGCCGGGCATTGGGCTGGTTACATTGCCATCGCACTTGTTCCTTGGATTGTGGCTGGCACAGTTGGTATTCCTCATGATCCACCAGATACAGCGTATAACGCTCCATGGCATCTGGGGCCACAGACTCATCCTCATAATGTGGACAGATGATGTCTAAGTAATCATTCAGTCGGACATGGACCGTGTAGTCTTCACTCTGAAATCTGCACATGGAGCAGAGGAAAAGAAAAGGAGGGGAGAGTCAGCTTGAAGCCAACAGCAAAACTGTTGGGTTCAAAGCATCTTTATTAGCCACACGGTCCAATCTATGACCATTCCTCAAAGAATTCCTTCTACAACACACCCAACAAGTGGACATCCAACCTCAGCCTCAAGACCTCCAGGGGGAGGGAAAGCATTGTGATTTTATATATCATTTCATTATCATTGAACTTTAAAATTTTATCTATCACGTTATTTTAGCTCTACTATCTGTTAAATGCTTTCTCCACAGTTTTATACCAAGTCCCGGAAGATCTCACCAAGAAAGCTCTAAATGCTGATTTTGTACCCTAAATCTCATCATGAAAGTGCTAAATGCTACTGTCATCCCTTGAATATCTCTCCATTAAATTCCCAAATATCAACCTGTCAATATTGTTGTGGTGTTCAGTTGTATCTAAACTCTTTGTATCCCTATTTGGCATTTTCTTGGCGAACATACTGGAATGGTTTGCTATTATTTCCTTTTCCAGTTCATTTTACAGATGAGGAACTGAGGCAAACAGGGTTAAGTGACTTGCCCACGGTCACACAGCTAGTAAGTATCTGAGGCTGGATTTGAACTCACCAAGATGAGTCTTCCAGACTCTAGGCCCCACACTCTATCCACCATGCCACCTAGCTGTACCTTCAATAACTCTCTACACAACCCTCCCAGTATAGGGATTCTTAACGTTGGATTCATGAGCTTCTGTTTTTAATATTTTGATAACTGTATATCAATACAACTGACTTACTTTGCAGTATCATATATTCTACTTCATGCATTTGAAATTATTATTCCTACAGGGGATCCATAAAGTTGGCCAGACTACCAAAGGAGTCCAAAACACCAAAAAGATCAAGCTTTCTCCCTAACCTCCTTTCTATTCCCCATCAGCTTTCAAATCTTCCCCAAAATCTACACTAATATTTGTCCGTCCATCCTACTGATAAGACACCCATTAGCTTCATTCCATGCACTGTTCTTCTGTCTGATACGTAGAAAGATGGATAGGAAAGAGAAAAGAGAGAGAGGGAGAGAGGGAAGGAGAAAGAAAGGGAGGAAGAGGAGAGGAAGAGAAAGGAGAGAGAAAGAGAGAGAGAGGAGAGGAAAGAGAGAGAGGGAGAGAGGGAAGGAGAAAGAAAAGGAGGAAGAGGAGATGAAGAGAAAGGAGAGAGAAAGAGAGAGAGAGAGGGGAGAGGAAAGAGGAGACAGATTGTTTAGTTATGTGGACCAATGATACCCTGAAATCCTTATGATACACCTACAAATATGAAATAACTACAAGGCTAGTTTCTTCCAGTTGGTCCCTGAATCTCCCCAAGTGCTCTAGTGTGATTGAAGCCCTGTCTCTGGTTCAGTTCTAATCCCCCAAATGTCTACCTGACCCATCAAATAAGGCTCCTTCACCAATACCCCTCGTCCTCCCAACTCTGTCTCAGATCTGTCTTTCTCAGCCTTTTCAGTCTACACCATCTCCCCAAATCATCTTCACCAACTCACCCTGCTATCTCAAAAGCTCTTCAAAGTCATTTAAATCTATGGTATCTCATTCCCACACCTCTCCTTTCTTCCTTCTCTAGCTCTTTTCCAAAATTCCTCCCAATCAATCCTTCCCACCCACAACTCTCCAAAATTTCCTAATCCTGTAAACCCTAGTTCCTGAAATCCATACTTTTAACTCCCAGAGAATTCCAGAAATGCTGGAGTTCTCTGATTAGCTGCAGCCCCCTCTGCTTCCTTCCAAGGAAGAAAAGGTCTCTCTATCTCCCCTCTCCCCCTCCTCACATTTGCCCCCAGGCTTTACAGGCTCCAGCCTGACTGCCCACTTGCCCCTCCTTCCACAGATCCAGACACCTGGCTCCAGGCCAGGTGGGTCCCAGTAGGAAGAGTAGCCACCTCAAACTGATCAGCTTTCCAAATGTTCTCAGCCACCACCAGAACTGGAGAAGGGGCAGTAGCCTTGCCTGCCCACTTGATCAAAATCAATGCCTGGGGAGCATCAGGGGGATTGGGCCAGGGCTTGCCAAAGAGATTTAAGTGGGCACCAGATGCCTGTCACATGGAGCACTGGTGCACAGCACCACCCAACACCCAGGACCAGGCATGAGCTTGTCCAGCAGGGCCATGCCTGCAACCAGACTGGGCATTCCCAGGCCCTTCCCCCACCTCAGGGAAGAAAGAGAGAGAGAGGCTTTTAAAATTCCTCTCTAGAGAGATAAACATAGAAGCCATTTCAGAACAGGTATTTCAGCTCTGGGGCTGGCGTCTCTCTCCCTCTCCCCATGACAAGCACTGACTCACTCCCTCACCGCCTCCACCACTAGCCCCAGCCCCAGCGCCCCCCAGAGCCTGTGAGATGTGCCAAGGTGGCTGTTCTCTGCTTAAGAACTCTGCTTGTAGTCAAAGTGTCCATACATCCTTGGGAAGCCCCAAGAGCAAAGGGACAAGCCTGTGTAAGCTTGCACAGCAGGGCCTCAGTCCCCTGCCCAAAGCCAGAGAAGCATGTGCCCACTTCAGATCAAAGCTTTGCTTCCTTCCAACACTGCTCCTGCCAGTAGGCTTGGAGACCGTTGCCCACTGCCATTAATCACCAATAGAAGCCTCTTGATTATCCATCTCTCATAAATATCTCAACTTGTTCCCAGCTGGGCTCAGCCTCAATACCAACCTACTCTCACTTCCTCTGGGCCCATTTTCTGATCTAGAATCGCGTTAAATATATTTGATCTTGTGGGTGAGATGGGCAGGGGCTGACACTTGGCTTGAATGGGGCACCCCTCACTCACTCTCCCTGGATTGGGAAAGTCTCTGATTTCACTATTACTCTCCTTCTGGGAAGTGGGGGAGGAGAAAGAGGGGAGGTTGGCAAGGAAGAGGCTCCTTCCTGAAAGAGAGGAAACCTGGGAACTTGGGAACGGAAAAGCCAGGGCTCCCCCCCTCCTTGCTAATGGTTTCCTGCTCCCCCTCCCCCCAGCACCTGGCACTGGGCATAAACAAGGATTTTGTACTCTCCCACTGTGGCAAGACCAGGTCAGGAGAGTAAATCCTGGGAAACGAATGAGGGAAAGGGCAGGTTCAGCAAGTGGCCCTGGGTAAGAGAGCACTGCACTTCTGGGATGACAACAGGCTGGGGACCTCCCTCCTCCCAGTAATACAGGATTGGAGGAAACAGGTTATGTTGAAGGGCATGGAATTTAAAGCACAGGCCAGATTCTAGGGACAGTAGCCCCAGTCTATACCCATTTCTCTGTTCCCTGCCCTCCACCTTTCCAATACTCCTCCCAAAACAGTTTCCACAATTTGTAAGGACTCTCAGGCAGAAACAAAGGAGCTGACACTGTCTCCTGTTCCTCCCAGTACCATTTGCCTCCTAGCTTCAAACCAGTCCAGAGAAAAATTAACTCCTTCCCACCCTCCCTTTTAAGTCTTTCCTGATATTAGCGCCCATGTCTTTCCCTCCCTCCTTCATCTGTGCCCTTCAGCAACCTCTCTTCTCAGATGTTCTCCCTGGTACTAACTCTGCAAAACAAGTGCCTGCCAATCTTTGGCCAAGGCGAATCCAATGTATACCACTCACACCCCATTTCAGGTCTCAGTAGATGGTATATGCTCCATTTTGGCCACAGTCCCAGCCCACCCAGAGCAGAGAACACTTTATTCTATGACAACAAACTGATTTGTGCCAGGTTCCAGGGAAAGCATCTAAATTACACGTAAGAAAGGACTCTGGGAGTATTTATCTACAGGGTCCAAAAGTACTATCCACGCACAGAACAAGGGGATTGGGCATGAGGGTTATCATTGCACAAGGAGCATTTGTGACTGTTAGGCAATTGGGGGGGTAGGAATGAGGGGGTGCCTAGGACCCTACAGTCACTGGCTTTATAAAGTCTGGAGGGTATTCAAAGGCTATGGGAAATGAACAGGAAAAGTCAGGTTATGGAGGGCGGGAGGAAGGGTGAGAGCGAGACTCCCTTAAGGGGTATAAGAGAAGGGGAAGGGTTCACAAAATTATGCTTCTAACAAAACTCTCCGAAACGGGAAAAGCAGCTGTGGATTCTCTGCAGTTGCAACTGCCTGGGCAATGTCAGTTAAGGTGCCCAAGTACCAGGGCTTAGGGAAGGCTGGGGAAGCTTACTTGGGGTTTGAGCTGTTCCAGAAGACGGTGTGTCTGTCGGCGGAGGCCAAACTGCAACATAAGCCCAAGAGCGGAACCCACAGTAACTCCATAACGTGGCGCCTAGCCGGGCCGGGCCGTGCCACACTGGGCCAGGTCGGGTTGAGTACGGAGACAGAGAGTGTGGGGAAATCTCTAATAGTCTCCCGAGCTTCAGTTCTTTTCTGTGGCTGCAGTCCAGGAACGCTCTAACAACTCTGGCCCCTTAGCCCCACGGCTCCGCCTTTTGGGGCCGACACCGCCCCAGACACCCCGCCCCGCCCCGCGCTCCTGGCCCAGGGGGGTAGGCAAGGGAGAAACCTGAGGAGTGGAGCCCGCGAGCGCGTGTGTGTGTGTGTGTGTGTGTGTGTGTGTGTGTGTGAGAGAGAGAGAGAGAGAGAGAGAGAGAGAGAGAGAGAGAGAGAGAGAGAGAGAGAGAGAGAGAGAGAGAGAGAGAGAGAGAGAGAGAGAGAGAGAGAGAGAGAGAGAGAGAGAGAGAGAGAAACGGAGAGAGACAGAGACAGAGAGAGGAGCTTGAACACTTCTATGTCTGTGCTTGTGTCAGGGGACGGGGGATCTGCTTACGCCGACGTCCTGGACAACTTTGTATTGTGACTGGCTCTAGATGTGATATGTAATAAATGACAACTCCAGAGCTCTTAGGTTTGGTAAAGTGCTCCTTCCCACATCCCTCCCCCCTTCCCTCTTTACCTCCCTTTCCCTTTCTCTCCCCTCCCCCCAGTCCCGGACTCTGCCCGAGTTACTGCTCCTCTCGGCTCCTCTCACACCAGGCTGTTTGTTTTTGTTAGGTTTGTCAATATTGGCTTTGTGTAAGGGATTGTGTCATCCCAGAAATGCCGGGAATTGTGTGTGTGTGTACCTAATGTGTGTGATCATGAACGAGAATATATATGTGTGATCATTTTCTTCGATGTCAGTCATAAGCATTAATTAAGCGCCTATTACGTACCAGGCACTTCGCTAAGCGCTGAATGTGAATTCCTGTGTGGATGTGAATGTTTGCTTCACTGCAATAGTGACTGCTAACTTGAGAGTGCTTGTGTGTGTGTGTGTGTGTGTGTGTGACTGTGCTTCTGGAGTGTGGTCTTGGGTGTACTCATGTATGTGTGTATTTATGTGTTAATGTTTGACTTGCAGTTGTGTTAATTTCGTATGTGCTTGTGAATGTGTATGCTCATAGATTATGAAAGTAAAGGTACTATATATGATGGAGATAAGTGCTTGTGAGTGAATGTAGAGGGGAATGTGTAAGAGCTGTGACTAGAGGAATCTAGAGGTTAATGGTAATGCAGGTGTAATGTTGTTTGTGTGTTCTATTACTGAGGAATGTATCGTACACATTTATGTGTACCTAAACTCTGTGGGTGACTTCGTATCTGTGTGTGGTCCCATGAGTCTCTCTCTTGGTGTCCGGCGCCTTCCTCCCTCTGTGGCTCTAAACCAACTCCATCCTGAGTCTGCTCTCCCCGTGTTAGAGGGAAAAGGTGTGAGTGTGTGTGCACATTTTGTTTACTCCTAAGTCACAGTCACGGGGCCAGATCTGTCTCGCTCCCCGCTCCCCGCCGGGACCGAGCGCTCACAGAGTGTCAGCGTGGGGCCCGCACGTGGGCCTGCCTGTCTGCGTGTCCTGGAGGGAGAGACTAGACGATGGGGCGTCCGAGGCTGTAACCCCATCCCGTTCCCCCCCGCCCCTTCCCACTCGACTCTAGGGCCCTTGCAATCTCATCCACCCCCTTTTACGGCCAGCCTGGCCGCTGCCTCTGTAATTACGCCTTTGGGACCGGACGCGGAGGCCGAGTCCAGCGTTGAGGAGGGGGCAGGGAAGGGCCACGACCCTTCTCCCAGTCGGGGCGGGAGGCGCAGGTATCCGGACCCAGAAACTAGAGCTGAGTCTGATCCCAAACTACCCACGCCCACTTCTCCTGACACAGACCAGTCTCTCCCCCCCCCCCCTTCCCCCTTCCTTGGGCTCCAGCTTCGCTTCGTTGTTTACCTCGTGGCGAGTCTGGGGCAGCGACCCTGCCCTTCCAGGTGCCCGGGGCCAAAGTCTCCTTGAGTGACGCGGGCTTTTGGTTCGTGGGACCAGGCACGCACGAGGGCGGGGCAAGCGGACTCAGGTTCTCTCTCCACGGTCTTCTGTTCTTTCCTCACTCCCTGCAGCCCTATTTCTCTGACTCGGGATGCCCTGATTACGAGGGAGGGAGAAAAGAAGGAGCGGAGTCGGGGAAGGGGGTGGTGGTGATGTGTGAGGTCCTCGGGCTCCGCTGCTCCATGCTTGGCATTCGTTTGGGCTTGTCTTGGCTCTGTTGGGCCAAACCGGCTCCTCTCCTAGCCAATGCATATTGCCGAAAGCGGTTGGGGTGGAGGGAAAAACTGGTAATTCTGAGGGTCTGGGGATGCTCCCCCTTTCTGCTCCCTGTGGAGGCTGCAAGAGAACCCTGATGTAATTGTGCAGAGGTACAGCTCACAAGAAGGGCTGGTCTGCACTGGGGGTCTTCACATACCCACCTCCCGCCCACTCATGCCTGAACCCAGGCTATTCCTGGAGGACAGAGAGGCACTTTGATGGGAAGATTGGCAGCTAGAGAAACACAGCAGGGAGACCAGCCAAGTGAGAAGCTGAGAGCAAGACAGATGGAGACATGGGCGGAGCGTCCCTCCCTGCGCCCCTGGCCATCACCCTAGCTGCCGCCACCCAGCCCGCTGTCTTTCACCGCAGTGACCTCTCACCACAATGACGTGGGCAGCGCCCATAAGCTGCCTCCCCCTCTCCCCGGGCTAAGGTTTA
>CM053584.1:130656313-130669031 GCA_028627135.1 Pseudochirops cupreus
ATGTCTGGTCTATTGAACTTCCCAATGAACGGGGGACAGACAGCTAGACCTGGCATGAGAAGTTGCCAGCCTGGTGCAGACAGGACTTCCTGGGTTGCTGCTCCCTTGCCCTAGGGCCCTGTGGTTTTAGGGTGGTGAAGACACGAGCTGAAAGGCTCTGAGGCACCATCTAAAATACCTCAATACCCCCTGGGCAGCACTGGTCATTAGGGCGGAACAGTGGAGTGTACCAATTCCATGCCTGTGAGAAGTAGGTGAAGTGGAGTGTGCCCACCTTGCCATTCAGCAAAGCTCAAGAGCTCCTGTCTTCTCAGTCTAGACTAGGGTCCTCCAATCAGATCCACCTTCAACTTTTGGAATTTTAGAGTTGAACAGGATATTAAGTTCAATTCACCAAGTACTTATCCAGTCCCTACTATATGTCTAATATTGGGCTGAAAAACTCTTCCCTGTTATGTACCCTAGATTTTGCTATTTTTTTGTTTCTTTGACCTCTTCGGCTCAGAAGCTTTCCTGGTCTTGCCTTCCATTGCCCCTAATACCTTATCGGTGCTGCTCTATCACCAAGTTTTCCTCCTGCTCAGGTCACACCTGCAACTAAGCAGGCTAGGTTCCCTAGGGGATCAAGGGCACAGTGCCAGGCAGCCAAAGGTGCCAGAACCCAGGATCAATTGCTCCTTTGTCTCTCTAAGTTGCTGACCTCCTCCTTCACTCTCACTTCTGCTCACAGGCCACACCCCAGGTGGGAAGGGGAAGGGACCCTCTGTAGGGCCCCCTGAGTTCCTAGAAGTTTTGGAGACTGGAAAAATATTGATGAGAACCCAGTCTAGTTTCTTAAAGGTATGTAAATAATCTCTTTCCTCCCTTTCTACCTACCTACCTACTCAGTGCTTAAGGAAGGAGAAACCAAGGAGAGTGAACTAAATTCCAACCCTGAACACTTGAGAAGCTACCAATCTTAGCTTCTCCTAAGACTGTGTGATCCAGGAGAAAGAAAATGAAATTAGAAGTCGGTCATAGAATCTTAGGATTTTGAAACATGAAAGAATACTTTTTGATGACACCCTTTACGTCAGTAAACCTGATCTCTTTCACCATTACAAAATTTTGTGGCATAGAAGTCCTCAGGTACCATAAAAACCAATCCCCTTATTGCTCAAAACAGGAGACAGAGAAGAAAAATGAATCTTTCAGGGGGAGAGAGCAAGTTATTGGCAATCAGGACTAGAACTCAGGTCTCCCAATCTCAGTCTTGTGTTCTTTCTTCCAGACTGTGCTGTTTGTTCTACCGATGATAAACAGAGGAATCACTCCTTGATCAGGAGAAGTGATTGTCCCTTGCCCCTCCTCCCCAGATGAAATTTCCCCAGAGAAAAAGATCAAGATGTTGAGGGAAGTTGAAACTTCTATAAATATAAGGATTTGTTAAAGTTTAGCCTGGAGAAGAAAAGACAGGTGGAATATGATAGCTAACTTCAAGTATTCAAAGAGCTGTCAAATGGAACTGGGATTAGATGTATTAATTATTGGCCTCATCTGAGAGAGTTAGGTTCAATGGATAGAACTTGCAAGGAAGCATATTTTTACTCAGTATGAGGAAGAAATTTCCAACAATTAAAACTGCCCAGCAGTGGAATATTTTGACTTGGAAGGTAGTATTCTGCACACCATATCCTTATTATGAAGTTTAAGATTACATTTGTTTCTAGGTCCCTGTAACAATATTGACTCACACTGAGTTCTTTCTGACAGAATTTTCTGCTTCACTGTGTGCTTTTTCCTCCTCCTGCTCCCATCCACCCCTCCTGAAGTCTTGCAGTCTTGTGCTCAATGTAGTTGATTTTTTGAACCCTCAGTTCAGGACTTTACTTTGTTCTCTTAAATTTCATCTCATTACCTTTGCCTTATTGTTCTAGTCCAATGGGAAAACTTCAGGCCCCTCTTCAAGACCTAGGGGGGCCCCAGGTTCCCCACCCCTGTTCTAATCTGTTAAGACATTTTTCTGGAATACTGACTCTGCCCAATTTTATATCATCTCTAAATTAGATATGTATGCCATCTATATCTTTATCTTCAGCTTTGGTAAAAATGTTGATTAGATGGGACTGAAGACAGAACTGGACTCATACCATAGAGAACTCCCTCCAGGTTATTGATTCATTAAAGCATTACTCTCTTCGTCTGGTCATTCTACCAGCAGTTGATCCACCTTTCTAAACTTTCATCCACCCTGTGTCTCTCCATCTTGCCCGGAAGAATGTTGTGAGACTTTGTCAAGTGATTTTTGTACTTAGCACTGCATTTAATGAGGCCTGTTCCAGGCTGTGGATTCCATGGGTCCTCCTTTGTAAGTGTTCTGAAAGTCAGTTCCTCTGAGTCTCCCCTTCCAGTGCCCCAAACATTTTCTCTCTGTCTCTGTCTCTCTGTCTCTGTCTGTTCCTCTCTCTTTTTCTCTCATACACACACACACACACACACTGATTTTTTTTAATCTTCAGTTTCTTTTTTTAGACTAAGAAGAGAGTTTGAAATAATAGTCAACACACTGAAAAAACGTTGAGGGACCAGAAAGGTCTTAGGGATTGGGTTCCATTCTTGGCAAGGAGTTATTGTTAGTCTCCTGCTCTCCCAAAGTATCAAAGTATCTGCACTGGTTGTGTATGAATGAAGAGCTACAACATTTTTCCAGGGAGGACATTCTGCTTACGAGAATTGAGAAAAATTTCAGTCGAAGAAGTCAGGGAAGAAGAATGAGTATGTCTGTGTTTCTGATGTATGTAGAGATATAAAAAGTATGTTATAGAGAGAACTAGGGAGATCCAGAGATGGAGTATGATAAAGACTATAGAGACGGAGAATATGCTTCATGTAGAGACAGAAATGTGGAAGGGGATGGAGGCTATCCATGCCTGCCTGGCACCCTGCTGCACTTGGCCACTCTCATTCCTTTTGCATCCTTCCCCTTTCCCCACTACTTAAAAACCTGATCTCTATAGAAACGACAGTCTTGTGGAGAGCAGGTAGTGGGAGGAAGGAGGGGAAAGGAGGGGCAGCAGTTGCCTATTGCTGTACCATGAGGGGGGGAGCAGCAGGCAATGTGATGCCTCCTCCTCACACAGCTAGTTTCTTCCCCATGCCAAAGAAAGAAGACAAGCCACCCAATCAAACTCCTAGTTCTCTCTGGGACTGGTTGCGGGTGTCTCTGGGAAGAAAGGAGGAAAGGAGGCTTGGAGTCAGATAACAGGAATGAGAGGCCCTGGGTACTGCCCACCACCCTCAGTCTGAATTTGGTATCAAATATCATCAAAGCCCTCTCTTCCATCTTTGCAGTGGCAGGGGACTGTGTGTAGAACACTGAACATACTGTCAGACTCAGTTTTAATGAGTTAGTTTTCTCCCCCTCTTTCTTTTTTATTCATTGCTACAAGGGCAATTTCCCATTATTCACTGGCTATGGGAAAGACATTTTTGAAAATTTCTAAAGAGAAAATATAATAATAAATGTTTTTAAAGTCATCAGCACCACAAACCATGTCCCCAGTATCCCTGTGGCAGAAATTATAATTATGCTTATACTTACAGGTACCTTTGTTGTTCAGTTGTTTCAGTCATGTCCAATTCTGTATGACCCTATTTGAAGTTTTCTTGGCAAAAATACTGGAATGGTTTGCCCCTTCTTTTCCAGTTCATTTTACAGATGAGAAAACTGAGGCCAATGGGGTTAAGTGACTGGCCCAGGGTCATACAGCTAGTAAGTGTCTGAGGCCAGATTTGAAATCAGATCGATGACTCTTCCTGACTTCAGGCTTGAGGTTCTATCCACTGTCCCACCTAGCTGCCCCACTTATGGTACCTAGGCACAATTATTAGAGATTAATTTTATTATCTACCTTGGGAACTATGGGGTGTTTAGGGCTGTTTCTAGGATGTGTGTGTGTGTGTGTTTGTGTGTGTGTATGTATGTGTGTGTTTGTGTGTGTGTATGTATGTGTGTGTGTGTGTGAGAGAGAGAGAGAGACAGACAGACCCAGACAAACAGACAGAGACAGAGAGATGTGAAAGAAATTTAGGATTTTTGTTAAAGCTCTTAGTCTTAGGTTCACCAACTAACTTCTTATGTGACCTTGGATAAATCATTCCCCTTTCCTATCTCTAAAATTCAGTTTTCTCAGCTGTAAATTGAGGGGTTAAAATAGATGATCTCTTAAGTCTCTTCTAGCTTTGATTGCTTGAAATAAGACATTTCTGAGCTCCACAACCCCCAGGTAGAAGGTTGGTTGGACGAATAACTTTAGTGGAGACTCAATCTAGACCAAGGAAAAGCTTAGAACCAGCATTCAGCTGTCTAGGGGCTCAGTAAAGGAGTGTGTTTTTTTTTTCCCCTTTTTGGAGAGGGAAATCAGGGCAATTGGGGTTAAATGACTTGCCCAAGGCCACTCACATGGCTAGTACATGTTATGCATCTGAGGCAGTATTTGAACTCAGGTCCTCCTGACTCCTGGGCAGGTGCTCTATTTACTGTGTGACCTAGCTGCCTGGAACAAGTTTCTTAAAAGACCTGTAGAGGCAGCCCTGGGCTGACTTTGCAGGGAACTTGGTTAGGAGGTATCCTCAAGGGATGGCTCTCAAAGAATGACCCAAAGATACCCAGTTTTTAGAGCACCCAGGATGCCTTTGAGGAGAGACAATGAGGATCCTGAGAATAATGACAAAAATTACACTAATATAATGTTTTATGGTAACACAGTGTGGTCTTTTCTCATCTCTTGTACATCATTGCCTTGTATGCTTTGGCATAGGCTTTCTCCTATGTCTGGGACTCATTCCCTTCTCATCTCAGAGCAGAACACCTTGCTTCCTTCAGAACTAAACTTACCTTCTACACAAAACCTTTCCTAATGCCCTCCCTCCTTAAATTACCCTATATTGGGGGTCTCTGACCAACCTCCCAGTCCAGGATATAATCCCATGAAGTAAAAGGCATATTGAGGGGGTGTTAAGCTGAGTATAAAGACTTGTATAAACCCTATATCCCTTTATAAAGAGTGAAAATGTCCTTGATTGAATTGCAATGGGCAACTACCATTAGCAAATTGAAGACTGGCCACACCCCTGGTCACACTTTAAAAGCTAGCTTGCCAACAAACTCTGTAGGCCAGAAACCAGCAGTGGAGGAAGAGCCTAATCTAACCCTTAGGAAGGAATCAAATTTAACTTCTTGTTGAGGAAAAGGGAGGATATCACTCTCTCTCCCAATGATGCTGGTGCTTTTCAGTGGAGCTAGTCTACCAGTAGGACATACAGAATCTGTAAAAGGTAAATTTTGAAATTCTCAGTCTCCAGAAAGAAAGGGACACAGGAAAAAATCAAGACAGAAAGCAGTTTCAAGGAATGATACCTCTGACAGCAGAAAAGAGAGCTTACTGTGGATTTAAGAAAAAAAATTAGCCTTGACAGTCAATACTTGAGCTATGAAGAGAAGAAGATCTAGGGAGCATACTTTTACCTAGTAGGGAACATCTTGAGAACTCCATAGAGAGAAAAGATACTGAGGCTCTGTACTTCCAGAGGTATGAGTTGTTTTAGCAACATGTGTTCCCCATGTGTGTCTCATTACCATTGTACTTGGTGTTTTTTCCCTCTCTTCCCATTGATGATGTCTGTATTTGTGGGAGAGTGTACTTCATGTTATGGAAGAAATGTTTTGTAGCCACTCTTCTTACTATGTCATCTTAGTAAATGCTTTGCTTTAAGTTCATGTATCTGCTGGCTGATTGTTAAAGGTAAGCTCACTGATGGGGGCTTGTGAGCTGTGGTAGTGTACAGCTATAGTAGGAATCTCTGATACTCACAAAGTACCTTGAAACTTCTGGGTAGTTCATCTATGGAAACCCAACCTTCAAACTCATGGCTGTCAAACTGATGAAGTAGCTCAAGGGGGTGGGGTGGGTCTATACTTATATTTATTTTGTACTTATTCTCTCTCTCTTCTATCTATCTATCTATCTATGTTGTCTTCTCAGAGAGAGATATCTTAACAGCAGAGAACATTTTTTTCTTGGTATTCTGAGTATCTAGCACAATGTGGGAGATGAATAAATGCTTGTTGATTGATTTCAAGAATTATCATAGCTCTATGTGACCTTAGACAAGTCACTTAGGGTCATAAGATTAAAGATTTAAAGTTAGAAGCAAGCATTATTGTCTGTAGCAGAAATACTTAACCTGGGATCTGTAAATTTAAAAAAATTAGAACTGTATTTCTGTTTTGTGGGGAGGCAATTGGGGTTAAGTGACTTGCCCAGGATCACACAGTAAGTATCTGAGGCTAGATTTCAACTCAGGTCCTCCTGATTTTAGGACCAGTGCTCTGTCCCCTGAGCCATCTAACTGCCCCTATTTTATTTTAGTATTTGTATTTTAGTATAATTGGCTTCCTATATAACCTTATGCATTTAAAAACATTATTCTGAGAAGGGGCCCACAAGCTTCACCCAGATGCCAAAGGAGTCCATGACACAATGGTTAAGAACCCCTGGTCTCTAGTGTATAGCATTACAGCTTGAGAGGTCATATAATCCAGTCCTTTCATTTACAGGTGAGAAATGAGCCTAGAGAGGTGAAGATAGAGGATAGATTAGAGTTAGTAAGTCAAATATCCAAGACCCAAGACCATAGCGTTTGACTCCAAATCCAGCGTTCTTTAAACTATACCATACTTCCAGTTTGTGGGACCAGAACATCTAGTTAAGTCAAGTCAACAATGATTTATTAAGGGCTTACTATGTGCTAGGCACTGAATTAAGAGACTAAGAAAGGCCTAAAATAGTCCTTGATCTCAAGGTCACAGGCTAATGGGGAAGACAACCTACAAACTACCATGTACCAGAAAGATGTATACAAGGTAATGTAATCTAAGAGGTGATAATATAGGAGGTAAGGCAAGAAGATTAAGAAGCCCTAGGAAAGACTTCTTGCAGGAAGTTGGACTTTTGCTGAGACCTGAAAGGAGCCTGGGAAGCCAGGAGATGGAAATGATGAAGGAGAGAGTTCCAGCCATGAAGGATAGCCAGTAAAAATCCTGGAGTTAGTTTCCTTAGAGGAACAATAGCAAAGAGATCAGTGCTGTTAGATTGCAAAGGTACTCGAGGGGAGTAAAGTATGTGTAATGAGACTGGAGAAAGTGTGAAGAGGTCAAGTTATGAAGAACTTTAAAAGCCAAATAGAGGATTTTATACTTGATTGTGGAAATAATAGGGAACCATGGGAATTTATTGAATGGGAGAGTGACATGGTCAGACTTGCCCTTTAGGAAGATCAGTCTGACATATGAGTGGAGGGTAGACTGTGGTGGCCGGGGAGAGACTTAGGGCAAGGAAACCAACCAGCAGGCCATTGCAATAGTCAAGGTATGAGGTGAGGAAAGCCTGTACCAGGGTGGCGAAAGTCTCAGAGGGGAGAAAAGGGTCCATATGAGTTGTTATGAAGGTAGAAATAATAAAACTTGGCAACAGACTGGATATGGGAGGTGAGAAAGAGTGAAGAATAAGGATGTTTTGAGGTTTTGAGCCTGGGTGACTGGGAGGATCTGGTCCAACCATCTTATTTTATTGAAGAGGAAGTTGAGAGTTCAGTGATGTTATCCTCATTTAACTAATGGGGAGACTCACCAGAGGACGATCAGAGAACATGATTCAGCCAGAAGCAGTCTGTGACAATCGGCAGAGACAGGATTGAAACCCAGGTTTTCTGATTTCAAATCCAGTGTTCTTTCTATTATATCATTCTGACCTCTAAGATGAAATGCACAAAAGAGCTGCAGCTATGCAAAGGCTTCAAGGAACTGTGATTACTGACAGGAGCAACCCCTGGGAGGTACAGGCAGACCTGACTGTGCCTGATGGGAGTGATACAAGCAACCATGTCCTTTTCTGAATGAGCTCACAAAATGACAATGTCATGAACACACAAGACCTCTTCTCTCAAGGTCCTACAGTCCTTCCCAGGTTCTCACAACATTTGTTATCCTCCATTCTTTCCTCTTCTTCCCCCCTTCCCATATCTAATCAGTTGTCAAGTCTGATTACTTCTGCAATTAAAAATTTCTCTCAGATCTGTCCTCTTATTTCTACTCATACAACAACCCAGTTTAGGCCCCATCACCTCAGACCTGGACTATTGCGGTTGCTCTGTCTCCGGTCTAAAGATGCATCTAGATGTCATGGTGGATAGAGTATGGGACCTAGAGTCAGGAAAACTCATCTTCCTGAGTTCAAATGTGGCCTCAGACACATACTATCTGTGTGACCTTGGGTAAGTCACTTTACCCTGTCTACCTCAGTTTCCTCATCTGTCAAGTGAGCTGGAGAAGGAAATGGCAAACTACTCCAGTATTTTTTCCAAAAATACTCCAACTGGGATCACGAAGAGTTGCACGGGACTGAAGGAACTGAACAACATCCAGTCCGAAAGACATTGACAAATAAGTGAATTTTCTTTCCTCCTCCTCAAACCCCAGGACTCAAACACTAAACTGACATATATCTGCACATATACTTAGTTCAGGCAAGGTGTATTACGTGCCTACTACGTGCAAAGCACTAAACTAGCTCCTGGGGACATAAAGGTAGAAAGTCACACTGTCCCCACCCTCTATGAGCTCATACTCTATCGGGGGGAAAAAGGCAACAAGGAAACAGAAACATATGACATATGGTAGAGTGTGATCAAGGCAAAGGAGAAATCCAGACTTGAGGTGAGAAAAACACTTTCACCTGTGTTGCTAGGTGAAGCAGTGGAGCACTGAGCTTGAAATCAGGAAGACCTGTCTTCATGGGTTCAAATCTGGTCTCAGATACTTCTTAGCTGTGTGACCCTGGGCAAGTCACTTCATCCTGTTTGCCTCAGTTTCCTCATCTGTAAAATGAGCTGGAAGAGGAAATGGCAAATCACTCTAGTATCTTTGTCAAGAAAAACCCAAATGGGGTCACTTAGAGTCAAACATGATCAACAACAACAGCTGGCATTTCAATAGCACTAGTTTAAGATCTGAGAAATGCTTTTAAATGTTCTCTCACTTGATCCTATTAAATGAGCAAGGGGTGGTCAGTTATCCTGTCAGTTATGTTGTGGCAAACATTGAATTGCCAGGATCACAGAATCAGAGGGTGTCCAAGCCGAAAGGGACTTCTAGAAGAGGCCGTCTAGCCCAACCTGGATCATCAGATCTAACCCATCTGAACTCTGGGATTCTAGCATCTTTCTTTGACTCTTTTTGTATTCCCAGGACTTAGCATAGTGTCTGGCATATAGTGTTGTTGCTGTGCAGTTGCGCATGACCCCATTTGGGGTTTTCTTGGCAAGGACACTGGAGTGGCTTGCCATTTTCTTCTCCAGGTCATTTGACAGATGAGGAAACTGAGGCAAACAGGGTGAAGTGACCTACCCAGGGTCACACAGCTGGTATGTGTCTGAGGCCAGATTTGAACTCAGGAAGATGAGTCTTTCTGACTCTAGGCCTGATGCTCTACCTGCTTCGCCATCTAGCCACTCATAGTACTAGGAACATAATAGGAGGTAATATAAATGTATATTAAC
Organism: Pseudochirops cupreus; assembly: GCA_028627135.1. Lineage (NCBI taxonomy): Eukaryota > Metazoa > Chordata > Mammalia > Diprotodontia > Pseudocheiridae > Pseudochirops > Pseudochirops cupreus. Next base: position 130,665,911 of record CM053584.1, read on the forward strand.
TGACTCTTCTCAGTCCTAAGCATCAGCTTTCTTCAGTCTCCTTTCCTGGATCACCAAGCATGTTGCATTATCTATGCATGGGTGTATACTGGGGTTCTATCACGGACTCTCTTCTCTCATCTTCATGCTCCCTTGGTGATTTCATCAGCTCCCATAAATCCAACTATCGTCTCTCTGCATATGACTCCCAGATCTATAAATCCAGCCCTAGTCTCTCTCCTGAGCTCTAGTCCCACATCACCAATTGTCCTTTGGACACAGTCAACTGAATGTGTGACTTTGGGCAAGTCACTAAACCCTTCTGGACTTTGATTTCCTCATCTGCAAAATGTGGGGCTAAATCTTCTAATCTAGGTCCAAAGCTCTCCCCTCCCACCCCGACTTTCCCCTCTTCTTTGATCTCCTGTTTCTGTCACAGGCTCTGGCTGTTCTTCAAGTCACAGAGGTCTGATAAAGCTCAAAGTTATTTTGACTCTTTTTCATTAAACCAACTCCTGGCATTTTCATTGGTTGTCTCCCATAATAAATTCTCTCCTTTCTCATCTCTTCCTCCAAGTCTCAGCTGAAGTCCCACCTTCCACAAGAAGCCTTTCTCAGTCTTTCTTAATTTTAATGCCTTTCTTCTCAGACTTATCCCTTCTCTAGCTCATTTGCTGTCTGCATGTTGTCTCCCCCTCCCTTATACAGTAAGCTCCTTGAGAGTAAGTGCTGTTTTTGTTTTTAGTCAGTCAATAAACATTAAGTGCCTACTACCTGCCAGCCGTCGTACTAGGTTCTGAGGTTACAAAAAGAGGCAAAAGATGGTCTCTTTTGTAAACTCTCCAGGAGTTTGCAATCTAAGGAGGGAGACAAGCAAATAAATATGTCCAAACAAGCTATACACAGGATAAAAAGGAGACAATGAAAAGAGGGAAGACACTAGAATTAAGAAGGGTTGGGAAAGGCTTCTGGTAGAAGAGGGGATTTTAGAAGAAAACCGGGGAAGCCAGAAGTACAGATGAAGACGGAGAGCTTTCCAGGCATGGGGGACAAAACACCCGGCCCGGAGTAGAGAGATGAGGTGTCTTGTTCATAGGACATCGAGTTGGCCAATGTCACTGATTTTGTGTCCCCAGGGCTTGGCACATAATAAGTACTTAATAAATGCTTGTTGAGGGGTGGCTAGGTGGCACAGTGAATAGAGCATCAGCCCTGGAGTCAGGAGGATCTGAGTTCAAATCTGGCCTCAGATATTTACTGCTTACTAGTTGTGTGACCTTGGGCAAGTCACTTAACCCCAATTGTCCTGCCTTCCCCCCTCCAAAAAGCAAAAAAAAAAAATGCTTGTTGAGTTTCTGTCTGTCTGTCTCTCTCCCTAGTTAGCAATCCTTTGTAACAAACCAAAAAAGAAAAGAGAAAACAAGCAATCAGAAAAACTGCCTCTGCCTTGAATAAATGCTCGTTGACTGACTGATTGATGCTTTCCTCCGTCACACTCAGCGAGTCATCACGTCTTGTGCTCTACTGCTGCATGATATCTCCCATCAGGCTCCTCTGTTCCTGCAACATCACTTCAGTTCATTTTATCATTACCTCTCCCCTGGGCTATTGAAATAATCTCCTCTTTGGTGTCTCTACTTCCAGCCTCTCCCCTCTCCAATCCATTCCCCCATACAGTGGCCAAAGTGATATTCCTAAAGCAAAAGTGATCACATCACTCCCTGGCTCCAAATGCTCCAACTGCTTCCTCATGATAAAGCCTCCAGGATGAAATATGAACTCCTCTGTAAGATTTTTACAGTCCCTTACAATCTGGCGCCAGCTTACCCTGCCAGGCTTATTTCACTTTGCACCCCTTCCTGGAATCTGTGTTATAGCCAAATTGTCCACACTTGCTCTTCTCCACACAGGACATTCACTCTCTGTCTCTCTCTTCTGAGCTTTTGTTTGGGCTGTCTCCCAATCCCATAATGCACTCCTTCCTTGCCTCCACCTCTCTTAAAATTTCTTCCTTGGGGGCATCTAGGTGGCGAAGTGAATAGAGGACAAGCCCTGGAATCAGGAGGACCTGAGTTCAAATATGACCTCAGATACTTGACACACTAGCTGTTTGACCTTGGGCAAGTCACTTAACCCCAATTTCCCTGCCTTCCCCTTTCCCTCCCCCCTTTCCCTCCCCAAAAAAAGAAAATAATTTCTTCCTTCAAGACCTGGAACTAGAGCTACTGACTCCTATGCAATTCTCTCATTCAAAAATAAGATCTTGGAAGGCAGGGACTGCCTTTTGTCTTTCTCTGTTTCTCCAACTTAATGGGGACAGTTAAGTGGTACAGTGGGTAGAGTGCTAGGCCTGGAGTTGGGAAAGTTGACTTTCGTTCAGAACTGTGTTCAAATCCAGCCTCAGACACTTACTAGCTGTGTGACCCTGGGTAAGTCTCAGTTTCCTCATTTGTAAAACTGAGCTGGAGAAGGAAATGGCAAAACACTTTAGTATCTTTGTCAAGAAAACCCTAATGAGGTCACGGAGAGTCGGACCGGACTGAATAACACTATAAAACAAAACAAGGGCTTAATGAATGCTTTTAGACTTGACAACATGAACCTCCTCCCAGAGACTATAGTCTTCCCCTTCCAATTATTTCCTATCTACTTTTACTAATCTATAGACGGTGTGGTTAAGTTCCTAGAAGGCTGGGACTATTTAATTTTTGTGTTTGTCTACCTAGAGCCTAGCCTAGTGCCTGGAGCACAGTAGACTCTTAATAAACAATTGTGGAATGAATGGTCTCTGCAGCCCTTTAGATTTCAGCTCTAATGGGTATTCTTCCCCTTCCATACCCCTTACCACAGATCTCAGCTCTAATGGATGTCCTTCTCCTTTCACATATCCTTGCACAGATTGCAACCCTAATGGATGTCCTTCCTCCATACACACCCTCTGCCTTTATGGAAGCATATTAAAAACCTTTTTAGTTCAAATGAAATATTAAGAAATAAATATTTCTCCAGTCTAAGTTCTTTCTAGACTAGCTTGGAGGAAAAAAAGTTTACTGGTACTTAATACATTAAAAAATTTTTTAGGAAACAATCCCCTCCACTAAAATCCTTTTTTCTTACACCTAATTTCTCACCCCCCCCCCCC
>CM053584.1:130669531-130731197 GCA_028627135.1 Pseudochirops cupreus
TATGATTTTAGGAGCTTGATTTCCTAGGGGCATTCAGGAAAGATTAAGTGATTATTAGTTCTATTAGATTAGATGGAATGTAAATACAGCATTTTATCATATTCATTCTGTTAACCTGCATTTATATGCAGCAAGGCGGATATGGATAGAGAGCTAGATATGTAGTAAGGAAGACCTGAGGTCAATTCCTACCTGGGATACTTCACTACCTGTGTGACCCTGAGCAAGTCATTTGACCCCTGTCTGCTTCAGATTCCTCAACTGTAAAGTGAGTAAGTAATAGCGCCTATCTGCCAAGGTGGTTGTAAAGATCAGACGAGGTGGGGGGGGGGGAATGATGATATTTATATAGAGGTTTCTGTGTTAAATGTTTTACAATTTTTAATCTCATTTGATCCTGAGAGAATATGTGTAAAGTATTTTCGCAAACCTTGAAGTGTTATATAAATGCTTTTTCAATGTCATTTCAGTCATGTGCAATTCTTCACGACCTTATTTGGAATTTTCTTGACAAAGAAACTGGAATTTGGGGGGGGGGGGGCTAGGTGGTGCAGTGAATAGAACACCAGCCCTGGAGTCAGGAGTATCTGAGTTCAAATCCAGCCTCAAATGCTTGACATACTAGCCATGTGACTTTGGACAAGTCACTTAACCCCAATTGCCCTCCAAAAGAAACAAAAAAAAGATACTGGAACTTTGCCATTTCCTTCTCCAGCTTATTTTACAGATGAGGAAACTGAGGCAAACAGGGTCAAGTGACTTGCCCAGGGTCACACAGCTAGGTAGTATCTGAGACCAGATTTGAATTCAGGTGTTCCTGACTTCAGACCTGGGGTTCTATCCACTGTGCCATCTAACTGCCCTATATAAATGCTAGTCATTACTATTTATTAAAACTTATTATGTGCCAGGTGCTATGCTTAGTACTGGCCATAAAAAGATAGGCAAAAACCTGGTTCCTGCCTTCAAGGTGTTCAAATTGGGGAGATGACATATGAAGAACTATGTTCATAAAAGATATTTGTACTGTAAATGAGAAGTAATAATATGACACTTTCCTTGGTCGATATTCCTAGAAATGTTACTTCAGAATGTTATAAATGAAAAAGAGAAGTCTGAGGGCATGAGGAGACATGACAATTTAGATGTCAATCTCTCTCCAACTGGAAATACTTGGATTCCACATATGTAACCTATATCAAATTGCTTACCGTTTTATGGAGGGAGGGAAAAAAATTTGGAACTCAACATTAAAAAAAATTAATGTTAAAAATTGTCTTTATATGTGATTAGAAAAAAAAACCATAAACCAGTAATACTTGGATTAGAAGGATAATATAGTAATAAAAGTTTGTTTCTGGTGGACTTGTACCTAAAACAGAGTATAGTCATTTTTTTTCAGCACCTTGGAAATCTCAACTGAAAATGAAACCTCTCTTTTTCCTGATTCTATAGGACTCTGGGGGCCTGGACAGTAAGGGACACAAGGCAAGGACTTTCAAAGACAGCAAGTCAACCTGCCAAACCCTTCTTTTTTATACCCCACTTACCTTCCCAGGCTGGGTACTGCTTATCCACCACAAACCAATCGATGGGTCCAACAAGTATGCCAGAAAGTTCTGGTTCCAGTGATCACATCCTAATTTTCCTAGATAGTTGCAATTTCAAGAAAAGAAAGTGCAGTTCTAATAAGACTATGTAACAAGAATATCCTCTGTCACATCATGTAGAACAATTTTTTCTTAAGAAAACATAGACAATGTATCCATGGATTTAAAAAAAAAATATATCCTGGCAATCCCTGCCTCTACAGCTTCTTCTTCATTTCTAGATGTGCTAAACCAACAAATTGTCTCCCTTTGGAGATAACAGTTGTCACAATCAATATGGGAATGTATCCTCTCTACCCTCTTCATGGGTTGTGGACACTGAATGAGGTCATCAACCATGGCAAGATCTCCAGAAGAGAAGCAACTCTGAAAGGCTTAGCTTTTAAAATTCTAGAGAAATCTAATCTTTTGTCACAACATTCCCTCCAAAGAGGTGATTGTATTAACATCCATATTTCTATGTGAGGAAACTAAGTCTCAGAGAAGTGAGATGACATACCCATAGCTGAGAGAGCTGACAAGTAATGGAACCTGGATTCAAAACCAGATTTCTTGCCCCAAGTTAACAAAAATAACTGATTGTTCTCTATTAAAACTAGCAAAGCACTTTCAAAGTGCTTTGAAATGAATATATTCATCGTGTCGTTTGAGGATCATGATGATGTTATTAGTTAGGTTCTACAGGTATTTACAGATGAGGAAACTGAGGCTCAGAGGGGTTCAGTGAGCCCATGATCGCAGACCTACAGACCCTTAAGGACAGGATTCAAACCTAGGTCTTCCCGAATTCTCTATCTTCTCTTACAGCCTGCTTGCTATAAAAGCACAATACCTTTTCCCTGGAGAGAAAAAAAAAAAAGATGGCATATAAGGTGAGTACAGCATGGCCCTGGAGATTGTTGGCCCCAAAGGAAGTACACCTCCAGAATTTAAAGACAAGGTCAGAAGATGGCATTGCTCTAGAAAACAAAATTGAGATAAAATTGACAAGGGTCCTCTCTAAAGAGACGTAATGTAGATATAATACTGGTAAGATAAGGCAATTCTCTCAAGATTCTATTAGAAAGCCGCCTAACCAACGCAAGTGTAATTGTCATAAGAGGGATTGTAGCCTTGGAAACTGTAATAGGTTAATAACAGATGAAAACAGAAGGGAGAAGGTATGTGGTCTGTCCAGAGTCTAGTGAAAAGCGAAGTCATAGAATTAAGAATTTCTCAATCTCCTGAACTGCCAAAGTCCACATAGGATGCTCAGATTCATTTAGCTAGAATGCCCTGAGAGCTGAAAAGAACAAATCATCATTCCCCAACAGCTTAATGGAAATGCCCCTGTAATAATATCCCTTTGCTCTAAGTGTGGTCTCATCAAGCAGCCTTCTGAGTTACGATTTGGTCTCCTGAGGAGACCCACCTACCAGGTGCATATGCTATATGAGGATGACTGACTAATCCTCATTATCATCAGCCATAGTATTTTTAAAAAATACTTTAATAGATATCTTTTGTTTTTCTGTCTTCCTCACTTCCGCAAGAAGCCATTCCTAGTATGTTAGTGCCCTTAATGCTAGTGCTTTCTCTCTGAGATTATCACAAATTTATCTTGTGTATATATCTTGTTTGTGCATTTAAAATGAGAACTCCTTGAGAACAGTTTGGTGGGGTTTTCCTCCTCTTTTTTTATTTGCTCGGAGCTTAGCTTAGCACAGTACCTGGCACATAGAAAGCACTTAAAAAAATTCTTGTGGGCTTGACTTGACTTGAATATATTTTCCCTTGTAAACTTCCTCTTGTAACAAAGGATTAAAAAAGGATGAAAAGAGCAATTCAGGGAAACTAACCAATAAATCGGCAGTATGTGACAATATAGGGCATTTACCACAGCCATAGTCTCTCATCTCTTCAAAGGATGGAACAAAGTATACTTTTTTAAACTCTTCTCCAGAACCAAACTAGGTCATTTTACTTTTACAATTATTTATTTTCATTTTTTTACTTTTTAAAATATTTGTATTTTGAAGTCATTGCATATATTGTTTTCCCGGATTTTCTTACTTTACTATTAATTAGTTCATAAAGTTTTCCTAGGCTTCTACGAATTCTTCAGAGTCATCATTATTTGGGCAATAAGAATAATGTAACCTAATATTTTATTATATTCACCTACCGTACTTTGTTTAACTGCTCCGCAACTGATGGGCATCTACTATGTTTCCAATTCTTTTCTACCATGAAAAGGGCTGCTATGAATATTTTGGTGTATGTGAAAACTTTGTTCTTACCTTTGATTGCCTTGGGGTATATATTTAGCAGGAGGATCTCTTGGGTCAAAAGGTATAGACATGGCAGTCATTTTTAAAAAGCAAATTCCAAAGTGCTTTACAGAATTATTGGATGAGTTTAAACCTCCAACCAACAATGTATTCATGTTCTTTTGCAGTTGTTCCAATACTGATCATGATAAATCAGTAAATCAGCACTCAAGTGACTGAATCTCTTTTAAGTTTGATTAGTATGAGGCAGTCTCATAGACTCACTCACAGAATGTTAGATCTTAGCGATTATTTCATCTAATTCCCCAATTTTATAGGTAAACAAACCAAGGTCCAGAGAAGGGAAAACACCTTTCCCGAAGTCATACAGCAAGCCCAGTGAGATTTAGAACCCAGTACCTGTTTACCACTTGGTGCAAGAGGGTGGCACAGTAGATAAAATGCTAGACCTAGAGTCAGGAAGACAGTCTTCCTGAGTTTAAATGTGACTTTAGACACTAGCCATGTGACCCTGGGCAAGTCACTTAACCCTGTTTGCCTCAGTTTCCTCATTTGTAAAACAAGCTAATGAAGAAAATGGAAAACCACCATCTTTGCAAAGGAAACCCCAATGGGGTCACAAGGAGTTGGACACGATAAAATAACAAATTTATAATATAATAATTTTATAATATAATATAACAATTTTATAATATAATAACAAAATAACAACAAAACAACAATAAAATAACAAAACTGAGTTATCCTATATTACTATCCTATTAATTCAACTCTCAAGGTCTCTCTCAAGAACTTTGGAATTGATTGTGTGACATGGGAGACACTGGCACAGGACTGCTCAGCATGGTGTGCCCACATCAGAGAAGGTGTTATGTTCCATGAGCAAAGCAGAATTAAAACAGTTCAAAGGAAACATGGGATGTGAAGATTTGGAGAATTCACCCCAAATGTTCACCATGGACTATTTGTGCCTGACCTGTGGTAGAACATTCCAAGCTCATGTGGATCTGATCTTCCAAGCTGAACACATTGAAACTTGACTTTAGCACAGTGATGTCAACAACCAACCAACCAATTCATGTTATCAATACCTGAAAATTAGAGGGAAAAAAATGGTTCCACCAGAGCTCCAGGGACATTAGTTTCCTCATTTGTAAAATGAGATCTATGACCTCCAATGTCCTTCCCAGCACTCAAATCTACAAATCTATGACCTATAATTCCATGATGTATTTTGCAAAACTATAGCGGGAAAGTGATTGCTGGTGATGGGATTATTTTAACAACTGAAAAGAGACTTCTCAGGAGCTGAAACCAAAATAACAGCTGGAAAAGAGGGGGCCCGGTTATTTATCTTGGCAAGGTCTTTGTTTGGAGAGATGGTGCCCTTTCCAAACAAACAGTTAGCTAAACTTGTTAGACAGAATTATTGCTTCAAACTGGCCCACTCGTTTAGCTCTTTTGCAAATTTAGGAGAGATTATTCCTACTAGATCGGTGAGTTGAGGGTTACTTTGAAAATTGACTTTGGGTCTGAACCAAAGAAGCAGGTATTAAGAAGAAAAATGTGCCTGGGGGTTAGGTGGGGAAAGGAGAGAGTGGGTTGAATACTGCACTAGGAATGAGGAACCCAGATGTTCCCTTTCTACTGTTTACTACTTGTGTGACCTTGGGCAGGTCATTTAACAGTCTGAATTGCCTAATGCATAAAATGGAGAATAACAATACTTCCCTTTCCTTGAAGATGGGAGGCTGGATCAGATGGTCTGAAGATTGTAAGAAGAATAATGGCTAGAAGCTAATGCTCACTGTAAAATATTCAAAACGTTTTAAGTATGCTGTCTCTGGAAGGAACCATGATTGTTATTATCTAGTCCTTGGTGATTTTGCGTCCTTTGTGTTTGGAATCTCCAGTTTTTATTTAGCACCTCTCCTAGAACACAGTGGGTGCTTTTTGTTGTTGTCTTTTAGTTTTGTGTGACTCTTGGTGGCCCATTTGGGACTTTCTTGGCAAGGATACTGGAGTGGTTTGCCATTTCCTTCTCTAGCTTATTTGACAGATGAGGAAATTGAGGCAAACAGGGTTAAATGACTTGACCAGGATCACACAACTAGTCTGTGTCTAGAGGTCAGATTTGAACCCAGGGAAGATGCGACTCCCTGGCTCCCAGTGCCATCTAGGTGTCCTTGTTGGCTTATTTATTAATTGATCATCAAGATCAATCCCCTCAGTTTTACAGATTAGGAAACTAAGGTCAAGAGAGATGAAGTGATTTGTCCAAGGTCATAAAAGATAGTGAATTGCTGGAACAGTATTTGAACCCATATCCTCAGAAGCCAATGCATCTTTTTCCACTACAATATTCTGCCTCTCCCTTAAGGGGCTCCTCTTGTCCTGAGATTTAAATGACTCTTCTTTCTATGGATCCTAAGGCAGAAAGAAATATAAAGGGAGAGTGTGACCCACTCAAAGGTACTACATCTCTCTAGGCCTGAGTTTCCTCATTTGTAAAATGAGACAGTTGGGTGATCTCCAAGGTCTCTTTTAAGCCTAAATCAGTAGGATTCTAGGACTCCAGGGTCAGTGTTCTTTCCACTATACCTACTGTCTCTTCCTGCTTTAGTGTCTATGGAGTGAACTGCCCACAAATGCAGGCATTTAAATCCTGAGGATTTTGTTAGTCAAGTTCTGACAATGAGCTGGCAGGGAAACGAGGGATAGTTTTTCAAAGGAAAAAGTTAGTTGCTGGCATTGGTGAATTCCCATAGTCTACTAACTTGGAAATTCTCAGAACAATAACTACCTTGGGCACTGACTGAATCAAAAATACTTAGAAATCAGTCAAGGGAACATGCAAAGTAGATGCAATCTAATATGTGCTTTCATTGGCGCTTAGTTTGTCTCCTGGGCTTTGTCAGAAAGAATGTTCAGAGTTTCCTGCTCGCTCTCCCTCCTCTGCCCCAGCCCCAGCCCCAGCCCCAGCCCCAGCTCCAGCTCCAGCTCCAGCTCCAGCTCCAGCCCCAGCCAACACCTGGGATTGGGCATAATAAACAAGGACTTTGAACTCTCTCCATGTGGTGAGACTGGATCAGGAGGGCAAATCCTGGGAAAGGAGGAAGGAGAAGGGCAGGCTGGCTCTCCCTCCTTCCGGGAAGGGGGCACTGCCCTTTGGGGTTGACGACAAGCTGGGAAATGCCCCTCTCCCATACACAAACACACACTGAAGACAGAGATCCCAATAGGCTAATGTCATAGAGTCAGAGGAAGCCAGCATACAATCTCTTCCCTTCAGGAATCAGCACAGTACCTGGGACAAAGTAGGCACGTAATAAATGCTTCTTGATTTGACTGGGTGAGAATATGTGTCAGAGGTTGAGCCAAAGGGAGACGGATATTCTCTACTAGAGGGAGAGAAGGATGAGATGAGGATGGGACCTCTGGAATGCCTACTTCCCTCTTCTCCCATTTCTTTTCTCCCTGTACTGTCCCATCCCAATACTGTTTTTATAAGATATTGGCTAAGGCGATTATGAATAATGGTAAGAATGGCAGGAAAAGATTAAAAACCTGAAAACACAGGACAGAAAAGACACAAAGGGAATGTTTCATATGCATTCATTTAAGCATTTATTAAGCCCCTAAACACCAAGCATTGTTCTGGTATTTGGGAAATACAAATCCAAGAACTAAAATAATACCAGCTCACATCATATTGGGGGAAACAGCACATACATTGAAAATTAAATATAAAATATAGACAATTTAGCCACAAAGCAATGCCTGGAGGCAAGGTACCAGCAACTGAGGCATCTGGATAGACTTCTGGTAGCAGTGGCACCTGAGCTGAGCCTTGAAGGAAGTGGGAGGATGGGGATGGTCCATAAGGCTGAGCTGTGAATGGAGTGCATTCCAGTTGTCAGGCACAAGTTGTGAAAGGCTCACAGAGAGGAGGTATACAGGGTACGGTAAATAGGCTAGTTTGGTTGGAACACAGATTGCTTGATGAGGAATAATTTGCAATCTATGTATCATGGAGATCTCAAAATCTGCCTTATCAAAGTCCTGCCCTCTCCTCCCATGGTATAGACCAGACCTCCAGAAACCATCCACCTTCCCTTGAGGAATTAACTTCCTCTGGAATTCCATCCTAGGACTGTACCAAATGTGAACAAATGCAAATTAACCTAGCCAACTCTATCCAGTTAACCATGAATGATTGAAAAGGAAAAATTTCCTCCTCTAACACAAATAATCTATGAAGTAATCAACAGAAGATGAAGTTTGATGTATAAATGAGATAGTTTCTACCCAGCAATACCTTTATTCCTCTTCATTCCCTCACTACATTTCTTTGCATTTCTCCAACATGCCCCAGTATGCAAGATCATTTCAATGATGCCTTTTTCATTTCAGTCCCTGGAAACCCTGGAAGATCATTTCAACCTTGGACCTCACACCTCAGAAGTACTTTGCCATGGGTACCATCTCCTTGTATCTCCTTTTTCCTTTTCCTTTTATGTGTTATCTTCCCATTACAATGTAAGCTCCTTGATTGCAATAACTGTCATTCTTTTTGCTTGTACTTCTATCCCAGAATATTGCATAAAGCCTTGTACATAGTCAACTTAATAAATGCTTGTGGAGAGACTCACTTTACGTGTGAATATGTGAATCTCTTTAATTGGATGGGGAAGGAAAGTGATATTGGCTGAGATCAGTTATCTCAATTGAGCAGTCAATCAGTCCAGAGGAGTCCAGTGCGATAGTGGAAGATTTCAGATTTGAAATTATGTCAAATCCCCAAAAGGGAACAGCTTCTGGGATGAGGAGGAGTTTCTCCCTCTTTCTCCTCCCTCCTCCTTCCTTTCAGTTGACCAAGTCACTGGAGAGAAGAGACCATCGGGAGACAGCTCATCTAATCCAAAGGAAAGAGAGACACCACAAGAAAAGCAGACACACGCATGCAAAACCATTGCCACTTGAGTGAGGAAGCAGTTTCTAGGACTATTGCCTTCCCCGCCCCCCCCCCCCCCATGCTTCCTGCTTAGCCTTTACACAAGAAAAGAATGCCAGTTATGAACTCAAGAAAGGACTTCCAGTAACCAGAAATTGTGCATTTAGCCTTTGGACACATGTTTGCCTCACTATCATCATCCCACTCTTCCCCTGGACCCTTTGTGTACTTGTGGGAGAGTGTGCCTTAGGTTTTTGGAGGAGAATTATCTTAAACTATTTGTTACCTAAGTAAATATTCTTTTCCTAAAGATTGATTGAGGTGATTGACTAATAATCGGTGGGAAACATACAGATGGTGACTTGTAGGTGACAGTACTACAAATCCCAGCCCCTAATGATTGCCCATTGAACCTGAAGGGCAAAGTCAATGCCCTTTGGGAACCTAACCTCTAAGTCTGGTCTGGGTTAGGAGAGTGAGTACAGAGAGGGAATCGCGCAATGCCTCATGTCTATCTACCCCCAGACATAGTTCCTGTGTTCTCTGCTTTCCATTTCTTGCTATGGAAACAATAATCAAATCATTACTGGCATTGCTTCTGAAAAGGACATGGCAATGAACAGAGCAATGAACACCATCACTGTGATGCCCTTGTCCAAAATTCCCTTCCCTGGCCACAACACCTATATTAGAATGTAAGCTTCTTAAGGGATTATTTCACTTCTGTATTTGTATTCCCAGTGACTAGAGCAGTACCTGGCACCTGGTAGACATTCAATAAATGCTTTTTCATTAATTCAGTAAGCCTAGAAAGTCTCCTAAAGCCAGATTGTGAGACGCTCTAGAAGCCAAACAGAGCCTTTTGTTTGCTTGCTTGCTAGGAGCATAGCGGGGCCACCGGAGCTTTTTGAACAGGGTAGTGACATGGTCAGACATGTGCTTTAGGAATATCAATTTGTCACCCATGTGAAGAATGAATGCAAGGAGATCAACTGGGTGGCTATTACAACAGTCCAGGCAAGAGGCGATTAGTGGCACCGTGAGTAGAGAGAATGGGATAGATATGAGATACCTGCAGAAGGCAGAATCGTAAGACCGGACAATAACTGGGGAAGTTAGGAAGAGGGGAGGGGTTGAGGGGCAAGGATGATGAGTTCTGTTTTGGACATGCTGAAATGTTCACAGGCTGTCTAGTTGGAGACATCCAAAAGGCCTTCTTGAGTCATGTCCAACTCCTCATGACCCCATTTGGGGTTTTCTTGGCAAAGATACTGGAGTGGTTTGCCATTTCCTTCTTCAGCTCATTTTACAGATGAGGAAACTGAGGCAAACAGGGTTAAGTGACTTGTCCAGGTTCACACAGCTAGGAAGTATCTGAGACCCGGTTTGAACTCAGGAAGATGAGTCTTCTTGACTCTAGGTCCAGCACTCTATCCACTATGCCATCCACCTAGCTGTTATTGTTAATAGGCAATGCAGATGAAAGTGTTTTCTCCCGCCTCAAATTTTCTGTAAGCACTTTGCCTGGATTTCTCCTTTGTCTTGATGACATTCTATCTTGTATTATATATCCCAGTAGACTGTGAGCTCCTTGAGGGCAGGGGCTGTGTGGCTTTCCATCTTTGTGTCTCCAGGAGCTAGCTCAGTACTTTACACATAGTAGGCACTTAATACATGTTGTATTGAACTGCATGCAGACATATGTGAGTTCAGTGTTTGAGGCTAGGTCCTCAGAAGCTTAAGAATGAAAGCGAATGGGGATTGAGAAGGAGGAAAGAAAACTTGCCCATTTGTCAACATAAGTTATTGTCTGAGGTTTGAAAGTAGTTCACCAGTCCCTTAGAGGATAAGATGGTCTGGGAAACTGGTTTGCTGCCTAACTATAAAAAGGCAAATTGGTGGTTAAATTCCTTTTTTGGGGAGGAATGCAGGTGGGCAGGTCATCTTTTCATTTGATTAGAAGAGGTGCTTCAATGTTCAATTCTGTTCATTAATTAGGACAAGGCAATAAAACTTTGGTGAATATAAATCATAATTTATTATGCTCATAAATTATGTAAATATTTTTCTTTTCAGGAAGTATAGGAACATATCTGTGTTTGTGGCAATAGGTTGGTAAAAGATAAAATACTGGGTATTAAAGTGGATAGAATACTGAGTCTAGATTCGGGAATACCTGAGTTCAAATGCTGCCTCAGACACTTACCAGCTATATGATCCTTAGCAAGTCATTTGAACTTAATTTGCCTTGGTTTCCTTATCTGTAAAATGGTGACAATAATAACACCAATATTCTAGGGCTGATATGAGGATAAAATGAGATGATATTTTAAAAGTTCTTTGCAAACTCTAAAGGCCCTATGTAAATACTAGTTATGATGATGATGATGATGATGATGGATGATTTCATATTGGCTGCTTAATTGATCTGAATGCTTTATAGGTGCAGTTTTGTTGAAAGGTGGCACAGGGTAATGACAAAATTGCTGGACCTGGGATCAGGAGAGACATGGGTTCAAATCCTGCCTATTCTACTTATTAACTTGTGACCTTGACCAATCATTTCAACCTTCTGAGCTTCAATTTCCTCATCAGTCAAATGGACATAATATGACCTGTAGTATTTAACTTAAAGAGTTCCAATGAAATGAAGTATCTAAAGTGCTTTGGAAAGCTTGTTATCATTATTTACAGTAGAATGATGCTGAGACTTTGGATTTGTTTCTTCATCTGAATTCTATGACACTTTTATGAGGGGGATTGATCAGGGGAACCCCAAATCAGTTTCATGAGTTTCCCAATCAATTTAGTGAGATCAGAGACCATGGCCTTTTATGTGAAATCATCTTGTGAAATCACCTCTTTATGAAATGCTAGCATGTTTGTGACAGCCTTGATGAAAGGATGAACAGGATGTTTCCGATTAGTCCCCAGCAACTAGCCTTCAAGATGACTGATTGTTGGAGTATTAGATAGAGTTCTTGGAAAGAAATCCTGCCTCAAGTACTTACTAGCTGTGTGACCCTGGGCTAATCACATAAGCTCTCTGAGTGCTGGTTTCTTCACTTGTAAAATGGGAATAATCATAGCATTTACCTCACTGAGTTGTTGGGAGGATGAAGTGAAATGATATTTATGTAATAGGGATGGGGCTGGCCTATGAAGAGACAGGCATTGAAGAATGGGCAGATATTCCTTGCCTGGTTCCAGACTTTTAAGCATGTGCAGATACATATTCCCTCATTTTGCTTCAGTTTAAGTGACCATATCAAACTTGCATAGCATAGTCCAGCAATAACCAAGCCCCATGTAGATCCAATGCAGGAACAGAACAAGCTGCTTGATATAGCTAAGCAGCAGATGGAGCCAGCTAATCATACCCATGCAGTGGAGACATCACAGCCTATGAGGAGCCAGTCCCTCTATCACTGATGTTACATCCCATAGTGAACATCATGAGGATTCTAGAAAGAGAGAAAAGGACTTCCAGGGCCAAAAGTTGGGACGTACCCTTTTGCCAAATGTGTTATCTATATGTGTTTCACTATCACTGCAAGGTTCTGCAGGAACCTTGTGTTTTCATAAGGAGGAAATGACCCTGTTTGGGGGAAAATGTTTCGTGCCAACTACTCTTGATGCCCTGTCTTAATAAATTCCTTTCCTAAAAACTAATTGATGTCTACTGACTAACTATTAATGGAGAACACACTTGTGGGGGATCAGGATCTGTAGTACTGGAAAACCCAGCCTCCCAGGATTACCCCTAGGACCCTGAGGGACGGAGTAGTTAGCTACTCTCTTTGGACCTAACCTGCTAATACCAATGGGAACTAAGAAAGTGACCCCAGAGTGGTGTTACATATATAAAGTTTGCAAACTTTAGATTCCTTTGTAAATGTATGTTATAATTATTATTGTTAGTGTGGTTCTCTCTCCTTTCACATACTAGTTATGAACTAGAACTGGTGTATTATCCTTCTCTTCAGGATTCCATTTGTTGCTTTTTGCTTGTACCTTTTTCATTTTATCTTTTGTTTAAGTGCTCTACTGAGCACAAAGTCTCCTAAGACACTTGCTGCTCTGCTAAAAGATGCTATTGCTGGCTCGGTGGGTCATGCAGGGTGGGAAGAAGAGAACATTCCCCCTCTGCCTTGCTTCACTCTACTAGGGGTAGCAAAAAAAAAGAGTCCTCAGGAACTGGGTTCTTTCTCCATATCTGGCTCTCATCTGGACTACCAGAGATAATTTCCTCTCAATGACTGATGCCACAGAGTAGATTCTCACTTTCTAAAACCCACTGGGGTGAAGCTGATCCAGCCAGCCAACAGAGACCTACCTATCAATTTCATCCCAACTCACTGAGGAACTTCTTCACATCTTTACATTTTCTTTATAACTCCTTTATATATCTTTCAAAGAATCTTAAGCAATTTTGATGAATGCATGGGGAATACCTTGTCAAAAAAATAGTCCTACTGAATAAAAAAGGTTGGGTTTTTAAAAAAATTGTCAATGAACAATGAGCACAGTGTGATCTTGTATACTCTACCTGTTTCGATCAATCATGTTATGGCAAAGATGCGTTCCACCTTGGAACATCAATTGTAAATGGATGCCTGTTCTTTACTCAGATCCTTAATGATATCCTTCACATATAAATAAAATGCACTCATAAAACTCCTCAGAACATTCGTGATACTTGTGCGAAGCCTTGGAACACTGAGGAGTCTGCTGAACATGATCATCAACCATCCACACAAGAAATGGGTAGGTGGAGAATACCTGTTGTCCATATTATAACATGAACTCAGATGGACAACCTACAGAGGTCATATATCAGTGTATTTATCTTTGGCAAAGAATGCAAATGGACAGTGAACTGGGGCCAGCATTAAACAGAAGGAGGAAAATGGGTTGAAATGACTTGGGAAAACTGCAAAAATCTCTTAATGACTCCATATTTTTCTCTGAAATCAAGCCTCATTTTTTTTTAATACCAATATTCTTCTGGTGTGGATATATATGGCTGTGTATCATGGAACACTAGAGTCTAATGAATTTTAAATGAGCATCACTCGGAGGGCAATGGAGAGGTACATGTAGGAGTGAACTGCTTGCAACATATAACAAATAAGGAGATAAAAAGAAGAACCAGAGCAAAGTATGGCATCAAAGAAATATATGATTTTTTTAAATGGCTCATCACACAGCCAGAGCTAAGGATAATAAAAGGGGTAGCTCTCGTTCTCCACTAGCATCCTTGAAATATCAAGAGAAAGAAAGACCTTCCCAAGATGCTGGATAGACTCCTTGTATTAAACTCGTAATCAAGATGTACATGGGACATGGACAAGTGTCACACAGGAGGAGCAAGCACAACTGGGTAGCAATCTCTATAGATAGAGGGACCACCTCAATGAGATCACAGACAGATCCATTGGAGTATTTCAGTGTTTTCTGTTTCTGACTGGTCCAACTCCATTATCTGTGAAAATATTAGTTCAGAAATGTGTATTTGCAGTACTGGGTATAATCCACCTTTTTTATGTGCTATCCTCCCCTATTAGAATGTAAGCACCTTGAGGGCAGGAACTATCTTTCTTTTTGCTTGTGTTTGTATTCCCAGCACTTAGCATAGTGCCTGGCACACAATAAGTACTTAATAAATGCTCTTATCTATCATCTGTCTGTCTGTCTGTCTATCTATCTGTCTGTCTATCTACCTATCTATCTATATCTAGTTATCTATTATCTATCATGGTCAAACTTGGTAAATGTTATGAAATTTCAGGGTTAGCTAGATAATTTTTAAAAAATCTTTTAGTGTTTTTATATCATTGTGAGTTTCTAATATCCTGCCCCTACCCCCTCATTGTAGTAAGGGGTCTATTAAATGGTAACCTCTGTTATTCCAGTTTTGTCTGCTCTGTGGTTTCCATGACCCTTCTTATTATATTAATAAGTATATGAGGGGCAGCTAGGTGGCAAAGTGAATAGATCACTGCCCCTGGAATCAGGAGGACCTGAGTTCAAATTTGACCTCAGACACCTGACACTTACTAGCTGTGTGACCTTGGGCAAGTCACTTAACCTCAATTGCCTTGCCGTCCCCCCTCCAAAAAATAAAATAAAAAGTTCCACAAAGTTGCATAGATCATGAATAGATCATAGATCTATAGATCATAGGTCATAGATCATAGATCATGAATGATGTAGATTTGGGACAGCTAGGTGGAGCAATGAACAGAGCACTGGCTCTGGAGTCAGGAGGACCTGAGTTCAAATCCGGACTCAGCCACTTGACACATTTACTAGCTGTGTGACCTTGGGCAAGTCACCTAACCCCAATTGCCCTGTCTTCTCCCCTCTAAAAAAAAAATAAAGATATGCTTGCTTCTTAGAATGTTGTTAACTATACCATTTTCCCACTAAGGAAGCTAGATAGGTAGATAGATAGAAAGATGAATCAATAACATAACCCAAATTTGTCTGGGCATGTCCAGTTTACCTTCCATGGAGGCACCTTGAGGGGCCTTGGAACACACCTCGGTTGCCTAACTCAGAGGCCTCTTCATCCCCTGCCACAAGGCTGGGGGTAGCTTCTTTTGGTTGTTCATCTGTTCTTTACATTCAGAAGAACTAGAGATTTCCCTGTGAAGTTGTTGGTGTCAACAGAAATGTAAACACTGTGGTTCTGGTATGTCCAAGTCCTCCAGCACTCACTGGAGCATCGACACTAATTGGAACTAATTCCAGTATTTTCTTTTTTTTTTTTGGTAGGAGTAGTGGTAGTGTGTGTGTGTGTGTGTGTGTATGTGTAAGAGAGAGGGGGGGCAATTGGGGTTAAGTGACTTCTCCAGGGTCACATAGTAAGTGTCAAGTGTCTGAGGCCAGATCTGAACTCAGGTCCAGTTCTCTGTCCTCAGCATTGCCTAGCTTCCCCTAATTCTAGTCTTTTCAAAATTCTAACAGGATACTTCAAGCAACAAGCTGAGACCCTATACCTATACAGCTGACCATCCATGCCAACTATGCAGGCTTACAAGATGCCCCAGTGACCACAGGAGCCTCAGCTGTTTACCCTTTGAGCCGGATCCTGACTTTGGTGTCTCTCCACACAAGAGTTGAAGGCTGAGGTTGAAACTCAGCAAAAGATGTGTTCTCATTGCATGATAGGGTGTGGAATGTCCCAGAGGTATAAGCCATAGAATCTAGTTCAATGATTCCTGACTGTTCAGAGAAATATCTAGGAGGATTCCTTTGTCTATGATGGAAGACCTCAGAAACCATCTCAAAGAAGTGCTGATTGGCATCATCACTGAATCCAGCTGCCCTTAGGCATTACTCATAATGGTGGTGCCTAAGAAATACAGAAAGCTACAGATGTGTCTTGATTACCAATTTTATTTTTATTTTTTAATTTTTCTTGCTTTTTGGAAGGGGAAGGCAGGGCAGTTGGGGTTAAGTGACTTGCCCAAGGTCACACAGCCAATAAGTGTTAAGTGTCTGAGGCCGGATTTGAACTCAGGGCCTCCTGACTCTAGGGCAGCGCTCTATTCACTGCGCCACTTAGACTCCCTAGTTACCAAATTTTTAAACAAAAGGACCAAAGTATACTAAGTATACTGTGCCACGGATGTGAGATGCCCTGGATTGTCTGCTAGGTAGTGAGTGGTTTTCAGGATTGGACTCAAATAGTGGATGCTACCACATTCCTATGTTTAAGGAAGACGAGGAAAAGGCTGCCTTCAAATGTCCAGCTAGATTTTTTACCAGTTTGAGCAAATGTTCCTGGGCATCTTAGGGCTACCAACCACTTTGCAAAAACTGATCAAGTGGCCAGGGACATGAACTATAAGGCAGTGTTACCCTGATGACATCATTGTCTTTGGTAAGACCCTGGAAGAACATAAGGAAAAATTGGTGAAAAAGTCAGATTGGATGGAGGAAGCTGGTCTGAGACTGGCAATTGACCAATGCCACTTTGACAGAATTTCTGTTAAGTAGCTGGGCCACATTGTTTTTCCAAAAGATTGGAACACTGATTCAGAGAAGGTGGAAGTACTTCTCCATTGGCCACACAAAGTCTTAGAGTCTTGGGAACTTTTCAGGGGCGGAGTGGTTATTATTGGAAATTTGTTAAGAATTGTACCGTTACTTTGCTCAATCATTAAATTATCTCACTTGTACATATTTGATTGCAGAGCCCCACAGAAAGTCTAGAAATTGAATCTCTCTTCTCTTCCAGCTTCACCCTGGCCAGAGGCGTTGATCTCCACCAATGAGGAGAGAGCCCCATACCAATGTGCTTTGAGATTCCAGTTGGCCTAAAACGGAGGTACCCAGAGGGACCTTTGAAGCATGTCCAAGTTGCTTAATATGGAGGCCACCAGATGAATGAGTGAGGGAAGGACTTCCTTCCCCTGGTCCCTCTCTTACTCCAACTCCAAGAAATAGGCCTAAGTTCCTGTTCTGGTTGTTTGCCCTCCTCATTTTCAGGTACCAGATGTAATTTAGAATAAAAAGGTATAGTCAAGTAGCCCCATTTGGAAAACAATGGACTGTCCTTGAAAAATATGTCATGGAATCACCTCCTAGGTGGTACTCTTCAAGACAAGGACAAACAGTAACAACAGAAGAAACACAGGACAAAGAAAATTGTCCCAGCCTTTACAAAAACTAGCAAAAATTCCCAATGTTTTTTATAAAAATAAGTGACCAGAAATTTTTCCTGTGGACTGAGTCCTTATTGTAATGAGGCTATTCCCCATCGATAGCATGGGAGTGTTGTTGGGGGCTCCAAGTAAGGTAGAATAGACAATTCTTGATTCTTTTCCCCCCACTCTTCTCCAAAGGAGCCTTGATTTTCTGCCGGGAAGGGAAGCAGGAAGTTGGGGCCAGAAGCTTGGCCACTCTACTCTCCTTAGAAAGAAGAGGGGTAGCAGACTAGAATTATGTCTATCTACTTCCTTAAACGTTGTTAGTTTAGAGGATGTATTTTTCAGGTTCAAGCTAAATTCCTGATCACTATTCATTAATGGGGAAAGGAGGTCCCGAGAACTCCCTTCCCACCAAATGCCAGGTCCACAGTGAACACACATAAGTAGTAGAGAAATCCGTTGCTTTGCTGATAGCAAAACAAAAACCAGAGAAACTATACATAGGAGAACATATCCCAGACAATACAGAGTGAAGGAGCCCTCTCCTTAGGAGTAAAGTAACTGGGCTCAACCAAGATATGAGTTCCAGACCTTACCCCAGGGGAAATTCCCCAGAATCTCTAGTGTAGCAGGCTGGGGATTAGGGGAATAGTGGACATTGCTAGCTCCTCTCATGTTAGCTTTTTCCCAGAGTTGTATTCATCCTTCAGCAACCTGAAGTGAGGAATGCTGTCTTCCATCTTTTTTCTCAAAGCTGGAAGCCAGAATCACTCAAAGCAGCTACAGAGCCCAAAAAGGCTAAAGAAATTGGACTTCTCTCATCTTGACAACTTCACACAGACCCCACCAAACCCATACAAGTCCAGGGCACTGATCTCAAACAATGAAGAAAGAATTCCATACCAATGGGCTTTGGGACTTGGGTAACAGATAGCTAGCTAGCTAGATGGAAGGATAGATGGACAGATAGATTGGATAGATAGATAGATAGATAGATAGATAGATAGATAGATAGATAGATAGATAGATGGAGCATTAAAAAAAGACAACCCCTGCCTCCAAGAAGCCTACATTCTGAGAAGAGGAAGACAACACATAATAAAAGGGGAGAAACAAAGAGAAGAAGGAAGGGTTAAAGGACAGCTTGAGAAGGAGAGAGGGGGTAAGATATGTGCTAAGGGAATAAGGCAGATGAGTGGCCTAGGATGTCATGCTTTGGTCAGTGTTTGAGAAGAGTGTGATGACTAATGTGGGTACTTCCCCAGATGGAAGTCTGGAGAGGAAATCACCAACTAGAGGAAGATGCCTGGGAGTGGTGGTGTTGTCTGTGAGAAAAAGGACATTGGGGCAGAGATGGAGAGGTGGTCTGGGGTGGCTGGGTTTGAAGAGAGCTGATGAATTGATACTGCCTGCATACATACATACTTCCTCAAGGTGTTTACATTCCATTGGGTTTAAGTCCTAAACAAGTATATACGCTAAGAGATATATGAGAATTTAGGGAGAAAGAAGAGAACACTAACAGTGAAGGGGATCAGGAGAGGCTTCCACGAAGAGATGGCATACTTCCAGTTCAGGGGTGGGGTTGGGGGAGATGCTTTTTTCAGCCACAGTAACTCTTGGGACCAAGTTATGGAGAGGTTATGATCTGCGTAGGCAGAGGAAGTACCCACGCCTACAAAATTATAGATTTTCAGAAGTAGTTACATACTATAGCTTATCCATGCTCAAAGATGGGAGCTGGGACTCCCAACTTCTCTATTTCTGTCAATGATAATTCTATTCTTCCAGTGACCTAGGCTGGAAGCCATCTTTGACCTCCGTGATGACCTCCTCCCCAGTTGCCAAGTTCTCAGTTTTATCCCAGAAATGTCTTCCATATCTATCCCTTCCTAACCATAGTTACTATACCAGTTAAGATCACTACCTCTTACCTGAACTAGAGGCTACTTTAATTAATCAAATTTACAAATTACTTTTAATTGATCTCCTGAGTTTGTCTTACCCTACTGAAGGCCATCCCACATACTGCTGTCTGTTAATCTTCCTAATACAAAGTTCTAAAGAGGTCACTATCTAGCTCAAAAATGTTCAGTGTCTCCCCATTGCTTATTGAATATTGTCCAAACTCAGCCTCAACAATCCAGTTCCAATCTACCTTTTTTTTTTTTAAAGACCTCCCTCCCTTTCCTACTTCTTCCTATGTCCTAGCTAAACTGGACTATTCTCTATTCCTTGAATTCATTTCCTTTTCTTCTGAGATTATGTTTGCCTAGAATAGTCTCTCCCTATTTCTGAGCACTGAGCTCCTACCCATTCCCAAAAATTCAAGTCAAATGCCACAACCTCTGTTTAGCCTTCTGTGATACTCCCAAAAGGAAATGATCTCTCCATCACCTGAGTCCTACTCTGCCCTCCTCCTCCACTTAGCTCCTTCCCATATCTCACCAGGGTTTCCACTTTCACCCTCCTCCTATTGCCACCCCTGTGGGAGGGGACTCAAAGCTCCTCTAATTCCCTCCTTTCCAGTGGTCAGACTCTCCACTCACACCATGAGCACAAAATCCAGTAAATTAGCAAACCAATGCTCCTTACCGTCTGTGCTATGGCAGAACATTCCAAACCACCTGACTCTACTCTCTATCCTGCAATCATACTCTTACGACCCCTAGTCCCTACCAGGTGCCCTACTAATGAACTCTTGTGGTTGTTGCTCATTAGTGTCTGACTTTTCATGACCCCATTTGGGGTTTTCTAGGCAAAGACACTGGAATGATTTGTCATTTCCTTCTCCAGCTCGATTTATAGATGAGGAACTGAGGCAGACTGGGTTAAGTGACTTGCCCAGGGTCACAAAGCTAATAAGTCTCTGAAGTCATATTTGAACTCAGGTCTTCCTGACTCCAGGCCCAGAGCTCTAACTATTGGGCCACCTTGTTGCCCTAAATCAGCGGTTCTCAACCCGTGGGTTATGTTCAATTTGTAGCAATAAAAATACATCCTGCATATCAGATATTTATATTATGATTCATAACAGTAGCAAAATTACAATTATGAAGTAGCAACGAAAATAATTTTATGGTTGGGGGTCACTACAACATGAGGAACTGTATTAAAGGCTTGTGGCATTAGGAAGGTTGAGAACCACTGATTTAGGGCCTAAATGAACCCTACTGGATGTATTATTTCCTTCAGTTAGAATATGAATTTTTTGAGAACAAGGATTATCTCTCTTTTTCTATCTTTATGGCCAGTAATTAGTATATTTGGCACTTTAAGTAAATGCTTAATAATTTTTAAAGATTCCTTTCTTTGTAACTCCTCAAATCCATACCCACAAGCATTTTTGAAATACATACTATATATGTGGATCAAGGCCCTGAACTCTGCTCTAGGAATAAAAACATTAAACAAAAAATAGTTCCTATAAGCTTAGAGTTTATATGGAGGGAGGAAGGGAAGGGATTCAAGGTCCCATTGATGACTGACTGGAGGCAGAGGACACAGGCAAGGCCCCGGGAGCAATGAGCAATGGCAGACAGGTGAAGGCACGAAGGCCTCAGGTGAAGGCCGTAGACATCAGTCTGCAGGCCCCAGCAGCTCTGGCTAAAGGGGCTATAGGCACTGGTGCAAGGCCCCAGCTGCAGCTCACAGCATTTATTAGTATGCAGAGACAAAGTCTCTAGAGTCAGTGAGCAGAGATATGGGACCCTAGAGACAGTGGACAGAGGATAGGAATTGGCACGGGCAGTGGCAAAAGGCAGACTGGCCCCTGACCCTGCTGCCAGGACAAGCCCTAGTGATCACTATATAAGTCTCCCTCAGGAGAGCTTTGGAGGACCAAGGGGAGCAAGGGAGAAGGCAATGTGTTTAACTACTCTGTAAGAAGTGTGTATTTGGGGGGGGGGCAGGGATAGCTAGGTGGCACAGTGAATAGAGTACCTACCCTGGAATCAGGAGGACCTGAGTTCAAATCTGACCTCAGACACTTGACACTTACTGGCTGTGTGACCTTGGGTGAGTCACTTAACCCCAATTGCCCTGCCTTCTTCCCTCCAAAAAAAATTTTAAAAAAAGAAGTGGGGAGGGGGCAGTAGCTCAGAGGTCCCTCATGGAGCAAAGATTATGTATTGTCCCCTCCCCAATGAGGGTCCCAAAAAGGGGAGGTCCCTGCTAATGGGTCAAAGACTAATTCTCCCTGGTCTGTGCAGAGGCTTGGTTGCTCTGTTGGAAGTACCATTGCTTTTTGCTGTAGCCGTGATGTTTCTTCTGGTTTTGGTTACCTTTTTATATTGAGAGACCCACTGTGAACTGCAAAAATTTGGTACCACCCACCACACGGACCTGATCACTTAGATGTGGGAATTGGTGTTAACTGGGCCTTTTCCAGATTCTCTCACCCCTTCAGGGAATTATAACATTATCTGGTATGTTTCGTTTCTGCCATATATGTATTTTAGTATTAATTTCTTTTTTCTTCTTCCTTTAGTATTGCCTGTATCAGGCTCCTTGAATATTAGAGGTCAGGGGTGGCCAATAATAACTCTTGTTGTGACTCAGCAGTGTCCAACTCTTTGTGACCCCATTTGGGGTTTACTTGGCAAAGATACTGGAGTAGATTGCCATTCCTTCTCCAATTCATTTTACAGATGAGGAAACTGAGGCAAACAGCATTAAGTGACTTGCCCAGGGTCACATACCTAGCAAGTGTCTGAGGCTAGATCTGAACTCAGGAAGAGCAGTCTTCCTGACTCCAGGTCTGGCACTGTCTCTACTGTGCCATCTGCTGCCCTAGGAACAGCTCTAAAGTCATTTAAGTGAGTGAAAGTTCCCCAGGAGACCGTAAGGACCTTGCCACCGAGGGGTGAAGTGTGGTGGGAACAGGAGCTTGACCTCTCTCTCCAGGCCGGTTAGGCTGAGTTTTCCTTAAAAGGTATTGAGACCTTCCTTGGGACTTGGTTGGCTCAGGAGACTAAAGGCAAAGGCTGTTGATGTCACTTCCTCATCATCTGAGTACAAAGTAGCCACGAGGAGCTCTGAGGTTTGATAAGTCAGTCACAATGGGTAATACGGGCAAAAGAACTTTGCTCAGCTGAATCAGCTTGAGGTGTGTTCAATGTCTATCCTTGTTGAATAAACTACTCCTGCTATGGTCAAGTAAATCTTTTCTTAACCGTTAAATATCCTGTGAGTGTCTCATTTTGTTCGAACTCTGCTCCAGGAATCCAAACTACCAGAGAACTAGTCTGAGTAACAGGGATTCTTTTATTTCTTTCTTTCTTTTTTTTTTTTTTTTAGGGAATCAGGGTTCTGTGACTTGCCCAAGGTCACACAGGTAGTAAGTATCTGAGATCATATTTGAACTCAGGTCCTTCTGGTTTTGAACTCAGGTACTTCTGACTCCAGGGCCGGTGGTCTATTCACTGCACCACCTAGCCGCCCCAGAAATTCTTGATCTGTTTTGTATTACGAATTTCTTTGACAGTCTGATGAAACCTTTGGACCCCTTCTCAGAGTAATCTTTTTAAATGTATAAAATAAAATATATAGAATTATTAAAGAAACCAATTATACTGAACAACAGTTATCAAAATATTTTTAAAGATAACAACCCACAAACCCTATGTTAAGAACTGCTGTGGTAGAGGGACACAGAAGATAAACAGATAAATAACAATAATGCTAAGTATTATTTATATAGACAAAAGGGAAATGGTCCTTAGTTCCTATGTAAGTATTCAGATGAACAGGTAGAGCATAGGTTTTGTTGCACCTGAGAAGAAAACTCAAAAGACTTGTACCTGAGTCTATACATCAAACCAACTGCGCCTTCTATCTTAATGGGCCTCTGCCTTCCCTGGAAACCTGTATAATTCTCCAGATTTATAGTGCTACCCTGGGTTCTCTTTCTTCTTCATTCCCCCTGCCCCCTTGTCACCTCCCAGAAAAAAAATAAAAACTCAGAGTTTCTAGACAGTCAAATATCCTTCCCATTCTAGTAGATCTTTGCTGTGCAGAAACTTTTATGGTCTTCAAAATTTATAGTGACTCCCCACACACAACCCCCAACACACATACAGAGGAAAAGAATTCAGGGGTGTTACGATATTAAATAGTCTACCTCTATGGTGATCCCACCTTCCCTCAATCAAACTGAGACCTGTTAAAGACCTTAGCTTTAAAAGGCCAAGGTCTCCCATTGCATCCAGGGCCATCTCCAGTTGTTGCGGTGGGAGTTCTGCCCACCCAAAAACTGTCGGGGTTTCATGATGTGTTGTGGTGGAACTGTCTCAAAGAATTCAGATTCAGATCACCTCTAATCCAAGTACAGGCATTTATTGAGATTGACGCTTCTCATGAAGCAAGCTAAGTTCCAAGAGGAACCAGCAACTTCAGAAAGAGCAAGATGGATTTTTATAGGGTAAAGATGCTGATTATACAATCAAATTTTACATAGAATATAGGAATATGATTAATATAAAAAAGGCAGGAGGAGTTTGTTAAGGAATTAGGTAATGGAGGAGGGATCCAATGTATGGTTTGGTGGTTAAACATTCTGGTCCTGCTGCCTTCTAATTGGCTAGCTATTGTGGTCCTGTCTGGTTAAGACAGATAGTTAGGTATTGTGGTCCCATCTTGGGCTAGATGGATGGTGTGATTGTGATTATCTGTTTCTTCAGGAATGGGTCTGGGGGCAGTGACTAGGTAGAGGCAGTGGCTGGGATCCCATCACATGGACACACCTGCTCCTGCTGTTTCCGTGGGGACTAAGAGTTCAGGGACACACTTGTTGTTCTAGTGAATACTGAGGCATATATGAAGATGTTAGGACACTGGTGGAGGGGCGGAGGGGTGGGGGGGGATAGGTAAGTACAGTGGGCCTGCTGTTCAGTGAGGCCAGGCCTATAATGAAGTTAGAATATTGGGGCTGGGGCAGCGTTATTAGAATTCAAACACGGTCATGCTGATCTATATCTGGCCACTGGACCCAGATGACTCCAGAGGAGAAGGTGAGGCTGGTGACTGCACAGCCCCGCCTCCCTTACATCCAATTCACTTGCAGGTCATGGCATCATCTCCCTGATGTCACGGTCCTCTTCAAGAAGGAAGGATAAACCGCAACAACATAGTTGTAGAAACACCTGGAAATAAACTTCTCCCAAACAGAGAAAGAAATTGCATTCACTAGGGAACTGATCCCTTCTTTCTGACCTACAAAGCCCATGTGACTCACAGTATCAGTAAAGGACAAGGCCTAGGCTTCTTAGTCCCCATTATCTCTCTGTCCCTCCTTGCTCGTCTTTTCTAGCACACCTAGTCCCTGGTTTGAACCAGGTCCTTGGTTTAGATCAGCAATTATTCTCTTATCTTGTTGCTGGTATATATGTTCCTGTAGATCAGAGATTGACCCGGCAGCTTCTTCTGATGGGGCCACATCTGTGTCTATGTGTGGTTCCCTTTGTCTTCCCTCCCTGACCTATTCTTTCTCCAGTCCCCTTGAATCTGAATATAGCCCTCTTCTAAAGACCAAATACAAGGCTGTAGCTCAGGTGTTAACTAATCTCAGCTCCACTGGCTACATGTTGTCAATTAGATCTCTGTTCTCAAGGCCCAGGACAAAAGGGGTTACACACCAACTCAATGAGCTCCCCTTGGCTAGGGGATTCCACACCTCGTCTAGGAGAAAACTGGGGAGCAGGAATGCCTGGGAGCATTTGCTACAGCATAATACTTGCTAAATAAATAAAATAATAGGTTCTCAGAATTGGCAGAGGGGCCTTTTGATGCCCACTGGCTCAGCCCCCCTCTAGATTCAGAAATACTCTCAACAACATCCCTGACATGGGATCATCCAGCCTCTGCTTGGTGTGATTCAGAGTTTAGAGCTGGCACAAAAGGGTTAAAAAGAAAAAAGGGCTGAAGAAGACAGAAAGGATTACTTTACAAGAGAGAAAACTATATGCGTGGGACAAGATATTGTTCCATAATTTGGGACCAAGCCTGGAGAACACATTCGGAGATACACTGGGGAGAATCAGGTTATCCCAATCCAGAGAAATTCACAGATAAGCAAACCCTCCCCTCTGGGCAGCAGGCAGGACTGCCAGCAGGAGGCTGTCTCTGACCAAGACTCCATCTACAGAGTAACTAAGACCTTGAAATTGGAGGTGGGTTAGGGGAACCTCTCCTCACAGGACATTAGGAGCCCTCCCCGAGCATCTGAAGAATTACCACCTCCCCCTGCCACACACACACACACACACACACACACACACACACACACCCCTCCAGGGAGGGTATTTATGTGTGAAGCTAAAACTTGCTGCTGTTTAGTTATTTCAGTCATGTCTATGACTCTTTGTGACCCCCTTCGGGATTTTTTTGGCAAAGATACTATGGTTTGCTATTTCCGTCTCCGGCCCATTTTACAGGTGAGGAAACCGAGGCAAATAAGATTAAGTGACTTACCCAGGGTGACACAGCTAGTAAGCGTCTATGACCATCTTTGAACTTGGGTCTCCCTGACTCCAAGCCTAGCACTTTTATGTACTGTGTCATCTAGGTGCTCAGGTAGAAACTGTTAGGAAGGAATCTCTCTCCCCCTTCTCTCTCTTCTCTCATTCTCTTTCTCCTCCCACCTTTCTCTCTTCCTCCTACTTCTCCTCTCTCTCTTTCTCTCTCCCTCTCTCTCTTTCTCTCTCTCTCTCCTCCCTCTCTCCTCTCTTTCTTCCTCCTCCTCTCTCTCCCTCTCTTCTCTCATTCTCTCTCCCTTCTCCCTCTCTCCCTTTCTATCCTCCTCTTCCTCTTCCGCTCTCTTTCCCTCTCTCTTCTCTCTTTCCCTCTCTCTCCTCTCTCTCTCTCTACTTCTCCCTCCCTCTCCTTCTCTTGCCCCCCTTTCTTCCTCCCCCCACCCCCACCCCACATTGTCCAAGGCTACTCCCCCCTAGGGGGAGACAGAGATGAATAAAGCTCAGTCCTTGCTCCCTGCTCCTAAGGAGTTTACCATCTATCTGGGGAGATAAGACCTGTGCACTGATAACAAGGTTAACCAACTAGACCGTGTTAAGTGTCTAAGAGTGGTACAAACAAAGTTGATTCTGAGTTCAGAGAGGGGAGAGATCCCTTCTCATCCTATTTTTAACTCAAACCTGTGCTCTAGTGCTTTTTGTACAGGGAGCTCTTACAACTTCTAAGATTCCAGGTCAAGAACAAAGGATCAGTGGGCAGTTCTTGCTCCTGTCCCTCCCCCCCAATCCCAGACCCTCTTTAACTCTTTCCTTTCTTTGAAAAACTAAAAACCAAAAGTGAACCTGTGACTTCATGAATAGAGAATTCTTAGAGAGGAAATTCCATTGGCCAATGCCAATCAGCCTCAGCTCTGTAATTTAGTATTAGAGGTGTGGAAGGAGGAAGGAAGGTGGGCACAGAGGTTAATCGACTCACTCAGCTTGATATGGAGGTGCAGTGGATAAAGCACTGGGCCTGGACTCAGAAAGACTCATCTTTGTGAGTTCAAATCTGGCCTCAGACACTGACTAGCTGTGTTACCCTGGGCAAATCACTTAACCTGTTTGCCTCGCTTTCCTCATCTGTAAAATGAGCTGCAGAAGGAAATGGCAAACCACTCTGGTATCTTTGCCAATGAAACCCCAAATGGGGTAACAGAGAGTCAGACAAAACTTAAATGAATGGACAACAATAACAACAATGAACGATACAGCCAGTGTGTGTCAGAGGTGGGACTCAAAGTAAAATCTTTCTTATTCTAAGGCTAGTTTTCTCTAACTCCTATGCCATACTGCTGCTCCTTGCTGATTTCTTGACTAACCCCAATTCAAGACTGGATAGGTACGGCGATTTGTCTTGTTTTGGTACCAGCCAGCAGCTACACTGAGCCAAATCAAAAATCAATCCAGGGTTCTGTGTCAGGATCTGGGAAGAGCATCCAAAATCACAGGCAACAGGGGAATTTGGGGGGTAAAGGGATTCAATAGTAAGCCACTGGGAAGCCAAAAAAGCTGGTCATAAAGGGCACACTTTTATTTCAAGTCTGGATAACTGACAGGAGCACCCCAGAAATGCCAACTTCCAGAACAAATAGAGCTGCCCAGTTTCCAAGAGCAAAAGGGAAATCAGAGACAATTCCCCATACCAGCAGATACAGATACATAGCCAGCCATGGGGGGTGAGGGCTATTCCCTCAGTGGAGGAAACAGGAGATGTGAGAAAGAGAACATGATTTCTAGAATCCCTGCCACAAAACTCAGGCAGAGGTTCAGGATTCTGTCTGCTAGTCAAGGTGTCTCGGTGGCATGACTCAGAAGGAGGCTAAGGTGTGTGTGGTAGGGGTAATGGTGGTTTGAGTTTTCAGTTGTTCCAGAAGACTGCAGGACATTTCAACCACAGTCCAAAAGGGAGTCATACCCCATGGTATATTGACAATATAAGGAATAAGGTTATCAGAAGCTCCCCATAAATACCTCATGACTCTCATTGGGTTATTCTTTTTGTTCAGGTACCCTCTGCTCAGCTTGGATGAGGGGTCTTCAGGGAAAGATCATAGATAGGGACAGGGACTGCTTCTGTGTGTGTGTGTGTGTGTGTGTGTGTGTTTGTGTGTGTGTGTGTGTGAGAGAGAGAGAGACAGAGAGAGACAGAGACAAAGAGAGACAGAGAGAGATCTAATCCTGTGTAGTCTTCATGTGACAAGGTATACGTGACTTTTCCTGAGTGCTCACACCTCTGTTGGGCGTTCATTCCCCCATGTCCCCACACCCCCAGTCTGGACTCTGCCTGGCGGACTGCCCCTCCCAGATTCCCTTACCTGAACTGTTTGCATTGTTTGTCAATGTTGGCTTTGTTTGAAAGATTGTGTCTTGTGTTGCTGCTCAGATGGCACAAATTAGATATATGAGATTATGTGTATGAGCACGTGCTTTTGTGTGATAGTGTGTACTAATCAAGGGTGTGTTAGCAAATATTTAACAATCAGCTCTCTAAAAAAAAGCTCAAATGCTATACTTTTAAGCTTAACCTGCATCATTAACAATTTATTTATCATTTATTAAGACTAGACAGTAAAACAATAAATCAAGCATTGATTTGAAGCATTTGTTGATTTCTGAGGTATAAAAATTCATACTGGAAATTTAACAATCAGTTCCCATTGGCTCCAGCACACCTCTAGCACCGATATCCCTAAAGTGACTACTCTCATCTCTATGTGTATTGTGTATAACACATATATGAGAATATATGTGACTCTATGTTATATATTAATATATGTTTCTGTACACATATAGGAATGTGAAGATGCCTGTTCTATAAGAAGCCTTCCCTGATCCCTCCAATGAAAACAAGCTTTATTCTCCATCCTCCCATTTTCTTAAAGCATTTTATCCAGATTTCTCTTCTCTTTATTACATTCCTCATCATATCATACTTATCAATCAATTAATCAACAAGCAGCTCCTATGTGCCAGGCCCTGGGGATATATAGAATTTTGCTCCTGCCTGCCAGTATTACCTACATATACACATTCTAGTCTAGTGGGAGACAATATGTACACATAAGATGTCTCCAAAGTCTTGTAAGGTACTAAAGCCTAAAAGGGCACTAAAGCTTTGGGATACCCTATATAACCAGGGAGTGGGAAACCTTCAGCCTCAAGGCCATGTGTAGCCCTCTAGGTCTTCAAGTTCAGCGTTTTGTTGACTGAATCCAAACTTCACAGAATAAATCCCCTTAATAAAAGGATTTGTTCTGTAAGACTTGGACTCAGTCAGAAGGCTGAACCCAAGGACCTAAAGGGCCACATGTAGCCTTGAGGCCAAAGGCTCCTCTCCCCTGGTGAACATACAGCATAAGAACATAAACTTAAAGCACAGAAGCCTTTCGGTATATAGAATGTTATTTCAGAAAAGGGCCTTTTATTTTTGTCTCATCACTTTGACCGGCAAATAACAGTGACTGTCATACTGTAGGTGCTTAATAAATGCTTCAAAGAAATGAATTGTGCGTGTAGGTACATACACACACATATATCCCATATATATGTATGCAGATTGTGTCTGTTTAAGTGCTGGTGTGTGATGTGTACCTATCTGTGTGTGGTCCCATATGAACGTCTCCCTTGGTGTCTGGCGTCTTCCTCTCCCTACGGCTCTAAACCAACTCTATCCTGAGTCTGCTCTCCCCGTATCTTGGAGAAGGGGGTGTGGGGGTGGGGGTGGAGTCTTGTTTACTCCTCAGTCACAGTCACGGGGCCAGATCTGTCTCTATCCCCGCCGGGGATCGAGCGCTCACGGAGTATCAGCATGGGGCCAGCACGTGGGCCTGCCTGTCTGCGTGTCCTGGGGGGAGAGACTAGACGATGGGGCGTCCGAGGCTGTAACCCCATCCCGTTCCCCCCCGCCCCTTCCCACTCGATTCCAGAGCTC
The DNA here is from genome assembly GCA_028627135.1 of Pseudochirops cupreus. Classification (NCBI taxonomy): domain Eukaryota; kingdom Metazoa; phylum Chordata; class Mammalia; order Diprotodontia; family Pseudocheiridae; genus Pseudochirops; species Pseudochirops cupreus. Next base: position 130,699,467 of record CM053584.1, read on the forward strand.
TTGCAATCTCATCCACCCCCTTTTACGGCCAGCCTGGCCACTGCCCCTATAATTACGCGCTTGGGACCGGACGCGGAGGCCGAGTCCAGCGCTGAGGAGAGGGCAGGGAGGGGCCATGACCCTTCTCCCAGTAGGGACAGGAGGCGTAGGGATCGGGACTCAGAAACTAGAGCTGAGTCTGACACCCAAACTACTATCCTCGGGATAAAGTCCCCTGCACTCCCCCCATGCCTTCCCCTTTCTTGAGCTCCAGCTTCGCCTCTTTGTTTACTTCTGGCGAGTCTGGGGCACTGACCCAGTCCTTTCAGGTACCCGGGGACAAAGTCTCCCAGGCTGATTCGGGCTTTCTGCGTGTGGGGCCGGGCACGCATGCGGGCCGAGGTGTGTGGACTCTGGGGTTCACCACGTTCTTCTGCTCTTTCTTCACCTCCCCGCCACCCACCACGTTCTTCTGCTCTTTCTTCACCTCTCCGCCATCCTATTTCTTTGGCTCGGGATGTCCTGACTATTGAGGGAATGGAGGGGAAGAGGGGAATCTGTGGGGCTTTCGGGCTCAGCCGCTCCATGCCCGGCACTGGTTTGGGCTTGTCTTGTCTGCGTTGGGCCAAGCTGCTTCCCAGCCCCGTCAGGTCTTCTGGGCGAAGGTGGGGGCGGGGGGGAAGGGGCGGAGGGCAGAGCTGAAAATTTTGGGACACAGGTAATCTGGGTCTGGGCACAGGGGTGAGTCAACCAAGTCTCACACATATACACACTCATAGTCAGATTCACACACACACACACACACACACGTCTCCCCTTAGTCCGTCCTTGCTGAAACTTCGGCGACTCCTGGCGGACAAAACACACAAGAGACGTGGAAGTACAGTTAAAGCTTATAGCGTAAGAGCAAAGTCCAGCAGAGAGACAGACAGATAGAGAACCCATGACAGAGAGGCGCTGGAATAATGGGGCGCACAGACAACAGCCCTGCCTCAGCCCCGGGCTACCCAAACACCTTCTTCTCTACCTCCACCCTCCTACCAACCTGCACCTGCCTGTAATGATGAGGCTCCAACACGCAGCCTCCCCTTCCCTTGGGGCTAATATTTGGCTCCGTTTGGGGGAGTCCCTGTTGCTGTCTGAGTTCTCTGTCTGTGTTGTCTGTGTGTGGATTCCCCTGCCATGAGTCTTTTCTGGGAATTCGGAGTAGGAGAAAGGTTTGAAGCTCAACTATATTGGGTCTATTTGGGTATGCCAAACAACCCTCTCAAATCCCCTTCCTCTGTCAGAAGTGGAGTCCTTGAATTTTCATGTGCCCACTAGCTTTCTGGAGCCCCAATAGTACAGATTACCCGCTTAGGGTCTTTGGGAAGGGGCAAACTTTGCAGTGCCTGGAAGGGAGCAGCTAGAAAGAGGAGAAGGTAGATGAGGTGACTCTTGCTCAGGCTGACACAGAGAGGCTACCAGTCTGGAGGATCCAGTTGTTTTGGAGTGGAAAGGACAAGACCCCCACCCCCGTCCTTGGGTCAACATCTTAAATAGCTCAATACCCTAAAGAAACCCCTAGGCGCTAGGGTGGGACCAGCAGCAGGGAACATGCAAATCCTTTGGAAGCTAGGTAAAAAGAGGTGCTCTCAGTTTCCTTATCCCAACTCCCCAAGAGTCATTGTCCTCTCAGCCTAGGATCAGAGGCATCCTGGTGCTATGGGAAAGAATGCTGGATTTATGGCCTGGTAACCCTGAGGTCTCCTTGCCTCAAACCTCTCTCCACTGGAGCCCATTCTTTACTCAGCTATCAAAGTGATCTTCCTAAAGTGCAGGTCTGACCAGGTCACTCCCCTAATCTATAAACTACAGTGGTTCCCTATTGCCTAGACTAGAGGATCCAGTAGAAAGTGTTCCAAAAGTCTTAGTGATCCTTTTATGCTTTTGTAGCTTAAAATAGCACAGGATTTTTGAAATATCATGTATAAAAATGCATCTTGTTTTTTTTTCTTTTTAGTCAATCAATAAACATTTATTAAGTATTTAGGGAAGGGGATAGCATTTGTCCTACTATGTGCCATGCGTTGTGCTAAGCATTTTATGGATGTTATCTTATTTGATCCTTACAACAAGCCAGCTGGGTAGATACTGCCATTATTCAGTTAGATGGTACAGTGGATAGAATACCTGCCCTGGAGTCAGGAGGACCTGCGTTCAAATCCAGCCTCAGACACTTACTAGCTGTGTGACTCGGAGCAAGTCACTTAACCCTGATTGCCTCCAAAGAAAGAAATTCGGTTGGGAATAAGGAGGCAAGCAGGATAAATTAGAGATAATCAACAGAGAGAAAGCCTTAGAATTAAGAAAAATTAGGAAAGGCTTTCTTCTAGAAAGTGGGATTAGCTAGGATAACTGGGATGAGATGGGAGATGATAGAAAACCCTTTATAAGGTGGCCCCTTCCTGACTTTCTGGTCTTCCATCTTATTTCCACATACTCTAAGATTCAGTGACGCTGGCCTCTTTGCTCTGCGTCCCACAAGATACTCTATCTCTCTGTGCGTTTTCATGGTCTGTCCCCCGTTCCCAAAATTCTACCTCCTTGATCTCCTCCAAATCTTAGCTAAAATTCCACTTTCTGCACCTTTCCTGGTCTTCCTTAACCTTAGTGCCTCCCCTTTGAGATTATCTCCAATTTATCCAGTATAAATCTTATTTGTACATAATTGTTTTCTGTTGTCTCCTCTTGAATTTCTTTGAGTTCCTATCAGTTCCTCGAGGGCAGGAACTATTTCATAGGCAACTGGTTAGGTGGCACAGTAGATACGTGATCTGGAGTCAGGAAGAACAGAGTTCAAATTTGGCCTTAGATCCTCACTAGCTGTGCCACCCTGGACAAATCACTTACCCTGTTTGTCTCCTTTTTTCTCATCTGCAAAATGGAGACAGTAATAGTGCCCAGGGAAGGAAGCACCCCAGGCAGTTACGAGGATAAAATGAAATAATATTTGTGAAGATCTCTACAAACCTTAATACACTATGTGAATACTAACTTTACTTTTACCTTTCTATATATCCCCAGTGCTCAGCACAATGCCTGGCACAGGGCAGGCACTTAGTAAATATTTGTTACCTTGATTACCAGCTAATCCTGGCTCTGCCACTTATTACCCATGGGACTTTGAGTAAGTCACTTAAATTCTCTGTTCTCCGTTCCCTCATCCATAAGATGAAGTTGTTCAGTCGTGTCCAATTCTTTGTGACCCCATTTGGGGTTTTCTTGGCAAAGATACTAGCGTGGTTTGCCATTTCCTTCTCCAGCTTATTTTCCAGATGAGGAAACTGAGGCAAACAGGTGGGAAGTTACTTGTCCTATGTAACACAGCTACTAAGTGTCTGAGGTTGGATTTGAACTTAGGAAGGAGTCTTTCTGACTTCAGGTCTAGCACTTTGTGCACTATGGCGCCACCTAACGGCCCAAAATGAAAAGGTTGGGCTAAATGACCTCTAAATTCTTACAATTCTTTATCTATGATCTCTTCTCCTCCAATGGTTGAACTAGCAACTCCAGCTCAAAATGGGTCTCAAGAACCAGTCGCTAAATTTTTAGTGTGACCACTGATACCTCTGAAACCAGCACATACTACGTTGTTTTGTTGATTTCTAGACTTAAAGAAGTAATGGGGAAATATTTTATTTACAAATAATGCAGATTAAACTTGCAAGTGAGTACATTTTTCTTTGGAGAGCCAGTTAAACATTGATCTCTGCTAACCTTCTCTCCCAGGATCTTATTCTGCCCTTAAGTCATAAAATCTTACAGTTGGAAGGAATCTTAAAGATTAGTTCAGTCTAGCAAATCTGTCACCTAAATGCCTAACCCTGGTCCAATGATCTCTCTTCCCTGCCAAGCTTCACAAACCTTATTCATTTCCCTCCTTCCCTTTTCTCCACTGTTTCCCCTTCCCCCCCCCCCCCCAGATACTCTCTCATTGAATTTCCTGCTCAGTTCACACCTGGAACTAGGTAGACCAAGCCCCCAGAAGACCAAGGGCACAATGCCAGGTAGCAACCAGGGTGCCAGCACATAGAATCAATCGATCCTTTGTCTCTGATGGAGCTGACCTCCTTAACCCCCACTCCTCCCTCAGGCCACACCCTGGGTACTTGGGTGGATGGGGAACCTCTGCACGGCCCAGGAGCTTCTAGAAATCTCTGTAACAGGAGATAAACTGACGAAAAAAAAACAACATAGAGCAGGGGAAGAGGTGGCAGTAAGAATAATCCCATTCTTTATCTATGCTTAAGGTAAAAGTAATCTAAGGAGAGTGAGCCCCCACTATTGAAGGAGTGCTAACTCATTTTTTCTTGAGTGAGGAATGTATAGTTGAAAAAGTACAGGGCAGAGAGTCAGGTTCTAGGTCCAAGTCTGCTACTAATTAGCTTCATGACCATGGGCAAGTCACTTCCCATTCCTGGCCTGTCTCCTCATCTATAAAATCAGGATGGTCTCTTTATCATGCTTTGCTTCCCTCAGATTCCTCTTGCTCAGATCACAGAGTTTCAAAGGAGCCTTGGGCCTATGGAACTGGGGTAGCCTGTGCCTGAGGAAGTAGTCAGGATTTTAGTGGTATGGCGCATCTCCCTTAGGTTTTTCTCTAGAGTTCTCCCAACTCTGTTTCCCTCCTCTCTTTGTCCCCCTCCAATCTCTGTCACAGATTTTGATATGTTTCACCTTGGAAGGGACTTTAGAGATGATCTCATCTAAAACTTTCTCATTTCCCAGACGGAAAAATTTGAACACCTTGAAAGACAAAGTGATTTCCCTGAAGTCACACAGAAAATAGGAATCTGGATTCAAACTCAGGCCTCCTGCTTCAAACACAGTGGATTTGCTAATACAGTTGTCCTTTCTACATCTCAACTTTCTACATTGAGATTTCCATATATTGTGGGGCAGCGTAAGAAATTAAATGGGAATTTTAATTTAAATTTAAAGCAGGTACCACAGAAAAAGTTCAGAAACTCAGAAATGCATAAAATATATGTGTAGTATTGTAGAATATCAACATATTTTATCTTTTAATCCATAATAATTCAGACTTTTTCTCGGGTACCAAGGGAGGGTCAAAACATTTTACACAGATTTTCCAGCTCAAGGGACACTGTACCCCTAACACCCTGGGGTATGGAAGACATAACTATATACTACCTGACTAAAATAGAATAGAATACTACTTGAGTAGTATATTAGCAAATTCACTGTAGTGGGAGTCAGAAGACCTGGGTTTGAACCCAGATTCCTTGCTATCTTAACTTGATGGCAGCTAGTTGGTACAGTAGATAGAGCACTGGGCTTGAAATCAGGAAGACTCATCTTTATGAGTTCAAATGCAACCTCTGACACTTCCAAGTTGTGTGACCCTGGGTAAAGCTCAGTTTCCTCATCTGTAAAATGAGCTGGAGAAGGAAATGGCAAGCCATTCCAGTATTTCTGTCAAGAAAACCCCAAATGGACTGTGTCCAAGAGTTGGACAGGACTGAAAAAAATGACCTAACAACAAGTTTAACTTGATCCCATAAGCCCTTGTCTTTCTCCATTTTCCTTTAGAGTCAATCATAGTTCTTATCCTAGTATTGAAAGCTATTGATGACCTACCCCTGAGTTCTAGGTACAATGCTAGTAACTAGCATTTATAGAGCACTTTATAAATATTGTCACACTTGATCTCTTTTTGAGGCAGTTGGGCTAAGTGACTTGAGGCAATGGGGTTAAGAGACTTGTCCAGGGTCACACAGCACAGCTAGTAATGGTCTGAGGCTGGATTTGAACTCAGGTTCTCCTGACTCCAGGGGTGACGTTCTATATACTGCATCACCTTCACCACCTTGCTGTCCCTTCATTGGGTCTTCACAACAAACCTGGGAAGTAGGTACTATTACTACCCCATTTTTCCAGATAAGGAAACTGAGGCAGACGGAGATTAAATTGCCCAGGAACTGAGGCCAGATTTGAATTAACTGCCTTGCATGGTAGTCATTTGTTATATGGGTTATGCATGCCCACCACAGTACTAAACAAGTGCCTGACTCTTCGACATGTCATTGGATACTTCCCCTACTCAAGAATATTCTCTAGTTCCTCATTGGCTATCTTATCCAATATAAACTCTTCTATTCCTTTACTAAATCAGATATTCGAGATGGCACAGGGGATGGAGTGCTGGACCTGGAGTCAGTAAGTCCAAATCCAGCCTCACACACTTTTCTGTGATCAGAGCAAGTCACTTAAAAAAAAATCTGTCTGCCTCAGTTTCCTCAACTGTAAAGCCAGAATGATAACAGCACCTACTTCTCTGGATTACTGTAAAAATCAAATGAAATATTTGCAAAGCACTTAGCAAAGTGCTTGGCACCTGTGGTAGGCACTGCATAAATTCTCATTTCCTTCTCCTTCCCCTCATTTCTCCGGTATGGTGTCTCAGAACCAGGCTTATTCGTCCCCACCCTGAACCTACTATATATACAAAGTAACTTCTTTTTACATTTTAAAGCACCAAATTTGGAATCAGAGGACCTGCGTTTTAATCCCATATTTTTCTGCTCCCTCCCTTTCTGATGCTTTGAAAAATAAGTGGGTAGGTGATCTCAGGTTCCTTCCAGCTCTCTAAATCCATCTATGGTAGTCACCATTTCACAGACTGCTTCTTACCTAGGACTACTTCATCTTCTCTCCAGGAACACAAGCCAAAGTTGACCCTCATCTTCTCTATACCTCAACCCACCAAATCTCCCCCAGAATGACACCTGCCACCCAATTCCCATGCTTTCTATATGCTCTTCATCTCCAGCAATGAGTTAAGTCAACTGCCCATATCTGTGTCTCTCTCCCAGTGCCCAACACAGCACCCTACAGTCTCCTCCTCCTTCGAAGATGCTTCATCAGCAGTGCTGGGTATGTTTCTCTCTTTCCCTAGTTTCCTTCTCCTCTCTCATATACATTGACACTCAAGCAAGTACACACACACACACACACACACACACACACACACACACACAGAAATTATGTTGTTTTTATCTGGAGTTTATTTTTTTTTAGACTAAGAGCAGAGTATGAAAGTCACAGCCAAAGCACTTGAAAAAAGTCCCGGAGGAGGGGCTAGGGCAGGTGGGGAGTAGGGAGGTTTAAGGGTTGGGTCCCGGTCTCTGGGGGGGTTGTTGTTGTCTCACGGTCTCCAAAAGTGTCTGTGCGTTGCATAGGTCGTGTCTTCACAGAAGACAAACGAGGGGCCAGGGGTGGCTCCCAGGGTAGGGGCCGGGCCTGGTAGGGAAGGGGTCCAAAGCTAGAGGGGAAGGTTAAAGAAGGGACCAGGGGATTAGGAGGGGAAAGGGACTCTGTCTGTACATTATATATAGAGATATAGAGACTGTACATGCCCACTTGCCACCCGAGCCACCCTAGTTTATTTGCCCTCACCCCTCCCCCACCCCCCCAGGGTGACTACTTGTAAACTTGGTCTCCATCCAAACCACAATCCTGGGATGAGGTGGGATAGGGTGGGGGCAGGGGAGGGGAACGTGCTTATTGCTGTAAACAGGGGGAGGGGGCAGCAGGCAGTGCCCACCCCCTCACCCACCTTGTCCCCTCCCCGTGAAAGGGGGGCCTGGCTCTGCCCCTGGAGAGGAGGGACAGATTTGTCTCCCAGACTCCAAATTGCTCTTTCTGGAACTTAGCTGGGGTCTCTCTTGGAGGAAAGAAGGAAAGGGCACCAGGGGGCAGGGTGGAGGGCACCAGGAGGAGGCAGGAAGTTGAGCACTGCCCAAGACCTCCCTTTCCCTCCCCCCATTTTGGTACCAAAAATCTCCAGAGCCACAAGGCAGGACCCAGGCCAACCTGGGGTTCCTGCTAACAGGATGCCTGGTAGAGTTAGAGTGCCCAGCCCTTAGCATGGCACAGGGGAGGGATGGGCACAGCCATCATAGGGTCTACCCCACATCCATCCAGGGAAGAAAGTTCCCTCCAGAAAGGTGATGGTGGTTTGGCTGCTCCTTCCACCAGCCCTGCCCTCCACCTCTCCCTGCTCTGAGAGCAGAGCTAGGAGGCCAAGAGCGTCATGAGGAAAAAGGCGATGGCCACAGCAAGGGGCAGGTGTTCCCGCTTTGGGCTGGTCCCACTGATGCTCTTCTCCAGCTTGGGCACCTGGGGATTCTCTCCCTCAAAGTCCTCTGTGGATAAACATACAGATGAGGACTGGGCCTGGGGGAGAGCAGGGGGACGCGGCAGCGGGGTAGCAGCAGAGCAAGGGATATGCCCACCCACAGGTAATGGGGAGGAAGGGGGTCTATACCCTTTGTCGGGCAGGGAGGGATGGGCACATGCAAAGGTGAGCCAGAAGGGTGAGGGTGGGGCTGCAGTTCCAGCAGTGGCCACCAGAGGGCGCTGCGCAGACTCACCCAGCACGTTGATCTTCACATTGGGGCCCATGGTGAACTGGGGGAGGGTGGGGATCGGCTTCTCCCCGGAGTGCGATGCTGCGGGGTGGGGTGGGGAATGGGGAAGAGAGGAGGGGAGCTCGTCAGGGCCAGGACCCCCTTCCCCTCCGCTACAGCTGGGGGATAAACTCCTCCCCAGTGCTGCTTCTGCCCCCACCCCCAGGAAGCTGGGGGGTGCCCCAAAGCGGGGGAGCCGGGGATTGGGAGATGGCTGATATTGGAGAAGGGATACTCACTGGAGGCACAGCAGACGAACACCTTCATCTTCAGACACTTCCAGTGCAGGTTATGGGTGGGCGTTGCTGAGGGAGGAGACAGACTGAACTAGACTCCAGGACTCCTAGGCTAGAAAATCCGCCCTCCTCCCAGCCCTCCTCTAGCCACACAAAAACAAATCTTTCCTATTGGTCCCCTAGTCTCTTAGGTGATATTGAACACAACTGTCACCTGCCGACCCACACCAGGAAGATTGGAGATACTCCCTAGCCCGACCCCACTCTACTCACATTTATACCCCTGATCCCTCCCTACCCCCAGCTTGTCATTCACAGCACTATGCTGCCCCTTCCCGATATCCCATCCCATCCTAGAGTAATTTTCACTGATAGTGACAGCCTCCAACTTCTCTTTCCGAGGCTGTCTAGGACATGGACTCTGACCAAGGACCCTTTCCTATACCTGGTCCGTGGGCTGTCATTCATAGATATTGTAGCCTCGAGGCCCCGCCCTCAAACTATAAGTTATAGAAACTGCTACTCTGAGGCCCGGCTCTCTCCATCTTCTCATGCCCCGCCCCGCCCCGTCCCGTCCCATCCCATCCACTCTTGGTCCTGTCACTCACAGATGTAGTAGTACTCGTGGCCTGCGTGGAATTCATAGCCCAGTGAGAAGGCGCTATAGCGCTGGAACTTCTCTGAGAACTTGATGGGGCTGTGGGGAGCGTGGGGTCGGTTGCATTCCCAGCGCTTAAAACCCTGGCTGGCATTGCAGGTTCGGTAGCCGCTTCGGCTCACCATGTACAGCACATACTGTTCCGCCCCGCCTCCGGGTCCCGGGCCTGCTCCCGGCCCTGAGCCTGAGCTGTTGTAGTGTGGGCAGTAGATGTCCAGGTAATCGTTCACATTCACCTGGACTGTGTAACCATCTCGCCGCAGGCTGCAGGGCGAAGGGAGGTAATCAGAACCCAAGACTGACCCTCCTCCCCTTTACTGCTTCCCAAGTAGTCCACCCACCCTCTCCTCGAATCCCTCATTATTTCTACCCACTACCCTTCCCCTACAGTATTCTCCTCATTCCTCTTCCCTTCTCCTCAGAGGTCATCAGCCCCTTTCCAATCCCAGTGTCCCCACAGTCCCATCTATCTCTCCAGTACCCTTTCTACCCTTGTCCCTTTCTCCTGGTCTTCCAGCCTAACCACTTTCCCTCAGTATCCCTTCAGTATCCTTTCTCATCCTCTCCCTTTCACCAATATTCCCCTCCTCTCTCCTCCAGTGCCCTTGACTCTTGCTCCCTCCCATACCTTTCTTCTCTTTCCCTCAATGTTCCCCAGACTCTTCCCTAAAGTTAACCCAGCAGCTGTCCATCTTCCCCAGAATGTTTTCCATGTTATCTTTCCCCTGCTGTCCCAGTTTCTCCCCCTTCTTCTGTGTCCCCAGCCCTACCCTCTATTCCAGGATCCCCTTAGCCCTGCTCATCTCCCCAGTATTGTCCTAGTCCCTTCCTCTCCACTTGAGTTCCTCATTCTCTGCCCCTCTTCCCTTAGTATCCACTAATTCTTTCTCTAGTGCACCCCAGCCCCCCTGCATATTCCCAGTGCCTTCTTAACCCCATCCTTCTCCCTTAATGTCCCTCGGACCTTCTTTCCTGTATCCCTTCCCTGCCCCCTCCCCCAATATCCTCCGCACTCTTCTTTCTTCCCCATACAATTTCTCTCCCTTAGTGGCCTCCCCAGTCCCTGCTCCTCTCCTCAGTGTCTTCCTACCATATCTTCCCTGATGTCTTCCCCCTCATCCCTACCCCCCACACCTTTCCCTAATGTCTCTCTACCTTTCCCTAAGATCCCTGCAACTTCTCACCCTCTCCTCCCAGCCCCAGATTTTCTTCAGCTTCAATTTCTCTTCTTCCCTCCCTGCAGTGGGGCTCAAGCCACTCTTCCCAGTAATTAGGACCATATATCCCTGCCCCTCTTTTAAGTTCATTCATTCACTTACAGACTACAGACACCACCTGGGGGCAGCAGAGGCTCAGGCAATCTAAGCCCTGCCCACTGAAGGGAGTATGTGCAAAGGGGAAAACTTGTGCGTTGGTTACCATGGCAATGGAACAGGCCCAGGCGACTCCCAGGCCAGCCAGGAGTACCCATCCCCCACAGTACACCTGGGGGACCTGGGAGAGTTTAAGAGCGAACTGCGAGGTTCCCCACCATGCCATTCTGAAGGACACCTTCCCACCCTGCACACTTTTCACATTTGTCACCTCCTGGTGTATCTGATTGAGCCTGTCCTCAAACATACATACATAAGCCTCATGCATGCACGTGTATTAGTATTAGGGCAGGTACACAAATATGCTCAGCATCCAGCGTTTGCCCCACCAGATGCTTGTATATAAACTAAGTCCTACGTGTGCTATATAGATGTACCTGATATGTTGACAGCCCCAGCTCCCATTCACTGGCCCTCTCTCCGCCCCTACCCTCTTGCTGGTTCACACATAATCTCAGATAGATCCTGCCCCACTTTCCCTCAGCTCCTTCTCTGGTGTCTTTTCTCACACCCTTGTCCCACAGAGAGATTTATTACCCTGACTTTGAGCACCAAACAGCCCAAAGGATGGATCTTACTTAGCATCATACCAAACTACCAAAGCTCTTATTTCACACCCTACTTCCCCTCCCAACCTGGGCACAGCTGCCCATCCACCAATAGCTCCAAGCAGAAAAATATGTAAGGGGCTCAACACCCATATGAAGAGGCTTGGCCTCCTCTTTAAAAGGTCAAAGAATCATAGGATGATGGATTTAGAATTGTAGGAGATCTCTAAAATCCTCTGGTCCAAACCTCCTATTTTACAGATAAGGAAACTGAGACTTATAGAAGTTAAATGACTTGCCCAAGGTCACACAGAGAGTAAAGAGCACAGCCCTAATCCACTGGAACATGCTGAATAATGGGGACCCCAGTCTCTTCAGCCTTTACTGTTGGAGATGCTGCCTGCCCATTTCATTGGCGCCATCAAATTCGGGTTTTATGCTCCCTCCTGAAGTGAATGGGTCACTAATGGGTGGGGTAACTAGATGGAGAAAGTAACAGGGGTCATATTTCACTTTACCCCTTGGAAAATATTCCCTTTTCTGGGGTGGGTGGGGGTAGCAAGGAGGTTAAGGGAAGTGCCAACTTATTTGGGAATCCCAGTCCCTGGGAACACCCTGGGAACAAGGACTGGATCCCCTAAACTTCACTAAGCAATTTCGGGTCCCACAAATATTAATTAACAGCTATTAGGGTAACAAGCTTGGAATCCTCAGCATAGGGTAGCACAAAGGGTCCCACTCCCCCTTGCCCTACTTCTCTAGCTCTTCTGTCCCCTTCCCACCTGGCCTTGAGAACCCTTTTTCCAGGGCTGAAGGTAGTTGGAATGTACACAACGTTAGGGGCACCCCTTGTGAGAAAAAGGCACTACCCCCATTGAGTCATCAAGTATGCCACCCTCTCCACTTGGTTCCCACGGGGGTGATGGGTCACTCAGGCCCCTCCCTGGCCCAGGTACCTAGGTGGGCAGGAGCTCTGGCCTGGGGCACTGGGAGCAGGCAAACGAGTTTGACTGGGCCGGGCTTTCAGCCTCCGCCCAAGGGCCCTCTCCACCCCCAACCCCAAAGATTCCCTCTACTCTCTCAGGGTTGAAGAGACATTGAGAATTTGGGGGGGTGGTGTGCCAGCACTACCCCCTCACTATGTCTTGTGCCAATTTCACTCTCTTGGCTACACCGGGGCCTCTGTCTCCTAGCCCCGCCCAGTGCCTACATATCCATCCCAAATCAGCTCCACCCAGTTACTCCACCCCCACCCCCACCTCATTCCAGCAAGTATCACTCCTCAGGTGCCTCAGCTTAATTAGTAGAGCTGGCAATGGGAGCCTTATAAAAGGGAAGCCGGACTGCAGCTGTTACCTCCCCCTACACAGAATGTAAATCTCTGTTCAAAGTATTCCCTAAATTCCCTCTCGCCCCCATCCCCACCATGTGGGGAACGGACACTTGCCCCATCACAGCCTCCCCCTCAAAGGTTTGTGCCCAATTGGCATCTGGTGGGGGAGGGACTGGGTGTCCGGCTTCCCCAACCGCTACTCCAGGGAGGCGTAGGGTTGAATTCAGCACTTTAATTGAAACTGTCAGTCCTACTCTCTTCCCAGGGTTGTGGGGAGGAGAACTGCCTTGATTACCCCCTCCCAGTTCCCAAGGAAGCTAAAGTAAGGCCTCAAGGGAGCGTAGTGTGTAGGCTGGGAACGGGGACCCAGACCCGTGCTCTTTAGAACCGATTGTCTTTATTCTGTTTCTTCTCTTTCCTCCAGGTACACCGAGAGCCGAAACCTTGGGCTCCTCTACCCCAGTACCTCTCGCCTCTCCCGCTTCTGATTAAGGCTACACTCACCTCCACCTGATTATATTGCCCCCTCACCCAATTATTTCGGCAACACAGATCTCTGGCTATATCCGGAGTCCGCTTTTTTCTTTCTACTTTCGTCCTTTTTATCACTACTCCATCATCACCTTCTATCCCTTTAGTTACAGCTATAACTAGCTTGTGGACCACTCCCTCAATCGCCTGCCCAACTCTATCGCCCCCACCATCTCCAGAATGCTGACCCTTTAGCAGACCTGGGAGAGGGACTCAAGCGTTCTGGCTTTCAAGCTATGGTCCCGCCCTCACACTAAGGCGCCCCAAGAGGGCAATGGCGGGGCGACTTGGGTCTTTCCCCCCGGGGCAATTAGGGATATACAAACAGGGCATCTAACGAGGCAAGGCTGGGCTGCGAGTGGGGAAAGGGGCCAAGGGGATCCCTGGGGACTTGTTAAAATCCCCACACGCTCCCACCATAATAGCAAAGAGCAACTCTGGGGTGCAAAGGGGAGGAGTTGAGAAATAGGACGACTAAGAAGAGAGAGAGAAGGAAGACCCAAATCTCGCTCTCCTCTCGCTTCCCTACCCCGGCGTTAGGCACTGAAGCGCCGGCTCCGTTGCGCGCTCCCGCAGCAGTGCTTTCAGTTTTTTCCACACAGCAGGTAGAGGCTTGGGCCACGTGCGCGCGACGTGGGGGTCTGCGCGTCCTCCCGGGTGGGAGAAAAGAGGGGGCGAGAGCGCTCCCTCGAGCGCGCGTGCACGTTTAGGCGCCCTCCCATCCAACCCACCCCACCCTGGGTCGTCCCAACATCCCCGCGGGAGCATCCCAACAGTAAGGCCCTAGGGCACCGGGAAACGGTGAAGAACCTCTTCCCAAAGGCTCACCCCCTCCCATCCCCACGGCGCCGGGTCTATGCCCCGGACTTCCCCGTACCCCGACTGGGGGCGGAGAATGAGCACCGCCCGCCCCCCACCGCCCCCTCCTCCCTGCGACAGCAGCGGCGGCGGCGAAGGTTTATTGATCTGCAGCGGCTGAGAGGAGCGGGAGAGACACACAGAGACTGAAGCAGAGAGTCAGAGACAAGAGAGACAGGAACAGAAGCAAAGACTGTGGCACACAGAGCTAGAAGCTGCCAGGAACCTAGGAAACGAAGACGGAGCGAGGTAGCGTCTCGCAAAGGCAGAGAATAGAGCCAGAAATCGGAATAGAGACTTAGGCAAAGGTAGCAGAGAGACTGAAACCAATGAAGAGATAAAGAGACGAGAAGGGTGTGAGATACTAATAGACAGTGACCAAGAAATTGGCGGGGGATGTGGGGGGGAAGCCAAGAGACCAGACCTACACATACACAAGGATATGAGAGACAGAAACAGACCCAGAGAACCCCAGACATGTCCTCTGCAAAGCTGTTCAATTCCTGGACTGATTGTAGCCTACAATCCAGGTCCCTTCTATTTCCTTCTCTACCCCCCCACCCCCATGCCCTTCTTAGCTTTACACATAGCCCTCCCACTTTGGCCACAGTCTACCCAGCAGGTGCAGCCTCTGTCCAGACTGTGCCCCCACTAAGGAGCCCCTCTATAGGTTTGGACCTGGAAACCTGTGCCTCTTTGCCCCCTGGCTGCCCACCCCCAGCGTGACCTCATTAGGTGACAGACCCTCACTTAACTGGGGGGGGGGGTGTTAAGGGAGGGGTGGATATAGACCTTTCCCACGTGACCTCTAAGGGGCGGGATAGCAAGGGCCCTCCCCACGTGACCGCCAAGTGGGCCAGGGACCCTTCCCACGTGATCCGGGGGTTGCAAATAGAGCCCCTCCCCACGTGACCCCGGGTGGGAGTGGGGGGCGGTGGAAGCCTGTGGCTCAGTAGGGCCCCGCCCCCAAGCTCTACCTCTCCCCGCCCCCAGCTCCCCGGCCCTCTCTTCTCCCGGCTCCGAAGCACGTCGCTCTCACGATTTATGGGGCCGCGGCTGCCGCAGTGAGGGAGCCGGGGAGCCCGGGCGCAGCGGCAACAAAGGCCGAGGGAAGCAAGGAGGGGGGGCGGTGCCCTACTCGCCCCTAGGACACGTCCCCCTCCTCACCCGACACTCTTCAATGCAAGGCAGCCAAGGGTAGAGTTACCCAATCCCCCAGCCCGAACCCCCCCCCTCCTACACTGGAATTATCACCTGCTTAGGTTGGGGAGGCCCTGACCTTCCTACCACCAACTCCTCAGGATCAAGTCCTGCTTCCCCCCACCATCACCATCGCCTTTCAAAGCGGGTGGACCCTTAAGGGCAGCGGGGAGACCTGAGAGCCCCCTTACCTACGCGCTCCCGACTCTCCACCAGACTCTAGAGGGGCGGATAGGCGTGCGTGCCCAGGGGTGGGGGAGAGAAAAGTGGGGAGACGGAACCGTCTTACCCCCCCCAATCATTTCCTCTAGCCCTTCGAAGCTCTCCCCTTCCCACTGGGGAAGGGAGAAGGCCAAGAGACATATCCTCCACCACTTCAGATTTCCAAGATTGTGGAGGGGGGGAAATGTTGGCTCATCCCCACCCCACCCCCCAGTCTGACACTCCGGGCGCTAGGAGGAGGGGGAGCCGCTGAGCCCAAAACAACAAAGAACGAAGCCGCGCGAGGCAGCCCCTCCCCTGGGAGGTTGGGGGTCGGGGCTGCTCGGTTCTCCAGGGCCCCCTCCCTCTAGGGCATTACGGTTTGCTCCCCAAGCCATCCTCTTCCCTTGGGGAGGAGGTAATATCCAGAGCTTCTCTCGTCGCCGCCCAGGCAGGTGTGACAGTGAGCTCCCCCTATACCCCCCGCGCCCCTAGGGACAGACCCCCCCCCCATACACACTCAACACTCCGAAGAAGCGAGGGCGATACACACAGCAGCTCCGTAGGGAGGAGGAAACAAGGGCAGCGAAGAGTGAGAGAGAAGCAAGGACTGACACACAGAACCGGGCCATACAACCACACGAAGATGAATAGCCAGGGCACAACAGACACACAGTAACAAGCCCAGCCGAAAAACACAAACGCCCAGCATACACATCCGAGGAAAACATGCACAACCTGACCCAGACGTACCACACTCATATCCCAAAGACCGAGACACAACCACATGAACTCAGGCATAACCACACACTTCCATTCTTCACACACAACCCTAAATGGACCCTGACCGCCCCTTCCCCAACAGGCTGACAGCCCCCTCCTACCATCACCCCCACCCCACCCCCAGACACCATCGTCGACGCAGACACACAAATCACACACTCAGACACATGCACATTGACAGCGGCGCACGCCCGCTCACACTTAGAGGCACACACACACCATCTCCAAGCTGAGTGTGTTTGTGACATGACAGGCCCCCCCCCCCAACGCTTCATCCTCCATATCTCTCTATCTCTGTATTGCCCCACAGCTCTCATTCTAGAGCGAACAGCGAGTCCAGGCAGGGTACCCCAAGTCGGCAACAACCCACACACTCAGAAGCTGACATTCACATAGGCACCATAATACACATTTTTCCTGTCCTCTCGGGGAGATTCAAAGATAGAGACAACTCCCTCCCTCTCCGTAAGTCCCTCGCCCCCCACTTTGAAGAAATGAGATTGAGAGAACCCCAAACACGGCTCTTAAACATGTTTCTAAATGAAAACAGGTCAATGGCCTTCTAAAATATGCCTTCTCTAAGTTGGTCTCTCTTTCCAGGGCTTCCCAGACACCCCCAAATCCAGGCCCCCTGACCAAGCGCGGGGGCGGGGAAGGAGGGTGGGGATGTAGGACGGGGGCGTGAGACTCCCGCTGTGTGGTGCCGGGAGAAATGGGGAGGGAAAGGGGTTCCGGAGATCTGGACAGCTTCCTTAGCACATCCCCCTACGCTACTGCTCCCCAACCTCCTAAATTAGCGCCCCCAGATACTCCCCTTGAGTCTTCCCAGACGCCCCCAGCGCCCTCTCCCTCCCTCCTGAACCGGCCCCAATCTCTTCAGCGCGCCCATTCCAAGACCTCGATGCCCTGATCTCCAGGCTTCTCCACCTCGTGCCCCCCAATGTCCCCAGCGCCCCCTTCTTTCTGACCTACCTCCGACCCCCCCAAGGCCTCTCCTTGCATCCCTTCCAGACTCCTAATGCCTCCCACCCCCTTCTCCCCAGATCCCCCCGGCGCCTCCCGATCTGTCCTTCCTCTTCGGGTCTCAGCCTTTCCCGAACCCCCGCCCTCCCCAGGGTCTCCGGGTTCCCTCGGACTCACTGCTGGTTGGAGCTGTTCCAGTACACCGCATGCCGGTTCCCCAGCGCCCCCCCGGGCCCCTGGGCCAGCAGCGGCAGCAGCGGCACGGGCACCAGCAGCAGCAGCAGCAGCAGCGGAGCCGCCGCCATCCCCGGAGCCGCCGCCGCCGCCGCCCCCCGACTGAGCACCGCTCCCCGCTTGTCCGCTTCCCAGCTCCTTGCTGCCGCCGCCGCCGCCGCCGGCCCCCAAGCCCTAGGCCACGCCCCCACCCTTCCCCCTCCGCTCGCCCGGCGCGCCCCCGACGCCCCGCCCCCGGCGCGCGCCCACCCACCCAAAGGCCCCGCCCCTCTCCCTTCCCTGCCCGGGCTCGCGCGGCGCGTGGGAGATGGGAACCCGGGCTTCCCTCCCCTCTCGGGAACGCGCTTGTGCTTTCTGCTCCTCCTCCTCCTCCTCCTCCTCCTCCTCTTCCCCTGGCTTGGGTTGAAATGCTACCAAGAGGACTTGCAGTCTGCCGCTTCCAA
The DNA here is from genome assembly GCA_028627135.1 of Pseudochirops cupreus. NCBI lineage: Eukaryota > Metazoa > Chordata > Mammalia > Diprotodontia > Pseudocheiridae > Pseudochirops > Pseudochirops cupreus. The sequence goes on from CM053584.1 coordinate 130,717,281, forward strand.
AAAGGAATTCCCCAAGGGAAGACATTGGAAGGCTGGAAGTCAGGACTACCTGTCCTCACCTTCGGGACAGGGTGGGTCTAAACAAATCCAAGACCCAAACCATCAGATGTGAGAAATCTGTCCGTCTGCCACCTTTAAGATCTGAGTGAAGGCTGGCTATGAAAGATCTGGAGGGTCTCTAATCTATTAATGATTGGGAATAGGAGAGGGGTGAGGACAGAGAGAAGCAGAGTAACAACATCAATAATAGCTTACAGTGTTTACATTTTGCAAAGTGCTTTATATATTTACATCTGTTAACAGAACAATGCTCCCCTTTCTGCTCTCTCCCCTTGCCAGTCCCCAGAGAGCAGAGGGCAAAATATGGGGAGGCAGGTGAATAGATACCCTGGCACAGGAGAGGTTGCTATTTGCCCTTGGCTGGCAGCAAGGGCTGAACAGCTAGTGACATGGTAGCCTTTCCCAGACAGATGGGCAGGAGGTACAGCGATGGCATAGAGGAGGCCAGTAAGCTAAAGGTGAACTCAGGCCCTAAAGAATGTTAGGATTAGGGGAGGGGAAGGAGAGGACCATAACCAGGGTCCCTGTGCCTTAATGGGCAAAGGAGTACAATAGTGAGGGGAAAGGATGAGGGCACTCTAAACTCAAGGAGACCCATTCTGGGTCAGAGTCCTGGGGTATTTCCGAAATGCAAAAGGTGTCATTAAGAAGAGACACCCAAGAAACTAATCTCACAGGGACACAAGCCTCTTACATTGGGCTTCCCCAGCTGCTGGGGGTAGGGACACACTCTCCCCCTCTACCCCCCAGTATAGCCAATGGTACCTAGCCTTTACACACACACACACACACACACACACACACACACACACACCGAATACAGAGGCAAAAGAGGACAAAGCACAGGCCACAAACCAGGTCTTTCAACACAATCCCTGTATACGCAGTTATGCTGAGACACACAGTTCCTCTCACACAAAAAGCAAAAACACATGCCCATTTCTGGCACACACTTCTGTTTGCTCTCCTGTTCCACTTTCTTCTCTCTCTTCTTCCTTCTTCTCTTCTCTCTTTCCCTTTATCCCAGTCAATTAAAGTTAGGAGGAAGAATGAAGAACAAGGAATAGGGACATGCCAAACTCCTCTTGTGGGAAGAATCAGGCTAATGGGTGGAATGACATAGTTTTCAGAAACCTAGGCAAGCCCCCGTACCCACAGGGGTTGGCATTACTCCCAGCAACCCCAAGAGATAGGCACACACGGATACCCCTGACCCTGATGCCCACAATTAAAAAGCGTCAGGATCAGGGCGTGTATGTCATGTGCCTTCCATAAGTGCCTGGTAGGCAGTGCCAACTAGAATGGGCACTGTGCCCAGTTGCTGCCCAGCAAGCAGGCAAGAGCTGGCAGTGTTGTCCCTGGACTCCCCCGTACCCCTAGGGGATCTCCTCTCCCTCCTAAGAAATCAGAAGATAAATTAGGCCCCTTGGGGTAGTTTGGAGGGAACTTCACAAACAGCCTCCCCTCTTTCCCTCTCATGAGAGCTTCTTATGGTTTTTCCCAAGACAGGTGGCTGTAGTGGAAGGAGAATCGGACCAGGCAATAGCCCTGAATTCAAGTTTGTGCCAGTGACACTTAGCAGCTATGTGCCATGAGCTAGTTATTTCTCTGGGCCTTAGTTCTTCATGAATAAAATGGTGATAATAACACTTCCATATCGACCTTGAAGGATTGTTGGGAGAAAGACCATTTTGTAAACATTAAAATATTGTGGTAATAAGATGTTGTCATTTTGTTTAAAGTGCTGCCAACCATCATACAGTTTACCTCTCAGGGGTCCAGGACCTTCAATAATGGAGCCTCACTTCTTTCCTTATTCCCATGTTCATCTCTTCCAGATGATAAAGATATCTAGGGAGAGGAGGCCTTTTTCTTTTTTTTTTTTTGGTGGGCTTTTTTTTTGCTTTTTTTTGGAGGGCAGTTGGGGTTAAGTGACTTGCCCAAGGTCACACGGCTAGTAAGTATATCAAATGTCTCAGGTCACATTTGAACCCAGGTCTTCCTGACTCCAGGGCCAGTGCTCTATTCACTGCGCCACCTAGCCGCCCCAGGAGGCCCTTTTCTATAGGGGTTAGATTCACTCAACCTTAGTAATGCTGAGACCCTTTAATGTGGGCGTTTCTGCATGTGGACAAACCCTCCTGGAGATGGGTAGAGGAGCAGTGTCTCCATTCCTAAGAACAGAAATATGTGTTTTCCGATGGTCTTAGGCCACCCCTGTGAAAGGTCATTGGACCCCCAAAGGGGTTGCGACCCACAGGTTGAGAACCACTGCTCTAGGGGTTTGGGCTCATTGCCATAGGGTTTAGTATCTTTCTGTGAGATTAGAGATTTCCTTGGGCTTGGGCCCATGATTAACTAATTTAGGTCCTTCTTTCTAGGACCTGAGCTCTTCCCTTGTAGTTTCTGCCTTCTCTAAGGTCTAAGTCATATAGCTGTGACAGTATCTCCCTTAACCATCCTCGGGCCTTCTTTACCTCTGACTCTACCCTCCCAGGCTCCAAAACCTTTAAGGAATTCTCCCATTTCCCCAATCTCTTCTGATAGTCTCCCTAGCTTGGTGCCTAGAGTCACAAATAGGTGAGCAGGTCTATGGGAGAGGGAAGCTCTCTGGTTGGCATGGCCAGATGCAGCTCCTGGGACAGCGGGTGGCAACTGCAGAGCTGAGCCGTGTTCAATAAATCATAGAGGCTGGGGCCTGGGGGAGGGGGAGGCTAGGGGGAAGAGGGGGGGCTATGGATAAATAATTCATTAAACAAATAAACACAGGCGCTGGAAAGAGAAGAGCAGGCAAGAGTGTAAGCGGGAGAGGCAACCGCCGGCTCTAGGCATGAAATATTCACAGGTTCCACACCTCCAACACAGGACCCACACATGCTTACCAATACACAACCACATGTGTGTCATAATATGAAGACATGTGTTCCAACAAGAAGGGAAGCACATGTATCTCCTGACACTAAGATGTATATTCAGAAAGCCATGTGAGTTCTAATAAAGACAAGTGTATCTTGACTTGGATCTATACATATACAAAAATCAGCATGAAGAACATATATGTATAACATGGATGTCTCCAGGTTGAAGAGCCAGAGTATTTCCATACGGAAATAAGTGGCTGAGAAGTGTGTGAATGTATGTGAGGGAGACAATAAGACAGAGACAGAGAGACAGATTGGGATCTTTTGCTTCTAGTCATTATCACCCCTCCCACAAAGGTACCTAGAAGATGAAGATTCCTGGAGGACAGGCACCTAGAAACCTACAGAATGAAGAAAAGGATGAAACAGCTGGAAAGTGGAAGACAGCATTTACCAGATGCTAGGGTTGGGTTTAGAACAATGGTAGCTCACAGTAACAGAAATTTAAGGTAAACAAAGCACTTTTCTCACAATAACCTCATGAGGAATGGGTAAAGATTTTATTGTCCCCATTTTGCAGATGAGAAAATCAAGGCTTAAAGAGAGTAATCTCCTTGGTCAGGGAAACACAACTAGTTGCTGCTACAGCTAGAATTTTAACCCATATCTCTTCTAGCTCCAGGAAATTGGAGAGGGAGAGATAGAGAGGAAGGACAGGTTTTGGGAATGGGGAATTAACCATTGATATTATGGTCAAGGGACTACTAACATTGCCTAAAATTATTCTGAGGATCTAATTCTTCTAAGGTCCCTTCTTTTTGGATCCTAATATTACTTCAACTGACCTTCCCTTTTGCTCTTTCTGAATTTTCCTAATGGATATGAGATAAGGTGATGTATAGTAGATGGACTGGGTCCCAAAGAGACACTGGAGAAGGCTCTAGCTGTTTGGGTCCCCTGTCTCCTGACTCACTCTTCTTCATCAAATCCCAGACTGTCCCATCTCCTACTAAAATCACCTTCTCCTAACTCTTTTTCTCTCCTAACTTCTAACTTCTACCCCCAGCAAGGCTCCTTGTATATCTCCTTTGACACCTCCTCTCCTTGCTCAAAGTCATCACAGCAAATGGTTAAAGGGAAAATGAAGATGGGGAAATCAAAGAGAAAGAAGAGGGATCTCTGTAGCAGCACAAAATTCATTCCATCCCACCCAGCTTCCCAAATGCTCCCTGGCTAAGGGTCTCTAGGTAGAGCTTGCTGTGTGAAGCCTGGGAGTGGCAGCTAAGGGTGGGTGGGGAGAATCCAGGTCTGTGAGGCAGGCAGAGAGAAGGGGGGGGGGGGGGGGGAGAAAGGATTGGGACATTGGATTGCTCTTCAGGCTCCTTCCCAGACTGCCCCAGCATTCCCCAGTCCTCTTGTCTCACTTGGAAAGGATCTGTTCCCCTGGGGAGGGAGCCAAAAGAGGACTAGTTTGTACAGGCCCCAGCTACTCAGCAGACAGACAAGTAGCAGAGTGGGGGGAAGGGCCCCCCGATTTTTTCCTGTGGAAATAGGATCCTCCATGCCCTCTTCTCCTCCAGCTTTGTGTTCAAGGGAAGATATAAGAAGATATAAAATGATTACAGAGCCAAGAAAACCTTATGGGAACATCAGGTCCCCATTCTTCTCAACTCACACAGAGACCTTGGAATATTTTGGGAGTCCAAGGTCACATATGAGGACTATAGCTATCTCACTTCTACCTTCCTCTCTTCTTCATGTCCCAGTCCAGGGTCTGACAACAGGGTTCCTCTCACCTCCCATCCCCTGGGTATTCCCTGATTTCCCCTCCCTTGTGTTAGACCAATCCATGCAAGATCTTCACAGTAAAGAATTGATTTGTAATAAAACCAACGTCATGTATCAGAGTCAGCAGAAGAGATTCCAGAGACAGAGGGGCCAGGCAGTCTTGACACGGACACAGACATAAATGTATAGATTCAGACACTGACAAAAACAAAGTTGCACAAGGACAGACAAGACAGCCCCACATACACAATTAAGCTGGGATATACAATCACACATTCATAGTCACAGTGAGAGATATACAAAGTGATAAACACACACAGCATGACGGATTCATACCATCTTGGCCTCAACCATTCGTTCCCTACACCTCCCCCCACTCCCATCCCCCAGGGTCCTGGTCCCTGGCTTTTCGTCAGATCCCTTAGGTGCCTAGTCTGCCTCTAGACACCCTTAGGATCACCCCACCCCCCTCCTCCCACCCCAGTCTGGACCACAGATTCCAGTTCCACCTGAGGGCTGATGCTTTGAGAGTTAATGACAGCTTATTAGTGCTTAATTGAGGGGGAGGGGAAAAGGAAACAGCCTTGGCACCATATAGAAGGGTGGGGACTGGCCCCTACCAGAGTGGGGCATCTAGGGTGATGATGTGTATGGCACTGGGAGTTGACTTTAGGGAATATTCTCTGGCCCTGCCTTCTCCAACCTAATCTGAGTATGTCCTCTTACCTCCAAGACCATTTGTTTTGTCAATTAAAACTTCAGGCATCTTTGACTATCCCTCCCCCATCCATGCCCAAAGAGAACAATGACCAGGATGGGCCCTTTCCCCTTTTCCCAGCCTCTAAACCCTCCTCTCCAAACTGATTGATCTGAGAGTCTGTGACTTTTTTTTTAAGTTTTTTTTTAAATTACAAACTTAACAAACATTAACACACATAAACATCAAAAAAAATCCGGAAGAGAGGATGATAAATGAAACTTGAAATGTTGCTTTTTAAGGGTACCTTAAATTTCCCATGGTAGTAACTTGTAGTAAGTAGCTACTTGTCCCCTTCAGAATATCCCTTTGGTCTCCTGTATACTTTTTTGAAAGCATTTTGTTGACATGAATTTCTTTTGTTTTTTTTTCCTCCCATCATTATTGTGATGTACCTACTTTCCCTTGTAACAAAGAATAGACAAGGAAAACAAATCAACACATTGATTAGATCAAAAAATGTATTTCTCATTTTGTACTTCTAGTCCATCACCTAGAAATGGCCAGCTTCTTTTTCAAGCATGCAAAGATCAACTCAGTCTAGAAGAGGAGGAAGAGGGAGAGGTTGAGAGATACTTAAGAGAGGGGAGGAAACTAGGGGAGATAGGCCACACATGCACTGGGGAAGAAAGGCAGTTGGTGGGTGCATACTAGCAGTGAGAGGCAGAGTCTGGGAGGTGATTGAGTGACAGGGGTTGAGAGGGAAAAAGTTGGACAGATGATTCTGTCTATCTGTCCAATCTCCCGTTGGTGGAGATGTGGAGGATGGGTGGAGGATGGGTGGAGGATGGGAAGCCCCCCTCCCCACTTATCTGTTTCAGGGGCCCACTAAACCTGAGGGCATTGTGCCTCTCCTTGGGGTAATGGTAGAAAGGTTTGGAAAAGTGGAGTTGATTTCTCAATTAGAATATAATATCATAAACATAAAACACAGGAGCATTGGGTTAGATTGGAGAGGATACTGGAAAGGGATGGGCAAGAGTTGGGAAACACTAGGGAATGAAGTGAAGGATTGGGGGTAAAGACGAAAGTACTGAGAAAATGGGATTGATTTGTCATTTTGACTATGTGAATAACATGCAAATCGGACATCGATCAATATTTAAATGAACACTTAGGTCTAAGAACCAATTCTGGGAGATGGCAATGCCATCACTTCAGGACCACTCCAAGAAGCTTCACTTCTTGGATTAGCTGGGTCTGGGGACTTCTGCTCTGGAAGTGGGGGGGGGGAGAGGAAGAGAAGATGGGAGTATCCCCCTGGGGGATAATCTCCCCATTCCATAGTACCATCCCAGTATCCACTGGAGGTAGCAGCAGGTAGGAATGAAGGAGAGGCACAGTGCCCTCAGGGTTAGTGGGCCCCTGAAACAGATAAGTGGGGAGGGGGGCTTCCCATCCTCCACATCTCCACCAATGGGAGTTTCCACTGATGACCTCATGCCCCAGGCCCCAGGATTCCACTGGCTGTTTGGTGCAGGGGCACCCGCTCCAACGGCGTCACAGCTGGGGATCTCCCGACTACCTCACTGAGATGGACTGGAAAAAGGAGCATCCTAGCACATAGTAGGCTCTCAATGAATATCTGTTGAATGAATCGAGGAATGACTAAAAGTCACGAAAGGAGAGGGAAAAACGCCGGAGTTCAGCCTTGAGAGAAAGGGTCTTATTTGCACGAACCCATACAATGCAGGGTTGTAGACTTCACACAGAGGACTTGTTCTAGTTCTCAGGAGACCGAGGAAATGGGGAGGAAACCGGACTTTATAGGAGAGCAAGGGAAAGAGTGACCAGAGCAAGGTATGGAGGCTCTGGCGCCATGCTGAGCCTTCTGGAGCAGAATAATTTGGGGGAACCAGGTGACTCCCCAAAACCTGCTTCCCAGCCTCCCGGAACCGCTTTTGGAGAACACACCTCGAGGATTTCTCATGGGCAGGGCCCGGTGCTGAGGAAGCCTTCTAGCTCTTCCAGCCAGCCCTGGCCTCTGTTGGGGCTTGGAGCTTTAGCTAGAGGCCCTCCCTGCAACCTTCCTTCAGGGCGCCCCAGGAGACTCGACTCCCTAGGCAGCGCGGCAATAAAAGTGGGGGGACTGAGAGGAAGGAACGGAAAGCCGGGAGCTCACGCGTGCTTGCAAATTGTGTTTGCAATCCTCGTCCCCTCTCCTCTTTGCCATGCACGAGCTCAAATTCAAATTCTGAATTTCGTCTGGGTGAAGGAACCAAACGACTGGCGCAGGTGGAGGGGAAGCAGTAGGGTGGGCAGGGTGTCTGTGGGCCTGCACTGTGTTTCTGGTTGTTATGTCTGCCTTTATTTGTGGATGTGTGCCTTCCTGCGTGTCACTGTGTGTCCGAATTTGTGAGTGTGAAGCGCCCGTGTGTTTATCTGGCTGTATCCCTGTGTATTGTCCGCACATGCGTTCTTGTTCTCCCCACTCGCGCCCCGGACCTGGCCGGAACCAGCTAGCCAGAGAACTAGCATTCCTGCTTGGTATGGGCAGCCTGGATCTCTGGGTCTCGGCGCCTCCACCTCTCGCCCCTCCCCCGCTGCGAGCTTTCCTGAGAATAGGACAAGCACTAAATCCACTCCAGGCCCAGAGTTTGCCGGGGACCAGGGAGGCTGTGATTCAGTCCCCCACCCCATCCCCCCATGGCCTGAGAGATGTAGGGGGGGGGGGCGAGTGCAGAGAAAGAACGAGAGAGAAAGAGAGAGAGAGAGAGAGAGACAGAGAGAGAGAGAGACAGAGAGAGAGAGAGAGAGAGAGAGAGACAGAGAGAGAGAGAGAGAGAGAGAGAGAGAGAAAGTGTTTCCATGGCAATGCCTAGACATCCTTCTCAGCTCCTCCTCCTCTCTAACTGCAAGAGGAAAGGAACTCGAACCCAGCACTGGAGCTTCCAGAAGCTCATTCTGTTTCCCATTCCTTATCCTTCGGCTTTTCCTCTCCAGCCCACTCTATAGAGCTCTTTTTGTCCAGCAAAAGAGAGGACTGGGTAAGGGAGAGAGTTGGGGAGGGGAGTAATGGGGTACACATACATAGTCACACACACCAATGCATAGAAGCCACCACCACTTAGAGGCAGTGACACCTCAAGACACGCGCAGGCGTGTGTGAGTGCGCGCGCGCACACACACACATACACTCAGAGAACAAGGCCTAGGTGCGTTGAGGCAGGGAGGGCAGGGCTGGCCGTGTCTGTGTCTGTACGGATGGTACCGCTCTCCCAGCCCCAGGACAGAGCAATCGAATTAACGCGGAGCTACGGCGGCGGTTTGAGTGCCCAGTGGTCTTGCCGGGAGTAGGCGGGAGACAGCTGTTACTTCTGCGTTCTCCCCTCCCCGACTTTGACTGGGGGGCGGGGGGGGAGTAGACCCAGGTGTCCGACGGGGGGGGGGGCGGCCGAGGTGTGTGTGCGGGGGGAGGGATGTGAATTTCTCAGACTTTTCAGTCTACAGTAGGGGCCGCCACCCCACCCCCCACATCCTCGAGCCCCGCCCCATGTTCACACGCTCTCTCGAGCTGCAGCAGCCAGGCCCGAGCTAATCAGCACAACATCCACTTATCGATCTCGGGTTCCACGCCAAGCAGCCTGGCACTGTGCCAGAAGAAGCTGAGGCGGAGGGATGGGGAGGCCCAGGGTGGAGAGCCTTGGACCTGGGAGACCCGGACAGGTGGAAGGTAGAAGGGGGTGGGAGGGAAGTGGAGAATGGGCAGAATCTTCCCCTAGTCGGGAGGGCAATGACAGGTTGGGGGGCGGGGAGCTCTGGGGTCCTCCCACCACGGCTCCATACCCGTGTTCCTATAAAAGCTGAGAACAAAGGGGACCGAGCTAGTCAAAGGCTTTGATTTGACCCTACCCTCCACAATTCCAGACCAGACCTACGCCCCAGGTGCCCTCAGGGAAAGGAGGAGGAATACCTTCCTTAGTTTTTCTAGGCCTAGGTTTTGGGAAACACACCTTCCTTTAGCCCCCTGATCTTTCCCCAAATGGAAGATCAGGCCTCAGTGGCTCCCTAGTGCTTAGACAGTGCCCCAAACAGCTCCAGCAGTACCAGAGCATCTGTGGCCCCTTCCACCTGCTTCACATACACAGGAAGCTGAGGTGGGGGGAAGAGGAGAGAGAGGTGCCAACCTCCACAGCTGCTGTTGGCAACCATCCCATCCAGGCCCAGTGGGGTGCCCACCAAGGGCTGGCACAGACCACTTGAGCACAGCTGGCATGGAGGTCAGCCAGTGACAAGGTGGGAGTCCAGGATACTGGGGTTCTGGCAGTAGGGAAGAAGCCAGAGGGCAGAAGGGTGTGGTGTATGAGAGGGAGGGGGCTGGTTTATTGAAGGTTGAGTCCAGATACTTATAAAAATACAAATAAATGAAAATCAATCTTATATCAAGTCCGTCTTCCCAGAAGACACAAGAGAGTTCTCAGAGAACAAAGTACAGTCCTGGGGAGCACCTGGAGAATCAGTAGGCTGGTTGACGAGGTCAAGGGGGGAATCACCTTACTCCTAGACTAGTAGAAGTCTTGAAGCCCCCAGGGGACCTAGGTGTTTCATCCCCCTTCTCCAGGATTGGAGTTTGGTTTATTTTCCAGGAAAAAATTCCAGTCTGAAGAGGAAAGGGGACCATGGCCAGTTGCAGGCTGTTGGAAGTCATAGCATTCACCTCAATGTGAATCCAAGAATTGGTCCAGTCTCAGTATTCGTCCAGGTATCAGTCCATGCACTCAGAAATTGTGGGGATAGCCCCAGCTAACTCTGACTCTATCCCCCAAAGATCAGAGGGCAAACTGCAACACTCCACACCAAGAGCAGTCATCCTGGAATCTTTCAACCCTGCAATACCTCCCTATCCCCCAAGCACTAACCCCTTCACCCCTTTCCAGACAGCTGGAGCCATGCCTCCAGGCTGAAGCCTGGTCAGGGGCATGCACAAAGAGGCTAGAACTGGGGGTGTTGGCTAAGGGTAGGGGGGGCCAGGACTAGGCTCAGAGTCCCCGAAGGAGGCGCAGAAGTGGCAATAGCAGCAAGAGGAGGAGGCAGAGGGGACTTGGGGCCCGGCCTCCTTGCCATGCCGGTGTGCTGCCCCCACCTGGACCCAAGGACTCTGTAACACACAGGCAGAGGGAGAGGGTTGGAGGGGTGATTCTATCAGCCTTCAACCCATCTCCCCTTCCTATTCCTCCCACCTATAATTCTGCCCCTTGTTTAAGAGCATGTCACTTCATGATTCTATTTCAGTTTTCTTATGTACATAACTAGGGTGTCAGACTAGAACAATAACAATAAATTACAGCATCACTTGACTCTTTAAGGTCTAAAGGTTTCCCCACAACTATGTGAGACAAGTAGTGTTATGCTCATTTTAGAAATGAGCAAATAGGTTCAAGTGGTAAAGTTGACTGACCCTGGTTCACACAGTTAGTAAATATAGGGTCAGATTTTGAACCCTAGTCTCTAGCCTTGAAGTCCATTTCACTCTGTAGATAATCTCTAAGGTCCTTCACACATTCCCCCTGCCTTTACCCATTTTCATTTTGCCATCTCTTCGACCTCCTATTCAATTCAGCAGATCCTTCAAAGCCAATCATGAGTATAATACACATCTTCTTCACCTGTACACCCCAACCCTCTAGTCTCCCCAGAGTCTGGCACTAATGCCCTAGAGTACACCAAGGCAGAGGCCAGAGGTCCTGTCATGCCTTTGACTTACCCCTGGAAACCCCATTCCCTTGGCGCAGCACAAAAGGAGGTGCAGTGGTTGGCTTCTCGGCTAGGGAAAAAGAAGGCAGAGATGGGGACAGATTCCAAATATCCCAGTTCCCCAGACAACTTCTTCATTCCTGGGGATCATTCAATACCACCCCCACCCCCCATACACCCTGCTGCTCTATATGAGGCATTTCCCACTCAACTGGGATTAGGAAAACACCCATCAAAACACTTACTGGTTTCTTTGCAACACACTGATACCTGCAGCTTCAGACACTGGCCAGAGTTTTCTGGGATTGGGACAGCTATGGTAGGTAAGTAGGTGAGCAGGAGAAAAAAGATTTGTTCACGTTTTTTGACATTGCTTCAGACTCCCACATCCTGTCCTCCTTTCCTAGCTTTCTATAGATCAGTCTCCTTCCCAAGATATGGAGTTCTCTAATTTCCCCTTTTCTTTTCCCCATAAATTATCCAGAACCCTTCCCTTGGCTTCTTTCATTTCACTTTTAGATTGCCCCCCTTTTCCCCCAACTTCCAACTATGTCCATTCACTGCTATTTTCTTAGGAGCTTAGTTTGCTCCCAAACTCTTGATACCTATCCTTCACTGCACTCAATCTAGGACCCTTTTCTCATTTCTAGGCTCCTCTCCTTGGGCCTGGATGGTGTCAAGTTTTGAGGTGGGAGGACATTGCTACTAGGTCTGGTTTCCCCCACCCCTAACCTCCAGTCTACTCACCATGGCCCCTCCATTTTACTTACAGATATAGTAGTAGGTTTCTCCCGGCAGGAACTCAAAACCCAATGAGAAAGGTGTGAAACGCTGAATTTTCTCTGAAAATCGAACTGGGCCAAAAGGAGCAAAGGGGCGGGTGCACTCCCAGCGCTTGGAGGCTCCTGTGCCCCTAGCCTGGCATGCCTTGTAGCCAGCCAAGTCCACCATGAAAAGAGCAAAAGTCTCAGGACCCTCCGGTGGCCCTGGTCCATCATAGTGTGGACAGAAGATGTCCAGATAATCATTGAGGCTCAGCTCCACTGCTGCGTCTCCTCGAAGCAACCTGTAGGCATGAATCAGGCATTAGGGTTTTAGAGTAAACTCTTAGGGGATGGGAGCTAAGGAGCATAAGAGATTTGGGGGTACCTCTAAATGGCCAGACTGCCCTCTCCCCAAGGGCTCAACGTCCCTTTTGAGCATACCTACCTACCATATATGCCTGAACATATACTAACAATCTATAGACTCCCAGATTGAGCATCAGACTGCTTCCCATTGACGGAGCTCCCTTGGCAGACACAGGGGAAAAAAAAGCAGAGCAAGAAACAGAAAAGAAGAGATGCATAAAACCACACAATGACTAAATTATGGAGACACAGAGACAGGAGATGAAAACAGAGGCAGACTTTTGGACCTTGACCTGCAACTGTAACATAGGAAAACAGTTTGGGTAGTGATTGACATGGGGGAGGGGGTGTCATCCACTAGATACCACCAAGGATGTTTGTCTTTCCTGTCAGTCTGGATCCATCTGGTAAACCAGTACCCCACCCCCACCCCAGACCTCCCACTGCCCTTTCCTCTGGGCCATTCAAGTTATTCTGGGGCCACCTAAACCTTAAAAGGGTGGGAACCGATCCTCACAAGCTCCTACCTATTCCAAAGTTGTGGCTTAGGTTGGGTCAGGTTGATCTGTTGGAATTCTAGATATTGACATGTCGGGATGGGAAAAGCAAGACATTCTTCCAGAGAAACAAAGGGAGCAGAGAGAGAGAGAATGAAAAAGTTAGAGTGGTGTGGTTGGAGAGGTATAGGAAGAGAGACAGACTGAAACAAATACAGAGATAAAATAAATTGTAGAGAGGGAAACATAACTCGCGACAGAGATGAAGTTGGACAAGGGGCAGAGAAAGAAACTTAAAAGCATTAGAGGCAGAGACATTCTTTCACACACAAGATATAGTCTGAACACCCCAGCTCTCTTTCCTCTTTCTCCATACATCGAAACCTCTGGGGCCAGCGAGAGGTTGGGGGGGAGTCGAGTTAAGGGGCTAGCAAGGGGGGCGGGGTCTGGAATCTATGAGATGGACCCCCCCAGCCCCTAAAACTTGCGCCTGTATCTCACCCCAGGGTTTCACCTCCTCCCATCCCCTCCCCACGTGGGGGCCAGGGTGTACAGGGGAAGGGGTTCTGGCGGTGATGGGGGCGAGCTTAGCCCCTCCCCCCCACAACCAGCTCAAACAAAGGAGCCCTAGCGCGCGGCTGTCCGGCCCAGGCGGGGACTCCAGAGAAGGCAATGGAGAGTGCACGCCCTGTCCCAGAGTCGAGCTGGCCCGGCTAAGCTAAGCCCGGTTTCTTCCGGCTACCTGGGGTTACTGGAGTTCCAATAGACGGCGTGGCGGAGGCTGGACCCCCCCCGGAGCGGGGACCCGAGGAGCGAGGCCCAGAGGACTGTCCGCAGCAGAGGCAGAAGCCGCATCGCCCCCGGGTCTGGTCTGGCCCGGCTCGGGTTGGCCGGGCTCCGGAGTGAGGGCGAGGAAGGTACAAAGTAGACCGGGGTTGGGGGGTGGGGGGAGGATACAGGGGGAGGGGGGAATGACGGGGAGGGGGGAGAAGAATAGAATGAGAAGCCACTCCCCGGATAACTTTCCACCAATGGAGAGGCGGCTCCACCTAATCCGACCAACTCCGAGTTAACCCTTTACCAGCCGCAGACTCCCCAGACACGCCCCCCAACTAAAGTTGAGCTTTACT
>CM053584.1:130738572-130790101 GCA_028627135.1 Pseudochirops cupreus
GGGGGGGGGGGCAGTAGTAATAGCACATTCCTCCCAAGGTTGTTATGAGACTCAAATGAGATAATTGAAAGTATTTAGGACAGTGCCTGGCATATAGGGAGCACTCTGTAAATGTTAGCTATTATTATTATTTTTTGTCATTTTGTCCTGTGGCCTGCAGCATGTTTTTTTGTAAAGCCATGAACTAGGATGTTTTGGTTTTGTTTTGTTTTATACACTTTTAAATACAGCAAAACTATTTAAAAATGTAAAAACTACTTCTGTATAAAAAGAGATGGATTATAATTTGTGAACCCCTTCAATTCAACCTCTTTATTTTATAGGTCATGAAATTAAGACCCAGAGAACTGAGATGATTTGTCTAAGGTTACGTCTGGTGAGCACCAGAGAGGAGATTTGAACCCAGGTCCCGTGACTACAGAATCAGTTGTCTTTGTACAGTACCGTACTTCTAGTAAAAGGTACTAAGTAAGGTCAGACTGAATTGAATCGCTAAGGATGGGGGTGAGGTGAGAGGGGCAACAAAATGGAAGGAGGGAAAAAGGTCAGAAAGAGATCCAGTCCCACTGACCACATTCACACCCCCTGAGAGGCTTGGAGAGCAGATGGAGTTCTGTACTGCCATGCCCACTGCCGAGTTCAGAAACAGGTCGGTCCTAAAGGGAGGGAGGGAGGCAAAGGTTAGGACCCTCCAAGGGCATCAAGCAATCACATCCTGGTTGGAGAGGTGTGGTCGGAATAATGTCGAAGGAGAAGGGTCCTTACGTGACCAACTGGGCACTGTCATGCGGTAGCCGAGGGAGCAGTTCTGCCTGACGCCAGCGGAGGAAGCGTTTCAGTGTGACGCCCGCATCCCTGTCCAATGTGATCATGTCCTTCTGGTTCCAGACCTCCACACCCACCAATGCCACCCGTACATTCAGGGGCCTAAAGAACTAATCGGGTATAACAGTGAGGCTTTCTCTGCTGTCCTGTGCTTAGGCCAGCAGGCACTATGCTCACCCTGCCCACCCTCCTTGGAAACTCACCGCATCCACCTGGTTAGCCACTTCTAGCATACGGGTCTGTAGCTGGTGCAGGTCTGGGTATCTCTGTACCTGTTGAAGAAAGAGGAAGAAAATACTAGTGGGAGAGGCGCCAAGAGATGAACACAGAAGGCACCAGATGCTGACTTCCTCACCTCCTCATGGTCAGCCACAATCACCAGCTCCACAAACTTTGTCTCTGACACCACATCCCGCTTACTCTGGGGGGCAGGGAGGGAGAGGAGCAAAAAAGAAGGGTCACTGATGATCAATAATGCAATTCAATTCAATAATCACTTGGATGTCTAACTTCTATTTAAATCTTACCCGATATAGATGATGCAGGCCCAGCTTGAGCTCTGACTGTGCCTGGGTGAACACATGGGATCCTGGTTTTAGGGCACAGGTGCCTTTTGTCAGGTGATTATCTTCTATCTTGGAGATATGGGTAACTCCCCATAGTCCGGGATCTAAGGTATATACTTTCTCTGGGGATAGGACAACCAGCCCTCTAGGGAGAGAAGTAGGAATTCAGGATGGTATGTCAGTTCCTCAAGCCCATTTGCCCTCTCTCCCCACATCTGCCACTCTACCTGAGTCCAGAGCACATGCAAACAGACACCCAGGAGTCTGGGTGGTCTTGTACTGTTCCTTGGTAGCAACAATTCTCCTGCAGCAGAGAATCAAGAAGATTTGAGAGAAGGGCACTAAGGGTGTTCACAAAAATCCACCCTGTTAACACAGATAAGGCACCCCCTTTCCATTTCTCTACCAGGGAAATTTAGCCTTAGAGATCCACTCACACCCTGAATAATCAATGAACCTTGGCATATTAGGGTCTAACTCACCAGAGTGTCTCCCTCATTTACCACCGGGGTGCCATCAGGTTGGTACCACACAAGGGTTGGGGTGTCTGGGACCAGTTCCCTAGAGACCAGAGTAAGGAAAAGATGGGGTCAATGGTACCTTCTACTGACCAGGAGTGACTGGCCCAGATACTAAGGACTGTAACAAGCTAGAGACATCTACACAAATCACTGGGCTAGGGAGCTGTCACCCTTTGCATTGCCTTTCCTCAGACCCTCTGGTGCACTCACCCATTCTGTTGTAGCTCCAAGATGTGGCTCTTACCCTCCAGCTCTAGCTTGATCTGTAATTTCTGGGGGAGCCTGTCCTGTAGGGGAAGATACTATCACCCACCTAGCCCTCCTTAATATGCTCATCAATCCTCCACAAGCCAGAAAGACCAGGCTCTCAGGGGAGTCCTGAAGGTTAGATCATGAGGATGGGGGTAGGGAAGTCTCAAGGGAAAGATCAGGAAGCCCCACCTGCCCGGGATCATTGTTTAGGGGGAGCATGTGGGGGTCAAAGGAGGTGTCTCAGCCGCCCCCTTCTCGGCTTCCTTCCCAAAGAGGAAATGGTAAGGAGGACCCATTCCCGGCCCCAGCCCTTCCTCTGACTCAGCTTTGGGGTGGGGGATGCAGTGAGAAGCCCCTCCTCTCTAAGTTTCCCCTAGGGTCCTGGACAATCCCATCAAGGATGGGGACATGAGGGCGGGAGTTCCCGAGTGAATGAGAACATAAATTGGAAATAGAATCCTTATAGTAGAGGAGTGTTAGGGTTGGGGTAGGGGGAGCAAGCAAAGGGGTGGAGGGGAGGGGTATAGAAGTATCCTTAAATGAAATTAATCACTAGGGAAGAGATGAAGGACTCAGGCAGGAAATTTCAAAAGGGTCAGGCCGAAATAATAATAAATAAATGTCAGCATTGCAAAGTGTTTTCCTTCTAATAATTATGAAGTACTGTAATTTCATTATCTTCGTTTCCCAGACGGGGAAACTGAGGCTCACAGTGGTTAAATGAATTGCCTCGAGTCAAACAGCTATTAAGAGTCAAATTAGGGATTCAAATGCAAGAGCCTCCGGATTCCAAATCTAACAGGAAAAATCCATTATACTTTCTGCACAGAAAAGGAATGAGAGCTAGCATAACACAACCCAAGCTCTAAGAAGGGCCAGTAGAAAAAGATGAGGATCGGGGATACACTTTACCTGGAGTGCTTCTGAGAGACTAAGGGTGAAGTTGTCCCGAAAAACCTGTGGCTCTGGGTACCTTCTAGGCAGCCCCTCTGGCAATGGGAGTTGCTCCTGCATTTGACCTGTAACACCAAATAGTCCTCCAGAGTGTGAAGCAAAGAAAACTCTAGGCTCCAAGGTTTAGAGGACTACTGGTGTTCTTGTCAGTACCCCCTTTTCCTGGGTTCTTAAAATGCCCCTTTCTGAGGACCTTCCCTGCTTAGGGAAGGGGGACTCCTAGAGCATGTTGGGACATACAAAAAGTAAAGACTGGGGTGGCTCTCCATGATCTCTCCCCCTCTACTACTTCCTCAAGGAGTTCCTGTCATATTCTTTGCCTTTTTTCCCCATCTTCCATTCCCCTTCTAATTTCCACAGTCCCATCCCCCTTCTCCAGAAGGAACACTCTCATTGAGTCAAGCAGGCACCTCCCCCTTCTCCCAGGCAATGGTCTGTAGCCACCAGGGTGGCCTGGTGCCCACCTCCCCTCCCTCTCCTTTTCCCCTGTGGCATCTTGGAAGGAAACACCCATCTCTGGGCGGCAGAACAAACACTCCCACCTCCTCCCCAAATACCCCCCCATGCCCACAGCAGGCACACCCGATGAAGCTACAGTCTTGGTTTCCTCCTCACACACCCCCATACACAATGGACCTCTCTCCTCCGGACACTCCACCCCCTCGGTAGTCTCCCCCCCCCAACAAACCCCAGTCCAAGACATTGAATAGGAAGTGAAAGTTCTAAGAGGCATCAAGTCCTCCCTCCATATTCCTCCTGACTCCCTAAACTTTGGTGGCATAAGCATTCTGACATCTGGATATCCACTCCCCCTGTCTCCAGAGCTTGAGAGGACCCTCCTCCTCCAGGCCCAGCTGGCAAACCCCTTTGGCCCCTTAGATGACTGCTGACCCCAGTCCAGGGCAGTATGGTCAACTTGTCCCTAGTTTGGGGGAGGGGGGAGGACGTCTGTCTTGTCTTGGAGAGGGGAGGTAGGTGAATGACGACTTTCATCCTTGAGAGCCCAGACAGGAAAAAAAAAATGGTGATGTACGTACTCTGTGCCTGGCACCAGGGGCCATCTCTTGGTGGCCCAATCGGGGGTGGGGGTGGAGGAGGAATCTGGGGATATGGCCATCAGAATCGGCCCTTGGAGGCTGGTGTGTCACCCTTCGCTTCCCCTCTCCCCGCCGCTGAGCTCCGGTCTGCGTGTCAATCTCCCGCCCCAGCCTCGTCCCGGGCCTTCAGGGCAAGGGATGCAGGCTGGGATGGGCTCCCGCTGGGAGTTCTCTCACAGACTCCTTGGCTCCCCTTGGCTCCTTACGCACCCCGCACCTTCGGGTCCCGTCGCCCCAAGTTTCCTTTCTAAGGGCTCCCCACGCCGGGACTCACCTGTGTCCAAGAGGGGCCCCGAAGACATGGGACTCCCGGCGCCCAGGAGTCCCAATGCCCAGAGCAGTGCCAGCCGCATGGCAGCGGTGCCCGGGGCCGCGCGAGGGCAGCAGGTGCTGGGGCAGCGAGCCTGCGACAGCGGCAGTGGCAGCAAACGCGCCGGCTCTGCTGAGATCTCTCGGCCGAGAACGCCCAGAGCCTCTCCCAGGCCCTGCCCCGCCTCCGAACTTGGCCCCGCCCCCTCGATAGCGCTCCCAGTTCTGACCCCAGTCCAAGCCCTGCCCACAGAGTCAGTTCCGCCCCCTCAGGCCGGGTCCAGCTTCGGAGCCCAATCGAGGCTCCACCCCCGCAACCGACCCCTCTCGAAGCCACGCCCCCTCGATCCTTGCTCATAGCTCTGACCCATCCAAAGCCCCGCCCCAGTGCGTCAGCCCCGCCCCCTAGCCGAGACGCCCATCCCGCGGCCCAGATCCCGCCTTGGCTCCGCCCCTTCTGCCAGGTCCCAGGCTAGAGGTTTCCTGGACAACGTCCACAGTGGGCGATCGCGGAGGAGTGACCCGGAGTTGCTTCCTGGTCTAACCGGCTTAGGCAACCGCTCCCTCCGCTCGGCCCAGGTGTCCCTAATCCGTGTGATTTGGCTTTTCAGCGTCCGGCTGTCCCCACAGTGGCTCCCCAGCCCAGCCCGGCCCAGCACGGGCGGGGTCGGCTAGAGCCGCCCCAAGGGGTCGGGACCGGTTAGGCAGCGCCTTTGAGAGCCCAGCCGATTCTCCCTTCCCCTGGCTCTCCTCGATTTGACCAGACCCACTTTGCGAGAAGGCAGTTTTACTGAACGGAGTTTGGGAGAGAAGACAGGGCAGGGCAGGGCAGGACCAAGCGGGGCATGTGGGGAATGGGAAGGACACACGAGGGCGACTGGCCCATTTCTGCCCAGCTCCCCTTCACTCAGCGTAGTTGGCATCGTCCGAGCTGTTGCTGTAAGCCGAGGAGGAGAGTTCGTCGCGGGGAGTGCACACCGGGCACCTCTTCCTCATGTCGATCCAGCAGGAGGCACAGTACACGGCCCCGCAGCCCGGGGTCGGGCAGACCCAGGACTCGGAAGTCTCGGAGGCCTGGCACACCACGCAGCGCCTGCGCAGGAAGTGCCGCAGAAAGGGGCAGCGGCGGTAACACAAGTCCACCAGATGATGGCGCTATCGAGGAGAGAAAAAAGCGGCCCCTCAATGCTCTCCTATGACTGGTGCTCATAGGAAAGGGACGGGGACCCCTTGTGGAGTGGTAGAGACGTGTTACAGGGATGTGGGTTCGAATCCCACTTCCCACATTTCCTAGCTGTGTGACCATGAGCGAATGACTGAGCCTGCCTCCTCATCTGTGAAATGGAGACAATGACACTTGCAATGCAGTGTTATCCTCCATTCCTTACCTCTCACATCTCAAATGCAATCTCAAATACTTTCTGTATGACCCAGAAAAAGTTACCTAACCTCAGTCAGCCTCAGTTTCCTCATCAATAACATGGGAATAATAATAGCACCTAACTCTCAGACCTGTTGTGAGGATAGAAATTGATAATATTTGTAAATCACTTTGTAAACCTCAAAACCCTATGTAAATATTATTAAGTTTTGTCTATCCAGCTCTCTCCAAAGGAACCAGTGATCTCTAATTGCCAAATAGAATGCCTCTGTGCAATTCTCGTCCTCCTTGACCTCTCTATGCAGTATCTGATACTTTATCCTGAATATATCTTGTGTATATGTAGTTATTTTCATGTTGTTTCCTCCATTCGATTGTGACCTCCTTTAGAAACTTGTTGGGTTTTTTGTTTTTGTTTTGTTTTACCTTTCTTTGTATGCCCGCAGGAAGCACAGTTCTTGGCACCCCTTAGGTCCTTAATACATGCTTGTCTCTCCTCCCTAGGTTTTTGTGACGCTGTTCTCTCCTGGTTCTCCTCCCACCTCTCTAACTGCCCCTTCTCAGTCTCCCTAGCTAGACCTTCATCCACATCATACTCAGTTAACCATGGGTGTCCTCAAGACCTGGAGGACCACGAGGCTCTCCTCTCTTTTTCCTTTATAATAAATCAGTGTTCTCATGAGCTCTCAAGGGCTTCAGGTATCACCTTTGCAAATGATTTCTAGAAAGTTAGGTGGCACAGTGGGTAAGAGCACTAGACTTAAAGTCTAGTGAATTCAAAATCTGCCTCAGACACCTACTAGCTATGTGACCCTAGACAAGTTACTATACCTCTCAGCCTCAGTTTCCTCATCTGTAAAGTGAGAGTAATAATGGCACCTATCTCCCAGAGTTCTTGTGAGGACCATACAAGACAAAATGCACAGTGCTGTAAACCTTAAAGTTTTATGCAAATGCTGGCATTTACTATTATTTCATACCCAGCCCTGGTCTCACTCCTAGCCCACATCATCAACTCTTTTTTGGCCATCTTGAATTGGATGTCCCAGACAGCTCTGAACCTTAACACGCTCAAACAGAACTCATTATTTCTCCCCCTCCAACTTTGCCCTTTTCCCAACTTCTCTCTCACTGCAGAGGGCACCACCATCCTCCTAATCACCCAGGCTTGCAATCTTGTTATCATTCCTGACTCCTAACTCTCACTTGACTCACATATTCTATAACATAGCCAGATCTTGTCATTTCTACCTTCACATCATCTTGGATGTGTGTGTGTGTGTACACACACACACACATAGACATGCATGTGCAAGCACACAATATATGCATATATGTACATATAAATGTATATACACATACACATATGTGTGTATGTATGCATGCATGCATGCATATTTATTCCCTTCTCAGCATTCAAGCCATTACACCTTTTACCTAGACAGCTGCAAGAGCTTTCTATTTGGTGTTCTTGCTTCAGATCTCTTCCCCGTCTAATCCATTCTCTACTTAGCTGCCAGTTTCCTAAAGTGTAGGTTTGGCCACATCACTGCCCATCTTTTTCCTCCTTCTCCAGAGGCTCCCTATTATTGTCAGGATCAAATATAAAGTCCTATGTTTGGCATACATCATATTCTGTCTTCAAGCCTTTGAACTGCCTGTCCTCCATGCCTAAAATGCTCCCCCGACTTACCTTCCTTCAAGATTCAGTTCAAATCTCAACTTCTAAGACTAGAGCCTAGTGCTCACCCCTCTGAGATTTTTATTATTATTATTATTGGGTCATTTCAGTCATGCCTGAATTTTTGTGACCCCATTTGGGTTTTTCTTGGCAAAGATACTGAAGTGGTTTGCCATTTCCTTCTCCAGTTCATTTTTACAGATGAGGAAACTGAGGCAACCAGAGTTAAGTGACTTGTCCAGGGTCACACAGCTAGTTAAGTGTCTGAGGCCGGATTTAAACTCAGGGAGATGAGTCTTCTGGACTCCAGGCCAGGTGCTCTGTGCACTATGGCGCCACCTAGCTGCCCCTGAGATTACCTTCATTCTACTCTGTTTATATCATGTATGTATCTAATTATTTTCATATTTGTTTCCCACTTTAGAATGTGAACTCCTTGAGGGCAGGGACTGTTTCCTCAGTACCTAGCACAGCACTTAAATACTTATTGAGTTGAATTTAATTGTGATATGATGTAATAATAGTTAACTTTCATATAGAGATTAAAGAAGGCTAAAAAATTTCCTATATGTTATCTCCTTTGATCCTCACAACAACCCTTTGAGGTAGGTGTTCTCATTTTACAGATGAGGAAACTGAGGACTGAGAGAGGTTAAAGTGATTTGTCCAGGGTAATACAGCTATGATGCCTGAGGCAGGATTTGAATTTAGGTCTTTCTGATTCCGAGTCCAGTACTTGGTCTTTTCTGCCAAGCTACCATGTGTTTTATGCCTTCTTATTCCCTTTAATTAAGCTGCAAGCTCCTAGGAGAAGGGACAGTGAGGGTATGGGAAAGAGGGGGGACCATCAGATTTCTTTTGTATCCTACCTTCAGTGCTAATGTACCAGAATAAGCAGTGCACTGGGAATCAGAAGGCCTGGATTCAAATTTGGGTTCTAATCCTTCCTTCCTTCCCTGAACTTGGATAAATTATTTCCTCTTTCATGTCCTATAAAATTCGAGATTAGAGTAGGTGATTTCTGAGATCCCTGCTAGCTCTAAATCCTATGGCATACTAACTGATGCTTGCTGAAACATTTAAGGTAGGAATCTTCTCTTATACAACCCTGATCCTTCCAGCCTCACCCAGGGGAGAAGGGAAGAAATGGAAGTTTGGGACTCACAGGCTTCCCCTGCCTTTGAGCCCTCTGCATGATGACAGTCCGACGAAGTTTGGTGAAGATCAGCCTTTTTCTCAGAAGCTCGTTGTAGAAAAACAGTACTCGCTTCTTCTCTCTCTGTGAGTGGGAGATGAAAGTACCTTGGGTCTTCCCCATACCTCACAGGTTCAGGGAGCCAAGACCATCCCTAGCCTCTGTGTTGGGGAGCTGAAGAAGGCAGTGCTTCCCATCATGTTGGAGTCTTTGTGGGGCTGGAGAGAAGCATTTGGAGGCCTTCAAGGAGGGGGTCCTCTCTGACTCTGAGATCTCATTATTCTTTCACCCTCTACAGAAGGGAGGACCTAAGGCTCAGGATCCAAGGATTCTGCTCACCTTGGGAAAGTAGAAGGCTGCAATGACCCTTCGGAGTCGGTAGCTGAAGGCCTGTGTCAGGCAGAGTAGCACCAGTATGCCAGCAGGCAAAAAGGCCTTCATATAGTCTTGGGAGTTCATGCCCATTGGCTTGGGCAAGCAAACTGTGGGAGCAGGATCGTAGGATATAAAAGTTCATCTAGAAGAATTAGCCCCACCAAAAGAACAGCACCTGGAACAGTATTTATACCCTTTCACAGAAGAATAACAGAACTGTAGGCCTAGGCCTGGAAGGGACCTCAGAGACCATCTAGTTCAATCCCTTCACTTTTTAGAGGAGGAAATTGAACCTCAGAGATAAGTGACTTTCTCAAGACCACACAACCTGTAAGTGACAGAACTAGGATTCCAAGTCAGCTTCTGCAGTGTTCTTCCTAATTCACCATACTCTGAGGAAGGAGAGGGAGACCTTGGTCTCTTACTTTCCCACTCCCAGTTCCTGGAACTGGTTATTTTGATATCTTATCTCTTTGCCTGTAAACTGCTCTATCTTTGCTTTCCCAACTCAGTATACTGAGGGCATTGTGGAAATTTAGTGAACCACACTGACTCTATCTTGTGACTTAATTCTGGAGCTAACTCAGTTCCCTTTCTATTCAACTATGCATCTAGTCCAGTTTCTGTCTGGCAAGAAAACTTTATTCTATTACGGGAATTGTGAGAAAACTTTATTGTATTGTTTGAACCTAGCCCTGCGTGACTGGGAAGCTGGACCCCCTTACCGGTTGCTAGGAAATGCTTAGGTAAGGACCTAGGTTATGCTGACCAGAAACTCAGTCAGATCCAAAGATTGATGCAAGGAGTTTTCTCACAATTATATGTCTCAAGCAACCCACGCGTCTTATCTGAAAAATGACCCATACTTGCCCATCAGTCATTGTTTCCATATTCCTGTGATTGAATACAGATACTTGGAGGGAATGGGACACCTCTTTTTTCTGATTTCAGAAAATTGTACTTGTTTGCTGTCCACCTCCTCCCAACTTGGAAAGCCCTTAATCTCTCCTTCAGTTAGAAATCAGCTCATCAGCTCATATCATTTTGTATCCTGTTAACCAATTTCATTTAACTAATTGGCCTCATTTGGTTAATTCTTTTTAATGAAATAAAATTCTGTCTCTCCCTGTATTTGTGGTCTACTGCCGAAGCTGAGAAGGCCTGGGCCTGATCTATTATGTAATTGGTATGCATTGGTTAATAAATTGATATACTCGAAAGCTCAAATCTTTGTTTCCTCAATTATTTCAGATTTCACCCATCACAATACTCTCCAGCCCAGCTAACTCTAGCCCGAGCTTTCCTGCACCCACTCACCTGTGTTGTTTGACTCCATCAGAAGCGCAGAGGATGTGTTTAGGGCCCCAATCGTCTTTCTTAGGAGTCTGGCCAGCATGGAATTTCCTCCTACCTTCACTTCCAGATGGTGACTGCCTGGGAGTAGGGTTAGGGTAGATGGGGAAAAGGATCAGTGTCAGGAGAGGTTCTGTGTGGAGGGCAGAGCTGTCTGTGCTCCTGGGAGGTGGGAGGTAGAGAGCAGTGGGGGGATGGGAGAAGGTTCCTGGGTTTCCTAGGAGTGTGAGTATCGGTCAAAAGAGTGAGGAACCAGCAGAGAGATAATTGTGCTCTCAGGCTAGAATTCCAAGGAGCAGGAGAGGGGAAGAGGGCTTACTGCTGAAGGTGTACTGTACGAAGGAGTGCCTGTTGATGGTGTCAAAGATGGTATAAAAGGCCCAGTCCAATACACACAGAATCAGCAACAGCATCAGCACTGGCAAGGATTCCAGCAATTCCCGAATCTACAAGATTAGATGGCTTTGAAGACCACCAGGCGGTCTTGGCTGATCTAGGGGAGCACCAAGTTTGGAACCTAAGGCTTTGACCCTCATTTTACCCTTGGAGTCCAGCAGCTGAGACCCAAAACCTTCAGTTTTCTCCCCTTATTCCTCTTATACCTCCAAGTGGCTTCTGGGGGCCTATGGCACCAGCTAAAGACAAGATTCCCCCTCCTATGCCTGGACCTGGAGATGCCTAGGCCTGGTGGTGCCCTCCTCACCACATTCTTCATCTCAGTTGCTTGGATAGTCGGCTTGCAGGGGAAAATGACGGTGGCCTTTTCAGCTTTTCGGAGAGGCAGGAGACTCCTTTTACCCTGTGGGGGAGCAGCCAAGAGCACCAGGTATAGCTTTAGCTTTCTGAACCCATTCCTAACCACCTGCTCACCCACATAGAAACCATCCCAGAGAACAAAGAAACATTTCTAGGGTCCATGATCATATCCAGGCCTAACAATTGACTATCAGGTAATGCCTGCTCACCAGCTTCTTCCTTCTATCATCAATTTGGTGGAAGTAGGTACTGATGTAGATGTTGTCGAAACGGATGTCTTGGCAATAGTTGTCCATGTAAGAGAAGGCCCTGAAAGAGAACAACTCATCTCCTTCCCAACTTCCCCTTCTTAGCTGTTTCCTAACTTTCTCCAAAGTAAAGCCTTTCTCTCCCTTATCTGTTATTCTCCTTGGGAAATCTCATTTGCTCTCACTTTTTTTAGCTATCTCTTTTAGGCACTTGGTTTCCAAAGCTATGCATCTAGCCCTGACCTTTCTCTAGGACCCAGCCTTACCTTCCAAGATTCCAGCTAAACACACCCATGGGACCATCCTACCAATATTACAAATTCAACAAGACTGAACTCATCACCTTTGCCCTGGCTCCCCTTCCCATTTTCCCCAGTCACTCAAGCTAGAATTCTTGGGCTCAACTCTTAACACCTTGCTTCTTCACCCCTATGTCCAACTTGTCACTTATTCCCTGGAAACATCTTTAGGAGTTCTAGGAGGCTTGGAAAGATTTGTACGAACTGATAAAGCAGAATTTGGAGAACAATTTACACAGTGATGACAATGATGTAATGATGAAGAACATTAAAAACTTTTGATCAATGCAAGGACCAATCATGACTTCAGAAGACCCTTAGTGGAGAGGTGGTGGTGTATGGATATGGAATAAGGCAGACAGGAACAATATACTAATCTCTTTTGTTTGACTCTACTTTGTTGTTGCAAGGAAGGGTTCTACTGGGTGTGAATGGGGAAGATATCATGCTATTACTGGGAAAGGACATATAATATAAAGGACATGCAATATAAAAAAGGAATAGCAATAAAACATTCACTTAGTTTTTACAAAAAAAAAAAACTCTTGAACTCATTCCTTTCTTATCCCTCTTACTCCTACTACCGTAGTTTGGGTCCTCTTCATCTCAAGCTTGCTTTTTTAATAACAGCCTTCTAGCTGGTCTACCTAATTCCAGTCTCTCCCTACTTCAATCCATGCTATACATTGCACCATATACCTCTTTCAAAACTCTCCAAAACCTGTCCCCAACTTACATGCCCAGTCTTTTTTCCAAGATAGGCTTGACTTTTCAGTCCTACATACATTTCAAATAAATTTCCATCTCTGATTTTGCTTGTACTGCAATGCCTTCCCCTTCCTCGTGGCTCAGCCAAAGCCTACTCAACCTTCAAGGCCCACCACCTCCAAGAAGCCTTCCCTGATTCCTCTGGTCCAGTCCAATCTTTCTCTCCTATACTACAACACTTAAGAGTCAGAATTACATAGTTATTCTGACTGTTTTCCGAATTTGTGTCTAGTTTCCCCAGCTACAGTGGGACCTATATGTCTTCCACCTACTTGTCTTGTAACAAAATCAACACTCTCTAAAGACTTGTTAATTGACTGAGAAAAAGGGGCTGTGGAGGGTAAATTCCCTTCATTTTCCAGTGCCAGGAGATGGAGTTAGGTAGAGGCTCTGGAGTCCTGGGGTAGAAAATACCCTCAGGGGAATATTGGAAGGAAAATCCAAGGTTAGGTGGACAAAAGGCAGAGAGATCTGATGAGACCCATGGTACAGTCTGGCTGCCAACATATTGTTCCTGGAGTCATTACTATTGTTAGGAAACCAATCCCTGAGAACCAACATTCCACTTGCTAAATAACACTCCCCCCTCCAATACTTAAGAGTGGAGGATAGTACTCAAGGAGGGACAGTGAGAGTCCAAAGGTCTCTGACAGGAGTGAGGTGGGTGGAGGGGAGAGGCCTAAAGCAAACTCCCAGGAACCAGCTTGTCTCCAGGTAGGTGTGGTGCCCAGGACTTTGGTCCAAATGGAAGGAAAATTGCTGATCAGTCGTCATTCAGCAGGAAATGGAAGCAGGCTTTGGACATTACAGATGATAGAGAAATCAAGGCAAAAGAAGATTCCCAGGAATATTTTTAAAAAGTTAATGGCAAAGTGGACAGCATCCAAGACAAGGAATAAAAGTAGCTTTAGATGTTGTTGATTAGAGGCAGTTTGCTGTAGTAGGAAAAGCATTGGACTTCAGAGTCAGAGGACCAGGATTTGAGTTTTTACCTCCCTACTTAAATAGATTCATGACCTTTGACAAGTCACTTAGTCTTTACAGGCCTCAAAAAATTGAGGAGGTTGGCCATTAGATGATTTCAATGATGAAATGAGAGGCTCTAGAAGAGAATTCAGAAGATCTGGGTTCTCCGAATAACAAATGACCCATAGCAAATCATGGCTTCCCCTGTCTGGGCCTCTGATTTCTCATGTGTAAACGAGGGAACTAGATTTAATGATCCTTGAGATCTCTTCCCAAGGTGGGGTAGTGGGGGCCACTGAGACCATCCATTCAGCTCTGGAAGGGCTCCCAACGTGCACATCTTCCCTCTTCTCCCTCCCTGGCCATCCTGCCTCCTTGCAGGTCCTGAAGGTCCAGGGCTGCCCCTCTGTTCCCAGGAGGTTGTGGGATGTTTGAGGGCCAAGAGGAGAGTAAAGATGGCACAAGGGGTGGTGGCGGACATCAAGATTATACAACGGGGGAGTGATTGTCTCACGCCTGGAAAACCAACAGGAACGTGCAAGAAAGCAGGATCCGAAGCAGCTCCAAGGTTCTGTTAATCTGGGCCACCTGATAATCAACGTAGTCCCTCACTTCCTCCCGCAGCTGGGCCTTGCTCACATTGATGCCCAGCAGGGCTGTTTGCATCTCTTTCTAGGGTAGAGAAGAGGGATTCAGAGAGAAAGATAAATTGGTCCAGCTTGAGATAACCCCTGGTCCCTCAATTCTTTGCATGCTATTCTTTGAGGCAGCTAGGTCTGGACTGGGCCTAACCATGGGTTTGGACTCAGGAAGGCCTGAGTTCAAATCCAGCCCCAGATACTGGCTAGCTGTGTAACCCTGAATAAGTCACTAAACCTCTCTCAGCTTCCTCGTCTGTAAAATGGGAATAATAACAGCATTTACCTCCCAGGGTTCTTGTGAAGATTAAATGAGATGTTTATAAAGCACCATATAAATGCTTTTGTCATTGTTTAGTAATTTCAGGCATGACCCACACTTTGTGATCCCATTTGGGGTTTTCTTGGCAAAGATACTGGAGTAGTTTGTAATTTCCTTCTCCAGTTCATTTTATAAATGAGGAAACTGAGGCAAACAGGGTTAAGTGACTTGCCCAGGGTCACACAGCTAGGAAGTATCTGAGGCAGCATTTGAATTCAGGGAGATGAGAATTCCTGACTTCAGGATCCGGCTCTGTGCCCTATGGCACCTCCTAGCTGCTCCACTTATAAAGGCTAGTTATAAACATTACTACTACTGTGTTCCCGAGGTTCATTCCCATCAGGTCACTTGATCCACCCTGCTTCCCTCCTCCTCCTCCTCTATTACCCCTCACACCCATCACCAAGCTGATCTCTTTTCACTCTTCAACAACCACCTTGATTTTTATCTGGGCAGAGAACTCCCCTCCCAGCCCTTGCATGGACTGGTTGAGTGAATCATAGGTCTGGCCAAAGTTGCCTTCCACGGGGATTTTATTTTGGCACCAGGGCTCCATTACTGATGAGGAGAAGAGGTAATGCATGAGAAAGATGAGTCAGGAAGGCTACCTTCCACCCTGGGACCCTTCTGTCACCTATCTCCTAGCCCCTGGTTCTCTGGCCCCCCAGCTCCCTTTCCAAGTTATTGCCCTCCTCTCTAGCCTTCAGACAGGAATAAGAAAGGTTTGCATGACCAGATGGTGAGGATCATGTAATTGGCATTCATGCTTTAGGTAGGAGGTTGGAAAAGATGACTTCTGAGGTCCCTTCCCCCTTCCCGTTTCACCCCCAACAACCCCCTCCCCTAACTCCCCCAAAACACACATAGCATTTCCAGGAGCCACACAAATCCACTCCTGGTTCTGACTATTCTGACCCCCTGCCCTTTGCACCAACCCATCGGCGTCCTAACCCTTAGCGATGCTGCACAAAAACTTAAACATCATGGGAAGGCAGAGGAGGTGGCTAAAGAGCGGGACTTTGATCGTTTGCATGCACTTGGCGTGCTTACGATCGAACCACCGATGGCAGCTCCGAACTGCGGCATCCACAATGTCTGGAGGAAGGGGTAGAAGGGGGTGGAGGAGGGAAAGGAAACTTCGAGAGAGGGTCAAGGCCTCCAACACAAGCCCAGAACCGCCCCCACCCCTCCCAACTACCACACCATCAACTACTACCACCACCAACTACCACCCCCCCCCCCAACTACCACTACCATCAATTACCACCACCAACTACCACCACCCCCAACTACTCCCTCCCCCCAACTAGCACAACCACCAATGTGTGTGACATATTCCCACCTCCCTCAGTCCTATAGCTTCCCCCAGGATGGCCTGAAAACCCCCAAACCCTCAGGCACCGCCCAAGACTGAAGGCCTCCTATCTCCTTGCATATGTTTTTTGAGACAGCTCCAGAGGCCCTGACTACTCACAGCGGCAGCGAAGTTTGGTCTTGGCTTCATAGAGCTTCTGAGTAGAGGCGTTAATTCTTTCATGTCCCACCCGAATGTCAGGTTCCTCGCCCTTTAGTTCCCTAGATGCCTCTGGATCATAGCCTGCTGTACTCTTCACCTGATTATCCAATTCTTTAAAGGAGTCTGAGATATTTTGAGTATCGAATTTCATCTCTTCTTTCCTTCCCTGGAAGTGGGGAAAGCGGTGGTGAGGTCAGAGGAAAGGAATGCTCAGAGCTTTAAGCTCCCCAGCCCTGCTCCCCTTGGCCCCAAACATCCCCTTCTCCTAACCCCCACACCAAGAACCTTCATCTCCTTCCCCCAGGGCCTGGCTCAGCTACTTGTCCCCTTAGCCCTCAACCCTCTATGCATCCCCAGCTCCTCCTCTCCCTCTTGACCCCAGCCTCCCCATTTCAGGCCTGGAGCTCCTATAGAGTTCCAATCCCAAGTTCCAGTGATGGGATTCCATCATTCCTTCCCCCTAGCTCTGTCATCACGAGCAAACTTCATCTTTTTCTATCTCTTTATATTCTTTCTATGCTATTTCCCCATATCCTTCCAATTCTGAAATCTCTCCATTTCTAAAGTCCTAACTCCCTAATTCCTCAGGTTTCCAGATTCCTAGGACAGCAATTCTTTGCTGTTGTTGGGTTATTTTCAGTCGTGGCCAACTCTTCTTGCCCCTATCTTCGGGTTTTTTGTTTTGTTTTGGCAGAGATATTGGAATGGTTTGCCATTTCCTTCTCCAGTTCATTTTATAGATAAGGAAAACAAGGCAAATGGTAAAGTGACTTGCCTATGTAATCGGCCTTCATGCTTTAGGGAGGAGGTTGGAATAGATGACTTCAGAGGTTACTTCCCCCTTCCTTTTTCAAACAGCTTGTAAGTAAGGTCCCACAGCTAGTAAGTGCCCCAAGGCTGGATTTGAACTCAGCTCTTCCTGATTCCAGACCCAGTGCTCTATCTACTGAACCACCTCACTGCTCAAATCTATAACCTCTCAATTCCTTAGCCTTCTCTTAAATTCTCCAGATCCCCCATCTCCTAATTTTTTAATCCCTCAGGCTTCTAAATGTCCTGTCTTTCAAGTTCCCTAACCCTCCTATATCCCACCCTTCCCCCACCTCCAGCTCTGCCCCTATGGTCCCCTGACCAGAAGTTCCTTGAACACAGCCCGAAGAGGAGAAGTGGAGACTTTCCAGGCCATGCGGGTGTGATTGATCTGCAGCTCCACTGTACAGCCCAGAGATAACACCACTTCATTCAAGTTGTGCCGAAGATTGGTCACAGGCCCTGGAAGGGGAAAGAAGCAGAGGGAGAGAGGCTAGGATTCTTCTTTTTTTAGGTAGCTAAGTCCTTGCCTTGATGTACTCTGGGGTACTTTACCACGGGACACAATATGCTTTCCTCAAATCCTGCCTGATATGTGACCCTGGGCAAATCACTTACACTCTCATTTTCCTCACTTTTAGAATGTGGGTTTGGAGTTGAAGACCTGTAACATGCCTTGTAGAGCTAATATCTAAGATCCTACATCCTGATGTCTTCTAGGTGGTGCAGTGGGGAGAGCCCACGACTTGGAATCTGGATGCTCAAATCTTGCCTTAGAAACATACTGGGTAGATCATTTAACCCTGTTTGCCTCAATTTCTTCATCTGTAAGATGGGGGTAATAACAGCACCCACCAACTGGTTGTGAAGGTAAAGTGAGATAAATTTGTAAAGTGCTTTGCAAACTTTATTTTTATTTTATTTTTTCTTTGCAAATTTTAGAAAGCTAAATGGATGCTAGCTCTGGTTATTAACTATTATTCCATCTTTCTTGTTGGTTCCTCCCCATGACTGCCCTCTACTTGACAGCGTGTCCCATCCCAATGCCTGGCAGGCTCTTACCCTCATAGATGGCAGCCAGTACGTAGCCAAGCATCAGCAGCCTTCCTTCTTTGCCCAGAATTTTGGGGATCAGCAGAAGGCTGGCACAACGAATGTAGGGTGATGTGCCCCAGCCCAGGGTCCCCAGTCCTATCCAGAAAATAAACAAGAGAATGGGGTGGAGGAGGCAAGAAATGTCTACTGTACTAGATAAGACCACATCACCTCCTGGGCTTTGTCATTCTGCACCTGATCTTATCAGTAAGACTTTCTTGGCTACTTCAATCCACTAAGAGCTTCCCCTTATCTGACCTACAACTGAAGTCACATAGGTCCTCAGTCCTCTCTTGTCTCTCTGGGGAGGATTGGCTGGTCCTGGAAAGTAGGGAGGCGTTTTCTATACTTCTTATAACGTTGAGCACATTTCTAGGCACAAAGGAGTTGCTCAGTGAATAATCAATGGATCTGCAAACTCATGGATGTGGACATTCCCTTCTGACAGTACAGATCAGATCCATCCCGTGCAAGCCTCTTGTCCAGATGCTCTGGTAATTACTCCACGTGGAATCCACCCCAAATGCTGAGAAACTTCTTTTTCTTCTAGTCACACATTTCTCTGATCCATGAGATTCTACTACATCAGAAATTCCAAATCAAATTCTCTGTCCGAGGCAGGAGAATCTAGACCTCATCCACCCACTTCTATAATCTGTCTTCCCCAGGGCACACCTACTCCTCTTCTCCTCCCTACCTGGTCCCTTGTTCTCAAAATTACTCTCCATTCCCATTCCTTAAGAACCTTTCCCTGAGTATTATTTCCTCTCACCCCTATCACCACCTCAGAGGGGCCTCAGTGATATACATGGCTGGATTTCAAACAGGGACACCTGAGTTCAAATCTTGCTTCAAAAACTTACCGGTTGTATGACCCTGGCCAAGTTACTTAACTCTGCCTCAGTTTCCTCATCTGTAAAATGAGCTGGAGAAGGAAATAGCAAAACACTCCAGTATCTTTGCCAAGAAAACCCCAAAGATGTCATGAAGAGTCAGACATGACTGAAAATGACTAAACAACAACCTGGCAAGATTGTTTTGAGGATCAAGTAAGATAACATATGTAACTTTGCAAACCTTAAATGTTGTTACTACTACACTGCTACTGCTATTAACTATCCAGTTCAGTCACCTCTCCACCCAGGATGCTATCCTTCTCCCAATGTCCCGCTGTGTTCTGAGCAGAGGTATCAGATTGGGAGCTCCCCTAAGGCCTTCTGCCTCTGGACCTCTGGATCCCCCCTCCACACACTAGACAGGGCTTTGACTCAGGAAGGGTACTCATGGCTGAGCACAGATTTACCACCTTGGACACTGCTGTCATAACATGGGTCCTCCTGGACCCTACCTTTTTGCACTTGTAGCAGCAAGCACCCTAGCATACCCAGGGTGGCTGCTGGCGCAGGTTCTTAGATCTGCTTTTCTAAAGGAAAGCAACTCAAAATGGGTTAACAATCTCACTTTAATCAATGAAACACATATCATTTACCTAGTTCAGGGGAAAAAGTCAACGCCCTGAACTTCAGAGAATGCAAACACAAGTTACAAACACAAGATACAAGCAGACAGAGAAACAGATCAGCAGATGGGCTTCCAGTCATCTGACCATCATATCCATACCTAATCAGTTACCAGAGAGGGAAGCACCAACATCTGGGCTTTTCACAGCCGGGGGGCTCAACGGCTTCCCAGAGTCTCATCTGGCCAAATCACACAACTCTTTCCAAAGTGAGCCCCAAAGCAAAAACTCACATCAGGGCCTATAATATAGCCTTCTCCTGTCACAACCCTCTTGACCCACTGCCCAATCACAAAGTAATAAGGCATGGGCACTCCTGAAGAACAAGCCTCCTGCCACAAGCTCCATGTGACCACATTCAGCCTATTAGAGAGCAGAGTATACTTTTGAATCAGGGAAGGTTCTCAGAGTCACTTAAGCCACTTAAGCAAAGGGCTTAGGGGCAGGGAAGATCTTCAGATTCCCATAACAGCACTCACCCACCATGCTGTACATCAACATTATCTTCTGCTCTTCGTAGAGGTTTATGGGAGTCACCAAAATATGGGTGAGACCTGGGGACAAGAGGGTCAACATGAAAGGGAAAAAAGTGCTCCTCTGCTGTCTGCTTATAAATAATCCCTACTGGGATGAGGAGGAGGCTCTAGGGATGTTTTAGGAAGAAAATTGGGAAGTTGGAGAGTGTCTGTAGGACAGCAAAGATGAAGGGCCTTCAGTTGATGATGTAAGTAAGAGGGTGGGCTGAAGCAACTGGGATGTTTCATCTGGAGAAGAGAAGACCCAGAGATTCTAGCTGTCTCTAAATATTTGAAGAGCTGTTATGTGAAGGACAGAGGGCAGATATAGGAATAAATGGCCAATTTAAGCTTGATGTCAGGAAAGAACTTCCTAACAATTAGAGCAAAAGGTATAATTGACTGAGGTGATAAGTTCCCCATCATTAGAAGCCTTGAGGTGGATGATCTCTTTTAGGGTATATTATAGTAGGAGGTCTTTTGTGTTATGTACTGGACTAGAGGGGCACTTAGGTCATCTCAAGCTACCAAATTCTTGGATTCTGTGGTTCTGTGACCTACTCACCCACAGCCAGGAGCCCTCCAGTGCCAGCTCCCAGTAGGAACGCAGTGACAGGAAATTCTCCTGGCTTTCGCCACACAAACCGGGCACAGGGGGCAGGCAGAACCCAACTCAGGAACCGATTCACAGCTATGAAGGAATGTGTTGCCTAAATGCGACCCTGTTTTTCTCATGGGGCTGCCGGCTTTGTGCCCAGTGCCCAAAAGTCACAACTAGTGATTTTTCTTTGGTTGAATTTGTCCAATTGGGCATAGTACAGCTAGAGATGTTGTAGGGAAAAGTATAAGCCCTCCAGAGACAGAGGCTGACAGAAGATTAAGGGAAGAGGGGTAGGGTCTGAGGGGATATTAATAGAGAAGATCAGGAGAGGAAGAAGAGGAGGGTGTCACTGAAAATGTGACTTACTGGTATTGGGTGGTTTCTTTCTCTCACTTTCCAAGCCAGCTTCCTTGGCTTGACTCAGTTTACCTCCCATGACGATGCTTACACTAGATGCTTTGATAATCCCTTCTCATCGCCAACTGCCTCTTCTGTGACCTCATTTTGAGTTCTGTTGGGGAAGAGAGAAGATCATTATACCTCTTCGACCTCCTCTTCCTTTTATAGTAAGGAAGAGTGTGTATTTCCTTTTTCTCCTTGATTCCTAGTACAGTCCAAGGATAGGAAAGATTTAGGGTATGTGACTCTCCCTCCCTACCCTTGACCTTAGAAACTAGGTGAAGTGGGGAAAAAGAATTCTTCCATAAGAGACATTCTGGAACCTTAGAATATTGGTGGAGAGGTCTGGTAAATCCAAGTTCATGGTTCCTTTAAGAAAGAGGTGCCTCTGAGCACAGCCTGATGGGCATCTCTAGGAGACCAGGGAACAGATGAGTATAGGAGCTGTACCCCAAATCCATGGCGGGCAAAGAGGTCCCTTTGTGGGCAAAGGGGTGGAGCAAGAGACAAGAAGTGGCTCTGAGTGTGGGTGGCTTTATCCTGGGCCTCACCTTGGCTACAGTCTATGGACTTCTGGGCCTATTTGTGGAGGGGCATAGTCCTTGGATGTGCCTGGTGGGCACTCTCTCTCTAGCTATCTTCTTGGGCCTCGGTATGGGCTTTTCCAGATCTGTTCGAATCACTGTCCTGCTGTTGCTGCCTCAGGCTTTTTCTAGTAAGTCCAGTGACATTGGGTGAGGGGGAACCTGAGGGGTAGTCACTGCAGAGAAGAGAAAAGAAGGCTGGGACAATTCATGGAAAAAAGACACATGGGCTGATGAGGTATCAAAACCAGGAGAACCCTAGGGGATAGGGAAGAAAGAATCACTGCAAAGAGGGCCAGGACCTGGGAGGACACTGGTATCAAGGGGGCAGCTACAGGAACAATGGGGGAGAGAGGTAAGAGTAACTGTGATTAAGTGCTGGGGATACAAACAGAAAATAGAGATGATAGTTTCTGATCTCAAGAAGCTTGTGTATTAATCAGGGAAACAACACATAGAGGAGAGTGATGGCTAGAGAAGGGAAAATCACAAGGAGGTCAAATCAAGAAATAGGGCAATCTCTGAATAGATCTTTCCAGATACAAAGGTAGGAATGACTGGTTTGAGTGCTCAAGAAAAAAGGCAAAAGGAGATGGAGAGGGGAACTCTGGATCCCCAGGGCAGAAAGTGGCTGGGGTAAAGATGAAAAAGGTTGGGTCCTGGGGCAAAGATGAGGAAAGCTCAGTCATGGGGTGAAGATGAGGAAGGTTGGATCTTGGGGTGAAGATGAGGAAGGTTGGATCTTGGAGTGAAGATGAGGAAGGTTGAGTCATGGGGTAAAGATGAGGAAGATTGGATCCTGAGGTGAAGATGAGGAAGGTTGGATCCTGGGGTAAAGATGAGGAAGGTTGGATCCTGGGGCGAAGATGAGGAAGATTGGGTCATGGGGTGAAGATGAGGAAGGTTGAGTCATGGGGTGAAGATGAGGAAGGTTGGATCCTGGGGTGAAGATGAGGAAGGTTGGATCCTGGGGTGAAGATGAGGAAGGTTGGGTCATGGGGTGAAGATGAGGAAGATTGGGTCATGGGGTGAAGATGAGGAAGGCTGGATCCTGGGGTGAAGATGAGGAAGGTTGGGTCATGGGGTGAAGATGAGGAAGATTGGGTCATGGGGTGAAGATGAGGAAGGCTGGATCCTGGGGTGAAGATGAGGAAGGCTGGATCTTGGGGTGAAGATGAGGAAGGCTGGCTCTAGAGTATGCAGAGCAGAGTACCTTAGCTTCCCTAGGACTGGCCTCTGATGGTTTGGGGAATGAAGCAGCATCAGCAACTAGAGGGTGAGGGTGGAAAAATAGCCCAATGCCAGTCTAGCTCACCTTGGAGTGGGCTCTTGGAGGGACCAAAAAAAGTTGGGGCTGGGGTCTGAGAAGGGGTTAGGGTGGTACCTTGGTGAGGATTCTGAGAGCGCGTTATCTCCACCAGGGCAGGGCCGGACACTGCTGCTGATTGCAGCCTTTGCGCTGGTTATGCAGGGCCCCTGTGCCAACATTGTCAGAAACTTCAGTAGGGCAAGTGATTCTGTAGCTTGTGGGGCAGAGCTGGCCCTTAACCAGAGTGCTGAAGTGCTTCGGCGAGCCCGGGAGCCCCTAATCAGTAAGTTTCCTCCCTTCTTCTCCCTCTTCACCTCCTTCTCTATCACCTCCTTTTTTCCTGCTCTCAACCTCCCCCCCCCCCCACTCTTCGATATTCCACTGTCTTGGGTATCTGGCATCATGCTTTCTACTTTATAATGAGGAGTCTTGGAAAGAGGGTACTCTAGTGGTCTCAGGAAGAGAATTTGGAACCAGATGATGTGGATTCAAATGCTCATTCTACAGCCTGTGTGATCTTGGACAAATTACTTCTGCTCTCTGGGCTTCAGTTCCCTCATCTAAAATGAGGGATTCATACTCTTAGGCCTCTTCCAGCTCTGTATTCTATGACCTTGTGGAACCTCGGCATCTTCAACCATTCTCTAAAATGTAACCACTTCCATTACTGCAGCTCTTTAAGGTTTACAGAGCACTTTCTTCACAATTGCTCTGGAAGGGAGGTAGTGCAAATATCAGTTATACCTAACTGGGGAAGATGGGCAGGGGCCTGGCTTCCTCCTTGCAGCTTCTGAACTCACTTCCCTTACAGAATTCTGTCTGTTGGGTAATCCTTCAGCCATGAAGCACCTGGAGTCACATTCCCTTCTGTTCCACTGCCCCAGGGCCTTCCTTCCTCCTGAATCCCCAGGGCAAGGGCCAGCTGAGCTATATAGGCTGCCCCCCTCCCAAAATGACCTCACTTAGGCTGAAATATCCTCTGCGTCCCCACTGCCACTGGGGGAAAAACGTCTAGTTTGGATTCTGGTAAGAATTGATTTAATACTAATTTTAAAAGCCATTTAGGGAGACTAAGTGATTAGACCATTAGCACACTAAATGGCAAAGGCTGCCTTCTGCCTATTGAATACTGTGCCTTCCCAAATACCAAGTGGTAGTCTATGTTCCCAGGCCCTGGGCCAACACCCTCCATACCTCAGGGGTCAGGGCTCAGACATCTGGGAAGGATTTCCCCACCCCATCTCCCTTTATCCCTTGCTGTTTCTTACTAGGTGCCCTGAAAAAGATCAAGGCCATTGCAGAGAAGGCCAAGGAGGTGGCTGATCGGATCCGGAAATTCTTCCGTTCTATCATGGATGGTGTGAAACATGTGGGTCAGTTCATTTGTCTACAATATACTCTTTTCATGGCAAAAAAACACAGTGAAACTCCCTCTTCCTCTCACCTCCTAACTTTTCTCCCTGACGTGTTCATCTTCTGTCTGGGCCACTCTCCCAACAATCCATCTTATGTTCCGTTTGACTGATCCAGTAAAAACAGAACAAGAGGAAAAACAAACAAAAAAAACCCAATGATCCCGTCCTCCGGACCTGGCACTTGGGTGAGAGATGAGATCAGAAATCTGGTAGCCTTGGACTCTTCCTTAGCCCCCTTGCTCTATTCTGAGGAGGAGGACTGTCAACTATGCCCTTTGTACCAGCCCCCAGTTCTAGCACGTTCCTGGGAAGCCAGAACTGTCAGGAGGCAGCACAGAGGCCCTGGCCGTTTCTCCTTCCTCTAAGGAGAAGGAGAGGGAAAAGCAGAGGGTAGAAGGGAGAAAGCATAGGCATCGTGCTCACTTTGCAAATTTATCTCATTTGATCCTCACAACAACCCTGGGAGGTAAGTGCTAATATTATCCTCATTTCACAGTGGAGAAAATGGAAGTAGGCAGAGGTTAAGTGACTTGTCCAGGGTCACATGGCTAGTAAGTGTCTGAGGCTGGATTTGAACTCACATCTTCCTGACGGGAAACTCTGCAGTCTTTTGCCACCTAACTGCCCACTTCCCCTTCTACCTTCCCTTCTTTTCTGGATCCACCCTGTCACATAAGGAAGAGGATCAGTTATAGTAGAAATGGGTTCTATATAAGTGAGAGAAAATGTATGAGAGGATGGTGTCAATCCATCCATGTATTCGTTCATCTGTCCATCTGTTCATCCATCTATCCATCCATCTATCCATTCATCCATTTATGTGTCCAGCCAATATTTATTAGATGCTCACTCTACCGACCCTCTTCCCTCCCCCCTCCCCAGTCAGGGCCCTGCGGAATGTGTGGTACTGGCTTTTGCATATTGGCGATGTGTGCAATTCTGAGCTAGGCTCACCCTATAGAAAATGTGCTAGGATCTTCGATGATGCCAAAGACAGCTGCATGAAGGCAGTGCCCCAGTTCTACCACCTCTGCAATATCCTCATGCCTTTCAAGCTGCTGCTCTGTGGGCTGGCCAGTGGTGAGGATGGGTCCATTGTAAAGGTGGTTGGGGAAATAACTGTGTGGAGTGGGATTGGGGGGTTGGAGTGGGTGGTCAGGGTGGGGAAGGGACAATGAGAAAAGAATGAGGGTTCAATGGGGAGGGCATAAAACCAAAGCAGGGAGACCAATGGAGATGAAGAGTAAAAAGCAACAGGGTCACGGCAGGATATGGCTGATACTGGGACAGAAGTGACCCCCATTGATTGATATGTCCCTCCTGATTTTGTCATCCTCTCATCCCTCTGCCCCTCCCAGTGGTCCAGCTGTTCTGCGTCATCCCCCACTATATCCAGCCATTCTTGAGGACCACCATTGGCACCCGTGAGTCACCCTGCCCTATATCCTACCCAGAGGTGCTCCCCAATTCCCAATACGCTGATCTCTTCAGGCTGGCCAATCATTATTCTCAGGGCTGCTTCTCAGTTCCTGGGGTTCCTCTCCCTTTTCATTTATATTCCAAAGGATGCTACCCCATGGGTCCATATCTGCATGTAATATATTCTAACACAAAATACTTTTATGTGCTTTATCTCCCCTTGAGTCAAGAACTCCTTAAAGGTAAAAGGCTTTGTTTTATTTATCTTTGTAGCCTGGCATGTCCTCCCCTACCCTCTACCCTATCACAGTGTTTGGCACCTAGCAGCCACTGAGTGTTTGAATGAATGCATGAATTCCTCCTCCCACCCAGATGGGGTTTTTTCTTCATGGATGTGACTGACACCTTTCATACTTGATCCCTCCTCCTCCATGGGGTTGTACCTTTGCCCTGACTCTGCTCACTTACTCCTGCTACCTCCCCCAGCGGTGATTCGACTGATTAATCGTGTGCGTAGTGAGTTTGAGTTCAACGTCACAGCCTCCCATCACTTCAAAGTGAATCTCAACTCTTCCAGAAGCCTGTCTCAGGTGGCCTTTGACCTTCGAGAGGCTGTCAACCTGAGGCTACATCCAATCAGGGAGACCCTGGCCTTGCTTGGCCACACCACTCCGTTCCTGTTAACTTTCCTCTACCTCCAGTAAGGGGGCTGGGGGGGAACGGGGAAGGCAGGGGTTCTGGGAGTAGGGAGTGGGGATTTCAGAGTCTCAGACGCCTTGTAGTGAGAGGGCACCTGCCATTTCTTAGAAGGGGTTTCCAGGTTGATGCTGACCAATCCAAACCCAGGATGAGGGATAGGAAGGTATGAACCTGCCAGGGTGCAGCTTCGTTGTTTTGCTTTTCTGCCTTTATTTTTTAGTTTCATTAATGCTTTGTTTAGACATTTTCCAATATCTCCTCCCTGAAACCTTTACTACAACAAAAAAACCCCACCCTATTTATGGAAACTAATCAACACAGGAACCATGTATGACAGTAGTAGTAATAATTAATAATAATAATAAATTACATAACAACTATTATATGTCAGACATTTGGATAAGGTCTTATGAGACCTTATAAATATTATTTCATTTGATCTTTACAATAACCTGGGAAGTAAGTATTACTATTATCCCAGTTTTATAGTTAAGGAAACTGGGGTGAACTGAGGTTAAGTGACTTGCCCAAGGTCACACAGCTATGTATGAAGCTGTATATGAACTCAAATCTTTCTGACTCTAGGCCCAGCTCTCTATCCTTAGCACCAACTAGCTGCCCCCTGCAGTACCGCTGACAATGTATGTCATGCTCTGTGCTGGTAGTACTCCACCTCTTTGTGGAGAGGAGGAAGTATGTTTCATCATCTGTTCTCTTGGATTAAGACTGATTATTTACGTCATAACATCTTCCTTTTTATAAGTACATATGTTTGTTTGTTTTAAACTTTTTTTTACATATTCTGAATGCCAGAAAATCCCCCTCTCCATAGCCCAGATTTATAAATTAAGCTGCATTTGTGAGAATGATGGTCCGTAACCTCAAAGGATAGTGGTGGGGGTGAACTTGCCAAGTGTTGTATAAATCCCTAGGGTGGGCTATCTCAGCTCTGGACCTCTCTTAGGAATGAGGCCCTGAAGGGCTCTGAGACCTCTCTCACTTCTCCCTCCTCCAGAGCCCTCTTCTACCACTACCGTTACCTGACTCAGGACAATTTTGACAACATTTATATAACCAACCGCTTCATGCGTATGGATACCCTCCGGGTCCAGGCTGGTCTGCCTTCAGTCCTGCCCTTGAGCTTCAGGGAACGCACCCGATACATCCGGCCAGGTGATTGCATTGCTCCAAAAGACAGACATTTCCTAAAGACAGTATTAGGAATTGTCTGAAGAAGGGTCAAAAGGTGACTGAGAAAAGGTAGGAATGCTAGGACCCTGTGCCATGGAGGTCTAGTTACTATCAGCACTGACTACACTGTTTATTGCTAGACCTCTGTCTTTTATGTTAGGAAAAGATTCAGATGGAACAGAAGACACAGACTCTGCCTTTGGGGAAAGTTCAGTCTTATGAGACCAAACACCCTTTCTTCTTCCCATTACCACTGTCTCGAGGACATAAATGAAGGGAGAGGGAAGGTTCAGTGATTTATTCAGACAAAACTCTACTTATCAGAATTGGAGGCATGGAGAGGGATTCGGAGGGCCATCAAAGGATAGGTAGTTACTTTGGGAAGGCTTCCTGGAAGAGATCTTGGACCAGTAGTGGGAAGGGGGAAGGCCATTCAAGAAAGATAGAGAAGGGATTGGGTAGAGAATGAATGGTTGATGTGGGGCAAGGAGAGAAGGACTGATTTTGTCCTACTACAGTGGAGAAGTAGAGTTGGAGATTCTAGGAAGATAAGGCTTATGCGGGCATGAGTGGGCATCATCACCACCATCACTTAAACTCTTAGTGTCCTTAGCAAGTTTCTAAGATTTCAGAGAAGGTGAAGACCAGCATTGGCAGAAGGGATTTTCCTCTTCTGAGTGTTCCTTACATCAATGAAATAGCAGGTCCAGTCCCCAGACATAATCATCACTGTCATCACCAGTGAAATAACTTATTTGGAGCTCTTTACAAATTTTCATTTAGTATGTAACTGTTAAAATATTATAATAATAGTTAATATTTACATAGTACTTTCATGGCAAGGGGGTGGGATTCTACACATTTGGCAAAAGGGAGCCCTTGTGGCTGTGTATTTTTTGGCAAAGCATTCCCTGACTCCCATCTTCAACATTCAGGATGATTTTCTAGATGGGAAGACTGGGGCCCAGTTAGGCCACCAAGTATGACTAATAATAACAGAGTGTTCTTGAGTTGTTTCAGTCATATATGTCTCTCCATGAACTCATTTGGAGTTTTCTTGGCAAAGATACTGGAATAGTTTGCCATTTTCTTCTCCAGCTCGTTTTATAGATGAGGAAACCAGGGTTATGTGACTTGCCCAGGATCAAGCTGCTAGTGTTTGAGGTCAGATTTGAACTCAGGTCCTCCTGATTCCAGGTCAGGTGCTCTATCCACTGCACCACCTAGCTGCCTATGACCAATAGGACTCATTTCTTGGTGCACAGGGTCATGGTATAGGGTAGAGGTATCCCATAATGGAAGAGACTCTTTTACTTATTCCCTAGTCTACTTCATGGGTACCACTTCCATGTAGTTAGCACCTCTGGTTGTTCTGAGTCTCTGGTGCCAGCCTTCCTTTCCCCTAGACTCTTTTTTCCTTTCAGGTTCCCTATACCTGTCTAAGATGGAGCGGCTGTATTACATCTTGGCGACCTTCATCCTAATCCGACATCTGCTGGTGGCATTGCTGCTAGTGGTACTAGACTATGCCATCTTCTGGCTACTGGACCTGGCTCGTTATTGGCTACAGGGGGAGATTGTGGCTCGGAGTGAGAACACCCCCTTGTCAAACTACCCCTCCTCTGTTTGCCCTCCTCTGGACCCTCTGACCCACCCACTTAACTTTTCTCCAACTCTTACTTTCCATTACCTTCCTTTAAACTTCCAACCAATTCTTACCTCTTGTCCTGGATCAAAAGATAGTGAGATTTAGAGTTGGACAGGATGTTGCACATCTTCAAGTTTATCCTCACTATCTCCTATGCAATAGTGGTCATCCCTTCAATCCTCTGGGCTAGTAGGGTTTTTATATGCATTTGAGGAAACAGATTCATCAAAGAGAAGTGACTTACTCAATGTCACCAATGTAAGGCTTCAAACCCAGGTTGTCTGACTCCAAATACAGTTCCTATTTAATAATAATAATAGCATTTATATCATGCTTTAAGGTTTGCAAAAGACCTTGAAAATATTTCATTTCATCCTTACAACAATCCTGAGAGATGGTACTGTTATTATTCCCATTTTATAGA
The DNA here is from genome assembly GCA_028627135.1 of Pseudochirops cupreus. Taxonomy (NCBI): domain Eukaryota; kingdom Metazoa; phylum Chordata; class Mammalia; order Diprotodontia; family Pseudocheiridae; genus Pseudochirops; species Pseudochirops cupreus. The sequence goes on from CM053584.1 coordinate 130,768,223, forward strand.
TGAGAAAATTAAGGCAGAAATAAACTAAATGGCTTGCTCGGGATCACACAAATCGTTGAGTGTCTGAGACTGTATTTGAGTTAAGTCTTCCTCTCTCCCTCCCTTACTCCCTTCATTCCTTCCTTCCTTTCTTCCTTCCTTCCTTCCTCCCTCCCTCCCTCCCTTCCTTCCTTTGTTTTTAAAAGCAGTCAGGGTTAAGTGATTTGCCCAGGGTCACACAGTGTCTGAGGAAAGATTTGAACTCAGGTCCTCGACTCCAGGGCTAGGACTCTATCCAATAAACTTAGGTCTTCCTAATTCCAAGTCAGCTCCAGTGCTCTTCACCACCACACCACCGCTTGCCTTTTTCATCTGGTTATTTTGGCTGACATGAGTCGAACATAGATTCTACTATCTGCCTCCCTTGAGCTAGGCATGTTGCTATACCCATTTAGAATGGGTTAGGGGTGATGATGCTAAGGCTCTGCTGGGTTTGGGGGGAGAGAGAGAGGGAGAGAGAGAATGAGAGAGAGAGAGCATGAGAGGGAAAGAGAATGAGAGAGAGAGAATGAGAGAGAGAGACAATAAGAGAGAGAGAGAGAGAGAGAGAGAGGGAGAGTGAGTGAGTGTGTGTGTGTGTGTGTGTGTATAAAGTGAGAAAGTGAGCTTCTGGGCCTCTTCCTGCCCAGAGGATCTAGGGCTTCCCTATCCCCAATGGGTATATTTCTTGGCTATAAAAGTAATCCTTTCAAGAAGGGAAAGCCAAAATGGGATGATTTCCCTACCCGTCCTATCTCCTGTGTTCCCAGACCCTGTGTTGGTGTCGGTGACTGTACAAGGGACAGGCTACGTGGGACAGATCTACCGTGACCTAGTCTCAGTATTTGACATCCTTCAGCAGGGAAATGTCACTGTCCTATCTCGGCGCTGTCTTCTCCGTACTTCAGAACCCAACTACACAAGCTATATAATCATTGGTAACTATTCAGAGGGCACTGGGAGAGACTCACAGATCCAGTGGGCACTAGGTGATTTAATCAACATTGGAAGGTGGAGATTTTAAAAATGGGCTAAATGACAAAGTAGATTTGAATTAGTTGGATGTGCAGAACCAAAGAATAGTAGTGACTGATAGTTGGTGTCAACCAGGAGGAAGGTGTCTAGTGGAGCACTTAAGGATCTGTCTCTGGCCTATTGGTTGGTATTTTTTTCTTTTTCTTTTTAAAAAAAATATTCATTTGGATGAAGTCATTAGTAGCATGTTATTAAAATTTATAGATAATACAAAACTGAAGAGGATAGTTGCAAGACAGATGCAGCCATCCAAAAAGATCTCTACAGATTAGTGTGGTAGACCAAACCTAGGAAGATGCAGTATAGTAGGGACAAATGTAAAGTATTCACTTGTGTTCAAAAAGTCAATTGCACAAAGACAGGATAGGGGACATATGAATAGACTTAATTTCACACAAAGGAAAATCAGGAGATTTTAGTAGAATGCAAACTCAAGTATGTATCAATGATGTTGGGGACATAGAAGAGAGAAAAACACATCAATTTTAGGCTACATTGTTAGTGATATGTGAGGTGACATATTCCAGTGTGTAGGGGGTGCTGGCCTTAAAGTCAGAAAGACCTGGGTTTAAGTCCTGGTTCTGATACACACTCACTGTGTGATCATGGGCGAATCACAGCCTTAGAAATGACAACACCTGTCCTCTCCACTTCACCCAGCTGTTGTAAGGATCAAATGAGATAATTAATGTGAAATGCTTTATAATGATAAAGTGTTACATGGGGCACTAGGGCAGCTAGGTGGTGCAGTAGATAAGAGTATCAGGCCTGGAGTAAGGAAGACCTGAGTTCAAGTCCTAACTCAGACCATATTGTGTGACCCGTCCCACTCCCGCTCCCCCCCAAGTCACTAAACCTCTCAATGCCCTAGGAAGCCCTAAGACTACAAATTGCTGAGGAGGGGTTTATCTGCCTGAGGTAAGGCATTGCCTCATTCAGAATTCCCTATACCTATGAAATCCCACGTCTGGTCCAAAAAAGAAAGTAAATGTTATTTTTATTATGATTATCTAGTCCAGTGGTTCTCAACCTGTGGGTCGCCATCCCTCTGGGGGTCAAATGACCCTTTCACAGGGGTCACAGGGGTCGCCTAAGACCATCAGAAAACACACATTTCTGATGGTCTTAGGAACCAAGACACCGCTCCTTTACCCGTCTCCAGGCAGGTCTGCCCACATGTAGATATGCCCACATACGAGTATTAAAGGGTTGCGGCATTAGGAAGGTTGAGAACCCCTGGTCTAGGGTATGAGGTTGATGGGGGGTAGAAAGAAGTTCCACAAAATGGAATCTGTTTGGGGAGTCATAGCATTGGGAATTAGGGTCTCTCAGCCTCTCCTCATCAGGACCTATGCAGCGGGGGTAGGATGTAGGGCAGTTCTGGTGTGGGTCTTGTATTTCTCCTCTGGTAACACTCACCTCATCCACAGGCCTCATGTATGGCCTGTGTTTCTTTGTTACCCTCTTTGGTTCTTATGTTGGGCGGATGAGTCGGATCATCTGTGCTTCCTACTACCCATCCCGGGAGCAGGTGAAGGGCCTACAGTCCCAGTGGATGGGGTGGAGGGAGGGTAGCCGTTTTATTCCAAATAGTGGTTTACTGGTCAGAAGTAGTTGGGAATTTGGGAAGTTTGGGTGAGGGCCCATGGTTCCATGATTCTTTGTAGACCCCCCCCACACAGAAAGAAGCCTCTCAGGGCAGGGCTTCTTAGGACTACAGTGTCTCTAGGTTGGGATACCTTGGGTGGGGACTTCCACATAATTACACAATTTTATAGCTGTAATATCAGGGGTTTGGTAATTCCCTTTGCATCCTTTCCCTCTCAACTGCCTTTGCCTAACCATAGGCAAGGGAAACCCTTTTTGATTTGGGTAGTAATATGTCCAGTGTTGGACTGTAAAACATTGAGTACTCCCTCCAACATCCCCACCAGGAACGGATCTCCTTCCTGTACAACAACCTGCTGTCCCGTCGATCCAACTTGGCCACTTCTCTGGTTGGTGCTGTGAGGCGTCGGGCAGCTGACCAGGGGCACACCAACATTCTCCTTGTGCTTGCTGCCAAGTGAGTTTTCTCCCTCCCCTTTCTTCCTAATGGAAAGTCCAACAGCAGATGACCTAGGAGGTCACAGTGGAAATTTGCCCTTAAGTTGAACGTGCAAAGTACTTGTGCAAGGTGAGAAGTACCTCCAGATTTATGGGATACTCTGAAGGATTCTCTAGCAGGACAGAAGGTGGAAATGGGGACAAAGAAAGAGGAATAGTTGGTTGGTTCACTGGGGGGGGGGAGGGAGGTTAGACTGTAGGAAGGCCTTCCTAATAGGTCAGTACGGCAAAAGTAATGGCAGAAAAAAAGAACGGGTTCCCATCGTCCATAGAGTTTTAGGGTGAGTTAGGGGAGAGATTGCCTCATCCAGATGCTGTACCCCAAAATTCTCCTGCAGGTGGCCCTGCCTGGTACCACTGATCAATTTCCTGGGACTACATGAGACCTACTGTCTGGGCTGTGGGAGGCCTCAGAAGGAACATGAGATGGAAGACTTTGTGTCCTGCAGTACCCCAGGTTGCAGAGGTAGGCCTGCTGGAAACCACCAGAGTCTTGCTCTGAAGGTGCCAACATGGTACCATGGAAAGCACTCTGAAAGGTTAGGTTCCAGTCCCATTTATGTCACTGAAACCTAGGGAGCCACTTAGTTTCCCAACCCTCAGTTTCCTTTCTCTATAAATGAAGGGCGGGGACTGACTGGCTTCTCTGGTCCTTTCCAATTTTAAATCTATAATTCTATTTTATTTGCATAGACACAATCAATTGTGGTCCGCAATTTACATAAGCTTAGCATAGGTTTTACATTTGGATCCAGTGTTATCGCTATGCACGGCCTCATTTGCATATGGGCATGGTTATTTGCATATGCATTTTGTGATTTGCATAAGAGACACAAATTTGTGAGTTTTGGCCTAATTTGCATTGCACCCTTTCTGCAATTTGCATAAAGTTCTATTATTGCATGGCATTCCACCATTTGCAGCCTAGTAAGGTGGTGGGGGCCAGGAAGAGCTCCAGGAAAGTTGGGGTGGGGAGAGGAGAGGAAAGAGGTAGCCAGGTCAAGTGTTCTTGAATCACTACTCCCTGGGCTCCCCCTCCCAGGCCTTTTCTGCAGGTCCTGCTTCCGACTCCTGGATAACACCTGCTCTGTGTGCGCAGCGCCCCTGACTCCCCAGGGGGACCTGGATCTGGAGTTGTGAGTTCTCAAGGACACAACTAACCACGGGGGTTGGTTCCAGAAGGGAGGAAACCAGGAGGTATAGGGTAGGGGTGGCGGAGGGGTATTCACTTGTCTAGGAAGATTCAGAAACAACCTCCAGGCCGCTACATTCTGAGGTTTCCTCCAGGGACTCCAGTGATGATGAGCAACCCCGCCTGTGGCTGGCTTCAGCCAAAAGCCTGAGCATGGAGAAGCGGAGGTGGTTTGAGAAAAAGTTGAAGGCAACTCTGGGAAAAGCCAGGTTCAAAAAGCTATCCCTCCCTTCTAACCTAGATTCGACCTGTAGCTCCAGGTGAGAGGAGAGCGGAGGGACATGAGGAAGAGGAATGGGGAGAAGGTCCTGCTCCCCCTTTTCCCCCATACGTTTTCTCTTCTCAGCAGTGAAACAGATTCTGGCTGTGACAAGCGGCAGGCGAATGAGGATAGGGTCAGTAGTGATGAAGCCCGAGAAGAGAATGAAGATCAACCCAATCCGTCCCCACAGCCTATCTCCGCTCAGTCATATGTCCCTATCACCATCCCCCCTCCTCCTCCCCTTCTCCAGAAATAGCTATCGACCCCTCTGGTTCCCAACCCCTCCAAACCTGCCTTCTTTCTGACCCCAGACCTCCAGATTCCCGTCCCCATCCCGATCCGAAATTAAAGAAGGAAAGAGAGGCCAACGCAAATGCGAATCTTAAATTATTATTATTTTCTTTCTGTTGCTTACACCCGAGGGGAGGGAAAGGGAATGGGGCAGGAGAGGGGTAACTGCCCCCCCCCCAACCCTAAGGCACTGACTGGAAAAGCCAAGGGAATGGGAAGGGGAGGCCAAGGCATCCCCAGTCTCCCTCCCCCCAGCCCTGGGCCCCCCACCACCTGAAATGCTAAGATGAGGCCCGGGGCACCCAACCCCCCCCAATATATTACATCATCACGCCTTAAATAGATACAGGGACTGGTCCCGCTACCCCCTCCCCTGACCCCCCTAGCCCGGGGGTAGAGGCCTGAGCAGCTGTGCAAATGGGCATGGGGCATAGTGGGAGAGGGAAGGAAGGGAAGACAGCACCGGCCCCTGAACCTGCCCCCCCAGGGAGGGGTAGGGGCCACTAGGCCAGGGAGGGGGAATAGTGCAAGGCAGAGTTGGGGTGGGGGAGGGAGGGACCCCCCTTACCAGCCCAATCAGCAGAGCCCAGGCCACAGTGGGGGTCCAGCACCCAGCGAGGAAGAGGACTGGAGAGAACCCCCAGCACCCTCCCGTCACCCCAGGAAATCAAGAGGGAATTAAAAATTTCAAACTAGATTTCAACAAGACCAACAGAAGATGCTATGTACAGAAGGATGGGTGGATTGGATCCTAATGGAGTCGGGGAAGGCAGGAAGAGACTCTACCCAACACAGCAGAAGCCCCTAAGGAACGGGGCAAAAGAGGGACAAGTTATTTGTGCAGTCCCTCCAGGGACCTGCATTCAAGCTGTTGCTCCGCCGCCGCCAGGGGGCGCTCGCCCACAGACAGCAGTGGCTGGGGATAGTGGAATCTACTCGCCCAAAGCACCGCGAGGGGCGCTCGCGCTCGCTCACCAGCCCGCCGCCAGGTCTCGTCCTCACCCCCCACCCCCCAACCCGAGAGGCAGCAGCAGCAACAGCGGCGGTAGCAGCTGCAGCGCCAGCCCGGGGGCGGCGTGAGTCAGGGGCGCGGCGGCGGCTGTACCAGCGGCAGCAGTGGCGGCAGCTCGCACCTGGGCGGGGAGGGGAGAGAGCCGGAGAAGGGAGGGCAGGGCTAGGATGGGACGAAGCCCGGCCCGCCCAGCCCTCTGGCCCCGGGCGGGGAGCGGCGGGAACAAGACATTCCCTGCCTGGGGACGCGGGAGGGGAGGGGAGCGGGTGGGGCTCCTGCTGCTGCCCCCGGGGGCGGGCGAGAGGATCTGGGCACCCCGCCCCCTGCTTGCTCCTCGGACCCCGTGACTCAGCGCTGGGAACTGGGCGGAGGGACGGCGGGGGAGCCGCCTTCCCTTCTGCCCCAGTTTCCCACCGGTGCCCCCCACCCCTAGTCCTTCCTTCCCTGCAGTCTCCCACTCAACTCCCCCGCTTCCATAGTCTATTCCTTACCGCGATTCACCGCCCCCCCAATCTTTGCATAATCCATTGCCAGGAAAAGGGGAACAGAAACCAGGAAGGAGGGGTCGGGAAAGGAGGGGCAGCTTCCCCCACCCCATATACACAGCCCTACCCCTAGGGTGGGTGGGGCAGGGATTTGGTCCCGTACCCCTCACCTCCTAAAAACCCGCATAGCCGAAAAGGGACGCCCCCCTCCCCGTACAAATCGGAAATATATTATTGCTTCTAGATCCCTGGGAAGATGCAGGGTTTGGGGAGGGGGGAACCCCACCTTTACAATAGAGCTGTGTGTGTATGTATATATATTTATATATATACAAAATATTATATATGTATATATACATATATATATATTTATCACCCCTTGGTGGGAGGGAGTCTGCCCCAATCTGGGGGAGAGCCCAAACTTTTCCCTGTATGTGGGAATAACCCGGAGCTACCAAGGTACAGAGGAGAAGCTGAATCTGGTACCCTGGAAGGCAAAGTTCCCTTGACCCACAGTACCGTCTGTGCTCCGCAGCCCCCATATTCCTTGGCATTGGCGCCCACCCTGCGACTCCACCCTTGTCCACTTCCTTTTCCCATTTAAGAGGATTCCATGGCACCCTCAGCCTGGGGTGTGGTTGGTGCCCCCTCCTCCTCGTCTTCTTCAGGAGGCCCTGGGGGTGGAGGAGGAGGCCCAGCCCTGGCTGGCTGCTCCCAGAAACGGGCCAGGGAGAGGCGGAAGTCATCCAGGTGCCCGTTGGAAAGGTCAAGGCCAGGGCCAGTCGGGGTGGGCGCCTGGGGTGGGGGATAATGGGGGGCTGCGTCATCTTTTCTTCGCCTTCGGGTCCGGACCTCCAGGCAGTTCTGGCCCTTCAGGTGACGTTGCAGGTGGTCCTCCTTGGCAAAAGCCTTGTGGCACAGGTGGCATTCAAAGGGCCGGTCGCCTGTGTGCAGGTGCATGTGGTTCTTGAGGTCATAGCTGTGGAGGAACCGTGCTGGGCAGTGTGGGCATGAGTATGGCCGCTCACCAGTGTGCTTCCTCATGTGGATCTTCAGCTTGTCATTCCTGGGGAGGGGAAAAGATGGGGTTGGGGGTGGTGGAAGAGATAGGGTAAGTAAGGACCTGCAGGTAGAAATAAGGCCTTCACAAAGTCCTTGTAACCTTTGCATAGGCCTAACTAATCTGATTTCTGTAGGTATCCACTTTTTCTCTTAACTCTCATTCCCATTTCTTCCACCCCTTCTGTTCCCTCTTCTGTTCATCCCTGTAGCTTTGTCCTCCGGCATTAGGCTTCCTTTATTTCTCTCCCATTTTGGCCTCATTTTTACCTAGCCTTAATCACTGAATGGGTGTTGCCTTGGACAAACTAAGACATGAGAAAGACCTAAGCTCAACAAGGCCAGGGCCTCCCACTGCATCCTGGGTTATCTCCAGTCTTCCTGATCTATATCTTCCCACTGGACCCAGATGTCTCCTTAGGAAAGAATGAGGCTGGTGACTGCACAGCCGTCCCTTACTTAAGCCCAGTTTATTTACAAGTCATGACATCTCCTTCCTGAAGTCATGGTCTTCTTCAAGAAGGAAGGACAGTCAACAACTCATTTTGGCTTCATTCTATTCTTCATCTGCTTGTACTTTTCTTATTCACTGAAATCCAATGCCCACCTGTCCTATGGCCCACATGCCCTACAGCAGTATCCTTGAACTTCTCATTTTTGCCTTTTCACCCCCTTTCTGTCCCCATCTCTTCACTTCTCACTTCCTGTACACTCTTCCCTTGGCTCCCACCCCTACTCTTGGCTGGGGATTCCACTGAGTGGTTCTTCCCTTCCTGGGTTCTTAGGAGGTGTGGCACTCTCCTTTACCCTTTTGCCTCCCCTCCTCCCTGGAAAAGCTGGGTGCCCTCTCACCTGGTGAACCTGACGCCACAGACCTCGCAGGCAAAAGGCTTCTCACCAGTGTGAGTCCGCATGTGTCGGGGTAGCTTGCCTGCCCCATGAATGATCTTGTGGCAAACTGGACATTCCTGGGGCATCTGGGAACGACGCTTTCGTACCAGCTTGTCCTGGCCATCTAACCCTGGTGTGAGGGCTTCGTGGTTCAGGGAACTCAGATAGGCCATCAGGTCGGGGTCAATGGCATCCTCATCTGAGACCAACTCTTCGGGGGACAAAGGGGGTGCCCCACTCTGAGCCAGCCCATAGGCTGGTGGGTACACCAGATCTTCCTCTTCTTCCTCCCCCTCATATCCTTCATAGCCCGGGTGCCCCTCAGGGGGTGACCTGGCCCCACCAGGAGGGCTATAGCCATCCCCTAGCCCGATGCCACTTCCTGCCTCTTCCTCATCTGGATAGGTAAAGGGGTGGGGGGGGATGGCAGCCACATCAGAGACCAGATGGTTGGTTTGAGGCCTCTTTGTCTGCAAAAAGGCTTTTCGGGGCTTTCGGCTTCGTCGAGGAACAGGCCGTGTTGGGGGTGGTGGTGGTGGAAGAGGGGCTGGTAGTGGACTGTCATCACCATTGGGCACCCGAGTGCCTACAGTCGCAAAGGCCTCCAGGTACTGGCGGGCCCTCTCACAGTCATCTTCATCAGGCCCAGGGGCCTCCAACCCACTCCCCTGCAGGATTTCAACACAGGCAGCAATGACACAGGGGATCTCTAGCAGTCTAGCTGCCTGGAGGACAGCAGGCATGTTGGCGCTACTGGTGGTGAGGGTGGCTGTGTAGGCAAACTCCAGCAGGGCTCCTAGTGCTTCTGGCCCCACAAAGTCCAGTTCACAGACACCGGCACCTGAGGAGGTAGCCATTCCACCACTGGCACCCGTGCCCCCACCCCCCTCAGTGAACAGTTTCTTAAAGTAGTGGCTGCAAGCAGCCAGCACTGCTCGGTGGGTTCGGTATTCTAGGCCTTGGGTTCGGATTGTGAGGTCACACAGCTGGCCCAGCTGGCGCTGCTCATTTAGACAGCTGAGGAGCTCACTGCTGTGATCCGGGAAGGGAATCCCAATGAGGTCATCTTCAGGGCTCCCCATCCTCACCTGCAGGGAGTGTGGAAAGACATGAGCCATGGTTAGGAGAGGGAGTCTGGCATTTTGAGGGCAGGAGAGCAGTTGAATTTCTTCAACCAAACCAAGTCTTTAATCCCCAGCCTCATCAGCTGCATCCCCTCTGCCTTCAAGAAGCTATCTTTTGAGCTATCAGTCCCAATGGACAGAATACTGCTGGACCAGGAAAATACCTGGAAATCTAGGCCCAGCTCTGCCACTGATTTACAGTGTGACCATGGGCAACTTCACCAAACCTTTGTTTCCACATCTGTGAGTGGAGGCATCATAATCATAGAATTAGAGCCGTCATGGGATCACAGATTTAGAGCCTGAAGGGAGCTGGGGTTAATAATTCAACCCTCACATTTTACAGATGTAGAAACTGAGGTACAGAAAGGTTAAGGTGACCTGTCCAAAGTCACACAGGTAGCAAACAGTAGAGCCCTAGATGTGGACCCAGGTCCCCTGACTCCAGAGCCCGGTACTTTATTCACTGCTGTACTTCTGGCTAAGTGATCTCTAAGCTCTTTCAAACTCAGACATTCTATAGTGGTGTGATCTCTGCTTTCCCAAACCTCAATTCCTTCCATCTGTGAAATGGGGAAAACACCTCCATACTGCCTACCCTGCCTCTCCCACAGGTTTGTGCAGCTCAGATGAGATGATGGACACAGAAGAAAGTGCTCAAAGTGAATCACGAATGTAATGTATTTTTACCCTAATTTTTCTCTCTCTCAGCCAGGTTCTCCCCATCTGGAGTGCCCCTCCCTATCTAGTGGACGGGAAATGTGCAGCTCCCAGGGGCCCCCTACATCCTCTCCCCCCCTCCAACAATGGGGCCCGGGGAACAGCCACCAAGGGCGCTGGGGTGTCTCTGGTGCTTCCTGCCCAGAAGATAAGCATCTTGCCCGACCCCTCCCCCACTGACAACAGGCGAGGCTCCATGCTCCTACCCCTTCCTCACAGATTCCATCTCCCCCTCCCCCATTCCCAGGCAGGCAGGAGGCACCCCTGGAAGCGTCCACAGTAGGCACCAATCTGATCCTCTTCCCCTTTTAAACCACTGCTATGGTTAGCATGGGTGGGGTGAGGGTTAACTGGGGACCCGTGATGCCTTTTCCATCCTAGCAGGATGGAGAAGAGCACACAGAAAGGGGTGGGGGTGGGGGTGGGGTGGGGGCAGCATCCAGCAGATTGTGACAAGGAGGGCTAGGAAGAGTCTTTTGTCTCTGGGGTGTACCATGACAGCCTTCAGCCCTCTCACCCGTCAGGTAAAGGTAGGTTAGATCTTGTATTGTACAGATATTTACAGTTTCCAGGGTGCTTTCCCCACAGTAACCCTGTGATACAGGTTGCATAAGGATTACTATCCCCATTTTGAAACTGGGCCCCAAAGAGGCAATCTTACTTGCCTGGAGTCACACAGCAGACTCCAGATTCAAACCCTCATAGTCTGACTCCAAATTCAAAACTCTTTCCATTCTCTTTGCTGCTTCTCCAGTAGAGAAGGGGGACCCCTGAGCTTGTTGGAAAAAGATTTCCCCACCTCATAATGTGGGGTACGGACACAGTCCAAAATTTGCTCCAAAAAAAAAGCTAAGATTCAGGAGACTTGGATATGAGTACCAGCCCAGCTACCAACTCATAGTGTGACCTTGGGCACGTCAATTCCCCTCATCTGTAAAATGAAGGCCTTGAAGCCGACGATGGCCAAGGTCCCTTCCTACTCCACATTTTATGTCTCTGTTACCTCTGCCACTCCCATAGCAGCTGCCTAGCCCTGGCCAAGGATGGGGACTTGATTATTTGGGGGAGGGGGGAAAATAAGGCGGGGCCCCAAGTTTCCTCATTAAGATACAAGAGCAGCATTGTGTCTATGTGTCGGCTCTCCTGTGCACCTCCCTGATTGCAAAGCCCCAGAGTACGGCTCCCCCGCCCCCAAGCCTTGAGCAAGCAGCTGCCCACATGTGTATCTGGGGGGTAAGGGAGTCCTGGTTGTACCCTAGCATCTACAGGTACCCCTTCCCCAACTTGGAAGCTAGCCTCCCATTGGGGAGGCTCTCTCCTGCCTAGCTCCAGGCTTTGTAAGAGGTTCTTGGGACTAAGTACCAAGAGGACTTTGCAGAAGCAGAAAATACACAGAAATACACAGAAGTTGAGGTGGGCAGCAACAGTGGCCCAGTTGGGACCCTAGGCTTACACTCCTCTGGGAGGAGGGAGGGGTAGTCCTGGTTGTCCATTGGCCATGAGCTGGGGCATCAGCAGGCATGAGGCTCTTTCCACCCCCTTTTAGTCCTTCCCCCTCTCCTGCCCCCCCCACTAGTTCCCTCTGCTGAGCCCTCCCTCCTTCTCCCACCCAGGGGCGATCTCCTTGGCAACCTGGTGTGGCGGGGGTGCTGATTGGCTGACCCCACTGTCAGGTCACGGGCGCAGCTTGGTTCACCACGCAGCTCTCACAGGCTCAGGCAAGAGTGGGTGTTTAACTCCTTAATGCCACACCACTGCCCATTCCAAGGAGATATCAGTTAAAGGAGGAAGAGGGGCAAAATGAGAGGATAGGGAATAAGGCCCCAGATCACACTTCCTCCCTAGGGAGATTTCCCCAGGACCTTGGCACCTATGCCAATCTGAGTGACACCTGGAGCTAGGCTGGTGCCAACCAGGCTAAGGGGGCACAGTCCCAGCCTCTGGGAGGTACGTAGGACCACTGGAGACCTTTCTTTCTCCTGGGGCAGAGTGTTGGTGCCAGTGTGCCCACTCTCCCTCCGGCAACCTGCCCACCTCTCCATCCCAGAGTGCCCAGCCCCCAACATCCCATGAGGGCGGCCCCATCCCCACCCTGCCTGGCATGCCCCCTCTTGCTAAGACCTCGTGGGCATGGACGGGTGTGGTGGTAGCTGGGGGGTGGGGAGGGCAGCTGTGCTGGGGGTGCCAGGGAACCAGGCTTGGTCTGTTTGCCTTGGGGGGGGACGGGAAGCTGGGGGCCCCGCCCCACTCTTCCCCCCTTGCCAGCCACCCCCCCACCCCCACCCCCCCAGGCTCCCCTCACTGTCAGGCCTGCTCGACCGGCCGGGCAGGTGGGCAGCTCTCTTGAAACTGGGACCTGAGTCAAATCTGCCCCATCTTGGTTGGAGGGGGGGTGCAATAAAGGGATGAAGAAGGGGAGACCGATATCACCTAGCTACCCTCCTTGGTGCCAGTGGACATTAAAAAGGGTATGCCTATTTCACTGGAGCCAAAAGGGCAGAGGCCATTAGCCCTGAATTTGGATAAAGTAAAGTTCGGTGCCCTGCCCCAGGGGCCAACACCAAGCAGTACTCAGGCTAGTGACTTCTGGGTTCTAATAAATAGCAGGACCAATGAGGCTAGTCGGTGCCAGCAATGGACACGTTTAGATAGCCCTGTGTTGGACTGTTGAGTGAAGCAAGCTGACCACCACCTCCCCCACCCCTGGGATTAGGGGAACCAGCTTAATGGGGTGGAGCCAGGATTATGGGGTGAGGGAGAAAATAGATACTGGACTAAGATACAAGCATACATCCCTCCCTTACTCTTCCCCCACCGCCCAACATTGTCAGACTTCAGTGTTTGGATGAAGATTGGACCTGGGGTGTTGGTGAGGTGGGGGGTGGAAGGGCATGTCAGTTTGAGATCTAAGGTCTAGAGCTAGCTATAGCTGCAAGGTCTGGCCAGATTTCTCTAAGAGAAGCATTTAAGATCCCACAGGTTTGGGATAAAAGCATGAAGACCCTCCATGAGAAAGATGGAGAGACTGAAAACTCTGAATACCTCTAGCTCCCCTTCCCCCATACTTCTCTCTCCCTCCAACCCCCACCCCCACCCCATCTCCAGCTTCAGGTTTTCTTCCTGTTTTTGTGGAGTTAGCTTGCACGAAGCGTAAGCTTTGGCCTGTGGCTGGACCAGGGGATAGGTGGTGAGGGTGGGGGATGTTAGGGGGATGACCAAAAAGCCAGACTAATTTACCCAAAGACCCAGAGGCCAGCTGCCTCCATTAGACTTTTCTGACCCATTCTCAAACCGACAACAGGCCCCTGAATCCCAAGGTCACTTGCTAAGATGGAGAAGATGGGGAGAGGAGAGACAGAGAGAGAAGGCCCTTTTATCCCAAGATGCACAAAGGGCTAGTGCCCTCCGGGCTAGTGCCCTCCAACCCTAGCCCCTCCAGCTTCTGCCTGCCTCCCCCCACTCCTTCCCCCCTCCTAACCTCACCACCCCCAGAACTCACACTTCCTGGGGGCCAAGACAGGGAGGGGAGAGACCGCAAGCCACGAAGGGGGAAGGAGGTGAGAGGAGCTGGCTGCTTCCCGGTGCTATTGGGGTTAAGCCAACCTCCTCCCCCCCCAAGTCCTTTATTCCAATCATCTGGGCACCCAAGAAAGAGATTTTGGTGCCTCTACTTTTTCCTTTCCATGACATAAGCCCACAGCTGCCTGGGTTTCCAGCAGGGGAGATATGAAGGAGATACGAGAGGGAAGGTGATGGTGGGATGTGGGGTGGGGGTGGGTTAAGAAGACCTCCGATTCCTCCAGACATCCTTCATGGTATACCTCTTTGCCCTCCAGCTTCCCTCTACCCACTCCAAGTCCAAGGGTCTAAACCCTCTTGGCCAGTCGGGGCTGGTGTCCCTAATCCTCACTGCCCAGTCCTCCTCTTTCCATTCCTTGTCTCTCCTTCTCCACACATCTCCCTCACTCTTCCTGGGCTTCCCCACTCCCTTCTCTTCTCTCCTGTGGAATGATCTCTGTTCTCCACTTATTCCTACCCACGGACCAACGTCCACTCTTATCTCCCTCAGGCCCTTCCAAAAACCACCCTCATCTTTTCCATCAAATCCTCCATGGTATCTTCCTGAGACCCACTCAGTTTCTCCACTCAAATGTAGAAGGCAATAGGTGAACGGAGCATATCATAGAAACAAAATCAGAGCCTGAGCCCAGTTTCTTCAACACCTGGCAATGCCATGGGAGGCAATGCCATTAGCCAAAGTCCTCACGTTGGGATAGAGGGAGGGGAGTAGAAAGGATAGAGGGGGTGGGGTGGGGAACAGTAAGAGCGGATGTGTGTGGGGGGGTGGGGACATGCTTAGACCGTCAGATTTTCCAACCCTGGAACCACCGGACTTCCCCGGGGGGCGCCCCACTCTGCCTGTTATCCCCCAGGAAGACCCCAGGATTTAAGGGGTCATTTCCTACCTATAGAGGGTATACCAGCTAGCTCTCCATGAAGCTTTAGCAAGTGTGCCCAAAGGTGCCAGGGTCTTCCCTGCTGCCCACTCCCCACCCCTTGAGGCTCGGCGTCTGTGGGGCGGGTAACTGAGCCGCCTGGTAACCCCACACCCGCCATGCTGCCGGCAGAAACCTGAGCCCCCCAGCCCCAGAAGACACCCCAGCCTGGTTGGCCTGCCATCCCCAGCAATCTCCTAGTTCAGCTCCCTGAGGGTCAATTTCTCTGCTGTCTTTCGGTTTCTCTGGTCCCCTCAGTCTCTCAAATCTTTCCCAGATATCCCAGTACCCTCAGTCCCTTCATTTACCACATCTCCTCAGGAATGGATTCTTTTTGTCTCCCCTAGACAGCTTTTCAAGTCTTTGCCAGTTGACCCCAATTCTTCCAAGACTCCCTAGGGCCTCAGTCTCTTACTCCCTGGGGAGCGGGCCCCACTCACCTGCACGCTGAGGGGCGGTGGCTGCAACTTGTCTTGGGCCCCTGGGGGGAGCAGGCAGGGGGGGAGGCTGCACTGGGGGGGGTGATGGGCGGGCTGGGGGCGGGCTGGGGGGGCAGGCCGTTCCCCAATCCAGCTCCCTTCTTCAAAGGAGCCGCCCACGACCTGGCCCAGCCCCTCCCCCCAGCAGCCTTAACCCTCTGGGTGCTGGCCCTCCCCCCCCCCTTGGAGGGAGGGGCCTCTGGGAGGGCCAGCACCGTGGGAGAAGGGCCCAAGAATCTGGCAAAACTCTGCCTTTGGCACCATCACTACCACCTCCTTCCCTCCTTCCTTCCTCCCCCCAACTCTGGAAGGGGAAGCAGGTGAGGGGGCAAGAGGGATAAGGAGCTGGGGGTAAGCAGAGAACTATGACACTGAGGAAGAGAATATAAAAATGTATTTGGTGGACCAGGAGAGTCAGAGAGAGGTGGGACTGGGGAGGGCAGACAAGTCTTGGAAAGAAAGGAGGGGGAGATGTGGAGGAGGCAGAAAAGGAATGAAAGAATAGAGGGGAGGAGTAGAAAGCCTACAACTTTTGTGTTTCTGATGCCCAGGTCTTAGACCCTTAGGAGCCTCATTAAGGAGTGTGGCCCCCCACCCCCATGGGAGCTGGCCAGACCCTCCCACCCTGGTGACAGGCTCAGGCCCTCAGGGGCCAGGCGGGGCAGCACCCCGCCCTCCCTATAGCCTCACCCCAAACCCACTCACATACCACAGCTCCTGGCCTGGGCGCCTGCCCCTGCCAACCAGGCCAGGGGGCAGCAACTCTACCAACCCCCAAAGGCCAGGGGGACATGGGGTATAGTGTCTTCTTTGGGGGTGAGGGGAGGGGCAGGCACTGAAAGAGGAAGGAGCTAGCAGGGGGCATCTGCTGGGAAGGGCTTGGCCCCACCTCTTGCGCAAGACTCCTGCCATCCTGGCCATTTGGGTTGGGTGGGACCTGCCTGGGCCTGAGGAGGGGCACCCAGGACTCTGGTCCTAGCTTAAAGTCAGGGCATGAACAAAGAGGCTCCCTTTCCCTGGCTTCCAGGGACCAGGTACCTTGAGGTAGAAGGTTTTGATATTGGGGGATTTTCCCCCAGTTCAGGCATAGCTGATTAGGCACTGGGTTGAATTGGTTTCTGCTGGGGCCTGGGAAGGGAACAGGGTGGGGAGACTCTTAGTAATGTCCCCTGAAATGCCCCCTCCCCTTCTCTCCTGCTGGCAGTTGGCACTGTGCCCCTGGCCAGCTGCCCCTCACCAGCTCCCTGCCCGGTTGGCACCTACCCACCAGGATGCTGGCAGTACTGCCCTCCCCCCACCAATCCTCCTGCTCCCAGGATTCTCATGCCAACTCTGGGTAGGGGGTGGGGGAGGGTTACCCTTCATGCCAGCCTGGCACAACCTTAGACCCCCAGGTCCCACAGACAGACAACCCAGAGGCCCCTACTCTCTAGAAGTCCTCCTTCTGGAAGTAACACTTATTTCCAGGTCTTTATAAACACAATCATGGAGAACCTGCAGGCAGTGATGGGCGGTTATCTATACAGAACTGTGGTGGCCCCACTCCCCCAGGGTGGGGGAGGGGGGTGTGTTCCTAGGCACCAGATGCCAGGCTACAGGCATTCCCCCCTCCCCCCACATCTGCTTGGACACCAAAGTCCCTGCAATTCTCATTGGGTTCCCTGGAGCCCCTGTGCCTGGGAGGGGGTGGGTGGGGCAGTACTCTGCCCTTTGATCCCCATAAAGGGAATGAGCAGAACCTGGGGCAGGTGAGGGGGTTCACAAGATGCCCCCCAATTTCATTTCCCCTGGGGGCAGCTGGGCAGGGTGTGGGCACCTCTGGGGTGGGGCCACAAGAGAAGGGTGGGTGGACTCTCTCTTCCCAGAGGGCATAAATGACATTGGCATCAGGTTCATGCCAATTGTGGGTGTCATGAAGTCACAAAGAAGGCCAAAGGAGTGTGAGGTGGCTAGGGGGTACAAATGGGGAGAAGATCCACCCTACCTAACTCTATCTTAGTCTTTTCCCCACTCCCAATATTTTCAGCTTATTTCTCCCACAACTGCAGACTGACTACAGCTCCCAGTATGCTATGTGAAGGGCCCTAGTGTACCATGGGAGTTGTAGTTCATGTGAGCTACTCTTGCCCATATAGGTGCACCCACCCCTTTGAGGAGCTGGCAGGGTGGTGCACAGAATTTAGAAGGACTGGAAGATGGGCAAGGATTCCCAAGGAGCCTAGGTTTGAGAAAACAGGGATGGAGAAGAAGCCCATAGGGTGGGGACCAAGCTGCCCCCTACTCCCTAGCCCAAGCAGAGGGGAGGCAAGGAGGAAGGAAGGAGGAGAGGATGTCTGTTGAAAGGGGCATATGGGTGGGGTGGGGGTGTAGGAGGGGAAACAGGAAGGAAACTAAAGCCAGAGACATGAGGCCCCTAGAACAAAGGCCTAGGGGAGCCCCCACTCAGAAGCCCTACAGGGACTTGGGGGTACCCCACTTTGGCACTGTCCATTTCAGCAGCCAGGTCAGTTACCTTGTGCATGACTGGCCTGACTGACCCTCTTATCTCTCTGCTGTCTGCCCTGCCTCTGGATCTGGCCTCTGAACCTGGTTAAATGTGGGGTTCAGAAACCTGACTCAGTTCTGAAGATGTTAGTACGGGTAGACAAGAGGTGGCATGGGGAACATTGGCTAGCTTGTATGGTCAGCTGTGGCCCCGTAGTTTTGTTGAGTCAGCCCTTGGTGTGGAGGTCAAGAGGGAAATTACAACTCTTCCCTCAATAAGAGAAGGATAGAAGGATACTGGCAGACTAGGCCATGCCATGATAACTTGGCCTACCTCCTCTTTGCCCCCTTGACCTATTTTACAGAGAGAGGGTTGGTTCATGGAGTAGGGGAGGGGGTGATGGGTATCTTTCTCCAGGACAACCTAGGAAAACATCCAATGAAGTCCACTTAGTGTCAAGGGGTCTGCCCATATAAAAGGCAGACAGATCTGGGGGGCCAAGACTGGGGTGAAGGACTGGCTATAAGGTCCCTGTCAAAGTTTTGAGATCATCCCTCCTCTGACATCCAAAAGTTTCCCACCCATAACTGAGATTCCCGCTGAGACAACTTGCCTGGCATAGAGGGAGATAGGGGGAGAAGAACCTTTCTTGCCCCTCCAACATCCCTGAGGGTGGGTGGTAAATGTTTTCCCCATCCCATTCCAAACCTGTCTTAGTTCCTGGTTTCATTTGTGTTGTTCAGAGGAGGTGGGGTAGGGTGGGGATGGGAGAGTTAAGGGGGAGTTGGGTGGTAAGGCAGTTTCAAACTGTCCGGGCAAAACATCAACTTTACTCACAAATTTACTCAGCAGGAGGGGGAAGAGGCCAGGGCAGACACACCCATGCCAGGGTCTTATCCATTTGCCCATCCCCACCTTCCTTCCCCACCCGTCTTTCCAGCCTCAGTACAAGTCAGGCACAGGTCCCCTCACTCCATTATTATAGCCTAGTAGAGCTCATGTAGTCTTGAATCTAGGGAAAGGCACTATGCCAGGTGGGCACTGTCCCGGAAGCCTGTTGGAAGGCTAGGCCCTGCAGAAGTAGAGGCCTTAGTTCTGAGGCCAGTAACCTGGCAAAATGCCCACCTACTTACCCACCTGGGTGGGGCCTCTGACTCTTGCTCCCTACTCCTTAGGCCTCTCAGGGGCAGAGGGCCAGGGGAACTGGGCCTTATGCCCACCAGAGGGGAGGGGGAATACTAGGCCCTCCTCCCTCCATCTGGGCAGTTCTCTGTGACAGTGGCCTCTGACCTCCAACTCCCAACCACATACTGCTCCCAGTTTGCAAGTCTTATACCATCTGGAAGTCAGGAGGTACTGGTGGTGCATTGGCCTGGCTTAGAATTGGGGTGGGGGCTGGCCCCCTTATCTGACCTACTTCTCTTTCCTTCCCACCTGCTTTTATTCTCTTTTCAGCTCTCCCCAAATCTCCACTGTCCCCACCCCATAGGCGCCCCACCCCCCATGCCTACCAGGGGGGCACCCCTCCCCCACCCTTCCCCAGGGTGCCAAGTATAAGCACACAAAGGGCCCGATGGTGCATTGTTAGCCCAGCCCCCGCTGCCCGCCGCACCCTCCCAGGGCAGGCACCATGCCAAGGAGAAGCTGGGGGCCCTTGAGTACCAGGGGGCACCATGACAAGAGGGAGGGGGCAACTCCTATCTCCTGGATACCGGGGTCCAATTCACTAGGGCCTAGATGTGACGTGCTTGATTTCAGTGTGGCCTCTTTCGCTGGCATATAAATCTAGTGGGCACTGTCTTCTTCCTTTACCAGAGCCCCCTTCCCTAATGGTATTAACCCCTTCCTGAAACCCCTGAGCAAGAGAGGAAGGGCGGTGCCCAGGGGTGCCCAAGGGAGGGGGCAGTGCCCAGGGGTGCCCAACGGCTGCATGGTGCCCACGGTAACCATCTAACACACAGGTGCCGCTGGGGGAGTCTGGGGTCCCCGGGGCCCGAATAGAAGGCAGTAGCAGAGATTTCTCCGAGGTTTCATCAGCTGCTCCAGGGGGAGTTTCCCCCATTCCACTCCAGTTATCACCAAGAGGAACGCTACCATTAAAGCCCAGTCACAAATAAGCCCCTAACCCTATCTATTCAATAATATACTACAGTCAGGAATACCTTGACACTCATGCCCATCTTCCCTCATTACACCTTCATGCATATTCCCACTTTGGCAGTGCCAGGCAGGTATAGGGGTGACCAAACCAGTTGGGGGGGAAAGAGCCAGCCCCATAATCCTTCAGGCTTTACTCCCCTCCACTCCTCCCCCCAACAAAGAGTTCCTGTCCTAGTTTAACCCCTCCCTGCCCTACAGGGTCTCTCCCCCCTATTCCTCTGACTCCCCTAAGGGAGGAGGTAGGGGGAGGGGTAGCGCTGACTCATTCCCATTCCCAGCAGCAGAGCAGAGGGGTCCGAGGCATAAGGGGACAAGGCTAATTCCGGAAAGCCCTCCACCTGGCCCGGAAGCCAGGACCGCCTGCCTGCCTCCCTGTCTCCCCCTCTCCTCGGAGCACCCACTTCCGGTGTCCCAAACTAGGTCAGCAGCGCTCGTTTCCTGTGGGTCAGCTAGCCCCAGCGCCTCTGCCCCTCCCCTACTCTGGACCTAAGCTCCCCGCCCCCCAGGGCGCCCCGAGGTCTCACCACGTCTCAGCCGCCCTTTGATACGTAGGGGGGGTTGGGGGGAGCAAGGGACCCCGCCCTCTCTCCAAACACCAGCCGGACAGGGGCGCCGGAGCTGGCACGTGTCCGGGCACAGCCCGCTGCCCACGCCGCCCCCCCCCCCGACTCCACAGTCTCCCCCTCGCTCCGGCCGGGACACGTCGCTCTCTGACTCGGGGTGGGGTAGGGGGTGGGAGGAGAAAAAGAGCCGGAGACTCCAGGAAACACACCCCCCAATCCCCCCTTCAAAATCTACGCTTGCATGGGGACGATCCTACTTAGCAGACACAGTGGCGACCCCCTCCATACGCGCGCGCACACACCCATGGGTGGGGGCAGGTGTTCCAGCGCCAGGGAATTGGGGAGGGGGGGAGGTGAGTCGGAAAAATCCCTTCAATCATCCCACCCTCTATCGCGGGTTCTGGGGGTCCGGAGCGGGAGCGGTAGTGAGGTGGCGGGCGTCTGAGCAGTCAAGAAAGAGACGTTATCAAGAGCGGAGGGAGAGTGAAGAAGGGAAGGGACGTGATACCGGGCAGGAGGGGAGGCTGGAGGTTGAAGCCACTACGAGCACAGAAAGGAAAAGAAGAGAGAAAGAAAGCTGTCCTAGAAGATCTAGAAACCGAATAGTCCAGCCGGTAACTTTCCCCCCAGCCCCGGCTCCTCCTGTGCACCCCCCTCCCTCCTCGGACTTCTGGCGGGGGTCCAGCTCACCGCGCCGGAGCCGGGGGGGGGGTGCGATGTCCTAGTTAGAGTCAGCGTTTCCATTCCCTCAACCCTGCCCCTGTGGAGGGTCCCCCAACATCCCCAAGAAGAAACCTGGGGAGCGCTCAGCGCTGAATTACTCCAATTCATCTCAGAAAAAAAGCCACCTGGGCCCCTAAGAAGTGCTGAGAAAGTTATCAGGAACCCTGAGCTGGTGGGGGAATCGCGATTCCTTCGCACCCTTCCTCCCAGCCCAAACCAGTTCCAAAGACGAAAGGCTCTGGAGAGAACCGGAGGGGTGGGAATCCCTACTTCTGTTGTATGGCCGTGTGGGGGTCCCCCCTCTACAGGGCGACCGAAGGACACTGCAGCAGTTTCGAACTGGGAAGGGGAACCCCGACCCTGGGAAGGAAAGGAGAAGGGGTGTACTCACCTCTCTGCCGTCGGGTCTGTCCGCAGAGGTTTGTGAGATGCGGGGTATAGGGAACTGTGTGTCCCCCTCCAGGCCCTGTGGGCTCGGGGGGACGTAGGGGGCCGGAGCCTTGGGGCTCTGCTCCAATATTGGTCAGAAGGCCGCGGGCAGTCCGCTGGCTGCTTGCTCCTGGGGGGCTCCTCCTCCGCCTCCCTCTGCCTCCTCCTGCCTCCCGCCCCCCCTTGGCTGCTGGGAGCCGCTCATCCACCTGGCTCCCACCCACCCCACCCCCCCGCCCCCACCCCCCGGGCCCGCCTCACCTGTCCTGCTGTCTCACCTGTCCTCCAGCCTCCTTTCCCCCCATCCCTCCCTCCCTCCCCCCGCCCCCTCCTGCAGCCCCCCCCACTC
>CM053584.1:130790601-130866656 GCA_028627135.1 Pseudochirops cupreus
ATAAGGACATAAACTTCAACCCCTTAGTCCAGCCTGTCCCTTTAGGACACTGCACTGTCTGTTCTTCTCTTCTTTTCCCCCTGCTTGTCTCCCTTTCCCTCCTCTTTTGCCTTCTTCTGACCCTCTCTTCTCTTTTCTCTTCTTTCCTTCTCTCCCTCTTTTTCCCCTTCACCTGCCGGGGTACCTCTTCCCCTCTCCCTCGTCCTGCAGCTATCTCCCCCAGTCCACCTTAACCCAAACCCCGCCCTCTACCCCCATCCAACCCGAGGGGGATGCCCCGCCCCCGCCCCTTAGCTCCACCGCCCAGTTCATCTATTGGTTGAAATGCCCGTCAATCGAAATTTCAGTCCCGCCCCACACTTGGCCCTTGGGGAGAGGGGCGGGGCTTCTGGACTGGAATGGTACAGGGAGAAGGGGAGGGGGGGTTGGGGACCTTGTCTGCAGCGGCCTGGGCACCAGCCCCTTCCCCCTTTCCCCTGGTGCTCTCTTCCAGTCCCAAAGGGCTCCCCAAAGGGTGGGACAGCAAAAGGGAAGGAACTGGCTTGTGAGGGAGTTAATGGAAGCGGAGTGGGAATTGATTGGGGGGCGGAATCAGGGACTCGGTGTAGGGCTAGAGAAGGGTGGTAAACCAGAGCAGGGGAAATAATCAGGTCACAGCAGAAGGAGGGAGGGAAGGGGAGGGTGGAGTCACCAATGGCCAAGGCCTGAGATCCATGTCCCTCACTTCTCCCCTCCCCCTATCCCCCTTAGACTGGAGGAAAGGGGTCTGGACTTGGACACTTCAATACGTGTCCCTCCCACACGCGTGACGGTACCCCACGGGGTGGGGACCTACGCCTAGGCTAAGTCCGAAGGCAGGACTCGGCCTCTGAGTTCCAGCCCTTTGCCCGGCTGCGGCCTTGGCACTGCCAACGGGGAGGGGTTGGGTTCATGGAAAGGGGCGGGGGAATGGGGATGGCACGTTGTTTCTTCTCCCCGCCCCTCCTCTCGTAGCTAGAGAGCCTTGAATTCCTTTCACCTTTCGATAACTAGGGAAACTGAGGCCTTTGGGGAGAGAACACGACCCGGAGAATAAAGCTTTGGTGGGGGGGTCTGGGTAAGAGGGAGTGAGTTTGTCGCTGGACAGCCACCTGAGTGAGGAAGGGTACTTTGTACTTCACCCTGTCCCCAATGAAAGATACCGAAGGCTCCGTTAGGAGCCTGGCGCCTCTCCCGTTCCCCGAAGGACCCCTCCCACCCCAGTCAAGCTGGCCAGGTTCTCTTCCCATTCTGGTCAGGCCGAACCGGGTCAGATTCTCTCTCTTCCTTTCCTTCTCTTCCCTTCCTTTCCTCGGCCCGGGGGCTCCCCCCCCCCCAGCAGGTGGCTTCGCGGGACACTAGCTGAACCTGTTGGACCACAACGGGCGGCGTCGCGGGGGCCCAGTCCCTCACCCGGGCTGACCCGGGATCCCCTGGCTAGGGGGAGGGGAGGAGCTCGGGTCCGGGCCCCTCCCTCATCCACACTCCCTCCCTAGCCGGCCGTGACTCAGCCTCGGGGCCGCTGCCCTGCGCCCCAGCCAGGGGCGGAAAGTGTGAGGCGCCCCAGAGGGCCCAGGCCAAGGCAAACAGCCCCCCACCCCCAGACATTATCTCACTGGAGAATTAGGGGGGGGTGAGGTTCTGGGGGCATTTAAGGGGGGCGTGAAGGGGGGGGGGAAACACTGATTCGAGAGATCCGTTCCGGGTTTTTCATCCGTTCCCATCCGTTCTCCGCCCCCCCCAACACTCCCCCCAGTCCCTCTGTAGATGGTCAGGGAATTTCTCCGGGTTTTCTTCCTGGTCTCAGTGGACAGAGTCCGGTTTGTAAGGGCTTGGAAGGATTTGGATCCAGGCCGGGGTTTATTCCTTTCTTCCCTACCTCCTGGGACAGGCTGGCCAGGGGAAGGGCTGGTGCCAGGCGAAAGGGGGCAGTGCCAGGGGCACAGTCGAAATCAAGAAGGGGCTATGTTAGGGGTAGAGTTGAACAGTCAGTAGAGAGAGGGCCCGGTATAAGGGAGGAGGGGAAACTGAGAGGGAGGGCCAAGGACAAATTGGCACAAAAAATAACAATATAAGTAATAATAACTGATGTTTATATAGCACTTTGAAATTTGCAAAGCATCTTACAAACATTATTTCATTTGGGCCTCACAACAATCCTGTGAGGTAAGCATTACGTATATTAGTACCCCCATTTTACAGATGAGGAAACAGTCTCACGTTACTTGACTTGCCCAAGGTCACACTGCTAAGGAACTGGAAAAAGGTTGCCGTGACCTCCTAGGTTGGCGTAGGAAGACCGGTCTCCAGACTAAGAGAGTGAAGCCTTCACCACCTCTCCCCCCTCCACTCCCGCCAAGTCTGGGGTATGGGAGTGGGTAGCATCTTGATCGCTTAGCAAAAGCGAGGAATTTCGATTCTTCATTTCCCTAGGAATCTGAATCATTTCTGTCTTCTCCTTTCGCTTAGTCCTTATCTTCATCTTTCTATCCCCCGCAGCCTCTCCCCACCCCCAATCCATCCAACACCCTTCGACCTTCCAAGTCTTCTTTCAGTCTCTACAGTCTCTATCCTAAGGCTCCCCTG
This sequence comes from Pseudochirops cupreus, assembly GCA_028627135.1. NCBI lineage: Eukaryota > Metazoa > Chordata > Mammalia > Diprotodontia > Pseudocheiridae > Pseudochirops > Pseudochirops cupreus. The sequence goes on from CM053584.1 coordinate 130,793,206, forward strand.
AGATCGCGGCTCCGATGGTGGAAGGTGGGGCAGAAAATCCAGACTAAATCGTCCCCGCTTCTTGCCATCCTAAACCAAATCGTCGAGAACATCTGAAGCAGAAAAACGTAGATTTCTTGCCGTCCTCCAAACCCCCTCTCTCGAAACCCCGGCTCCCCAAGGCCTCTTGCCGTCTTGGCCTGCCAGTCATTCCTGGGCTATAGGTGCTGTGAGAGGCCTGCAGGTGCCTCCTGAAGGAAGCGGTGGAGAAGGAAGCTCAAGACTCCCCAGGCCTGAGCTTGATCCTCCCCTCTCCCATCCCCTTTTTTTAGACCAACAAGATGTAAATTATCCACCCAGAGAGGTAACCACCTGAGGATGGAGGAGAAGGCGGGCAGAGGCATGGGTTGAGTAAACCGAAAAATAAGGATATTTGCCTTGAGAGTGGAGTTGGCATCCCATCCTTTAGGATGGACATAAAGATCAGAGGGGGCAGCCAGAAAGGCACATATGGTTGGGGAGTAAAAAAAACGCTCTGAGAAGTAGGGAAATATTTTTTGGAGTGTAGAGGGAAAAAGGTTCTCCAAGACTGAAGGCCTGGAGGTCCTGCGTTTTGGGACTAGGGGGCAGCCAACCCCTAGCAGGGAAGCTGGGACCCCAAGTGAGTATACCTGCAGCGCCCACCTCTTAACTTGTGGCCCCCCACTGTCTCCACCGCTTCCCTCGAAGTACCAGCCGCCCAGGAAACCGCTGGGGGCGCCTAGACCGCAGCCCCCCCAGCCGCCGCCACTCCAGCGCTCCCACTGCGACCGCCCAACCCACCTGAAGGGGCCGCGGCTGCCGGGGGGGGGGGCATCCTCCTCTTTCCCCAGTCTCCTCCTACTAGCATCTGCGGGCGGCTCTATTTATAACTCCCGTGCTTATTCCGAGCCTCGGGTGCACAGCCGTCTACTCCAGCTCTCTAATCTCCGCTGGGATCTTTGCGCCCCCCAGGGCCTAGGCAGGTAAATTTAAATTTAGCCCCAGGAAACTCTGGGGAGCAAGTTTCCAAAACTACTAGGGGGGTGGGGGAGGAGGGTGGTGAAAATAGACCCGCCCCACTCCTCACCCTCACCCCTTTCTCCCTCCGCTGGACTGCAGGGGGCGCTGGTCGGGAGAGAGGAGAAACCAGTAGAATTGGGGTATTTTAATCCTGGAGACCCGGCTTCGTATAGTAGTAGATAGGAACTGTGAGGTTGGAGAGAAGGCATTGAGGGCGAGAGCTTGGGGAAAAAGGCAGGGGTTTGAGGGGTTGGCCAGGGAGGGAAGAGGGAAGGCATCTGGGAGAATTCGAGCAGGGCAATGGGACCACGAAGAAAAAGGACGGGGGGGAGGGGGCGGATTTTTTCATACAGAAAGGAAATGAATGACTCAGATGCAAATATATGTCCCCCCCCAAAAAAGCTGGTGCTGAGAGTCCAACTGCTCTATAGTCATCAGTGACCCCTTCCCGACCTCGCAATCTGAAATACGCTGGATACCAAGGGTCTGGTTTTTGGTTTTTGTTCTTTTGTAAACTGTGCTATCCAGTTCATTCACTCGGTAAAGTAATACCTTTCCTCCTCCCAGTCCAGGGGTCCAAGCTTCCACCATGGAGCCCCTGGTGGAGTGACTGTGAACCTCCGCTTGCGCTCTATTTTGCCTCTTGCCAGGGGATTCCTAGGGGTCCGTTTCGGTTCTCTGTTCTCGCCCCGAGGCCCCTTCTCTCTCCGCGTCTAGCTTCCAATTTCCGGGGTTGCTTCAGTTCCCCTGGAAGCCACTAGATGTCCGTGCTGCTCCAAACGCTGACTCGGAAAGCCCCCTCTGACTTCTGGGAAAGCCCCTTCGAGTCCCCAGGACCCTTTCCAAAAGCGCACCCCGATGTGTCCTTCCCCTTCCGTCATATGGGGCATGGAATTTGGCACTGCTTGCTAGGGCACTGGGTGGGAAAAACACAGACAACATTCCCTCCCCAATCATCCCCACATAACTAGCCTACAGTTAGTTGATGGGCAGCGTATTCATATTGCTCACTCAAGGCTTTGAGCCTTCATTGTGATAAACGAAACCTGGCTTCATTAAATAGCTAGCGGTCACGGAGTGCAGAATTTTCTGGCACTCTATATGTGTTTTTGAAAAGTTATATTAAAGAATCCCTCATAGTGTTTCCTAGGTGGGCTGAAACCCTGTCTACCGTTAGCCTTCATCTGCCCCAGCCTGCCGCCTAAACAGCCTTCCTCTACCCTGAGGACCCTACCTAGGACAGCTCAGACTGCAACCTCATGGACAAAGGAGAAGGGAAACACAGTTTGTGCCGAATGGATAGAAGGTACTTATGTAAAACAGTTGCGTGTCCCAACACTCCCCAGTGTGACAGAACCAGATTAAAATTGGGGAATATTTAACGAAATAAATACGCGCAATAAAATAAAACGTTACAATTGGCAGACGAAGTCAATGTGCAGCCCATAGGCATTGAACTTTAAGTAAGGATTAGCAGCAGCCTGTATTTCTGTTTGAATTTGACCCCCCTGCCTTATGCCAGCCAAAATGTTGGCGGGTAGAAGAAGGGGTGCAGGGCTGCCGTTCTCTCCTCTTCCCACCTGTAAGCGTGGGAACCTGGAGGTGGAAGAAAGAGGAGTAGTGGAGAAAACCCATTTCTCTACTAAGCTAGGGAGGCAGGTAGAGGGTTTTATTGTTCTCAACACCAGGTTCATCAAGAAAAAAAGAAAAGAATATATTTGGTGTGAGTGGAATGAGAGTAGGGAATGGAAGTGGGGTAAAAAGAAGACGCTGCTGATTCCTGATCGTATCCCCTCCAGCTGCCAGGTCTCACCCTCCCAAGTGCCTACTCCCCCAGCTCAAATTGCACATTGAATTGGTCTCTCTCTGTCACTGCTTCTTTTTCTGACTTCTCTCTCTCTCTCTCTCTCTCTCTCTCTCTCTCTCTCTCTCTCTCTCTCACAGACCACAGCTCTGCCCATCTCCACCCACCACTTCCCCAAAGTCCCCTTTGCCAAGCATCCCGTTGCCCACTTCATTCCCCTGGCATAGGTTCCTTTCTCAGCCCCCTGTACTCAGACTCTACCCCCTCCCCCTCATCCTTTAGGCAGTGTCCCAACTCCAGCTGGGTGGAGTGGGGTTGGTCATGGGGCGGGAGACAGGAAAGGGCCTGGTAGAGGCAGGAGGCCAGGGTCTGAGTCACAGGGTAGGTTAGGGCAAAATGGGGGCCAGGTCCTTGTGAAGGGAATAGAAGAGGTAGATTGGATTGTGGAAGCTGCTTCTCTCTTCTCCACCATTCTGGTCTCCTTTCCTATGCCACACCAAGGACTGGGGTTCTATCCCTTTTTCTGCATTTTGACAGGACAATGGAATCCAGGATACTGAAGGAGAGGTGTCCTATACCTGGCATTTTTGCACAGGAAGGTGGCATATGCTATATCTGAGACAGAGAAACTTTTGAGTACAGTAGCAATGCTAGACAGGAAGGGGTCCATAATGCTATCTATGCCATTGGTTCCCCCCCACCCCATAAGGGTCATGCTTCCTCAACAGAAACCCCCCCCCCATCAAAAAACCCCAAACCTTGCATGACAGTGTATTTCCTACCTCCTTGTTTTTATCAACTCCTACTTTGACCTCCCCCTATCCCAGCTCACTGAGATCCTGCTTGTGAATTGGCTCTGATTGTCCAGAGGGGCTACAAGTCAAATGACCCCAGAGTTGACAGAGGCTGGAAGCCCACACAGCTCACAGTAGGCATTGAACTTCACTCATTTATTGGTACCCTCAGGTAAGCACAGAAGACACAAGGAGTCTTGGAGATGAAGGAGGCACTAGAAGAAGAAAAGGGGAGGCTCAGAAAGAACATTGCCAAGAAGGCTAAAGTCTTGCCCCCAATGTGCCCACCTGAGAGTGTTGGGTATGATGTCATGGCTGGGGGTGGGCAGGAAGAATCCTGAATACCTGGGCTAGTCTAGCAGCTCCTTAATACACCAGCAGCAGAGAAGGATATAAGCCACCTCCTTCAGGAATCTCTGGAGTACCCCCCAGCTTGTGCCCATCTTGGCAACAGGCAATCGGAACCCAGCATCATGAATGGCTTGGCTGAGGGAGAAGGGCAAGGCCTGGGCTACGGGTACAGCCCTTGGTTGCATGGGGATCGTTCTCAGTGGGAGAAAGGGGGCTGGCTCCCTTGGCCTTTATAAACATTCTCCTACCCTGGGGACTGGGTGCCCTCATGACTAGCAGAGACAAAGCCCCTGGATGAGGCAAGGGGAGATTCTGGAACGAGGAATAATAGGCTGTGTCAGCCTGGGCCGGGTGGGAGTTGGGAGGGGAGTATCTGACCCCTTGTCCCTCCCCTCACTGTGTAGGAGAGCCCTGGGCATCCTGCCAAGCTACCCATTGGCCCAGCTCCCTCCTCCCCAGGTCATATATCCTCACGTGGAGCCCTGCTGATGTTGGCATCGAGAAGCATCAGTCAGCTCAAGCCTATCCAGCCCCTCTTTTTTCATACCCCCAGCCCCCATCCTCCTAACTCCCCTGCCCTGTCAAGGATGTCTAGGCAAAGAGGAGCTAGCCTGACACTCTACTTCTGGGTTTTTGCCCCAATCCCTGGGTCTTTGAGGGTGGGGCTTTGCTGAAGCTTTGGGGAGGAGGGGGTCTCAATCATATCCATGGTAGCTTTGACTACAAGAAAGGACAAAGTAGCAGAAGCAATGGACACAGTAGCAGGCACCATTTATTGGTCAGCACTGATGGCAGGGCTGCTGGGACTAGGGGACAGCAGAGCAGCAGATGGAGACAAAGTCCTCCAGTCTAAGGTCAAGTCTACAGTCAAGTTCGTGAATTTCGTTCCTCATCTTCATTCTCCAACTGGTAGGCTGGGCGATAGGCAGGGCAGCCCCCAGGGCCTGGGTACTTCAAGGCCACATTCTTCTTTGTATTCTCCCGGCTGCCAAGGGATGTGTAGCTGGAGACACAGTGAGGAAAGACAGAATCCCTGTAAATACCCGACTCCCCATTTTAGTGCTCCCTTATCATCTCCCCCACCCTCCCCCATACTTACCCCCAGTCATACAGGATGCAGTAAGGAACAAACAGCTGACGGAGGAAATCCCAGATGTCTTTATATGTCCAGTCCTGGGGAATAAGAGTCAGTTCACTGAACAGGTAGCACTACGTTTGGATCACCCACACCACCGCACCTCCCTTTCCACTTCTGGGAGAATGGGCAGATCCAAGCATTTCTACTCATCCTATTCCCCATCTTGATCCCTAGAGGGAGGGGCAGCCCTGCCTTCTGATCCTCTCCTATACTTTACAGGTGAAATTAAGCACCTCATCCTCAGCTCCCTCCCCCTAGTTTTTAAAAAAGGATAGGATACTGGTCCTAGTTTCTATCTGATCCCTCCTGAGTTTTCCCAAAACATGATCTCTCTCATTCTACATGAAGAAAAGATGGGAGTCTAAGGGGTTGGAAGGTGGTAGTATGAGTTGGGAATGTTTTCTCTCTCACCAGTAGTGGGTTGATGCGCATATACTGGGGCCAGTCTGGGTCAGTGGGACTGAGGGGACTGAGACTTCGAGATGAAGGATCCGTTCTCCTTGTGCCCATCAACACAGCCTCCAGCTGGGGGTTCTGTGCCCTAAGTTCACTCAATGCCTGCTTCATGTCGCCCTCAGCCTGTAAGACTTGCAGCTTATACCTGGAGAGGCCCATAAACCACCTCTTGAACCCATAATCAAGCAGTTCCTCGATCCTCTTAACTCCCATAACCCTTAGCCTTCCCAGTCCAGGATTCCTGATCCCCAGTACCTCTTGGCAGTCTCCTTCAGAAACTGCTCCAGCTCTGGGAAGGGGGAGATGCTACGGATGTAGAGAATCTTCAGCGGGACCTTGGGCTCTGGGAATTTCCTTTGGGTAGGTGATGAGAGGGGTCAGTGCACACAGGTTCCTCCATTTATGTAGAGAGAGACCCCTAAAACAGTGTACACTATCCTTTCCCCTACCCCATTCTGGAATGCCCTCCTTTGTCTTCTTATATCCAAATTCTGCACACCCACCTCTCAAGACCCAGCTTAAGATTCACTTCTTTTCTTTTTATTGAGGAAGCCAGCCCTAGCCTGATTTCTCCTAACTTGTTGAACATATTCTATAAAACATGATCAAACACTTGATTAATGAATGTGTTTTACTGCTCTTTGGTTGTTATGTATTCCAATAGTGTCACACCAACAAGACTATAAGCTCCATGAGGGTAGGGTTCATGTCTTTCTATCTATCTATCTATCTATCTTCCCTAGTGTCTTGCATACGGCCTTGCACATACATGGAAGATATTCTACATACATATCCATGTTGAATTGATATGAACAGCCTTTCTCTTCAAGACACATCCAGGATGGAGAACTGGGTGAATGGACCCAGAAAGGAGGGATAGGGGAGCCATTGGTGGCAAGCAGCTATCTGGGGGAGCATGCATTTCAGGGAAGGCCTGTCAGCTATTGCCTGTCCCAGGGCTTGCAGTACCTCTGTACAGCAGCATGGAAGAGGTGGAGGAGGGCAGTGCAGTCCTTTCCCCCATTGAAGCCCACACAGAGCTGGGTCAGGCTGTATCTGGACAGGGCCTCCTCCATCGTCTTCAAGGCCCCCGCTACCTTCTTCCCCAGGGGACTCCCTGTCAGGAATATTAGGAGCACAGGGGAGACACATGCACAATCAGAGGGGATTATGGCATAATTGCTCAGGACTTTCCCAGTCTCTCTACAACTTAACACCCCTTTAATTGTCCCACCCCAGGGGCTAAGACCTAGTCAGTCCTCTGGGCACTGTAGAATATGCAGAATCTGAGAGTTGAAATAAATCTAAAAAGGTCATCTCTAGTCCAGCCCTTTACCTGGGAAGCATGCATTTCCTCTACAGTTTCCCTGACAAGCAGCTGCCTGCATCTGAGAAAACAGAGGCAATATCCAAAAGCAGCACGGAGGTCTCACCGCCTGTCTACTAGCACTGTTTGGATGGAAAGGAAAGCTACAGATAGCAAACCATACTTCTTATCACAACATCTACTGGCTACTGTTCCCATTCCTAAGACAAAAAACTGCTGCCAGAAAGAGGACATGGCCAAAGGAATGCAATGCCCACTTCCCTTCCTCCAGCAGCCTTCTTCCTACCTGACTGGGCTAGCTTGTACACTGCTTCCCCAGCATTCTCCACTGCATTGGGCACAAATGGCACCAGGGATCCAGGGGGTAGGTGAGCAGTCAGGTAGGCCTTTGCTTCCTCCACTGCTGCCTCCTCGTCTGAGTCCAGGGTCAGCTTAACCCGGTAGTAATTGCTGCTCCACTCTGGATAGGAACCAATGCCAAGTTTGCGTCCAAAGTGGGCCTGTGCTTCAGTGAGGATGGAAGCAACTGACGATTCTTCTACTGTCAGGTATAACTCACGTAGGTGGAATTGCATCCCTTCATTTCGGAATAGATCAGACAGGCCCCCGAGCACCCGCTGCTGCAGTTCTGGAATGCCCGGGAAGAGGTAGACATTCCGGACAGAAACCAAGGGGAATCGGAAGGGGACTCCAGTCTCAGGGTCAATACCATAGTGGAGACGGGCTGTGGAGGGCACCTGAACCAGTTTCTCTTGCCCAGTGCCCCCCAGGGCTCTCACAGCTTTTTCTAACTCAGGGTGGGGCTGGAGTTTGTCTCCAAAAGCCTGAGCTACAGCTTCAAAGGTGATATCGTCATGAGTGGGTCCAATGCCACCAGAGGTGAGGACATGGGTGAAGCGGGCAGAGAAAGAAGCCACCTCCTCTGCGATGGTCATCACTTCATCTGGTACCACAGAGATCCGGGACACTCGGACACCCATGGAGCGAAGGGATCGGCACAGAAAATAGGTGTTGGTGTCCTGAGTGTAGCCCTGGGGAAAGTAAGGGACAGAGGGTAAAGAGGTCTGATATTTTGTTATGTGGAAGGAGGGTAGCTACACCCACCTGCTGGAGAAGAAAGCCTTTTTCTTAGAGGTACCATACGGGTGGGTAGATGGGAAGCAGAGAGAGAGAGATGAATAAGGCCCAAACAATAGATAATGGAAAATCATTCAGGGTTAAGATTTGGAATGGAGTCAGTCAACTCATTGGGTCAGGTCCATGATGCTATACTTAGCCTCTACTCTTCTCTTTAAGCCTCCTCTTTTGGGGAGACTGTCTAGTCCCATAGCTTCAACCATCACCTCCATGAAGATGACTCCTCAATCTTTTCTCTCTAGCACTTACTACTTTTTTGAGCTCTAGTTTCATACCTTCAATTACCCCTGGATGTCTCCACTTGGATGTACTGCTGCAAACTCATTAGGTCTTAAATAAAGTTATACTTCTCCTAGAACCTGCCCTTCCTCATGACTTTCCTATTTCAGAATGACATATCACTTTTTTCTTTCCCTTCTCCCTCACTTCTAATCAGTTTCCAAGTCCTGTCCATTCTAAGTCTCCCAGCTTTTAAGTGGCAAATCTGACATTTGAACCCAGCTAGTCCAGTGCTTTTCCATTCTCACTGCCAACATCCTGAGTGAGGCCCTCTTTCATCCTTTCTGGCCTGTACTGTTACCATGTTCCATCTGGTCTTCTCTCCAGGCTCTCCTCAACTCTACCCATCTTACACAGGACACTCAGACCTAAAATACTCCCCCTAAAATACTGCTTTGACCATTAACATCCTGGTCAAAATCCTTCAGTGCCTTCCTACTTCCCACTGACTACAGTCCAAATTCCTCATCTTGCCATTTGATGATCTACATGTACCTTGTATTCCAGCCAAATCAGACTATTTACTGCTCACTGAACTTGACTTCTTTATCTTCAATCTATTGGTCAGTCTGTTCCCTCCCCCTGTAATACCCCCCCCATTTCTGCCTTTGACTTTCAAGGCTCAGCTCAAAACAGTTTCCTCCATGCAGCTTTAATCACCTGGAAGTGATCTCTTCCTCTTTTGACCTCCAACCACAATGCATCAATTATTCATGTGACACTTCTTAAAGCCCTTGTCCTTTAGTTATTTTGATAGGAGTCTAATTCCCCCTTCACTTTTTACCTTTACCCCCTTTTTGTGGGCTGTCTTCCCCATTAATTAATTTACTTTCTATGTTGTGCCCAGCACTGTACCAAGCCCTTTTACAAATACTGTCTTGTTTGATCCTCATAATAACCGTGGGAGGTAATTGCTATATCATTGCTATTTCATAGTTGAGGAAACTGAGGCAAAGTGATTCAGTGACTTGCCCAGGGTCACACAGCTGTAAGGCCACATCTGACTTTGGGTCTTCATTGTGCCACCTAGCTGCCATTAGAGTAGAAGTTCTCTGAAGGCCAGTACTACCTGTTTTTGCATTTGTTACTATCCTCAGCACTTAGCAAACACTTTTAAAAAAGCTCCTTCCTTCCTTAAGTGTACGCACAACACCGTATACAGCTTTGCATTCCCCATACTATTTAGTATGCTGTCCCAGATTTATAGTAGGTGCTCAATAAATCTCTGTTGGATGAAAGAATACACAACATACCCCCACCTCCCAAGTTCCTTTGGGACTTTTACAGAAGCCAGGGAAAAACACAGCAGAGCAAAATGAACAAGGGAGTGAGTTAAGTAACCAGCTTGGCAAAGGGCTCAGTCACGTTGTAAGGAGGTGTGTGGCAGTGGGAGGTCTGTATCATGGAACCTGCAGGTTTAGACTAAGGGAAGTTCACTTCCTCTTTCCCAGGTGGACCAAGCTGAGCATTTCTCCCCCTCAATTCAAATCAATAAGCCACTCTCCTGGGAAAAGAGAGGGAGAAGGGAAGCACTGCCTAGTGTCCAGGTCTACACCTGCATGCATGCCTACTGAGGCACGCTCAGAACATGTGGGGGCCCCTTTGCCCGCACACACCTTGAGGATTTCATCTCCGATGATGATGATGCCAGCAGTCACATTTTTCCTAGGGGTGGCCATGGTCCAACTCATTCGATCTTGCAGTACCCTCCAGTAGCCACCCAGGCCTGGGGACAGTGCTCGAAAACATGAGGGTCCCGCCAGCTCTACAGAAAATCGGGAGCTATGGCTCAAGTGAGGTATCAACCTGATGGGAGACAAGACTAGAATGGAGGGATCCTGGAGGGAACTAAAAGGAAAAGCTGTGGAGAGGTGAAAGACCCTTAAGTTGGGGGTCGGAGAATCATAGAACATCTGCACTGGAGATGACATTAGGGGGTGATCTAATACAACTCCATTATTTCGAGGAGGGGGAAACTGAGTCTCGGAAGGGGAAGTGACTGCTCAGTGGCACACTGCATGCACACTGCTGCAGCAGACTCTCCTGGAAGCATAGGAAAGAGGGCGCCTGATGTATCAAAACAAAACAAACCAGCACGGGACTGAAGTCTAATGGCCCGGGTTCGAGTCCCAGCTCCGCTACTTACTCACTGTGCGACCTTGGATAAATCACTGACCTCTCTGGACCTCGGGCCTCCGTTTCCCCATCTGCAAAATAAAGGGAGTTTGGAGTATTTAGACTCTGCGGTCTAAGCCGGTTGCTGGCGTGCTCGGGCCGTCGGCTGGATCGCGGTGCGACGCTCCTTTCTCCACGCCACACCGGGCCCTTTCAGAGCCCCGGCACGCTCGCTGCCAGCCTAAATTAAACACTGCTTCTGTGTATCGGGTACACAGAATCGTCCGCCCCTGGGACCCTGCACGCGGAGACGATGCCTCGCCTTCTCCCGGCCCCACAGCGCGCCTTTTCCAAACTGGGCCCCCAAGCCCGCTCGGGCTGCGCCGCAGGTTCCTTGCCCTTGCCAGGATTTCTCCGCTCTCACCTGCCCCTTTGCCCCTGCCCCACTTGTTACAACCCCCTCTCCGCTGTCCCGACTCGGCTTCCGTAGCCAGAGTTTCTCCTCAGCTACACCGCCGCTCTACGCCCATTGGCCCGGGCTTTCACCGCCCCCGCCTCAGCCCCCTCAGGCTTCATTGGTGCAGTACGCAGTCCCTCGCACTTCCCCGAGTGGAGGGCGGGAGGGGTTGTTGTTAGTGGAGAGCACGTGGCTGTCACCCCCGGAAGTGCTGGGACGCGGGATAGGGCACTCATTTCCCCGCATCTGGGCGAGTTTCTAAGACAGCCGACCTCAAAGAGCTTTGGTCTGTTGTAGCTGAATCCGGGCGGGATCGAGAGACAGTCCGACAATAGAGGCTTCAGTGTCACCCACAGTAGTTACAGGGTGAAGGTGCAGTGGGCTGGTGGGTGAGATCTTCCCAAGGTGAGGGCACGGCCCTTTTCTGTGTGTGCTTAAGAGGATCAGTTCAGCTTAGTGTATCGCCTCTAAAAGACAAACCTTCTTGGGGAGAGAGAGGAAATTCTGCCATGGGTACTTTGTCCAAACACGGGCGTTATCTTTCAAATAAAGCTACTGTAAGAAAACTCCCCTGCCACACCCAGCTATACTTAGCAGCCCAGGGAACTTTCCCTGCAGTATCAAGTACATAGTTCACTTCTCTTGCCTTATACTTTTAGGGCCACTTACAGGTGAAGACGTGGGCCTCCACCCTAGTTTTCCTACGTAAGCAGTGTTTGAGCACTTGCTACGTGAGACCTTAAGCTTAAGCAACACTAGTAAATGGAGTTTACAGCCTTAAGATAACAGCCATATGACCCACTGGGATGTTGCCTCGGTCAAACAGATCTGTTAAAGACCTCAGATTAAAGAGGCCAAGGTCTCTCACTGCATCCTGGGCCATCCGTTGTCCTGATTTTGCCATTGGACCCTGATAACTCAGGAGTCAAAAGTGAGGCTGGTGACTGCACAGTCCTCCCTTACTTGGATCCAGTTCAATTATGTGTCATGGCATCACCTCCCTAATGTCATGGTCCTTTTTGAGAATGAAGCACAAACATGCTCCATTAGAGTTGTAAGAATTTAGGGAAATTGTTGAAGTTGGACCCCAAGTTAAGAAAGCTAGGCATCTGGTCACAGTAATGTAGAGTACTAGACTTGGAATCAGGTCCAACTAGCTGGGCTTAAATTTCAGCTGATGCTTTGGACAAATCATTTAACCTACAAGCCTCATTTTCCAAACCTTTTAAGCCTGATACTATAGAAATGTGAACTATTTCATCTGCTACTAAAAATCTCCAACTCTGATAGGACTGTCAGGAAGAAGAAGTGGTCTCATTTTTAAAAACCAGTAATAGCATGACAGAATGACTCCTTATCCACGCAAACCAAACGTCAGTCACTTGGTCAGAGGCCACCTAGAACTCAAATCCAGCAACTTTTTCCTATCAGGACAATTTCATGAATCTCCACCTCAGGAGGAAGAAGCCAAAGGGTGTCCTTAGAAACCAAGATAATTATTTGGTGTATCTGGATTTTTTACTTTGAAGAATTTCTACCAGTTCCTTAGCCATTTCCCATAACTGCTCATTGTATGTTTGCACTCTGTCAGTGGAAGACTGAACAAGATTTCAAACTGGCTGCTTCCAATCTGTGGACCATTGAGGCCAAATACTTAATAGGGAGTTTTATTAATGTCCAAAGAAACAGGTAGAAAAGCATCACTGAAGAGGTGTCTCTAGTTCAGAAGACCATGAATACTACACTAAAGGGACTTCAGTTTGATGAAAAAAAAATCTTTTTGTCATAGATCATACAGGGAACTGTTATGAACGGAATTATCCCCTTTATTCATGCCTAAATTAGTAAAGCAATACTTTGGTCAAAGACATACAAATATAAAATGTGACAAACTAATGCATTCTATTGAGAGCTGCCCTGGGCCAGTGAAGGTTTGAAATGAAATATTTACAGCAGATGTTTGAGAATAATCAGCTTAGTCTATTTTTAAAATCAACTCCCTGAAATGAGCTTCATTATCCAAAAAGTCAGATATTTTAGCACCCTGGTATCTCATGAATGATACTTATTCTGATCACAGCCAGAAGGAACCTAAGAATGAATCACAAAAACTTCCTCTTTATTCAAGGGATTTAAACGGAACAGACATTTCTTGAATAAAATGGAAAGTTTCCAACAAATGAAAATATAAATCCATTACCTTGTACACAACCTGGCAGGGAAAGAGCACAAATGGCAACAATTAGACATGCCCCACAACTGAGCAGTGATGAGCCTTCAGTCGCTCTCGGTGCTTTGTCCAGCTACCCAATACGTTCAGCTTGATACAGAGCGTGCCGGGGCTTTTGGAGGCAAAGCTCAGCTGAAGATACATTCATCAGAGCACCCAATGGGGTAGTTGTGGTGGTGTCAGCTTTGCTCAAGAAACAAGAGAGTCACCAGCGCTTTCAAACAGTGTATTAAACATCCCTTAAATATCCCAAGTGAGAAACAAGAAGGCAACACTATTAGCAGAAAGATGTTAGCAGGTGAGGACAGCTATGTACAGCTGCAACAGAAGTGGCGTGCTCTTTCATTTCTTAGGCTTCTTGGGCAGTGGCCGCCGGAACAGCAAGATGTGAGGCTCTGGAAGAAAGGGAGACAGATGTTTGAATAAGATGAGACAAGCCTGTCTTATTTTCATGAGCTGGTTTCCCCTTAAGTCATCATCTATGTGTCTATCCATGCATACTCTAATATTTAGAATTTAAGTTTTATTTTACCATTCAGCCCTAGAAAAAGACCCAGCAGCCTGGTCTGCCAGCAAATATAGTAACATTAACATCAAGTCTCCCTCTACTAGGTTTGCCTAGACATAAAAGTGTCTTTTATTAATGTTGCCCTGAAGTTGAATTTCTGGTGTTTTATCTGTTGATTTATAAAAATATTTTTGGCTATAGTTAAAACATATCCAAATGCAGAAATTGGATTTCCAGGGGGCAGAGAAGCAGGAGAGGTAGTTAATAGGGCATATTTGACCATAGTTTATAACTAGTCTATAATCAGAGGGTACATAATTTAACAGGAGTATCCATATTGACAGGCTCCAACTGCTTTTCAGGTATCTTGGATTGGATGTCCAGGAGACACCTTAAATAAACTTATTATGTCCATAACTAAACTCATCTTTCCCCCTACCCCCTCCTACCCTATTACAGTAGAGAGCAACACCATCCTCCCAGACCTCCGGGCTGGAAACTGAGGAGCCATCTTCACTTCTTTCCATCTCTCATTTCCCATAGCCAATCTGTTTCCAAAGCCTGTCCATTTCACCTTTACAACATCTCTCCAGTATACCCCCTTCTCTCCTGACACTGCCACCACTCTAGTGCAGGCCCTCATCACCTCAGGCCTGGATTATTACAATAGCCTGCTGGTGGGTCAGCCTGCCATTAGCCTTTCCCTAATCCAATTCATCTTCCATTCTGCTGCCAAAGTGATTTTCCTGAAGCACAGGCCTGACTATGTCACCCCTCTATTCAATAAACTCCAGTGGCTCCCCATTGCCTCCAGGATTAAATTTTAAAAAATCCTCTGATGTTCAAAGCTGTCCTCCTGCCTTTCATGTTTTCTTAGACCTTACACCCTTCTATATACTCTTTGATCCATTGATACTAGCCTCCTTGCTATTCCATGAACAAGACACTTGTCTCTTGGTTCCAGTTATTTTCTCTGACTGTCTCCCATGCCTGGAATGCTTTCCCTCCTCATCTCTGCCTTCTGGCTTCCTTCAAGTCCCAACTAAAATCCCATATTCTACAGGAAAACCTTCTTGATTTTAGTGTCCTATCTCTGTTAATTATTTCCTATTTACCCCATACATAGCTTGTTTGTACAATTTGTTTGCTTGTGGTGTCCCCTATTAGACTGTGAACTGGTTGTGAACAGGAACTGTCTTGTGCTTCTTTTTGTATCCCTAGAACTTAGCACAGTGCCTGGCACATAGAAAATGCTTAATAAATGCTTACTGACCAAATGGCAGGCCATCATTGAACTCTAAATATTTTGTTCACTATCTGTGGTCAGTTCAACAATTCTCCGTGTAGAGCAACAGTTCTCAACCTGTGGATCGCGACCCCTTTGGGGGGGTCACCTAAGACTATCAGAAAACACATATTTACGATAGTTTTAGGAACTGAGACCCCGCTCCTCTATCCATCTCCAGGCGGGTCTGCCTACATGCAGATATGCCCACATATGAGTATTAAAGGGTCAAGGCATTAGGAAGATTGAGAACCACTGATGTAGAGCAAGGGAGCACACATTTATCCCACCTAAATAGATAAAACAATCAGCCACTATGTGGGCACAGATGCTTAAGACAATAGATTATTAACTATTACATCCTTCTTCCCCCTCTTCCCGTTGCCATTTTCTTAGCTTATTATATTGATATATAATCTTATTACTTTCCAGTGTTATCCTACAGAGCTGCTTTCAGTTTTTCCACTGACCTGGTTCATGGATCATATAATGGACCCATCCCTGACTCTGCTGGACACCAAGGTTCCTCCATTCAGACTCAGACATCAAGTGGGTCTTGGGGACCAGTTTGGCTATGTCCTTGGGCAACATGACGTGCCTGTAATAGAAATATGGGGATGATTTGCATCTAAGAATGGTGCAGTTAGGCAATCAACACTCTATATTATGCCTTTCACTGTGTACAGAAAGTTACATCATCGATCGAGGGAGAGATACAAAGGAATGATAACAATTCCTGCTTTCAAGGGAGCTTCAGTCAAGACTATCATAGAAACACTTTCAAAAATCTGTCATATATTATTGAGCACTTTAAAACATTTGATTATCGATGCTGATGAGAATGATGGTATGATTAGAATGCTTATAACTGTTGATTGATGATAGTTCTTAACCAATATCTGGGAAAGAGGATGACTTTGGGGGAGGGAGTATGGATGGTGGTTCTGAAAAGCCAATGCACAGAAACAGAAAACTAAATGGCTTTTACTTTTCTGACCTTTTTTTGGAAACTTTAAATTACTTCTTAGCCAAGGTTCTGATCTGGGGTCTAAGTCATTCAGGGAGGCAGATGAGCTGTTTGATTATTTGGAATTTGAGTTTTAGTGACCCAATTTGAGTTTCATTAATGTCAACGAATATTTGCTGAATGTCCCTTGTATACAAAGATTGTCTCTGTATCGAAAGAAATGTTTCTTGTCAGAGTCCCTGCTAGGGATTTTTACGATAACAGGCCTAGAGTTAAAAACCACCAACCAGACCAAATACTTTTGACTTAACACAGTAAAACAGCATACTTTAAACCAACACTCACTACAAAGCAATTTCAGCTGTGGTTCCAAATTGGCATCTTCCACATGATCAAACAAGTGGCTTGTCCCTATTCTGTTTCAATAATTGGGGGATTGATAAATGTCTCATTATTGGTTTATTTAAATGAACAGCTAAGGATAGATAAGTCAGTCAAGATCCAAAGAAGTATTGGGTCTTTTTCTAGTTCTCTGCAACATCTTGTATGAGGGTAGGCACCCAATATATGGTGGCTGGTGTCAGTTACTTAGGGTGTATAGAACCCTTTACTAGGGCTTGTGGGATACACAAATGAAATCCATGTCTTTTCCCTGTACTTAAGGAACTTGAAATCTAGTTGGAAAGAGAGCTGGAGATATCTTAAGAACGTTTACGTTATAGCAAGAACAAATTAAAATGTACCAATAGGTGGTTAGTAAATTATCTTTGTTTTCTAAAACACAAAGTTCTTAAAATTCGAAGAAATCTTAAAGGTTATTCTGTCAAGACTATTAAAATCCATTAAAAGAATCTCTCCAACACCTAGTTAATATGGCAATTCAGGCTCTACCTCAACAGTTCCAGTGGCAGTTACTACTTACTATCAAAGAATACAATGCTTTACATCTGACGACACTACTAATAAATTAAGAAGGGTTTCCTTAATCAGAGCCACCTACAGTCCTAGTTCTGTTTTCTGGAGCCACCTACAGTAAATCTAATCCTTTTACTAAATGGCCCTTCAAATGTATGTGGACGTCTGTCATATCCTAAATCTATTATTTCCTATCATATCTAACGCTTTCGACATCCTTCCCACTCACTGAACACTCAGTTCTAGGGGCAAAGGGGCCCCCAGCCACTCTTTTTTTCTTGGGACTAGCGATATCACTGGTAGGTCTTTCACACTCTCAGTTCTGTAACCACCTGGCATTCCTTCAGCATTAGTGCAGAGATGAAAGAAGGCAGTCAGTTTGAAAAGGGTAGGGGTGGACGATGGAGGAAGACCCGCACAGGTAAAGATAATAATCCTTCACTACATCTCCTTCCTAGACAGTTTTACCGAGACGAGAGGATTCCACGCATGCGTTCTAAATATAATCCCCCCCCCCCGCCTCACTACAAACATCTCCTGCGCATGCGTCTCACTTCCCTTTTACTTCAAGCCCACTCCCCCAGCTAGGTCTCGCGCATGCGTCTCAAGTTCTTTCTCCCCTCCATCGCTATGGCCAAGATGGTCCTCGCGCCTTCACCCGCCGATGCCTGCTGTACCTAGCATGGCCACCCCCTTCGCGCCCGCACTGACCGGTACTCGAACTCCTCATCATCGTATTTGTCCGAATAGTAAATCTGTTTATGCGACATGTCCGCTCCTCCCGGGGGACCCCAGCCCTGCGCCGCCAACCGCCTAACAACAGCTACGCGCGCGCACCACAACTCTACGGGGCCTCGCTTTCAAACCTGCCGCTCCTTCAACCGATTGGCTCATTCCACCGGAGGCGGGAAAAAAGGCCCACCTTCGAGACGCTTACTGGTTTTTATATTTTTCACTCTATCCTACTTCGGGTTCTTATTGGTCCGTAGAGCCAGACGGCGTATACGCCCATGGGACCATACACAAACTCTTATTGGGTATCATTACTTGAGGGCACCACCCTGCACTAATACGGGAGGGGAGGGGCAAAGAGATGGAGGAAGGAGGAGACACGTAATGCGTAGGGGGTCAAAGGTTAGTCAGGCCGGAAGTGCAATAAAGTTTCTCCAGGGAGGCTGGGCCTGGGGGGGCGGGGGGGAGAAAGTTGGAGCGTCTACTCGAAGAAGCTGCGGCCGCCAGACTCGGAGTGAGACCGGCCCGCGGCGCGGAGCGGAGACCCCATGCGGCCCTGGTGAGTACAAAATTTTTATCATCTTTATTTAATATTCTCCCCCCCAATACCCTGGAATCCTACTTCCGGCCAACCATACACAAGTCCCGCCTTCTGGGACCCCATCCCCGGAAGTCCAGCCCCCAGTTCAGGGGCTCCCCTAACCCCCCAAAATTGTCACCTACCTAAATCTTTCCCCCTCCCTGGATTTTCTTCCCGACCCCCTTTTTTGGAAAGCTCTGCCTTCCTCACCCCCTACCCCCAGAAATCACGCCCTCTTAACACTTAACAACCCCTGGATGCCTCCCCCCGAAGGGGGTTTGCCTCCCCAACAATTCTTTATGGCCAGGCTTTTAGGTGACCCTGGCCCCTGGTTAACCCTACCCCACCCCTAGGTGCCTTCCGCTAGAACTCTGGGGAACTCTTTCCTTCGTTAGTTCACGACCCCTCTTTACAGCTCATTTCTTTGTCCTCCTCCCTGCCTCCTTTTCCATTTAATTCAGTAAGCATTTATTAAGAGTCTATATGTCTGACAGAGTGCTTGTCTATGTATGCATAGACAAAAACCTAGCAGTTTCTACCTTCAAGGAGCTTGCCTCCTAATGGAGGAGAGACCACATGCAGGTAGAAAATTAAATACAAATTATGCACAAAGTAACTTCCATGAGAGTAATTTCCGTTAGCCACTGGGGGAAATCAGGACAAAATTCCTGGAGATAGTGGCATTTGAGTGGAATTGTAAAGGAAGCTAGACGTTTTATGAATCAGAGGTGGAGTGTGCATTACAAGGATGAGACAGCCTGCTGTAAAGGTACAGAGGTGGAAGATGATAGACGGTGTACCAGAACAGCAAGTGGGTTAATTTGGCTAAAGATAGAGTGTGTGAAGTAGGGAAACATACTCAGCCTGGAAAAAGAAGCTGGAAAATATTTTGGATGACCCTTCCCTTTATAATTCTCTGAAACCATACCTTCCAAGAGATACTTCTAAGGTGCCCTTTATAAATCTGGAGAGATCTCTGTTAACTGAAAGGTCCCTACTCCAACCCCAGAAACCTGGCTTCCTTTCTCAGTCATGTACTTAGTCCTTCCAACCCAGCCTGGCTTTTCTCCCCAGTTCCTGGTGCCTGTGTCCTCTCTCCCCCCCCTCCCCATATGATGGTAATAATTTAAATAACTGAGATATATAGCAGTATCCCAATACATTCCGATGAGATAGTGCAGGTTTTCTCATTTCCATTTCACACAGGAGGAAACTGAAACTCTGAGAGCTTAAGTGACACGATCACATTAGTATTAAGTATTAGAGGCTAGAATCATCTAAGTTTCCCAGCTCTAAACCAAGAGCTCTTTCCACTGCTCATAATTCCTAACCTTTACTCAAATCTGGGGTATCGAAGGCTGGCTGTACTTTCCCTCCCCCTTGGGGCTTAATTTTATTCTTGGGTGTGGGGTGACCAGAAGTGGGTTGGGCTGGAGGTAGGGGAGAAGGGATGGGAAATCCTTGACGAGTTCCCAGATCTACTCCCTAAGTTTCCCTTCCCAGGACCGGCTCCACCCCAGAAACAGCTGCATGTCGTACCTGTACCTCAGGAGCTGGGCTGGGCCATGGATTCCCTGGTGTGTGGAATGGGGTTGTGAAATGGGTAACTTCTCCCCACCTACCCTAAAACACTAGGGTATTTTGCAAATGGGAGGTGTGGGGGGGTCGGTGCTTTTTGCTTTCTGGCTTTAGAGATTTTACCCCAACCCCCACTCCCGTTTTCTTGTCTGGGTATTCCCCATCATTTCTCTGCCTGCCTAACCTTCAGTCCAGGAAACATTCCTGAGGCTTTTGCCATTTCCGGCTGCTCCCTGCCATGGTACTCTCCTCCCTTCCCTCCTCCCCCTGGGCAGAGAAAGCAAATATTCCCCACCCCCACTCCCAAGCTCAGAAAAGTCTTCTAGTTTTTAGTTCTCTGGAACTGAGTTTCTTCCACATTCTTTACATATGGCTCTTTACTATTTTCTTACTGAGCAAGCTATAAGAAAGTGAGTTCTCTAGGCAGTACAGGAGTCTTGGCACAGAGTATGTAAGATATGGGGGTAATTATTTTTTGGGTCTTCCTTTTTCTGTGATCTGTGATCTGTGAACTGAGCCCTGGGGAGTGAGGAGAAGGGGGTGATAAATTTCTTCTCCCAGTGTCTTAGGGGTGATGGGTTGAAACAAGGCCTTCTCTCTACTTTCCCTCCCCCATTTATGGGATCATAGATTCTGAATTGAGGAGGAGGAGGAGAACTCAGAGGCCATCTGAGCCAACCCTCCTCCCTTCCACTCATTTTATAGATGAGGGTTCTGAGGCATGAAGAGGTTGCCTAAAGTCAAATATGCCAAGTAGAAGCGGAATTTGAGCCCTGGCTTCAAAGCCACCACTCTTTCCACTGCTTCTATGAATATAAATTTGGCTTGGAGATGAAAGGAAGCTTTTCTCTAGGCTAGAAATGTACCTGAGACTTGATTTTGAATTTAGTCCCTCTAGTCTTTTTTGCTGTCTGCCTTTGTAGGAATTTCTGCCCTCTCTTCCATTTGGTTTGGCAGGAAGTCAGGAACTTGTGGGTGGAGGAAATGGGTTTTGGACTGTTTCCTGTGTCCAGACTCAAAACTGACTCCCCAAACTCCTCTTTTCTGTATAGTTAGAATATTGGGGGGGGTCCTTCGAGGTTGGAGGAGAGTCCCTTTTCAGAGTGGCACTAGATCTCAGAAGGGAGATTTAGGGATAGGTGGGAGGGAAGCAGCAATTGGATTCCCTTGTATATGTTTAAGGCATCCCTCATGGATGCCAGGAGCTGCCTGTGACCTTTACTTTTAAATCGGCCTTTACTACCAGTGCTTTGGGGCTATGGGAGGGACTCTGGAAGCCTCCTAGCTTTGGGATCAGAGCATAGATCTCTGGGATTAGGATAATTAGGATCTTGTGGCCAATAATGGATTTTCCTTTCCTGTGATCCTCCTGGAATGGGTAAGTGCCTGTATACAAAGGTAGAGGAACCCGAGGACAGTTGAAATTTCCCCAGGAGAATTGTTGGATAATGATGTGTCCTAATCGTTGGACTCTGGTTTATTGGTTTAATAACCAGAAATAGGAAGTAGCACAGCCTTGTTCACTTTCCAAGTGCTGGTCCCTTGGTTCACACATCACCTTGGGAGGAAGCTGGCAGCTAAACTCCCCCAGTCGTGCACTATATAGTACAGATGGGAGCAGAACTGTCCTTGTGGCTGCGTCAGTTCCTTTATGTTAAGTTGAGATGCTAAAAGGTGAGTGAGACCTTACCCACCTTCTTCTTTTGTAGTCCCAAGCTTCTCACAGTCCCATTTGCATCCCCTGGAGGCCTCGTTGGGCATGCTGTATTGATGCACTGGTTTGGCTTTGCTGCCTCGATCTTACAGTCTCTCTTGGCATTCTGCTCATCTTGCCCCTTTGCTTAGCATCCCTTTTCTATCTTTCTTTCCTTCCCTGTTCTCCAGGCAGGGGAGAGAGATTTCCTTTCTACTCTATCACCAGCTGTCATGGTAGTTTTAGCTAATGGCCTTGAGGTTCCCTGGGGATCTTCTTTTCCCCAGGGCAAGCAGTGATAAGGGTCTCTAGGACAAGGTTGCCAGAATTTTTACCTGGGGTGGGAAAGGGAAGTAAGCTAGGGATTGCCCCCTTTCCCTGTCTTTCTCTGTTTCCTTCCCCACTGTGCTCAGGCTTCCTGCCTTCCCCTCCCCCTTCCCAGTGTCAGGCGTTAGACTTTCAGATCTATTCTCTCTTCTCATCATCCCTTCCCTTTTCCCCATTCCCGGTTATGCTTGATTGGAAGGAGGGGGGGTGGGTGGATATGTGGAAATGGGAGGGCCGCAGAGATTCCCTCCCTTAGGATTTGAGGCCTTGGGTGGGGTAGTGGTGGGGGGCTCTGCCCCTTCTGTGCCTGTGAGTCAGCACTGTCCTCCTGATTGGCCTCCACTTACCAACTCTCCTCCCCTGGGGAGGAGCCAAACTGTTCCTGGTCCAGCTCTTGCTTCTCAGCTAGAGAAGAGGCTTCATGCTAGGCGGGGTTGGAGCTAGGGCTTGTCTCGGTCTGAGCTGGGGGAGTAGTGGTCTTCCCTGCAAAGGCTCTGTGACTACCTGCCTGTATATAGCAGATCAGACTAAGGGTCTGGGAATGCTTCCAGCCCGGCCCCCTTACCCTGGCTGGGGGGAGGGCCGGGCTGGACAGCAGTTCCCCTTCTCTCCCAGCCATGGATCTCCTGCCCCCCAAGCCTAAGTATAACCCTCTTCGGAATGAATCCCTGTCATCATTGGAAGAGGGGACTCTGGGATCCTTATCCCCTGGGGAGTTGTCCTCTCCATCTGCCTCTTCCCTGGGACCCATCTTGCCCCCAGTGCTAGGGGATGATAGTCCTACAACCCTTTGCTCTTTTTTCCCTCGGATAAGCAATTTGAAGCTAGCCAACCCAGCTGGGGGGCGGCTAGGGCCCTCTGAAGAGTCAGGACGGGGACATGAGGATAGGGAAGAAAATGCAGGGGGGGCTGGGCCAGACTCAGGCCCTTTACCTCTTCTCCAGGACATGAACAAACTGAGCGGCGGGCGGAGGACTCGGGTGGAAGGGGGCCAGCTGGGGGGTGAGGAGTGGACTCGTCACGGGAGCTTTGTCAACAAGCCAACTCGGGGTTGGCTACATCCCAACGACAAGGTCATGGGACCTGGGGTTTCCTACCTTGTTCGGGTGAGTGAGAATATCTGTACTCTCAAATATTCCCTCCCTCAGCCCCCACCTGAAACCCTTTTAAAATCCTTGTTTTGCTAGATTTTATGTTTTCTTCCTCTACCAAATTCCCTCTTCAGGTACATTGGCCTTCCTTATTTTACTTTCTGCCTACCCTGTTGCCTGCCCCAGATGCTGCTATTTCCCATTCTTTTCTGGTTCTGCTCCCCCCTTTTTTGTCCCCTGATTCTTCTGCAGATATTCTTATTTCCTCTTCTCTTCCTCTCCATATCATTCTGGTATTTTCTCCCAGCACCTAAAGATTTGTCTTTCCTCATTACTTTACATAGACTGTTTCTCTAACCTCTTCTTCTCTTCCTCTACACTGGGACTAGGGGTGTTCTACATTCAGATACCAAGCATGGTCAGTGGGTAGGCGTTCACATTTTGGATTTAATATAGGAGAAAATCCTGGGGGGTCTTTTGTGTGTACGTGTGTTGAGTGTGGTGCTCATAGTAGTTGGCAGAGGTCAAATGCTCCACTTTTCCCTCCCTCCCCCTCCCTCAGTACATGGGTTGTGTGGAGGTCCTCCAGTCGATGCGGGCTTTGGATTTCAGTACTCGAACCCAGGTCACCAGGTGAGTGGGGTCTGTCTGAGGGTAAGGGGCGGGAGGGCATTCAGTATTGACGGGGCTCCTAGCAATTAGTGAGCTACTGGGGCCCTGTGGTCATGATAGCACAGGAAGAGCATTGTTACTGAGGGATGGGGCACTTAAGGGAGCTCATTGGAAGATCTGAGTCCCTCTTCACCTTTCCAGCCTTGGAATGGAGCAGGGGAGCACCTGAATCATTGAGCTTTGGTTAGAGTTTACTGTGTGCCAGGCCATAGGGATACAAAAATGCTGAAGGGTGGGGGCATGGTTTCAGGGAAAATTAGTATTTGGTGACTAGAAGGGTTGAGGTTAAGGGGAAGTGACTGGGTCCATCACTGGGCCCAGAGGCCCTAATCCAATCAGCCAGCAGGCAGCTCCTTAGTATCATCAAATATTAAAGGCCTTTAATTCAATCAGTCACTACAAAGAGCTCAGAGTGCCCCTGGAGTCTGTCCCTGGCTTCCCCTCCCTTAGACCTATGTTGGGGCCCGGGGAAATCTTTGCTTCTAAGCAAGTCTTTGTCTTCTCAGAGAAGCAATCAGTCTAGTGTGCGAAGCTGTGCCAGGGGCCAAGGGGGCTGCACGAAGGAGAAAGGTACCTGGGGAGCATTATCATGGAGAGTGGTAGATGGGAGGAGAGAGGGAGGGGAAGCCAGGAGTTATGGAAGGACAGAGGGGGAAGGAGGGGAGGTGGATTTCTGGATATAGAAACTGCGACTTCTTCAGTGGTAGGCCTGTGGCCCTTAACCTCCAAATTCTCTGTGGATCCTTTCTTAGCCCTGTAGCCGCCCACTGAGCTCCATACTGGGGAGGAGTAATCTAAAGTTTGCTGGCATGCCCATCACCCTAACTGTTTCCACCAGCAGCCTCAACCTCATGGCTGCAGATTGTAAACAGGTTGGTTGGGCCTGGGGGGATATGGGAGGAGGGAAGCAGTCTAGCTAGTGAAGAGAAGTCAGAGAAACCCAGGGGGAGAAGGTGAGGGAATATCTAGGTGGAGATAGTTAGAGGGCCCCTGGTGGAAGGGATCAGGGGATGGCACAGGAAGAAATAAGGGAGTTTGTAGGGTAGGAAATACTAAAGAGTGAAGAACATGGTCAAAGTGTAACTGCTAACACTGTCTTCCACTACCCCAAATTCTCAGATCATTGCCAATCACCACATGCAGTCAATCTCATTTGCGTCCGGTGGGGATCCGGTGAGTTGTGATAAAAAGGGATGGTGGCTGGGGAAAAATTGAGTGACTGGATTGCAGTGGCCCAGAATGGTTGGGTGGAGTTGGGGAAGGAGTGAAGAGGCTTTTACAGTCTGATGGGGGAAATGATAAAGCCAAGCTTGCTGATCTTACTCTGATTTGGAACCTGATCCCCTAGGACACTGCGGAGTATGTCGCCTATGTTGCCAAAGATCCTGTCAATCAGAGAGGTAAGAGGGAATCTGATGGGGTGGGTCAGGGAGACAACAATCCATCAATAAGGATGAGGAGTGGGTCAAGGGTCCCCTTCCTGATTACTAATTCTGTGATCGTTGAGGGAATTTGGAGCTTCCCTCGTCCAGTGTGTGGCTATATCCAGGGAGCCTGGGATGACTGGGCTAGTCCCTGAACATCCCCAGCCCCACACTTGTTGCTTATAAGGACAATGCCTGCTGTGCCCATAGCCTGCCACATCCTGGAGTGTCCAGAAGGACTAGCACAGGATGTCATCAGCACCATTGGCCAGGCCTTTGAGCTGCGCTTCAAACAATACCTCAGGAACCCACCTAAGCTCGTCACCCCCCACGACAGGTAGGATGAAGCCTAGGGATGTGGGCATTGGGGTGGGAATATTCGCTAGAGGAAGGAACACCTCAGAAATATAGTAGAAACCCACTTTAGCCCATCCAGTCCAGAAAGCCTTTCTGAAGCTCCTGCTTTGTGAAAAGCATGATGCTAGTGGATAAAAAGGCCAAAAATCAGCAGTTCTTCCCCCTTACTCGACACAGCTTCCCTTCTTGTGAGAATACAACTTTTTAACAAATCAGTCCAATTAAACAAATTAGACAAAGGAGAAAGCACTAATAATTGGGTGGGGGACAAAGGAGCCAGTGAAGCCAAGCAGTAAGAAGTGACCTAGATGCTGAGCATTGAAGAAAGCCAGTTTTTCTAAGCTGTGGAGGTGAGGGATATGCTGTCCCTCTGTGGCCTTGGTTCACTTGACAGGTTCTTTCTTGATCTAAAAGAATCCTAGAGATTGGAGAAGTGGCCCCATATCCTCACTGCCTGCCCTACCTCTTTCTTTCCTGTGTTTTCTGCTGGCCTTCTGAGAATTCTTTCCTGGGGTCTAATCTCTAGCCCTGCTGCTGTAATGGTACCTGCTTTTTCCCTATCCTTTCTTTGGAGAAATGGCCTGCTTTGGAACCTAGGCCGTCCCACTTTCCAGATAGGCCCCCTGGGTCAGTTAATAGTTAATATCTGTTATTCTGCTAGTATGTAAATCTTAAGATTTGCAAAGCCCTGACATACACTCTAAATTGGGTGTCTTGCCCTACAGGAGAGTAGGGAGGATGGTGGAGGGGAGGGCAGGGTGGGGGGGTGGTGGGGGGGGCAGGGTTGTTAGAAGCACACACTTCTGTAAGGGACAAGGATGGGGTAGAGAATAGAAGGGGGGGAGGAGCCAGATAGGAAGGAGGGAAACAGTCAGGCTTTCACAATATGTCCATTGTGGAGACGTTCTGTGTAACTACACGTGTACGGCCTGTATTGAATTGCTTGTCTTTCCAGTGGGGGTGGGTGATGAGGGAGGAAGGGAAAGAATCTAGAATTTAAAGTTCTATAATCAAATGTTAAAATATATATACACACGTGTGTGTATGCTAAAAAAAAAAGTTTTGCAAATTTCTCTATACAAACATCTCATTTGATCCTCACTGGACAGAAGTTAAATGACTTACCCAGGATCACATAGCTAGTAATGATCTCACTGAGAGCTCCCTGATATTAGGCCAGTGCTCTGGTTACTGTGTCACCTCGCTTTCTCTGAATGAGAATCAGTGGGAAGTAGTGGACAGATAGTGCTGGACCTGGAAACTGACTAGATGAGTGACCAAGGACAAGTAACCTCTCTGTGACCTCCTAGGTCCCCTAGAATGCTAAAGTTACAGTCTGTATTCTAGCTGCTTTCCCTGCTTTGATCTTTTGGGTGAGAGATATCCAGTCTCCCCTTTATGAGATCCCCTTTCTACAGGGCTAGGGCCAGGGAATGAATGAACTTTCCTTTTCTTTCTCTTTTCCTCTCAGGATGGCTGGCTTTGATGGCTCAGCTTGGGATGAGGAGGAAGAAGAGCCACCTGACCATCAGTACTACAATGACTTTCCAGGGAAGGAGCCCCCTCTTGGTGGGGTGGTAGACATGAGGCTTCGGGATGGAGCTGCCCCAGGGGTTCCTCGTCCACCCCCACCCAGTACCCAGACTTCCAACCACCTAGGAGCCACTTTGGTATGTTGCCTAAACTGAGCAAGAAAGTCAGCTTGGGACTAGGGGAATAGGGTAGGCTACTAATATCTATAGTTCTCATGTTGTGTTTGCCACCATAGCCTGTTGGACAGCTAGCTGGTGGTGAACCTGATATTCGAAAACAGCTCCCAACTCCTGGACCAGGTATGGAGGAAGGGAAGGTTAGAAAAGCTGGAGAATTGGGATTGGGGGAAAGGGTTAAAGGGATTATAGACTCTGGGGTTCTGACTGACACGCTCTTATTCCCGCGGTAGGTAGAGAACTATTTGATGATCCCTCCTATGTCAATGTCCAGAACCTTGAAAAAGTCCGGCAAGGAGTTGGTGGTCCTCCTAATCCTACTGCCAATGGCAGTGCTCCACGTGACCTCTTTGACATGAGTGAGTATTACTCTTCCCCCTAGCTTTTTATTTTCTTTTTACATTTCCTCTGATTATTTTTTCCTCCAGTTTCTCTTTCTCTTCTCATTTTTTTCTTCTTTCTTGGTTTCCCTTTGCTTCAGCATGATCTTTGTTATCATTTCGCAGTATTGGCCTGTGGGGGCAGGATCATTTTATGCCTACTCTGAGAGGGTCTCACTAATGAAAAGGACCACATGTTGCCTCCTGTTTTTACTCTGACTTGCCTTTACTCCCTCAGAGCCATTTGAAGATGCCCTTCGTGTCCCCCCACCTGCCCCTACAACACCAATGGCTGAACAGCTCCGAGGGGAGCCCTGGTTCCATGGGAAGTTGAGTAGGCGGGAAGCCGAAGGACAGCTGAGGCTCAATGGGGACTTTCTGGTTCGGGAGAGCACGACCACCCCTGGCCAGTATGTCCTCACAGGTCTGCAGAGTGGCCAGCCAAAACATTTACTGCTTGTTGATCCTGAGGGCGTGGTAAGTTCGTAGATATGTGGATGAACATGGGTGGGATCTGGAATTCTTTCACCATCCTGAGACTTTGCTCTTTGCAATGGTTTCTGTTTACTACCTTTCCTTGTCCAGGTGACCTAACTCCTGATTTTTCCCACTACTCATTTCTGAGACAAACCAGTTCCATCTGCTAGGGGGCTGTTTCATTGTCCAACCTCAACAAGGTTCTGAGGCCTGGTACATAAGTCTGTTCTTGCTAGCTTGTATCCGCTTAAAAACAAAAACAAAATTATTAGAATGTTAGAGCTGGGAGAGACTTTATTTCTTACATTCAATTTTATTTTGTTTTTAGGTCCTTATTCCTTCCCCTTCCAAATCCCCCTCTTCCCAAAATTAGAAAACTAGGAAAAACAAAACATCTGTTACAAATGTGTATAGTCAAGCAAAACAAATTTCCACCTTGGCTATGTTAAAAAAAAAAAAGAAGCACTTTGAGTCCATTATCTCTCTATCAGGTGCTAGGGAGCACGTTTTTTCATTCTTCCTCTGGAATCATAGTTGGTCATTACGTTGGTCAGATTCTGGAAGAGACTTTTAGAGATTGTTTTGCCTTAATTTCTTTTTTACTTGATTCCTTATTTTGGCTAGTAGGGTGTAGGTGGTGCAGTGAGAAGAATGCAGCTCTTGGGTCAGGAACACATTAATTCATATTCTGCTTTAGACACTTACTAGTTCTGTTACTCTGGGCATACCACTTAGCCCCTATGTGCCTCAGTTTCCTTGTTAGTAACATGGGGATAATAATAGCATTTAACTCCCAGGGTTATTATGAGATAACGTGTGTGAGGTACTTCACAAACCTTAGTTAACTATGTAAATACTAGCTATTAACAATTATTATTATTATTATTACATATTAAGGAACAGGGCCTTGAAAAGATAGGAGGCTAAGTAAAGGTCATACAGCTAGTTAGTAGTGGGGCCAGAGTCTCCTTACTCTCAGATCCAATGTTTTCTTTGCCCATAATTCCTCTACTATTCCATGCATCTTTTCCCACATGCACTCTCTTTATCAGGAATCCACATTGCCCAGTTCCATAAGAGCCTTAGACCACATAGAGGTACACATGGCCTTTAGCTCTTCTCTTCTAGAACTATTAATCATTTTTCTCCCATAATCTTTACTTATTCCCTCCACTCTTCCTCCTCTACTTGCCTCCCTCTGCAGAGTCAGTAGGTAAATCCCACCACTCTGCAAGTTTGTATCTTTATCTTTACCCAAGCTAGGCCACTCTTTATTATTAATTTCTTTTGTGGATAATGATTTTAGGTCTTTGTTCGCCATATCTGTATTGCCCCTCCTTTTTCCTTCCTCAGTTTTAAAATCACCTCTATCCTTTTTCTTTAAAGAAGAACCAGAGGGGCAGGGGTGGCTAGGTGGCACAGTGATTAGAGTACCAGCCCTGCAGTCAGGAGGACCTGAGTTCCAGTCTGGTGTCAGACAACTAACCCTTACTAGCCCTGTGACCTTGGGCAAGTCACTTAACCCCAACTACCCTGCCTTCCCTCCTCCAAAAAGCCAAAAAAAAAAAAAAGAAGAAGAACCAAAGGGGCAGCTAGGTGGTGCAGTGAATAAAGCACAGGCCCTGGAGTCAAGAGGACCGGAGTTCAAATCGAGCCTCAGACACTTAACACAAAACTAGCTGTGTGACCTTGGGCAAGTCACTTAACCCCAGTTGCCCTACCAAAAAAAAAAAAAAGAACTAGGATCCCTCAGTAATAGCCCATGGCTTGGTACCCAGATCTTCCTTAGTTTTAAGCATTTTCTTAATTCTTTTTGTCCTTTCCTACTCATCATCCCGATTGTCTCAGTCTTCCCTTCCCTTCCCTTCTCCGTGTAAGTCACTCATCTTTTTTTTTTTTTGGTCTTTTTGGAGGGGGGAAGGCAGGGCCATTGGGGTTAAGTGACTTGCCCAAGGTCACAGGGCTAGTAAGTGTTCGGTGTCTGAGGTTGTATTTAAACTCAGGCCCTCCTGACTCCGGGGCCTATGCTTCATGCACTTCACCACCTGGCTGCCCCTTCCTTCTAACTGCTTTCCCTCACCCTACCAAAAAAGCCTTCAGTGTCTGAACTTCCTCTGTCATCTGCCCCCAGGTTAGGACAAAGGATCACCGATTCGAGAGTGTGAGTCACCTCATCAGCTACCACATGGACAATCACCTCCCCATCATCTCTGCAGGCAGTGAACTATGTCTTCAGCAGCCGGTGGAAAGGAAGTTGTAACTGACCTGATCCTGTCCCCAACCCTGTTCCAGCCTCCAGGACACTCCCTTTCACTTTTCTGCTCCCAATTCCAACAGTTTTCTGGGGGAAAATGCCATGGGCGCAGCACTCTGTTGTATCTGTGAGTGACCAGAATCCTAGGGTTCAGGACCTGGAGGAGGAATTAATTTTTCTTCTCCTTCACCAGATTATTAGTGCCTGTGCAGCCTCATGGCCCTCAGATGGGCCTGGACAAGTCCCCCTAACAGGAGAAAGGAATCTTGGGGACAACTCCAGTGGAATGGGATTTTTCTTCAAAGGGATAAAATTCTGTTCCTCCTCCAGTGTTTAAACCTTGTGCCTTTGACCACGCGCCAGGTCTAAATAAGTTTTATGCAAAGTTTTCCTGTGGGCTAGAAATGATGATACTCTTTCTCCCCGCCTTTTCCCCTCCCCCCATCCTGTCCCCCAGTCCTCCCTTATTGGGGAGATTGGGCTTGGGAGACTAGGGGCAGATGGGGTTGCTTGCCCTTCTTCAAAGAGGATGTTTAATCCTCATAGCCTATCCCAGAACCCCACTTCCTGGCCAGGGGGAGGTGAATGTCCCATCTCTATTCCTCCCCTCTGCCACATACACAGAGTGCCTCCTGGCCAGGTCCCCTATTCTAGGGGTCTGTATATACATTTCGTAAACATCCACTTCCCCACCTCCAGCGTTGCATGCACATTGTCCTACTTTACAGCCAAAGTGTAGCCCCTTGTAGCCTCTCCAACTCCTGTGGGTTGGACAGTGAATCCAGTGTTTGGTTCTTCTATACAGTCAACTCTCAATTTCTGCATTATTTGAGGGGTAATGGTTATCTATAGTAGTGGATAATCCCCAAATAATTTTTATTTAGTTTGGGAATATTATAGTTTTGGCAGTGAATTATTTCCTGATTTTGTCTTGCTTGAGCACAAAAGTTATCTCATCTTTATACATCTAGCATCTTTTTTATTTTTTCAAAGACTTCATCTATTATATCATTTTACCATCATGACTAGCCTGTGAAATAAGTAGCACAGGCATTATTATCTCCATTTTACAGGTGAGAAAACTGATGCATAGAGAAGGTTAGGTGATTGTTGAAGGCCACATAGCCAGTAAATGGCCAGGACTAAAAGCCAGACCTCATCCTAGCCTATGAAAAAGGCTGGAATTTAAATTTGCTGCAGATAAGCCTCAGAGGGGATCATTCAAATTGATGTATTTATTGAGTACCTGTTGCTAGATATTGTGAGGAATACAGAAGAGATAGAAGATACTCTTGAGGAGTTGTAGATAATGGAGAGTTGACTGTATCTTTATCTCCTCCTCTTCTATTTCTCTCTCCTATCCTTATTTTGTTTGAATCTATTCACGGGTCTCACTTATACCAAAGGGAAATGTCATTAAAGATCATTATTTCTTTTATCAAATGTCTCCCTTTCAATTCAGCACCCATTCTTCAGTTCCTTTGGGGCCTACTTGGGGTTGGGGGAAAGAAAAGCAAGCTCTGACCTCACATGCAAGTGAGGGGAATGTGTATATGTTGTTTGGACTTGTATGTATCTGTTTGATCAATTGTGATAGGTGTTGTGGTAGTGTGATATGAGGGGTAATAGATGGGATATTGGGGTGTATGTGTGTAATATCACTGTAGAAGGGCTATATAGGTGTTAGTGTATGTGTTGTGTTCCTCCGAGGGATGTGTTGACGAGATGTTGATGCTTGTTTGGCTGTGATTGATATACTATGAACATGTCTGCATGTGGTATGAATACGTAGAAGGGATGTCTGGGTGTTAATGTGATATTGATATGATTGTGTGTGTCTGGGTATATTACTGTAGGAGTGATGTCAAGGTGGGATATATTGTTAAAGTAGTATGGATGTAGAATTAATACATTTATGGTAGTGACATGGCTGTGTGTATTATGACTGTGGATATATTGTGATACTGATATGGTTGTATGCAGAGAAAGGACCTGGATGTAATAATATATTTGTATGTAGAAGAGATTTCTAGGTGTTGTATCATTGTTGAAACTGTGTGTCTAACTAATATTACTATGGAAAGGTGGATGGGTATGAGTGGCATGGTTGTGTATTTGCATGTGGTATAGGAACCATATGTGACTGTGCTATAGATGGTTGTATAAATGATTGTGGCATTAATGCACATGCGATAGTGATGTGACTTTTTGTGTCTGGGTGTAGTTATTACTGTAGGAAGGATGAATGAGTATGAGAGTCAGTTGTGTGTCAGCATGATAGTGACAAGGCTGTATGTGTTTGGGTGTAGTATCACTGTAAGAGGGGTAGATGTGTGTGTGTGACATGGTTGCTGTGTGATAGTGACATGGCTTTATATATGTCTGGAGGTATCACTAGGAAGGGTGGATGGGTGTGATGCTGACATGGCTGTATATCTGGATGTAGTTTCCACTGTAGGTGGGGTGTATGGGTTTGTGACATGGTTGTGTGATTGACACAACTACATGTGTCTGGGGGTAGTATCACTGTAGAGGGGGGTAGATGATTGTGAGTGTGATAGAGCTGTGCTGTCTGGGGGTTAGCACCATAAGGAGGGGTAAGTGGATGTGAGTGACAAGTGGTGCTTGTATATGTGTCTAGGGGAGCATCACTAGGAGGGGTGGGTGGATGCGTGTGACAATGACGCCTACACCTGTGTCTGGGGGTGGCATCATTAAGAGGGGTGGGTGGGTGTGAGTGTGGCTGACGCCTAAACCTGTGTCTGGGGGTGGCACCACCGGAAGGGGTGGGTGGATGTGTGTGACAGTGACGCCTTTACGCGTGCCTGGGAGTAGCATCACTTAGGTGGGGTGGGTGGATGTGAGTGTGACAGTGATGCCTGTACGTGTGCCTGGGGGTAGCAT
The DNA here is from genome assembly GCA_028627135.1 of Pseudochirops cupreus. Classification (NCBI taxonomy): domain Eukaryota; kingdom Metazoa; phylum Chordata; class Mammalia; order Diprotodontia; family Pseudocheiridae; genus Pseudochirops; species Pseudochirops cupreus. Next base: position 130,826,167 of record CM053584.1, read on the forward strand.
CACTCGGAGGGGTGGATGGGTGGGTATTTGCGCGCGCACACTCTGAGCACCAAGTCGGTTGGGTCTGGCCCCTGCAGGATGATAGTCTGCTCAAGAATGGGTCGGCTATGCTAAGGTCAGGCCTGGCTGGACCTTCCCCCTGGAGTCCCCGTCTCCCGGGGCTGATGGTAGAGTCCTCGTTTCCGCTTGCTTGTCTCTTTCTCCCCTCCCCACGAAGCTGGAGTGGTGGAGCCCGGGTTGAGTTCCGGTTCCGGTCCTGGCGACTGGCGGGCGGGCGTTGAGTCGAGAGGGAGCTACCTATCCGCTCTGGGGCCCGTTCCCTCCTCTGTGCTGACCACGATGGTACCGCCCAGGGGCCTGCGCTGGCCCTGATCCCCCCCTCTGGGAGATGGTGCAGGCCAGGGGCTCCTTGCCCCCCCGCCGCCGCCCGGGCGGCCGCCGCCGCCGCAGCCGCTGACCCGCGCCCCCGCCCCATGGCCGCTGCGGCGCCTCCCCCCCCTGACAAGCTGGAGGGAGGAGGCGGCCCCGCCGCGCCGCCAGCGCCGCCCAGCACCGGGAGAAAGCAGGGCAAAGCCGGTGAGAGCGGGGGCGGGGGGCTAGGGCTGGGGCTGGTGCCGAGGATCCCGGGTGTCGGGAGTGGGGGTGGGGGTGGGGGTCTTAGGCAGAGCCTTGGAGGAATAGGGAGGATCCCAGGTAGAGTAACCTGAGGTGGGAGGGTGGTTGGGTGCCGGGTCTTAGGTGGAGAGTTGGGGAGATAGGAGTCCCAGGTAGAGGAAACTGGGTGGGGGTCATAGGCTAAGGATTTAATGTTGGGGGGGGAAATTCAGGCCTGAGAGTTGTAGGTCTCTCAGGTTATGGGATCTAGGAGTTTGAGGTTTCAGGCTGAGGGATCTGAGGCTTCAGGTTGAAGTGTGTGTGATACTAGACCCAGAGATCCTAGGTTTGGCAGAGTCTTCCACGGCAGGGGCATTAAAGTTGTGATGTGGGTCTGAGGATTAGGGTGGGACTTATTGGCTCCTGGGCGGAGAAGTCTGGAGCTTGAGGGACTCTCAGGCTGAGGGGGTCAGAAGGCATTATAAATTGAGGTGTATTAAGGATTAGGGGATTCATTGACTGAGAAGGGATTGTTTTTACAACTTTGCAATGACTAATGTCCCTTGGAATTCTCACATTCTGTGCTTTTGTGAAGTCTGGAGTGGGGGGTGGGAGTAGAGGTCACTGGAAAGGATTTGTAGGGTTTGAGGGACTCCCATGCATCAACGAGCATTTATTAAAGGTTTACTGTATATATGCCAGACATTCTACTAACCGCTGGTAATAGAGAAAAAAGTAAAAAACGGTACTTTCCTTCAAAAAGTAAATGTTCTAATGGAGGAGACGATTTGTAGATAACCAGGTATATACAAAGTAGATGGGAGGTGATCTGAAGGGGGACGAATTAGCAGCTGGGGGACCCATGAAAGGCCTCCCAAAGATGGTGGGCTTTGAGCTGTCTTTTTTTTTTTTTAATTTTCAGTTCCAGTTCTCTTCCTCCCTTCACTCCCTCCCCCAACCTTTGAGAAGGCAGGAAATATGACACCCATATGAAGTCATGCAAAACATATTTCCACATTAGCCATGTTGTGGGGTGGAAAAGCAAGAAAAATAAAGTGGAAAAAAGATACTTCAATCTGCCCTCCAAGTTCGTATGTTCTCTCTCTGGAGGTGAATAGCATTTTTTGTCATGGCTCCTTTGGAATCGTTGTGGATCGTTGTCTTGATCAGAGTAGCTAAATTTTTCCACAGTTGATCATTCTTACATTATTGTTGTTCTTGTGTCCGGTGTTCTCCAGGTTCTGTTCACTTTTCTTTGTATCACTTCATATAAGTTTTACCAGGATTTTCTGAAACCATTCCTTTCATTTCTTACCGTAGCATACAATCACAATCATATACCACAACCCAGTTTCCAATTCATTGCCACCACAAAAAGAGCTGCTATAAATATTTTTGTACAAATAGGTCCTTTTTCTTTTTCTTTGATCTCTTTGAGGTATAGACCTAGTAGTGGTATTACTGGGTCAAAGGGTCATAGTTTTATGGCCCTTTGGGCATAGATCCAGATTGTCCTCCAGAATGGTTGGACCAGTTCACAAGTCCACCAACAGTGAATGTGTCCCTGTTTTTCTACATCCCCTCCATCATTTTTCATTTTCCTTTTCCATTGTGTTAATCAATCTGATAGGTGTGAGGTGGTGCTGTTGTTTTAATTTGCATTTCTCTAATCAGTAATGATTTAGAGCATTTTTTCATATGATTCTAGATAACTTTGCTTTCTCCTGAAAACTGTTTGTATACTTTGACTATGTATTAATTGGGAATGGTTGCACAAAGGAAGTCAGGGAAACTAAAAGGAATAGGTGGGGGGTATGCGGAATATTGCAGGGGGACAGGATAATCAGTGGGTACAGCGGTGTCTGGATTTATAGGAGGTATCACCCTCTGCGATGAGGGAGCTGGGAGGATGGGCTGGCCATGGGTCCATCCATGGGTTTGTAAGGTCATTGGAGTCGACCTACTTCTAAAGTTGAGGGGGCTCTTGATTGGGACCAATCTGAAATGCATGCCAGGCTCCTAGAGAACTCTAGCCAGATTCTGAGTCTTGGAGACTTAGGCCTGAACTATTTAGTGAGGGGGTGGGGGGACAGGGGCAGGGTCAGGAATCCAGAGAGTCCTAGACTGAAGCTCTGAAACACTCCTTTAAATCCCAGACTAAGCCTGAAATTTTTCCTCCTCTTCATCCTTTCCTCCCTTGCATTCTTCAGCCTGTGATCCCAACTTGAATGGGAGTTGGGAGAAGAGCTAAGCTTGGATTGGGGGCAGTACATAGACCCTGCAGCATTGGGAAGAGGCTTACATATGGAGGTGACAGAGGAAATTTGGTGACTTTTGGGAGTCCTAGATTGCCCGTGTCTTAGAGACTTGTCCTCCTCAACTATTCTTTCCTTCTTCCAGGTCTGCAAATGAAGAGCCCGGAAAAGAAACGGCGCAAGTCAAATACTCAGGTGAATGTTGTGTATTAGGTGGGGTGGTAGTCTTTTTCCATTAGCAAAGATCCTGGTTCTCATATGCCTATCTTACTTTTAAGCTTTAGTGTTCCCCTCTATTGCTTGGACCAGGTATAGGAAAGAAAGAGGTGGAGAAGTTCCTATTGGTGCTGTTTTAATAGATCTCTTCTTGGTCCATACACTATCCCTTCAATCTTATCCTGAAGTGGGTTGGGTTTGATTATTGAAAAGCCCCTTCCCACTCTAAATCCTATGGTATGAGTGAGCTAAGAAACATGGTTTGACCCAAGGTTCCTCTTTTAGTCAGGCTTTGTCAACACCCTGGATCGTTCCCTATCTACCAGATTTTCTCTGTTGTTCCCACAATCCATTGTTCTTTTCTGTTGTAAATGAATTGTATTTCTAGATCTCCCTTCTTGTTCTCTCAGTCTTTAGTTTCCTCCATTCTTTCACTTGTAACGCCCCCTCCCCTTCTTTGTCCTTCCTCTTCCTAGGGCCCTGCATACTCACACCTGACGGAGTTTGCACCACCCCCGACCCCCATGGTGGATCACCTGGTGGCATCCAACCCATTTGAGGATGACTTTGGGGCCCCCAAGGTTGGGGGGGCAGCTCCTCCATTCCTTGGCAGCCCTGTGCCCTTTGGTGGATTTCGTGTGCAAGGGGGCATGGCAGGCCAGGTGCCCCCAGGCTATGGTGGTGGAGGTGGAGGCGGGCCTCAACCACTTCGAAGACAGCCTCCTCCTTTTCCCCCCAATCCAATGGGTCCTGCCTTCAATATGCCCCCTCAGGGCCCTGGGTACCCACCCCCAGGTAACATGAACTTCCCCAACCAGCCCTTTAACCAGCCCTTGGGCCAGAACTTTAGCCCTCCTGGGGGACAAATGATGCCAGGCCCTGTGGGGGGCTTTGGACCCATGATTTCACCTACTATGGGGCAGCCACCCAGAGGGGAGCTGGGCCCTCCTTCCCTTCCCCAACGATTTGCCCAGCCAGGTGCTCCCTTTGGGCCCTCACCCCTTCAGCGGCCTGGTCAAGGGCTCCCAAGTCTGCCCCCCAACACAAGCCCCTTCCCTGGTCCTGATCCTGGCTTCCCTGGTCCTGGGGGAGAGGATGGAGGGAAACCCCTAAACCCTCCTGCAGCAACTGCCTTCCCACAGGAACCTCATTCAGGCTCACCTGCTGCTGCTGTCAATGGCAACCAGCCCAGTTTTCCCCAGAACAGTGGTGGTCGGGGTGGGGGCACCCCAGATGCCAATAGCTTGGCACCTCCAAATAAGACAGGTGGGGCATCGGGACACCAGCCCCCTCCAGGCTTGGTGTACCCATGTGGGGCATGCCGCAGTGAAGTGAATGATGACCAGGACGCCATTTTGTGTGAGGCATCATGTCAGAAGTGGTTCCATCGGGAGTGTACTGGCATGACAGAGAATGCCTATGGGCTGCTGACCACTGAAGCTTCAGCTGTCTGGGCCTGTGATTTCTGCCTCAAGACCAAGGAGATCCAGTCAGTCTACATCCGAGAGGGCATGGGGCAACTAGTGGCTGCCAATGATGGGTGAATTGGGCACATTTGGTGTGGGACCAAGCAATCTCCTTGAAGACCATGGACCTTTCTCCTCTTGTGGCTCTTGGTCCCAGCTCCCCACTCAGGCTGGGAGGAGGCATAGTGACTCCTGGGGGTAGGAGAAGGGATTTATTGGGCAAGAAAATGCTTAGATCTCTCTCCTTGGAACCTGCCCATGAAGGGCTAAGAAAGAATACCCTGGGAGGCCAAAGCCCCAATGAGCAGTGCCATTCTCTGATTGTCCAGGGTATCTTAAAGAGGAAAGAATAGAGGGGTAGGATATGAGAGGACATTATTGATTAGGGGCTGCATTTCTTTGCTGGTGCCAGATGCCTTCTAGTGTCTGTGCCTAATACTCCTACCCAGCCTCACTCTGAGGGATAAACTCCTGAATGTTTTTCTACTCTCTGGCCACAGGTAATTGTCAGGGTTTTCCCCATTCCTTCAGTGGCCTACCATGGGGGTTTTAGCCCAGTGTGGAAGACAGTATTAGAGAATGAGTGGAACCAGTTGGTAGGGGTCATCTATTATTTCTAACTATCATCCCCTTTCCACTGGCCTCCCTCCTCTAGAACCAAAAGGCTTTGAGGAAGCTAGATAAAGGTCTGAACCATAACATTCCTGGAGATTTTGGTGGCAGCAGGATCAGAATGGTTGAGAGCTGATACAATCTCCTCATACCAAAGTCACAGGTCCCTCCCCAGCTTCAGTCTGTTCACCTCCTGGTCTGTGTCATGCTTCCTAACCCCCAAGACTTTGTACATCTCTTATACATTATCCTAAACCACTTTTTCAAATCTGCCCTTTTACCTAAAGCTCCTGTGTTTTCTCTGTGCTGAGAGCCCAAGGAAAGAATAGAAACCCCAGTAATTTTCTCAGTCATTTATTTCAGGTGTTCTTATAGGATAAAAGTGAAAGTTTCATCTTACCTATTTGAATGGGGCAGTTACTCCCAATCCTGGGATCCTTATGGGCAAAGGGGAAGAGGAAGGGAAGAATTGAGTATTTTTATACTTCTTACTCCCTAGCCCCTCAGCATCTCCCAAGGCTTAATAATGATCCAGCAATTTAAAATCTGATTCTCATCAGCCCTTTACAGTGTATTTTCTCTGTTGATAAAGCCACTTGGCTGATGAAGAGAGATGACTGCCCAGCATAGGGCCTTTCTGGTTAGCCCACTCTGGTTCAGAGGTATGTGAGTACGGGCTTGCCCTCCTGTCTCCACCCAAATGAAACCCTAAGCTTGTATATCAGCTCCCCATTAGTGATTGGAGGTGAGGTGTAGTCATCTGGAAGGAATTAGCAGGCTCTAGCTGTGGGTACTCAATCCTTTAGTTGAGGAGGGAACAATAAAAAAGGGCCGAGATATTTTCCCCCCCTCTGTTCCTTAACTAGATGCGCTGGTCCTTTCTTCAACCAGGCACCCTAGCAGCTTTCCCCAGTTCATGGATAAGATAACTCCAAAACAAGGGGACTGGGCATTTAAGTTTCTTGTCTGTTCTGCTAAATATTTGAAGCTCTTAATTCCTGAACAGAGTGGACCTGTGTTCCCATCTCTCTTACCCTGGAAAAAAAGAACAATGAAAACGAAACATGAGAAGTAACTGAGCACTGATGGATGGACAGCCGCACTGTTAAATTTTGTGTTCTGTTTTGATTTGCCTCTGGTGTCCCTTCCCGTTATCTATTGCTATTTTTGTGCATTTCCCTTCTATTTTCTTCTTTTGTAAAGCACCACCCCCTTCATCCACTAAGCGTAGGGTGGAGTGGGCCGAGGTGGATTGGCGTTGGTGGGGCCTTTTTATATGGTCGGATTTATAAAGTGACTTGAAAAACCATGTTGGATCCTTGACTTGTGTTTGGGAGAATAGTGGGTGTCTCTAATACCACTAACCTCATGGAGCCCTTAAATCTTGTTGAGAACCCCTTTGCTGGGGAATAAGTGGGAATGATTTTTTTCACACTGCTTGGGTGCCTGCCCCAGGAGCTGGGAACTGTTATCTGTACCAGCCATGGAAAGTGAGTGAGAGCCTGATTGGAGGGGGCACGGACCAGAGGCTGGAATGCGGGGGTTGCTGCGCAGCTCCCACGGGGCAGCGGAGCCGCAGGAGGCCTGCCCCCTCCCCGCCTGGCCAGGTCGTGAGAAATGGCCCACGAGTTTCCTTTCTGGGCTCAATCCCAGGGCTGGGCCTCGAGCCAGGGCTTTGACGCCGAGGCCCCCGGAGGCGAGGGGAGAGGCTCGGCTCCCCTGCGCTGGGAGATGGGGGAGGGGGGACGGCGGCAGGAGCACAGGCTTCCCCTGCCCATCTTGCCGCAGCTGCCCCTGTCCATCACGGGCAGGTCATCCTCATGGTACTGGCTTGGGGTTTGGCCCCGGAAGCGGCCATCTTCTGTGAGCCCCGAGGCCCCAGTTCGGACCGACGCAGGAGTGCGGGAGTGGTGCCCGAGGGTAGCTCTCGGCCTTCCTCCCTTCGCCTCGGGCTTCGCGGCCCCACCGCCTCATCCCCCTCTCCTATTGGTCCAAAGTTTTTACCCCTGCCGGGGAAAAGCTTCCCCATTGGTCCTTGGGGTGTCACGTGCCCCTCCCTCCACTAGAGGTCGGAAACCTGGGGATCCAGGAGCAAGTTGATCGAAGACGGAGTCTACCCCGGAACTGGGTCAGGTAGTGTACCCTGGCTGGGGAGCGAGGGACGGGGCGCCCGGGGGCCTCTGCTGGTTGGTCGGGAGGGGCGGCTTCTACTCGTGGTCTACCCCGCCACCCACTACTGCCCTCCCTCCAATCTTCCCCTTGGGCGGGGGTGGAGAGAGTGAAGCCGGCTTGGCCCTAGGACCCGGGGATGGAGAGATTGACAGGGACGACAGGTGAAGCCACCCAACCCGCCTGCGAGGGTGGGTAGCGCGGTATGCCGCTGTCGACTCCGGCTGCCGTCTCTGGTTTCCCCTGGAAACGGTCTTCTCAGTGTTTCGATGGAGAAGCTGTCATGGCTTCCACCACCCCTCCCTAAAGAGATGACCTGTGGCGAGGTGGCTGGAACGCTGGACGAGCTGCGTTCGGGAAGACCTGAGTTCAAGTTGCCTCAGACTCTTAATTGTGTGACTCTGCCTGGGCAAGTAACTTCACCGATTTCTGCCTCAGTTTCCTCATTTGTAAAGTGGGTATAATAATAGCACATATCTCCAGGGGTTGTTAGGAGTCTGAACTAGACAATACTTTGTGAAGCACTTTTCAGACTTTGAAAGTGTGTGTGTGTGTGTGAGAGAGAGAGAGAGAGCGAGAAAATGTGTGTGTGTGTGTGTGTGTGTGTGTGTGTGAGAGAGAGAGAGAGAGAGAGAGAGAGAGAGAGAAAGTGAGTGTGTGTGTGTGTGTGTGTGTGTGTGTGTGTGTGTGTGTGTGTGTGCGCGCGCGCGCGAGCGCGCTATTATATGGGTCAGAGGGAAAGAAGAAAATGAGGATTCTTTTTGGGTACATGTTGACCTGGATAACCTCCTGGTTCTTGGATTTTTTATAACTTAGAAATCATGTTCAAAGTTAGAACTAGGGAGAAATGGAGGTGTCATTATACTTATAGTTGACACATAGCTCTTTAAGTTTCGTAGAGCTCTCTATATGCTTTATTTCATTTTCTCCTCACTGTAACCCAGTGAGGTAGGTGCATTAAAGTATTTTAATCCCAATTTTACAGATAAAGAAACTGAGGCTCAGAAGTGATTCCCTCCCCCCCATCCCTTCCCCATAGCTATTAGTGGCATTTGAATACAGGCCTTTCCAACTCCAAATCCAGGGCTCTGCTTTTTTATCATGCTGCCTCAAAGGTTAGACAGTAGAAGAAACTTAGATCACAGGATTTGAAGCTCTCAAGGGACCTTAGAGATTGAACAGATGAAGAAACAAACCCAAAGAGGGAAGGAGACTTTCCTCAGGATACTGGCACAGAAGGGAACCCTAGGGACCCCAGAAAGCTACTCCAAAATATGTCAGGGTCCTGGGAACCCAGGATACTTGGGTATGAGCTCTTTTCTTGTCTGGGTCTCCCTAGGGTGGGGAGTGGGGGAGAATGTCTTGATGACCGGAGTACTAGTCCTCATCCCCATGGTGACAGAGGACCCGACATCACCTTGGTTGCCATGGTGACCATTGCTGGGGGACTTGAGTGTGTTGTACCAGAATGAGGAGTAAACAGAGACTTTTACCAGTGGTGCCTTCCACTTCCTTCCTGTTACTGCCTGTCAACAATCTTACCTAGTAACTAAGAAGCCTGTAGCAGCTGTCTGCTAGATATAAAAGAGAGAGCCTGAAAGTAGAAAAAAGAGATGGGGATTCATTTCACAAAATATTTATGATATACCACTTTGTGCAAAACACTGTGTTGTCCTGGAGAGATACAAAGTTCAGATGAAACTCCTGCCTTCCATCAGTAGGAGGACAGGACATAAGACATTTTATTTTGTAATATGGTACTTGTTTAAGTTGCCATGTGAAATCTGGGGAGGTGGGAGGAAAGAGAGTCACTAGGGAGGACTTTGTGGAAGAGAAAGCATTTGAGCTGGACCTAAAGGAGTGAGTAGAGTTTCAGTAGATAGGCAAAGAAAGGAAAGGGTGATGGCACAGAGGGCATAAAGAGCATTCAATGACCATCTTTGTGGAGGAAGGAAAGAGAAGGATATGAAGAGTTCAGCTTAGAATTTGGAGTATGTGAAGGGGAGGAGGGATATGTGATACTATATTTTGAAGTCTTCAATTTGGCTAACATTTATTAAGTACCTATTACATACAATGCACTACCATTTGTGGAAAAGACAAAAACTAGATAGCTCCTGCCCTTAAGTAATTGGCATTCTACTAATGAGATACCTTTGAAGGCCAGGTTAAAGAGTGAAATTCATTTGGTCAACATTTGGAGGATTTTGAACTAGGGAGTGGCATAATATTTGTGCATAAAGGAAATTAATCTGGTAGCTGTGTGAAGAATGGAGGAGAGTATAGAGGCAGCAAGACCATTTTGGAGGCTGTTGCAGCTGAGGAGTTGGCATTGGTAATAAAAAGAATAGTACAGATTGGACAAAGTTTGTGAAGGAAGAGTCAGTAGGGTTTATGGGAGGGGAGGCAGTGAGAGCCAGAGAAGCGAAGTTACAGCCTGAGTTTTGAACATGGAAGATTGAGATTTGGAAGGTGGTCACCAGTAGAGTTCTCCAGCAATCCATGCTTAGTGGTATGTTATTTAACATTTTTCGTCAGTGACTTGGACAGTGGCATAAATGGCTTCCAGATGAAGAGGTGGAAGCCCAGTGATGGCAAGCATGCAGATGACAGAACCAGTATCCAAAAGGTTTGGGACAGACTAGAAGGATAATGTAAATCTACAATGATGAAATTTGATGTGGATAAATGTTAAGTCTTACCTGAGTTAAAAACCATCAGCTGCACAAGTATACCATGATAGAGTTTTGCCTAATTAGTGTGAAAATGAACTGGGGATTTTAGGGGAAAGGGAAGGAAAGGGAATAAGCATTTATACAGCCCCTACCAAGTGCTAGGCACTATGCTAAGCACTTTACAAATATTATTTTAGAGGGCTCTTAACTCAATATGAGTCAACAGTGTGAGCCAGGCAAAAAAAAATCTAATTTGAATTAATTTTCCTTATTCAGTCTTGTCTGGCTCTTAGTGATCCCATTTGGGGTTTTCTTAGCAAAGATACTAGTATGGTTTGCCATTTCGTTCTCCAGCTGTTTTGCAGATGAATAAACTGAGGCAAACAGGGTTAAATGACTTGCCCAGGAGTCAAATGACTAGTAAGTATCTGAGGTTGAATTTGAACCCAGATCTTCCTGACTCTAGGTCTAATGCTCTATCTACTGTGCCACCTACCTGCCCATCAGGCTTAATGGAAACAGTAGTGTTCAGACAAGGGAGGTGATAGTTCTGTTGTACTCTGCCCAATCCGGACTATAATGTTCACTTCTGGTACTGTATTGAAGAAAGACCATGACACACTAGAGTATGGACATCCAAGAAAGAGTGACTAGGATGATGAGAGTACTGGACCTATGCCATAGGAGGATTGTGCCTTGAGCAGAGGAGAACTTAAGAAATACTTGTGGATTGATGGGTTAGTTGGTCAGCTCGGTCTGATAAACAGTTGGAGATGTGGATCTGGAGCTCAGAAGAGCTCAGGGATCGCAAGGGAGAAATATGGGAGTCATTTGTACAGGCCTGATAGCTGAAACCATGTTAACTAATGAGATTGGTAGTCACTGTAGAGAAAAAAGAGAAGAGGAATGGGGCCTGAATATTAGTGATCACCCATCTCCTAGGGTAGGTATGAAGACAGGAGCACTGTGGAATTGGAGTAGTTATCAGATTAGGAAGAGAAAAAGAAGTGTGGAATGTCTGAAACAGAGAAGCAAGAGTATTTAATAGCAAGGGAGTGGTCAGTTTCAAAAACTGAAGAGAATTGAGAAGGATATGGACTGAAAAGTTCCTTGGATTTGGTGATAATGAGGTCACTGGTGACCTAAGAGGACGTGATGGGAGTAAAGAGAGAGTATGTGAGGCAGGAGAAGCCTGCCCTGTAAAGGGCTTTTTCAGAATTCTCGAAGTGAAAGGGTGGGTTTATCAGAAAGAAATGACATAGTAGCTAGATGGGTTTGAAAGACTGAACAAAGGCTTTTTTAGGCTTAGGGGGATCTAGTTATGTTTGTAGGCACATGGGAAAGAGCCAATAGGAAGGAAGAGATTGAAAATGCAGGAAAAAGGGTATAATTGACTAAGCAAGGACCTAGAGGAGGAGTGGCAGGGGAGAGAATAAAAGCACATGTAGCTGAAGGCAGATCTGTAGGTGTTTAGAGAACCTGGACTGAATTCTGAGAAATTCTAGCAGCCATCCATCTGCCTCCATGCAGGTCCTAAACCTGGTCAGACTTGGGGGCAGTGCAGTTGAAAGCATTTATTGCTTTTAAAGGTGAAATTCTTGTTCCTTTGTTCTCTTTAGGCTAAAGTTTCTTCATAGTGAAGTCATTTTGTGGGGTGGAGGGCTGGGGCTCTAGTTTTAGTCTCTCCTGTTATAGTTTCAGGAATCCTTAATAGTGTGGTCATGTCTCTTCCACTGATGTTGAGGGAGGTCTTATCATCTGTTCCCCAGACTGTGTCCTTGGCTTCATGCCCTGCAGGTACTTATTTTGTGATAAGCACTGGGTTTGGAGTTGGAAGATTATAAGTTCCTGTCTTCTCTTTTCTTCCTCTAACATCTTAGGCAAATTTCTAGAGGTCCTCAGTTTCTTCATCTGTAAAAAAATGAGGGGTCTGGCTTAGGTGGTCTCTAAGATCTTTTCCAGTTAAGTGATAAATGACTCTATGCCACATGTATTAGAGCAAAAGTTCAAATCCTCTGGTATATAGTAGCCTAAAAGGATTACAATTTTCAAACCTTGCTTAGGGCACAAAACTACTTTGTTCAGAATTTGCCCCACCCCTATTCCCCAGTTTAGCTCACTGGGCAGCTAGATGGCTCAGTAGATTGAGCTCTGAACCTGAAGTCTGGAAGACTTGAATTCAAGTGCAGCCTCAGACACCTAATAACTCTGTGACCCTGGGCAAGTCACTTAACCCAGTTTGCCTCAGTTTACTCATCTGTCAAATGAGTTGAAGAAGGAAATGGCAAACCACTCCCGTATCTTTGCCAAGAAAACCCTAAATGGAGTGACAAAGAATTGGACATGACTGAAAATGACTGAATAACAACAATATTAGCTCCCATATACATAGCATTTTATGGTAAATAGAATATTTTTCTCATGATTCCCACTTTTCAGTTAAGGAAACTGAAGTTCAGAGAAGTGCATCATTTGCCCCATGGCCACTCTGTTTTTGCAGAGCTAGGGTTTGAATTCTCCCTTACAAATCCAGCCCTTTTCCCACTGATCCACCTTGGTGGTAGTGAAGGAATGTCTTGTGAAGTTAGAAAGCTGGAGTTAGGAGGAGAGGGAGTTCAAGGAAAGACATTTCCCCTGAGGCGGCAAGATTGAGGACTAAAGAAGTGACTGCTGGTATAGCCAGAGGGAATGGGGTGAAACTTCAGTCTGTGGCACCGGGGAAGGTGCCATGAAATAACTGAGGAAACAGATGTTGGAGCTTCCAAACCTATCAGTTTATTAAGCAGTGCAGCTAATTGCATAACAAATCAGGACCAGGTCTCTTCAGCTTGGGCCCTCAAATACTGAAGGAGACAGATTTTTATGAATTTAAAGGTAACAATAAGGAGGATATAGAATAGGACATATAATTAGGTCATCTGATTTCTAATTGGTGGAAGGGTTAGGGCAGGGGTGGAGAACATGTGACCCCAAGACTACATGTGGCCTTCTTGGTCCTTGGGTGCTGCCTTTTGACTGAGTTCAAGTTTTATGGAACAAATTCTTTTATTAAGGGGATTTGGTCTTTGAAGTTAGGATTCAGTCAAAGGGCCTCACTTGAGGACCTAGAGGGCCCCAGGTGGCTTGGAGGCCAGAGGTTCCCCACCCCTGCCTGAGGCCTTGGGTAAATCTTTTTATCTTCCTGGGACCCAGGTTCCTCATCTGTAAAGTGAGAGGGTTTAACTCAATGAACTCTAGGGTTCCTTTCAGTTCTAACTCAAGAATCTTATAGTCAGAGTGACACATGACCAGATGAACTCTTTCTGAGTTGGGAAGGGGAGAGGGAACAGATACAGTTCTCTGAAATCAGAAAAAAGAGGTGTCCCACTCCCCTCCAAGTGTCTGTATTCAATCAAAGGAACATGGAAACAGTGATCAGTTAACCAGTACAGGCTGGTTTTTAGTTAAGACACAGGGATTGTTCGAGATGTGTAATGGTGAGAAAACTCTCATGAATCTTTGGATTCTGACTGAGTTTCTGGTCAGCATGATCCAGGTCCTTGGTTAAGGTTTTCTAAGGGGCAGGTAAAAGGAGCCACGAAGGAGTAGGTTTAAACAATGCAATAAGGTTTTCTCACAAGACAGAAGTTGGACTAGATCATAATTGAGTAGGAAGGGAACTGAGCTAGCTCCAGAATTGAGTCACAACATGGGGTCAGTGTGCTTCACTCAATTCCCACAGCTTTGAGGAGATGAAGGGGAGTGGGGGTGGGATTGGAGGAGGAAGCAATGCTGTAGGGGTAATTGAATGTTCCCTTCTGGGGGAGTCTCTGTCTGGGGTAGGTTATATGAGATCCCAGTTAAAAGGGAGGGTAACTGTAGTGACTGGGAGAGATGTCATGAAAACATGGGGGACTAGTTGGAGAGAAGATTTGGAGCTGGGAAGGACCTTAGAGGTCTCTTAGGCTACCCTCTCCCTTTATAGATGAGTAGGCCAAGGCCAGAGAGGCAGTAATTCTTCCAAGGCCATAGAGTAGTAAGTAGCAGAGTCAGAATTCAAACCCAGGTCCCTGCCTGTGAAGCCAGGGCACTCTCAGCTGTACCGTGTTGCCTTCTCCTCATATCTATGTAACTCACTGATCAAGAAGAAACTGGGGAGGAGAGATAAGGAGAGAAAATTTGGCTTAGTGAGAAAAGTACTGTCCAGGAATCAGGAAACCTGGGTTCTTATCCCAACTCTGTCACTGAGCATGACCCTCAGTGAGTCACTCCCCCAGTCTCCCTAGGCTACAATTTCAACAGTAAAAATGAGGTTGAGTTGAACTAAATGATCCTAGCTCTGAAATTCTGTGTCCTTTCAAGGTCATTCCCCATTCCTGCAGGCCAGCCAATCCCTAGGAAAGCATATTCTTTTGTGAGCATTTGCAGTTACTCATTTGCAAGTCAAATGTTGCCCACAAGTTGGTAGCTTTGGCCTTAGAAAGACCCAAACTGGAGCAAGGTCTTTGATGCTGGACACTGCATTCTGCTGCCTTTCTCTTCCCTTACTCCCTTGGTCTTCTCCCCTTCCCGTTAATGTGATCTCTAAGAGAATATCCCATTTCTAAGCACTTTTCTCAGCAGGTGGTGTCTGTTGAGGGCTCCAGGGACACGACCAGCTATGGAATCCTCCAGTCCGGAGTCGGATAATAGTTGGGTGATTGCTGGCTCTGAGGTAAGACAGGGAGAGACTGGGAACTTCATGGGAGAGCCAGAATATGTCCGTGATGGGGAAGGGATTTCCAGACTTTAATTTCATTCAGTCTGTCTCTCTTCAATTCTGAGTGTCTTTCCATGGGTATCCTTGGGTGCTGTGGGGGGGGGGGGGGAAGGGAGCAGAGTCAGAAGAAGAAAGAAGCCCAGTCCTTGTCCACTAAGAGTTCTCAATTTGATGGAGACTCTCTAGTATCCCATTCCCACCCCCAAGGATGCTGACCCAGACCCAGGGACAAAAACATAAAGGTAGCCAGACAGAAGACCTAGTTATCAGTGCTTGAGATTGGGAAGCAGGTTATGATGAAGGGAGCCAGAGGCATTAGTCTGGAAAGGCTTTCTTGAGAAGTCTAGTGCAGAATATGGTGAGGAGAGAAGACTAGAAGGCATCTGGAGGGTTGGAATGGCCCCTTCTGTGGGGAGTGGGTGAGGCATAGATGGAAATAACGGGACAGGTTTGCCTGGATGCAAGAGTAAAGTCAGGAAGGTAGTGGAAGAGGGAAGGGAGAGGAGCCTTAGGAAACATGAAAACCTTGAGGAAGAGGCAGGAAGGAACTCCAGGTCCTGGGGATGCAGCTGATGTCCAAATATGGGCTCTGAACCCACTTTTTCCCCTGCTACCTTGATGTAGATTTGGATGTCAGAGACAATGACTGAGAAACAACCAGGAGGTTCCCTGTTGGAAGTGGCAAAGAGGGAGAGTTGGGATCACTATATTCTTCTGAACCACCTAGTAATGGGAATCAGAGGAAGGAGCAGACTCATTGAGGAAGAGAGAGACAATTCAGATCAACACTACAGACATTTATTACTATGTACAAGTTACTGCACTGGTGATAAAAAATAAAAGACAAGAGCGGTACTAGACAGATGCTCTGATGTCAGCAGTTGTACCATATCCTGAGCACCTCCTCTCTAAGCCTTGAGCCCGAGGCTGCTGGCTACACCAAGGTGAACACAGCACAAACCCTGCCTGTCTGTTTCCAGGTCACACGGTCTAAGGTGGAGAGACAGGATTGAAAGGAGAGAGAAAAATGCCATCCCATAAGCAGCACAGAATAGGATAGGGGAGGAGCAAAGTTTTTCAGTACTAGACCACAGGATCTGAAATCTCTGTGTGTGGTGTCCAGATTAATTATATGATTGATAATAATACCAGTGCCATGTTTAGGCAGCACTAATAGTAGTTCATGTGCCTTATGCTTTCAGGTTTACCAGGCACTATCCAGAGCATCCCTGAGAAGGATAGTACTGTGGGAAGAGGTTGTATTTGGAGTCTGGGCATGGGATTTGAGCCAGGGCTCTCCCCACTCCAAGTCAAACTCTCCATCTTTGGCTTCAGTAACAATTGCTGGAGCCCTTCAGGGAAGGGCTGGATGACCAAATGTCAAGAGATGTTACAGAAGGGATTCCTGTCATTCCCCTCACTAGAGGACCCCTGAGGCAGCTTTGAGATTCTGTGATTGGTGGGCCTGCTGTGGGTTTTGATCACCCAGCAGTAGTGGCCGGGTGGTGGTTAGGCTCTGCTTTCCCCCTGTGTCACTGCCTTTTGGCTAAACATCTCAGGTGGAAAAACCTATATCCTAAGGGCAGGTGGTCTGTACTGCTGCTTTGTATGTGATAAGGGCCAAATGACTGATACAGACAATTAGTGGTACAAGATTTTAGGGAAAGACTAGTAATTGATGTTCATATGATACTTGAAAGTTGGCAAAGCACTTTATCCATGATCTCATTTGAGCCTGGTGACAGCCCTGTGGAGTAGGCCCTAGAGTGTTATTATTATTATTATTATCCCTGTTTTACATATGTAGAAATTAAAGACTCAGAGAGGCAAATGACTTTATTCGTGGTCACACAGCAAAATGGTATTTTTAACCAGTCTTATGAGTTCCAGATCCAACAATATCTCTGCTCCAACTCATTGCCTCTCAGCTCTGGTTCTGGAGATCACAGTGGGCTGGGCTGGCTGGTGACTGTTCTGCTGAGCAGGTAGAGCTTGAGCTGGGCCTTAAAGGGTCTCTAAAGAGGACTTGGATGCGTTGGAACAGTGGAAGCTCTTTCTAGATTGTAAGGATAGCAGGAGCAGATGGGCAGAAACAGGAATATATGAGGCATTTTCAGGAGATAGTGACCAGATCCATTTGTTGGATTGGAGTGGAGGGTTCACCTGGAGAGAGAAGGAGGAGACAAAGCTAGAATGGTAGTTTGGGGACAGGCTCTGAAGGCCTTAGTTTTCATTTAATTCAGTAAACACTTATTATTCACAAGGCTATAGAGATCCCGAGATGAACTAAAACTTAGTCCTGGCTTTTAAGAATCTTACAGTTGAACTGGGGAAACAAGCTGGGTGTACAAATAGAGGGAGAGGGAGGGGGACTGCACCTCTGATTTTCATTGGTATAGGGAACTCCCCAATAAGGAAATTCCCTTGGCTTCTGTAGGCCTGCATGTTCTCTGTAACTTTCTGATATTGGGCTGATGGAGAGATTCAATGACTTGCTTGGAGTGATAGCTGTAGTCTGCATCAGCAGTGGGCTGTGAACCTAGGCCTTCCTGGCTCTGAGGCGAGCTCTTTTTACAGAAATAATGAATATGAATTTGAATGTGCTAAGTGCAGAAATGGCCTTAGAGATCATCTGGTCTAGACATCTCACTTTACAGCTAAAAGAGCTTGTTAAGTGACTTCCCTCATGTCACACCAGTGAGCGTGACAGAGCTGAGGGGAGAGCCACAAGTGTCCTTGCCACGCCACTACCAAGCCAGTGGACTGGGGTGCTGGGCAAGGAAGATGGAGATGGGAGAGGCCTTGGCATAGACATGATAGCAGAAGCTCAGGGAGTGGACAAGCCTGTCGAAGGAAAGAATGTAGAGAGAGAAAAGAGGAGTGTCAAGGCCTGTGTCATGGGTCTGGCAGAGGCCGAGGTCTGGGTGTTGAGTGCTTGCTAGGCTCAGCCCCAGGCCAGAGTGCCAGACAAACCACTGGAGAGGATGGGTAGCAGCTTTCAGCAGCAGGAAATGTCTCCTCTTCACGCATGCATACACCCTTCTTCCTTCAGGGCTGTTTGCCAGTAGAGACACTGGGTCCAGAATCTGAAGCAGCTCCACAGACCTCGTCAGATGACCTTCCAGGAACCTTGGATGGAGAGGGTAATTAGGCCCTGGGAGGAAGCTAGGAAGTTTTCTGGGGGAGCAGGTACACTGTTGTCATCTGGATTCCCTTGGAAGAGAGTTCCCTTGCTCCCTCTTACTGCCTGTCACCTCAGTCTCACACTCTCCCTACCCTGTGTGTCTGTTCATTTTCCTGGTAATCTTGTTCTTGTTCTTCTGTCCTTTCTCACTCCACACTGGGACAGGAGAGACTTGTTGGGCATATGGGGGGCCAGGACTTATGGAGGAGGCTGAGGAGGAATTTGGAGAGTGTTCTCTGAGTTTTTTCCTCCTGACTTCCCCCTGCAGCACCTACAGTTGACAAGAACCCTCCTATCCAGCCTGGTGCCTGTCTGCTAGAGGAGACAGACATCAAGGTAGGGCCCTCACAAGGGAAGGCAAGGTGGCTAAAATGATTGGGCATTGGGGTACATGTACAGCCTATATCAGATTGCATGCCATCTTGGGGAGGTCACTGAAGTGACTCTGAGACTATCTCCTCTTCCGTAAATTGGGGCCGAGGAGCAAAAGCCATGCTCAGGGCTCTTACCCTGTATCAGGTTTCCCTGGAAAGCAATGGCAAGAGCTTGGACCACCCAAGTCCAGATGAAGAACAAACAAAGGTTAAGCAGCTGGAGGCTGCAGAGAGGGCAGAGCTGGAATCAGACATTGTGGATCACAAGGACCGGAGCCCTCCAAAGAATGGCCCCTGGCCCCCTAAAGCAGGTAAGAATCCTGCCTCCATCTCTTCTTTGTCCCTCCTTGTCTGCCCAGTGGCCATCATAGCGCTTTCTGTCTCTCGCTCCAGCCCCTCCCCACAGCTCCAGTCTGCCACAGCCTCTTACTTGCTGGGTGGCCTCCATGGAGGGTAGAGGACAGAGGACCTGAGCTCTGAGCCCAGCACTGCTTCTTACTGCACATGTGACCTTGGGCCATTCACTTAACCTTTAATGCTTCTAGTTTTCTTTCTTTTTTTTTCTTTTTTGGAGGGGGGGCAGGGTAATTGGGGTTAAATGACTTGCCCAAGGTCACACAGCTAGTAAGAGTTAAGTGTCTGAGGCTGGATTTGAACTCAGGTCTTCCTGACTCCAGGGCCAGTGCTCTATTCACTGCATCTAGCTGCCTCAGTGCTTCTAGTTTTCAAAGGGCTTTCATCCTTGAGCCTCACAACAACCCTGGTGGATGGGCAGGGCACTGTTATTATCTTCATGTTGTAGATGTGGAAACGGAGCCTCAGCATTATATAGCTAGTAAGTATTGGCACTGATTCCTGCTCAGTGGGGGCTACAGCCACTATTCTCTCTCTTTCTCTCTTCACCCTTTTTTGGAGCATATTTTTGCAGCTTTATGTTTTTCTCTGCCTCAGACCATGGGCCCCTGAACTCAGTAGCTAACTCTCCTCTTCTCCCTTTCCTTACTTCCAGATCAGGCTGGTGAGGAATTCAGCTGCTCCAGCAGTGAGGATGATCTCGATGTGGAGGGCCTGAGGAGACGTAGAGGCCGGGAGTCCAGCCCACTCCATCCTCCAGCCTGCTTGGGTGTGGACGATCAGGCCAGCAACGAGGGAGGAAGTGGGGAGCTCGGCTTCACCCTGAACATTTGTCTCCTGGGAGCTCTGGTCCTTGTGGGGCTTGGCTTCCTCTTCTTCTCTGGTAAGAACTGGGACCCTTCCTGCCTTCCTCTGCCCCTTTTCTCCCCTCCAAACCTTATTCCTCTCTTGTCCTCTCTTTTTCCTGCCATTATCCTGATTCTGCTTTTCCTTTCCCTGTCCCCTCACCCCCACTTTGATGCCAGAGGGGACTCACCCAGACTCCTCTCTGTCTGTCTCCAGGTGGTTTCTCTGACCTTGAGGCAGGTGAGTGGGAGCATCTTAGTTCTTAGAGGGCAGAGAAGGTGTTATAATCTCTTCCCCTGACTGAATGTCTGGGGACTGGGTGTTGAAGGGAGAAGGAATGATTAGCTCTTTCTTTTCCAGTATGTAAAATATGTTAAAGGATAACTCCAAGCCAGAGTTCCTGGGCTACAGGACCTTGCAGAGCTGGGAGGAAGGGAGGGAGAGGGTAAGAGAGAGGGAGAAGAAGGAGGGAGGGAAAGGGAGAGGGAGAAGTGAGTATGTGTGTGTTTGAGGCCCTCTAACCATACTGTAAAACTATACCGAGATGGTTTTGGATCATTCATTGTTTTGTAGGATTTGGGTAGGTAGAGGTTGGCAAGCTAGTGAGTGGCTAGCCTCCCACACTGTCTCTCTTTCTTTGCTAGGGCCAGTGGAGAACCTGGAGCCACAAGTGACCTCAGAGTCTGAGTCTCAGGATATTGAGGATATCCAGGTTGTGTTTGTATGTCTATGTATGTCTGGGTGCTCTCTCCCACGTGTATATACTTGTATAGAGGCATGCAGAGGACTGGTTCTGGTTATGTGTATGTGACCCCCAGCTTTCCTGTCCCCAAGGATGGACTGAGGCTACAGCAACAGGCTCATTCCCCCTCTGGCAGTCTCCCAAGCCTCCAGTCCATGGGCCTCCTGCTGGACAAGCTGGCCAAGGAGAACCAAGACATACGGCTCCTTCAGGCCCAGCTGCAGGTAGAGTAGACTGCTTGTTGAATGAATGGCTGAGGGGAGCAAGCTAGCAGGATGCTACTGCTAATGGTGATGGTGAGGATGAGGAGAGAGAGTGGGGAAAGGCTCAGCCTTGTGGTGGGGGAGCCTGGCTCTGATCCCTGCTGTCCCTGCAAGCTTAGGTAAGTCACTTCCCCCTGTGACCTCGATGTCTTCATCTGTGGTATGAGGGGGCTGGATTAATTTATCTCTGCGGTCCCTTCCAGTTATGAGATTCTGTGACTCTGAGTCAAGAAAAGAACTTCCCTGTGTGGGAATCTGGGCCAGGGTCCTCCCTCTGACAGGCACAGCCTGTGTCTTAGGAATAGATGCAGTTGGAGTTGAACAGCATTGTCATTTTTTAGGCATGGTTACTGCTCTCTGGTTTCTGTGTGAGCTTCTTTCCCCGCTAGGCCGTGACTCCTAACTCAGCTCCCTCCTCCTCCTTATTTCTCCCTGCCAGACTCAGAAGGAAGAACTCCAGAACTTGCTACACAGACACCCGGGGCTGGAGGAAGAGAATGAGAGACTCCGGGGGGCCCTGCAGCAGCGAGAAACATCCCAGCAGGTGCTGGAATCTGAGATGCAGGAGCTCCGGAGCCGCCTGGGGGAGCTAGAGGAGACTTACTCGAAGGGGGTAGGAGGGACCTGCAACAGCCAGAGTGCAGGGGAGCCCCCACAGGAGGCTGTCCCTGGGCTGGAGGAGCAGGGCTTTCTGGAGCAGAAGGAACACTTGGAGGCTGAGGCCCAGATGCTGCGCAGGGAGCTAGAGAAGCAGAGGTTGCTGCTTAGCTCCGTGCAGAGGGATCTGGAGAGGAGCCTCCATGAGTCAGGGCTGGGAGACAGGGACCAAGCAGATCTGGCTGAGTTGGGTCGGAAGCTGGCTGTGGAGCTTCAGGGAGCAGAGAGCTGGGGCTCCAGGAAGGGCCCAGCCAACACATCTGAGGCCTGGGGGCAAGGAGGAGCCCACTTCATGAGCCCCAGGGAGCCTGGTCAGAAGGAGAAATGGAAGGACAGGCAAGGGGACCACAAGGCAGAGAAGTGGAAACACAAGAAGGAAGGATCTGTTGGGGAGGGGAAGAAGAGCTTCAGGGGCAAAGGAGATGGGGAGTCAGTAGAGAGGTGGAAGGCTGAGAAGCTAGGCACAGCAGAATTGGGGGGCAAGAACAGCAAGGAATGGAGAGGTGTGAAGGAGCATCCCAAGAAGAGCTGGGACGGTGCAAGAGGGAGGGAAGGGCCCCACCCATCTTGGGAGGGCCAGAAGCACCCAGCACAGAGGGACAGGGCTAAGGGGAGTGGCCCTGGCCATCATGATCCCCAGCTGGCCTGGAAGAAGGTGCTGGACCGCAAGTACCGGGTGCCTCAGGGCTGCTCAGGTGTAACTGAGTGTGCTCACCAGGAGGGGCTGGCCATGTTTGGTGTGGAGTTGCCACCGGTTCGGAAGCAGGAGCTGGCATCACTGCTGCAAAAATACTTGGCCCGGCTGCCCTGGGGACAACAGCTTCCAGAACCCCTGTCCTTCCTGTCCACCCACTTTGGTGATGATGGCATCTTCCGACATGACCGCCTTCACTTCTGGGACTTTGTCGAGGCCCTAGAGGACAGCCTGGAGGAGGCTGCTGTCAGAGAGACAGGAGATGATGACGAAGTCGATGACTTTGAGGATTTCATCTTTGGCCATTTCTTTGGGGACAAGGCACAGAGGAAGAGGTGTGGGAGCCCTGGGAGTAAGAAATGTGGGCTTGTGGGAAGGGCGAGGTTCGGTGGAACAGAAAGTAGGCTCAGTGCATTGGAGCTGGTTGAGGAAATTCTTGGTCCACTGAAGAACCAAGGAGGGACTGGAGGAGTTAGAAGAGGGTTGAAGGCCTAGTTTGGGGTTTGACTCCAGCAAACTTCCCCTGAAAATTGGAGTCAGAGTTGGAAAAGTTTGGCTGCCTCTGGCTCTTCTCCCTGGCCTGTGGTGGGATCTGCCTTCCCCATCCCTCTCGGGGCATAGCATCCTCAGCAGTTTGGGCTGATGTCTTCCAGACCAGAACCATAGCTGTAGACTGGCTGAGGGACCAGTGGTCATTCATCAGTGGAAGTAGCTCCAGTGGGCCACGAGTCTTTAAAAACTTAAAAAAAAAAGTTTAATTACTTATTTATTTTTAGTTTTCAACACTCAATTCCACAAGAGTTTGAGTTCCAAATTTTCTCCCCATCTCTCCCCTCTCCCCCCCCCCCAATCTTTTGTGTCTTGCAGGTCTGGGAAGAAGGACAAGTATCGGAAGGGCCCCAGAAGCTCCGGACCCAAGGAGAGGCCCAGACACTACCGGGAGGGCTGAGGCAGAGAGCTAGAGAGGCTCAGTGCCCAGGGTTTGCCCACTGCTCTGCCCAGCCATCAGAGACATTGGGAGGCCCTAGCCTCCTTTGGTTTTTTAATCACTGCATGTGTGTGGTATATTTGGGGAGGTTTGTGACACAAGTTGGGGGCATTAATGTAGAATCTCCCTCTGGCATTGCCTCCACTCCCAGGATTAGGTAGGTCCAGGGTGGGGGGACTGAGCAGGAGCAGAAAAGGGCTCAAACCCCAGTTTGCTCAGGAGACGCCACTTTAGCTTGAAAATGCTCTGACACTGCTTATGCTTATTTATGTGTGTAAATACAGTTGGGCTCTCTTCACCCTCTCAGGTTACTAGATGGAGACCTTGTTGGCTCTGGGGCCAAGCAAGTTGTGCCAAAGTGGGCTGTTCCTCTGTGTGTGCTTGTATGTGTGTTGGGGGGGGGGTATAGCACTGAGGGCAGAGTATGGGGCAGAAAGGGGCTGAGGTGAGGTTTCTTTGACTGGGGCAGGATAAATGCTCCCTTCACCCCTTTTGTGTGTGTGTGTGAGGGGTATGATAGCAGGGGTACCTAGATGGCTTCTGGGAACACTTCCCACTCCTCTCCAGCTGTGGTTGGTTTGGTCAGTGTGAGATGTCATTTGTGGGGCCTGGGCCTGAGACCCTGGTGTCCACTTAGATTTGTCTGTAGGTATAAAGTTGGGAGGTTTACTCCCTTGCTTCCAGGCTTTTGACTTGGACACTTGGTCAGCATTGAATTCAATAAAGTGCCTTTATTAGCAATGTGACTGTGGGGCTGTGTTTAGATGGGTAGAGGGATGGGATGGTGGGAGTGTTCCCTGCTAGAGGGAGGGCTCTCTCACTGGGGATCACAGACCCCAGAACTGCCCTACCTGTGCCCACAGACAATAGGGGTTTGGAGAAGCTACAGAGATCACTTGTTCCAGCTCCCATCCCTGATACTCTACCCTCATCTCCAACATTCAGCCTTGAACCAAGCGCTTAATCCCATTCCCTGTATATTCAGTCATCATCTTGATGGCTCCCTTCCACTCCCATGGCACAACTCCAGAGCTTGTTCCCCAGGCTCCCTGGCATCTCTGGATATTGGGTGGGGGTGGGGGTGGGGGTGGAAGGGGCACTAGGTGGCGCACTGGCTTCACATTTTTGTCAATTTTGTCACATTTTGTAATAGGCAAAGAAGCCAAAGGTCCCTGTGATCCTCTGTCTCTTAGCCAAGTCTAGCTGGCAGTCCTATTTCTGAATCTCTTTAGGGAAGGAGAGTCCCTATACTTTTCCTTGGTCACCTCACATGAAGTCCTTCCTGAGGTCTGAACCCCATCCTGAGTTTAGGATGAGTCCTCTGGACTCTTTCCTCTTGGAAAACCTCTCAACTTAGGCTGAAGGGCAGAATGGTATTTCTGGGTGGCTGAATCTGGTTCCTGGGGGTGGAGTGGGGAGGGAAGAGCTGAAAGGTCCCAAAGAGGCTGATGCCATTACCTGGGCACAAGGGGACCTAGTGGGTTCCCCACCCCCCCACCCCCCAGGGCTCAGAGGAAGGAAGGTTGGGGTCAAAGACTCTCTACTTTGGGAGATGAGTGAGATATGTGGGGCCTAAGAAATACAGGAATCAAAGACAACTGGGGAGGCTGTGCTTCTGGGAGCCGACAAAGGCAGTGGCAGTGTAGGTCAGTACAAAAGGACACCAGGTTTAGACCTCGGGGAGAGTACAGCCATAAAGATGTTAGAAAATGGAACAGATGACAGGAGAACAGGTGAAGGAGGAACTTTTTGAGGAGGGAAGGGCCTTTAGAAAGGAGCTGAATGTGGGAGGAGCCTCTGAAGCAGGAGCTGCAAAAGGCCCCCCCCACCTTTTTGCTTAGTCCTTTTGTCCCTGGGCTCACCTTTTAGGATTCCTGGACATCACTGAATGGTGTGGGTGGGTACCTATTCTTGGAGATTTCAATGTGCTAAAAGCAGGAGCTTCCAATCTCTCCATGCTTCCTCCCTGTGTCCTTAATTTACTGGTTTAGTCACTGGAATGAATTAGGACTTCAGAGCTAGAAGGTTAGAGCTCATCTGGTCCAACATCTCATTTTATAGATTAGACACCTGAGGCTCAGAAAGGGGACTGCCAAGCCTACTGAATCCCTTAATAGCAGCTGTAGCTCCATCTTCTAGCTCCTCATTTAACGTTTTGCCCAGAACCTGAATGCCAGGGAGAGGTAGGAAGAAGGCAGAGCTGGGAGCTTTCTTTGGCTTCACAGAATCAAAGGATTTCATACTGGAAGAGCCTTTTGAGGTCAACTTGTCTAACTCCCTCATTTTTACAGCTGAGGAAACTGAGACCCAGAGAAGAAAAGGGATACCCAAGGACTCAGTGGAAGTTTGTAACTTAACTAAGTGTGAGCTGGAATGCCCAAAGAGGGAGGGGGAATTTAGAGGGAAGTAAAATGATGGGGCACAAAAGACGAAGTATATTTTAAGGGCCTATTATGTACCAGGCACTATACAGCACTGCAAAGTAGCTCATTTCATAGTTGAAGAAACTGAGGCAAAAGGGTTAAGTGACTTCCCCAGGGTCACACAGCTAGTGTCTGAGGTTGGATTTGAACTTGGGTCTGGCCTGACCCAAGTCTAACACTATATCCACTGGCACCTAGTTGCGGAGGAAAAGATAGAGAAAAGAAGGGCAGGTCAAACAGAATGGACTTTAGCTTTGCCTTATCCAGGTGGAGACTGTAAATCTCCTGTACTCTCTTCAGGCCTAGCACACAGCTGGTTGGCAGATAAGTTAACTGACTGTATTTAAACTTTAGCAAGAAGGATCCCAGAATTTTTACATCTACATTTTACATCCTAGAATTTTTACGTCATCTCCTGAATCACATTCATTTTACTGGTGAATATCGTTACTCTCCCTAAGGGCAGTGATGATTTCATTTCTGTCTGTTTTCCCAGCGCCAAGGTCAGTCCCTTGTGCAAAGCATGTGATTAAGCAATGTTTGCTAAATGAAGGAAATGGGCCTAGAAAGGGGAAGAACAAAAAATGATAGGAGCAGAATTTGAATCCCAGAATTCAGGACCTTGCTGTGGACAGGGGGTCCAGGTTGTCCTGGAGGGTCCTCAGAGCTACAATGCACAGCAGCCTAGCATAGACCAGGGGACAGGGAGAAGACTGGCTTGCCCTTCCAGGGTCTCTCAGGGTGCTGATTCTGTAGTTTTGGACCTGGTTTTAAGCCTTTAAAAAGTTTCGATTCTCAAGCTTCTTTTCTTTCATTTGCATAACGAGCTCTGGGGGTGGCTAGGAGGTTCCCCAGGTTCCTCTGCCCCTCAGGAAACAGACATGATGAGTGAGAGGTTTTTGAAGCCGCTGAGTCAGAAAAAAAAAAGAGGCACACCCTGGTGCTCTGTCCCCCAATCAATGCCTCTCTCTAGGCTTCAGTTTCCCTTCTCTGTCCTGGGGAATCATGGGATTTGGAGATGAAAGGGATCTCAGAGACCATCTATCTTGCCCATGGGTTCTTAACCTAAGATACGTTAATTTTAAAAAAATTTAACTGTTAAAATTTATTTTATTTTTTATTGGTAATTGGGATTAAGTGACTTGTCCAGGGTCACACAGCTAGTAAGTGTCTGAGGCCACATTTGGACTCGGGTCCTCCTGATTCTACAACCAGGGTTCTATCCACTGTGCCACCAAGCTGCTCCCTCCCTTTATTTTTGGAGACTAGATCTCTCTTTCTCATCCAGGATGGAAGCTCAGGGGCCTCTCACTGGCTAGTTCCCCTGTGGATAAGCATAGAAGCTTTGACCTGCTCTGTTTCTACCTGGGTCAGTTTACCCCTTCATAGGTAGCCTGGTGGCACCCCCACTACCCCCATCTTGGTGCCAGATAATGCAGGCACCTAGTCACTTTACTTCTGCTACGTCTCAGACTCCTGAACTCCAGTGATCCTGCAGCCGTAGCCTGCCCTAGGGACGAGCGTTTTATCAAGAGCCTGCTGTGTGCCAGGCACCACACTACAAGCTTTGCAAATATTCAGCTCATTTGATCCTCACAACAACCCTTTGAGGTGTATTATCCCCATTTCACAGATGAGAAAACTGAGGCAGACAAAGGTTAAGTGACTTGTCCAGCATCACACCCCTAGTAAGCTTCTGAGGCTGGACTTGAACTCAAATCTTCCTGACATTGGACTCAATATTCTATCCACTTGCACCGTCTCGTCAGGATTATAGGCGTGTACCACTAGTCTGAATCCAGTATTCTTTCCTCTATCTGGGAGTTCTTAGCCTAGAGTTTGTGAATTTAAAAAATATTTTGATAATTATATTTCTTTTTTTGAATCAGTTTTATTGACGTCTTTCATTTTTTACATCACTGTAGTTTCTCCCAGTGTGCCTCTCCATCCCCCTGTTAGAAAACCTTCCCATATAACAAACGGTATTTTTAAAGGAATAAAAGGAAAAGAGGAAAAAATCAGTATAATAGAACAATATGTCAAAAAAAAAGTCTGTGTGTGTATATATATATTTCACACACATATACATACACATACACACATACTTATATAAAAATATACACATACATATGTCTATATCTATCTATCTTTCTGCAATGTGCAACACTTATGGACCTCCCACCTCTGCAAAGGTCTGAGTTGGGAGTATCTCTAATATCACAGATAACTATATTTCAATAGAATTAGTTTCCTTTGCTGTCCTATGTATTTTATTTTCTGCATTTAAAAACATGGTGCTGAGAAAGGGTCACTAGACTTCAGCCATCTAGTCTACCTTCCTCATTTGAGCAGATAAGTGTTCCATCTTTCTCCTGCTACTTCAGGAGATGGAGGGATGCTTGGGGATCCCTGGATTGTTTCTCTCCATGCTGCCCTGGGGATGTTTGCTTCTCTCTTTCCCCACCCTTCCTTCTAGGAAAGACTGGATTAGGGTGGGGTGCTGGTTCGTGCAGACCCTGGAAGAAAGATATGTGGGAGAATAGAGGAGAGACTTGGGTAGAGTATGAGATGCTCAGGTTATTTGGAGAGCCAACTGCCTGCTTGTGATTCTGACCAGCTTGGGTGTGCCAGCCCCTACATCATGTAGGATCCTCACGCCATGCAGAGATTGGGGGAATGAAGTAGAGATCTAAGTCAGAAGGAAAAGAGAATATGAAGGGTCCTGATATCCTCCCTCCCTCCCCACAGGGACTCCTGGTGGGGGTAGAGAAGGGCTCTGGCCCCAAGGACAAAGACCTCACACGAATCAAGGCTCTTGCCATGAGAACCTCTCTTCAGAGCTTATCACTTATCACTCCCCAGTGAAAGTCAGCATGATAAAGTGCAGACAATGATGGCTTCAGAATCAGAAGATTTGAGTTTGAATTCTGGTTCTGACATTCAGTACCTGTTTGGCCAGCCTATCTGAGCCTCGGCCTCCTCATCTATAAAATAAAGAATAATGCTTGTCAGGGGCAGCTAGGTGGCACAGTGAATAGAGCACTGGCCCTGGAGTCAGGAGGACCTGAATTCAAAATCTGGCTTCAGACACTTAATGTGTACTAGCCGTGTGACCTTGGGCAAGTCACTTAACCCCAATTGCCCTGACTTTCCCTCTCCAAAAAGAAAAAAAAAAGAATAATGCATGTCTTATATGCTTCCCAGAGTCATTGTGGGGAAGGTGCTTTGTCAACCTTGGAGTACCATGTAACTGTGTAAGATTGTGAGTACTCCTGTAAGGCATGTAGGTCCACATGGGTTGTCTAAAATATGGCTTGAGAGTGACATAAGTAGATCATTTCTGGAATCATGCCCATCCCTGGCTAAGGGTGGCTGCAGTCTGGAGGGGAGTGGGTGAAGGCAGTGCCATGTCTGCTATTAACAGGGACTTCTGGAGGATCCTACCATGCCCCAAGGACTTGGGTTCTTGCACTGATCTCCATGTGAATTTGTATAATGGCGGGGGGGTCTTTACTTTGGACAGGTTTGTATAAATTCTGCATGGCTCTGTGCTCTTCTGACTCAATCAGGCCTCAAATTGTCTCTTTTAAAAATTTCTTTGTTCTTTTCTGCCCCAGCTTCTTCCTCTTTCGTCTCTCCCTCCTTCCCAAACTCACTAGAGGAGAGAACTGGTCACTGGGCCAAAAGACCTGACCTGCTACGGTGCTGGCTTGTACCCAAATACATCTGAACCAGGTTAGGAACAGTCCTAGGAGAAAAGGTCTCACACCAGGGGAAGGGAACCCACATGTGCCCCACCCCTATCTTAGACCCTACCTGGGCTCCCCATTCACTGGAAACCTCACTTCTTTCCCTCGTGGTACAGCATCAGTATCTCTGTTCTTAATGGAGTTTAAAAGGAATAAGCCCCCCTGCTCAGAATGGCAGGCCTCGGGGATTCTCCTCATTTCTTCTTTGACTTATGATCTTTCCTTTTTTCCACACTGAAGAATCTTAGTACATTTAACCAGTTTTTTCAGTTGTTTTAGTCATGTCTGATTCTTCGTGACCCCGTTTAAGGTTTTCTTGGCAAAGAGAATGGAGTGGTTTGCCATTTCCATCTCCAGCTCATTTTACAGGTGGTAAACTGAGGTAAACAGGGTTAAGTGACTTTCCTAGGACACTTAACCACTACTTACAACTAATTCCCTAGCACTCTACCCAGGCCTGGGTCACTAATCTGAATTCTCCCCTCCAGTTAGTTCTCACTCCCACTCTCTTTCCCAAAGAATGTCTCCCTGCACCTCTTCCTCAGTAACCTCCAGCCTCCTTCCTTACAGGAAGCTAGGTGGTACAGTGGTTAGGGCATAGAGTCAGGAAGACCTGAGTTTAAATCCAGCCTCACATGCTTACTAGCTATTCAATCCTAGACAACTTAACATTTATTTGCCTCAGTTTCCTTGGCTATAAAATGGGATAATAGCCCCTACCTCCCAAGATTGTGGTGAGGATCAAATGAGATATTTGTAAAGCCCTTAGCACAGTGCTTGGCACATCACAGGCCCTATACACTTATTCCCTTCTCCTTTCCCTCTTCTCTATTCTTTTCTAGTCCCCACTCCTCCTCGGTGTTTACCCAGCTTCCTTCCCTCTTCTATAGTGTTTTTCAGGCCCGTGCACTTCTTAGGGTTTGTCTCTAATCCAGAATCCTGCAATATCAACAAAGCAGAAGGGGCTATCTCCAATCTTGTTTCCTGCTAGTCTCCTTCATCCATGATGCAAAACTCCTCGTTGTTTTCTGGCTTTATCCAGCCTCTATGAATTCTAGTAAGAGAGTGGGAAACCCTAGTCCTGGAACTGATACCTCCCTCTCGCCCATTTAGTCAACTCTCCCTTCTCTGACAAGGTCCATCTTAGATGCCACATCTTCCCTTAAGCTCTCTGCTATGCCCCCTCCCGGAATCTCCATCCTCTCCCTATGACTTCTCTCAACTGTTCACTTAGCACATTCTTCCTCTATTTTGGTTACCCACTTGGTCTCCATCTACATGTCTCATCCTTCTATAATTGGTAGGCTGCTTGATAGTAGGGACCACGTTTTGTCCATCTTTGTCCTTAGCAAAGAGTTTTGCAAAGTCTGTGTTATTCGTGCCAAAGCTGAGCCTAGAGCTGTTCCCAAGACAGGGTAGAGGGAGGCATTCTCCCCTCCTTTTCTTCTTCTCCCTGACTGGCCCCACCCAGGGACTGGTATTCATTCCCCACTTAGGACTCCACAGTTTCTGTCTTCCCCTCTGGTAACATGACCCTTCCTCATTAACACTTGTGGACATTGAGTTCTTATTTTTGGTTAGCTCCTTCCCTCATCACCCTGGCCCACCTGCTGTGGCCCCCAAGGACAGAAGCTACATCAAGTCTCACTGTTGCCATGGGAACCTGTCAAGGCTCTCTGGGACTGACCCAATACAGCACATGATACAACATCCATTCAGACTCAGGGGACTCTCAGAATCTCAGAAGTTTCTATCCTCACTCCTTTGCCATACTCAGGGACCTGGAGGGGCACAAAACAGGCTTTCAGGCATCAGTTGTTCTGACCTGGACTTCTTGCCCTGCTGGTAACCAGCGATTTGGGTTCTGGTCTGAGCCTCGGGTTCTCCTACTCCTTGCTCCTAACCACACCTCGAGAGACTTTCATCATGAGCCAGGCATTAGAACAGAGCTCAGCACTGAAGAACTGACTTTGAACTTGAAAGCAACACTTATGCTTTTGCCCATCTATCCTTAATTCCCTGGGTCCCACCCTTGTCTGATTCTCTTTGTCTTCCTTGCCCCCATCCTCCTGCCCCTTGGGAACTGAGAGCTCCCCAGGACTCAGGATATTGACTACAATCTGCTAATCACTTTGGAGCAACTCCAGCTCATGAAAACCAATCAGGAACTGAGGGCAGAAATCCTCACCCCAATTAATGTAATCACAGAAGGCCCAGGCAACTCTGATTGAATCAATCAGTTGAGCAATTAATCAATCAAACAAACTAGGTGTGACTAAATCTTCAAACAATTTGAAAAGAATAAAGGGCTTTGACCTGAAAGACCCAATCCCACACCGGAAACATTTTGTGATTGGCTGAAAGAATCAGACACTCTCTTCCAGAGTCATTGAAATCCAGTGGCAAGACAAAAGTCAAGATGACTGATGATGGCTGAGGAGGCTGTGGATGACTTCGGGGTCCTCCGTGTCTGACCAAACTCTAAGTGCTCCACAGCGCCTGCTTTCAGCTGCCACCAGAACAGATTGTTCTCATCTGCCCATTCTGCCTACTGGGAGAAGTCTTCCCATGCTTGGGGTAGACACCCTCTAACTCACCAAGGTGTCTGAGGCACATTGGTGGCCCTCAACCTGGTTTAGCGTGTCTGCTGAGATGGTTTTTATGGGGTGTGGCTGCTACAATTTCTGGGAGCCACTGGTGAGAGTGACTCCTCTCCAGGCTGCACTCCTGACTCTCCCAGACTTTCTCTACAATGCCCCAGAAATCTGACCATCCTGGAAGCTCATTTTACTGCCTGGACCTGACACAATGACAGTCCCATTCAAACCTCTTCCTCTGATTGGCTAGTTCATCTCAGACTCTCCATTTTAAGGAAGAGACCCAAGACAGCTATATTGTCATTCCTTTCTAGGCTATCGTTCTGATTCTCCAGAGTTTCTCTATAATCCCTGCCCCCCCACATCTCTTCCTCCTTCCACCCCAGAGGTACCTTCATTTCTTCTCCACTTCTTCCCCTGCCTTTTAGGATCACCAGTAGAGGAAACGCATGAACATTAAGGAGAATCAGCAAAGGTTCCTCCTAGGAGGTTAAATTTTAACTAGAACCTGAAGGAAATCAGGCAAGCTAGGAGGATTCTGAAACCATCATCAGTTATGATGCCCAGCTAATCAGAGAGACCAAATGCCAGCTTTGGGTGGTGAAGGAACAGAGCATTAGCCAAGCTGATGATGCCTTCTAGGACTATAAGAGGGAGATATGAGAGGCCCTGGGTTTAGTCATGGTCAACCTGCTTTGTGGGGTTCTCCTATTGGATGCCCTGCTAGCAACAGGGACCTGGAGGCCCTTTTGTCCCCACAGACCACTTTCAAGACCAGGTTTCATCATCAACCAACTAGATGGAAACTGAGACATCTGGAGGTGGGGCTTTACCTGATGGGCCTAGAACACCATCCCTTTTGACTGCTCCCTTGACTGATACTCAGGCAAACCGGGACATTATAACCTTTCTTCAGGTAGAAATGCGGGTTTTGATATTACTGTGTAGGTGTATGGATCCCATGATGTGTCATCAAGGCAAAAAAACCAGAAAAGGGTCTCTTTTGTTCCCCGGGCTGTCCATCTGACAAATCCTCTGATGTGAGGAGGCTTCATATCACCACTTTATCTGATGCCTGCATTTGTCCATGGATTCAGAACAAGGTCTGGACACTAGAGCTTCTCTCTTCTGCTTGCTCTGGTGCTCTGCCCTTTCCCCTGGGGCATAAAAGGATTTGTGCTAGCTGACATGAGTTAAGGATGCAATTTGAATCTGAAAACCAGCGCTGCTTTGAGATAGGTTTTTGGGGTTTTTTCGGTTTGATTGACTCATAGAAGCATTAGAAAGTGAACTTCTTGAGAAAGGGCTCCATCTTCTGCCTTATTTCCTATCCTCACCAAATAACACAATGCCTTCACACAGTAGGTGTTGCTGTTGACTGACTGGGAATCTTACAGGCATCTCTAGCTACGTCCCAGAGAGAAGAAAATACCCCATGCTTATTCACAGACACCTGGGATTTAGAGGGGCCAGAGGCAGTTTGCTGCTGGTGTGAATTTGTGAGGGTGGATTGGCATGCTGCTGAACTTTGCCTTTCTGTTTTGCAAAAGAAGGGAAAAAAGAAACTGATTTAGAAAAATCATGCCTTTCCACTGGTGGCCTTTCTTAATCCCTCAAAGGGTTAGCGCCTTCCTTGTGTCATGGTCACCTTGCATTTTATTTGCAAAGGTCTGGCATAGACCCTTATGAGCACATATTTTCTTCTCTTTTGTCTTTCTATCCAGGCCTTATCACAGTGCTTGGTACATAGATACTTAACAAATGTTTGCTGGTTAATTGATTTTCTGTAGCCACTCCTTGGGCTTGAGGGTCAAGATAAAAAGGAGGGTTGAATCCCAACTCCCCTCTCCTGTTTGGAGAAGGTCTTTCTCCAACATCAGATTTAATTTCTCCCACAAAGATCTTTCTCTCTCCATACTTTTCCCCATCTGCAACCTCCTTTTCATCCTCCTTTCCTAGAGATGTACTCAGCCCTAGAGATGCTAATGGTACTAGGTGTGAAGGGCGAGGAACTAAGGGCTGGGGTGAAGCCAACATGGAGGGAGAGACACTAACAGGCAGACTAGTCACCAACTCAGGTGAGAACTGGTGCTTTCTTAGCACCAGTGACCTCTCTTCTATCCCCTCGCCCCCCTCATTGTCTCTCTTTTGCCGCATGACTGATAGGACCTTGGGGTTGGTAGTCCCTTGAATCAAGCAATCAAGTTTTAAAGTCACTTTCACCCTCCCTGTTGAATCCTAGGGAAAATTCCCTGTGACTTAATTCAGATCCTACCTAGAGGATGTGGAGAAGGTTAGTGTGAGGGTCAAATGAAATAATGTCCCTAAAGAACTTTCCAAATCTTATTATTCTGAGCTAGGTGGTGGATAGAGCAGTGGGCCTGGAGTTAAGAGGACCTGAGTTCAAATCCACCCTCAGACACTTGCTAGCTGTGTGAGCTTGGGCAAGTCACTTAATGCTGTTTGCCTCAGTTTCCTCATCTGTAAAATGAACCAGAAGAGGAAATGGCAAACCACGCTAGTATCTTTGCCAAGAAAACCCCAAATGGAGTCACAAAGAGTTGAACACAGCTGAATCATAACAACGACATAAATACCCGTTATACAGAGAGGCAACGAATTGCCATGGTGATAATATTAGCTGTGTGACCACGGGTAAGTCATTTTACCTCTTTGAGGAGCCATTGAGGAGGATGATAATGACCATGAGAATGACGGAGGTAATAACCTCACTGGGATTGTTGGGAACTTCAAACTAAAGTAGGAGTTGCACCATACTTGCAAACCTTAAATACAGAATATCAGTGTCAGCTCTCATGATTAGCACCAGGAACATAGAGGCATGAAAGCTGAGGACCCACCAAGCCGAAGACTCATTTGGGGGGAGGGAGTAAACATTTTACGTAGCACCGTGCTAAGCACTTTGCAAATATCACCTTAACTTGATCCTCACAGCAACTTTAGGAGACAGGTGCTATTATTACCCCATACATAGACGTTTGTCTATGACCGGAGCTGAACTCGGGCTCTCCTGACTCCAGGTCTAGTGCACCATCGAACTTCCTTTAATTTGCTTGGTAATTAGTAGGAGGTGAGAGGACCCTTTAAAAAATGCTTTCTTGGGTATTTGGAATTTACACTAATTAGCAGGCAGGGGCAAGGTAGGTGGGATTTGTGGTCCTAGATTTAGCTCCTTGCTGCCCTGTGGCAGTTCATGATCTCTAAACTTTTTTGATCACACATCCCATCAGTTAAAAAAAATAATCAATACATGTATATATTTACTTATTTGTAAGTTATATGCATATTCAATGCCACTAAAACTTTTGTACATTAAAAACTTACAGTAAGAAACAAGCTTGAGACAAAGATGAAATAATATTTGATCCTAGAGGCTCCCCTATAGGGAGCCATAGGAGTTTATTGAGTGAAGGCATCACATGGTCAGACCTTGGCTTCAGGAAAATCACTTTGGCAGCCATGTGGAGGATGGAATGAGGAGAGAGAGAGAGAGAGGAGACTTGAGCCAAAAGGACCAGTCAGGAGACCATTGCAATGGTTCAGACAATGGCCTTCCTACTCTGCCTCCTCTCTTAGCTAAGAAAGGTTCCAAATTTTCAGGATAATTACAACCTAACCTCAAGCAGTAGCAGAACAAGTAAGAATCCTTTCTGACCAAGTTATGGTATCAATCAATAAATTCAATTCAATGAACATTTATTAAGCACCTACTATGTGTAGGAACTGTGCTGGAAAGGGTTTCTAGACATTTCTGTTGAATCAATCAATCAGAGGTATAAACTAGGTACAAAGAGTTGGACGGATTAAAAAAGTCATTTGATAAAATCAGATGACAAAATGGAATTAGCTGAAAGAATCAGACACTGATCCAGGCCTATGTATAGCAGAGAAGGAGATGCCAGCGGGAGCATTCCAACAACAATCCTGAGAGTTCAATTTTGGGATCTCTTCGAGGAGCTGAAACCAGATAGCAGCAAGATGTGAAGGGGGAGGATAAGTTCCCAAGGAATGTTTCCCCACCTCCACCCCTTAACTATGTCATCAGAAAGATGGGCCCAGTAACAAACAATGCATCCATCGGGAATGAAGTTTCAGGGCTCCTACATTCAGACCCCAGAAGAGAATTACATCTACCCAAGGAGAACTTTATGATGGGGTAAAAGGACTTCCATCCAACTAAGAACTATGAGGTACCTCTTTTGTTACAATATGTTCTCTAAGATTAAGCCCACTTTCCTCTGGATTCCAAATGTACTTGTGGGAGAAAGTGTCTCAGACTTTTTTTGGGGGGGATGTTTTTGTACCAATTGTTCCTACTATAATTGTCTGGCTAGTTGATAATTAATGAGAAGCATACTATAATGGGAGCTCGTGAGCTAGAATACTAGAAAACTACCCTTTAGTGGCCCCTTAGGTTACCTCTAGAACCTTGAGAGGAGAAGGCTGGGGAGCCATTGAATGGAAGTGGGGAAGTATCCTTAAGAGAACTGCTATTACCAGAGCTCACTCAGGATTTGGGGGGTTCTGAAGGAAAGTGTGGGAGAGAAGAGGTTATTAGTCTGCCTACTAAACTGAAGGTCTACAGAGCCATTGTTACAGATCTCATTGTTGTAGACTTGTGAAACCTGGACCGTGTGCCAGTGCCATGCCAGGAAATTGAATCACTTCCATTTCATTTGTCTTAGGAAGATTCTGAAGATCATCTGGCAAGACAAGACACCTGCCACTGACGTCCTTTCTTGAGCTGAACTGCCAAGCATTCAAACTCTGCTGCAGAGAGTGTAACTGATTGTTTGAATGCCAAGCATATGTTTGCCTAAAAGACTTTTATGGAGAGCTCACACAAGGCAAATGCTTACGTGAAAGTCAGAAGAAGCAACACAAGGATACTTTCAAGGTCTCTCTGAAGAACACCTTAATCGATTGGGAAACATGGGAACACTGGCACAGGTCTGTCCAGTATGGTGTGCCCATGTCAAAGAAGGTACTGTGCTTTATGAGCAAAGCAGAATTGTAGTAGCTCAAAAGAAGCGTAAGATTTAGAGACATTTCCACTGCAAATGTTCAAACTGACTATTTGTGCCCAATCTGTAGTAGAGCCTTCCAAGCTTGTATTGTTTTGATCAGCCACAGTTGGGACACACTGTACCATGACCTCAACATAATAATGTCAATTTGATCCTCTCTGAGAATGGACAACAACTACTACCAACCGGAGAAACTGAGGGCTTTAGAATTAAAAGGTCTAAACTTCCTGACACAAGGACTATAATTTCTGTGGGTTCAGGGAATCTCAGCATGGCTTAGACTACGCCTCCTGGTAACCTGAATTCCTATCTACCCTCAAGTTAGAAGCAGCTAGGGAGAAAAAAAATCACTTTTCTTCTCAGCTGCCATGTTTTTAACTTATCTACCAGAGGAACAACTCTAGTTCTCTGCCCTGGGGTGATGATTGTCTCTGGAGGAACACAGACATAGATAGCTATAAACACAGAGATACCAGACAGCCTCTGAGCTGGATTGGGCCTTCTTGCAATCCCAGAATCTGCCAGATCCTCTAATATATGGCTGTTGGCAATAGTCTCTTTGGGGATTTTTCTTTTGGGGGTTATATTCTTTTTAACCCTTATACAAGAAGAATGAACTTCCTAGTCCCAGTTGCTAGAAGGACTCTTCCATAAGACGAGAACCCCCATTTCTGTGGAGCTTGAATGTTTGCAGTGTGTTTTTACATATACCATCATTTCAAGTATTATTAATCCCCAGTAGTGATGTCACCATTGATCAAGGAAATTTCCTGATCAACTTGCGTGGTAAGCCTTTGGGATATCTGATGGGCACTACCTTATAGAGATAGTAGGCACACCCATAATCACCCTGTTGAAGAGTCACAGACAATTTCTGGTTAGTTTTCAGTCACTGGAACTGTTTCCGAGATGACTGACTGGTTGTTGTCAGGAGATTAGACTCATTAAAGTAGCTTCTCCTTTGTTGAGACCCATAAAGTGTTAATAGGATTTTACTGAGCCAGTCTCTAACCTGACTATGACAAAGCAGCAGGCTAGAGACAACGTACCAGTAATTAGGTAACCGTTTAATTAATTAGTTTCATTTTGAGGAACAGATTTGCACATCAGAAATTCTTCGGATAGGAATTTTACCTTGCTCAAGTGAAGACAGATTATATACATAAATCACAAGTGGAAAGAAGGGGGAACGTGGATTATGAACAATGTTTTCCGGGGCTTGAGCAGTTTCCCACGACAAACCCACAAATGGAAGACAATCTAACAATTCTGGAGTCCTGGGGGAGCAATATTGCTTGAGTCCTTTAGTTGATGGGTCACAGGACCAGAGTTCTGTGACAGGAACAGGTTCTTACAGTCTTTGATTTGCTTCACTTCAGGTACACAAGCAGAAGGATGTCAGTAATTGTGAGCCTTGTCAAAGTTTTATTGATCACTTCAAGCTGCATTGTGAGTGTGACTCACAAGAGGGACAATTCTGAAAAATATTAGTATATTCATTACATATATCATATTGATTATTAAATATAAACTGACACAGATGCTCAGTTCTTTCAAGGCTTCATAGGGAACGTGGGATCTGTGCTGGGCCTTGAAATAAAGGAAGGAATTTATCAGGGAGAGATGGGGGAGGGGAGGAATGTCTTTTTATAGCCTTCGATGTGCTGGGCACTTTACAAATATTATCTCATTTGATCTTTACAACAACCATTTGAGGTGGGTGGTATTTTTATCTTTATTGTACAAATGAGGAAACTGAGGTTAAGTTAGCTTACCCAGGGTCACATATAGCTAGTAAGTGTCAGAGGCTGGATTTGAACTCAGGGCTTCTGGCTCCAGGCCCAGTACTCTATCCACTGTACCATTTGACTGCCCCTACCTGGAAATGGAAGATAGTTTTATTAATGGCTCACATCTAGAGTTTCCCTAAAAGGAGAGAGTAAAAAAAAGTATTCATGTATACTGTGATACAGTGTATTACTTGGGTATGAGACGGCTAATTTATTCCTATACTCAAAAGGAATGCTAAGCATAGGACACTCACAAGGGGGCATTTTTACAAAAACAAACTTTAAAAAACAGTAGCAACCTATCTTGTAACTACTGTTACCATCTACTGAGAGTCTGCTACCTCACTGAATATAAACCAGTTTGTAGGACTTTTAATTAGGTGTTTTGCACTTCACTATAGCTCTGCAATAACCCCATAACTCAATTCTGAATTTTTCTGCTGATAAAGTAGCCGGGTTTGGCCTAATTTTCTGGCAACTCCCTCCAAGAATGCTGAAGTTTCTGGAGATCTTCCCCTGTTACCATTCAGCTCTGATCAGATGAGAGCCAGGATCTTTTGTTTACCCAAGATAAAGAAATAATGGACACAAAAGAGACAGCCCAAACCTAAGTTTAGACTTGTCCAAACAGGACACTGGTTTTTCAGTTGCCATGTGTTCATGGCCCCATGGAGGCAGGGGTGAGGAATAGGGCTCTGGCCCCAACCTCTCTCCCCAACTAGAATCCCAGGAAGCAGCTTAAGACAGTTCTGAGAAGCCTTTACTGCTAGAAAGGAAGAGAGAAGTTGGGGTGTGGGGGAGGTGTGGGAGTGGAACTGAGAGCTGCTTCCTTTTGCATATCCACTGTGTCACTGGGTTCTCTGGCTCTGCAGCCATTAAGGGGACTCCTCGTGGTCTCTAAATTGAAGCCCTTCAGTGATAGTCACATATGGTTAGAAGCAAACATCTAGCCTTCATGCAGTTGTCAGGAAGCAGGAATGGCAACTCTGATTGTGCTCTGTGGGATGGCTGGCCATCATATCACAGGAATTGGAAATGGCCCATATGAATGCCCAGAGGAAGGGGAGAGTAAATTCAAATTGTAATATTAATAATAATGATTAGGATGATGATGATGATGATGATGATGGCATTCACATAGTGTCTGCTCTATTCCAGGCACTTTGCTAGGTAAGCTCTTTACAATTATTATCTCATTTGAACCTAACAACTCTGAGAGATGTCTATTATTACACCCATTTTACAATTGAGGAAACTGAGGCAAACTGAGATTTAAGTGACTCGCTCAGGATCACACAGCTAGCAATTGTCTGAGGCTGGATATGAACCCAAGTCTTCCTGACCATAGGCCCAGCATTTTTATCCACTGTGCCTTCTAGCTGTCTAATGGTCAAGTTTGGCTGGAATGTATACTATATAAATGAAAGCACAGTATGTAAACCCCTCTTTTTGTTAGACCTAGTCTTTTTCCTTTTACAAGGTCAACAAGCATTTTTTTTTTTTGCTTTTTGGAGGGGGGAAGGCAGGGCAACTGGGGTTAAATGATTTACCCAAGGTCACATGACTAGTAAGTGTTAAGTGTCTGAGGCTGGATTTGAAATCAGGTCCTCCTGACTTCAGGGCCGGTGCTCTATTCACTGTGCCACCTAGGCGCCCTATCAACAAGCATTTCTTAAGTACTTATACCAGGCATTATGCTAAGCATCAAGGATTCACATAAAGGCAAAAACAGACAAACTACAACAATGACCCCAGTCTCTGTGCCCTAGGACCTTACAGTTAAGCTGCCCCTTCCTGCTTGGTACTCTTTGGCCCTTTTTCTGAAAAGCATCTTCTTCCCTCTGCATCTATCTGTGTTATCTATGTCTGGGAACTTCCAAGGCAGAAACTGCCAATATCCTGGTTGATTGGTGTTATGGGAATCTGAAGATCTTCCCTGCCCCTAGGCCCTTTGCTAAACTGGCTACGTGACTCTGAGGACCTTTGGAAGTATACTCTGTTCCCTAATAGGCTGAATGTGGTCACGTGGAGCCTGTGGCGCCAGGCTTGTTTTCCA
>CM053584.1:130867156-130903602 GCA_028627135.1 Pseudochirops cupreus
TATATACACACCTCAGCCAATCCCCTTCTTCCACATCAACAGGGGAGTTCATGCCTTCTCAACAGTGGGACAGGGTTTGCCCCTTCCACACTTAGCACTTAGTACTAAGTGCTAAGTATCCTGCTAAACAGATTACTATTACAGGTGTCTACCGGATAATACTCTCCAGGAGCCATCAGTCCATTAGCTATCTCAATTCTTCTCCATCTCTCTCAGTAGGTGTAA
The DNA here is from genome assembly GCA_028627135.1 of Pseudochirops cupreus. Lineage (NCBI taxonomy): Eukaryota > Metazoa > Chordata > Mammalia > Diprotodontia > Pseudocheiridae > Pseudochirops > Pseudochirops cupreus. The sequence goes on from CM053584.1 coordinate 130,867,382, forward strand.
TATAGCCCCCTTGAAATGGTTTTGGTATCCCCACTGGTGAGCAGTAGGTGCTGAACTTACAGATGCTTAGATCACCCTCCTCATCCTCCCACCCCGACTAACTTCACCTGTTTTCAAGTAACAAGACAGATTTGGAAGGGGACACTATGGAATTTTGATTAAAATAAAAACAATGTGAGACCTACAGCTCATACACGATTCTAGAAGCCCTACCCTGCATCTGGAATTTCCTCTGTCACTGAAAGCCATAATCACAGGACCCAGTTACTCAATGTACTGTGGCCACAGAATTTCCTGAACATAGTGAAAATGGAAAGAAACAAAGTTTAAACATTTTCCTACGTGGAATTATTTGCCTTCATCTATTTCTCTAAACCTTTTGCTAATACCCCAAGATCTTTGAGCTTCCAGGAGACAGTCTCAAAACCATCTTTACCCACACAGATCACGGGCAGGATTAAGGAAAGGGTTTTCATGCCTGGGTTAGGGACCATAAGGAAGAGAAGCAATGTGGGAAAGAATAGTCAGTCCCTCCATTTCACCAGCTCGTGAGATTGCTAATAACTGCCAGTCTTTGCCTTATTTTTGCCCCCAATGGGGTTCTATGTTCTTCTGATTTAGGGGATAGATGGTCAAGTCTGGCTTTCTTTCTCCTCTAGACCAGCAGTTCTCAACCTGTGGGTTATGTACAATTTAAATACATCCTGCATATCAGATATTTACATTCTGATTCATAACAGTAGCAAAATTACAGTTATGAAGTAGCAACGAAAATAATTTTATGGTTGGGGGTCGCCACAACATGAGGAACTGTATTAAAAGGTCGCAGCATTAGGAAGGTTGAGAACCACTGCTCTAGACTCTCAGGCTGTCAAACCTCCTACTTCCAATCTCAACATCTAAGTGTAGTCATAGCGCCTGGGACACCCCAAATCTCCAGGGCAAACAGCTGGAAAAAGGTCCCTTCATCTATTGAATGAGTACATATCTTTCTACTTCCCTGTCTTCTCTTGGGGCTTGTTGCCAGTGACCACCCAGTTTCCCTGCCCTCTCTTTGTGTCCCATAAAATATTAGGTGAAGTTTTGTTTTTAATGGTGACCATCTCATAAATTCTGCTCCAGTTGTCTCTCTCATTGGGATTGCACTGACTCCCTGTATAAGGGAGGAGATTCCACTCCCACCCTAATGTAATCACAAGAGGCCCAGAATATGGTCCCAAAGTATCAAGTGTGTGCCAAGGAATTTTCCTATAAGGCCACAACAATTAGGTTTTAATGTGTAAACAAAATTAATCTTGGCCTCACCACTGTAACGGTCAAAAATTCTTCTCCAATTGTGTCAAGAAGGAAACTGTGTGATTGAGAGAACTTGTCAAATCTCCTGGGTCTATATTTTATAACAAAATCCACAAACAGCAATTCATTCAGCAGTATGGGAGTTCAGCATTCCAGGCTTGAGAGCTCTTGATATGGTGGACTCCTTGGCTTCTACAAAAAAGAAGCAGCAGCAGGAGATTTTGTGTCCTTCCCTCCCACCTCCACCCCCGTGTCATCAGAGCTAAGGAGACAATACCTCCAAGCAAAGAGCAGAGATTCATTGATATAACTAAAAAGATATAGTTGATACAGTTATTGGAAGAAAGAAACTTCAGGGACTGGACCCTTGTGATGGTGAAGAACGTTGGCTATGGATTCAAGAAAGGAGCTGACCCTGGGATTCCTTTTTGTATTTCTTCCCTTGCTAGCCCAGCTGTCCCCTGCTGCCGGTAGCAGACACACAATCTCTTTGCTTGATCTTTCCCATGACCTTTGGGGTGGGGGTAAAGATTGACAAATGCTTCAGGACCATCCCCATGTCACTCTAAGAGGGAACATTGAGAGATTTGGAAGCATAATTGGGTGAAGTATTAGTGAGGGGAAATTTTTTAAAAATAAATTTTGGTTATTTTTAGTTTACAACATTCATTTCCACAAGATTTTGAGTTACTAATTTTCTCCCCATCTGTCCCCTACCCATCACCCCAAAGAAGTGATCCTACTGAGTACCCCCTCCCCCAATCTGCTCTCTCCTATATCCTCCCCCATCCCCTGTCCAACTTTTCAGTAGAGCAAGATGGATCTCCATATCCCGGTGACTGTATATCTTATTTCCCAGTTGCTTGTAAATAATAATAATAATTTTAAACATTTGATTTTAAAACTTTGAATTCCAGATTCTTTCCCTTCTTCCCTCATCACCCACTCTTACTGGGAAGATAAGCAATTCAATATAGGTTGTACATGTGTAGTTGTGCAAAACATTTCTATAGTGGACATATTGTGAAAGACTGACTATATTTCCCTCCATCCTATCCCACCCCCCACTTGTTCTATTTTCTACTTTGACCCTGTCTGTTTTCAAAAGTATGTGCTTCTAACTACCCTCCCCCCCCAATTTGCTCTCCCTTACTTTCCTGTAGGGTAAGATACCCAATTTAGTGTGTATGTTATTCCCTCCTTAAGCCGAATTCAATGAGAGTAAAGCTGACCCATTCCCTATTCCCTTCCTGTTCAAGAGGAAATTTTTAATATATCTTCTTTGTAATTTTCCTGTTGAATATACTGTACAGCTATAGAATGTTGATTGCCTATATATTATAAAGATAGAAGGTCAAGGCTGAGCTGGGACATTTCCCAGAGGCAGAGTGGGGGCTTTGGATCTACAAATATTGCTATTTTTATGATCCTGAGTAATAGGCTGGAATTTAAAAAAAAACAGTAAGAATTTTTTTTTTCCTCACAGATAAAGCTGAAATCTCAATGAGACAGGACCACTGGCTTCTTTGCTTGTGTATAGTGTCTACCTGGTGGAGGGAACTATATATACACACACACATATATATACATGTATATACACACATATACATAATATGTATGTATATATATACACACACATACATAATATATATTAATTAGAAGAAGGGAATAAGCATTTGTTCTTATCTACTATGTGCTCAGCACTATGCGCTTTACAAATAATATGTCATTGGAATCCTCACAAAGTCCCTGTGAGATGGTGGTTATTCTTCCCATTTTACAGATGAGGACACTGAAGCAGAGGTTAAGTGACTTGCTCAGTGTCACACAGCTAGTAAGTGTGTGAGGCTGGATTTGAACTCAGGTCTTCTTGACTCCAGGCCCTCCATTCTATTTATGATACCACTTAACTGTCTTATTTTATATTCTTTTGTTGGTAAATTAATTGTAAAGTGACACTGTTGTCTTGTGGGTTTGTGTGGGCTGCTGCTGCAGCACGTCTTGTAACCTGGATAACTACCAAGTGCACATCTAGCCTAAAGCCATTGATTGTCATACCCGTTTTATTGATGAGGAAAGTAAGGGTTAGGTAAGTGACTAGTCTATGATCACATAGTTAGTGAATGGTGAAGACAGAAATTGAACCTAGGGAGTTCTTTTCATTGTACCACCCTCAAAAGAGGGATTTGACTTGGCCCCCAAAGGAAGAAATGGGAGTGACAGGTGGAGGTTACAAAGAAGAGAATTTACACAACTATCCTATCTCTTTCCCACTTCCTTCCTCTTAAAAGGACCCTATAAGAAAGAAGACAGTAGAAAAATCTTGAGTGCTTATTCCAATAGAATATACACTCCTTGAGGCTGGGGACTACTTTAAAAAATTCTTTCTTATCCTTAGTATCTCATTGTACTTAGTACTTGTTAATTTTTTTTTCTTCTGATCACATTCATTCCCTTAGCACAGGTTTCCCCTAGACATCTGGGGAGTCACAGAGTCCAGAGGTGGCCAGGGGCTGTTGAAGGAGTGTTTGGATGTGCAGGAGGTGGGTAGTGGTATATTGGGGAGAAAAGGCAGATAGCACAGAATGTCAGGTTAGGAAAATTCTCCTCCCCAGCTGATACAGGAACCTTGGTTTCCTGAACATTAGCTCCTAGCAGCCACAGATGGGTATTGGGACAGCTCTCTGGGACAAGACTGGCAGACAAGAGAGGATACATGTTGATATCAGTACAGGTGAGTGAAAAGTTGGGCACTTTTTCTTTGCCCTAGTGAGCCATTCCAGTGCTTTCTTTCAGATATAGCAGGGGAGGCAGAAAGGTAGGGGTCCAGGTGGAAGGGAAGCTGGATAAGCCTACTCCCTAGCTCGTCATCACCTCCTAAGCCCCAGGCTGATAAATCTCTCACTTTTTGCTTCGGAGTTAAAGAGGGTCCTTTAAAGATAGTGGCCTGATTGGAACATTAGGAAAGGTCTCTCAAACTCGTTCTGGAAGACCAGTTCCCTGGGAGAGTTAAATCTTGTCTGCCTCCTAGAGGTGCTCTGTGTGGATAAAAACTAAAATGACTCCTGAAACAGGGTATCGTTTTTGGTTCGGGTTGAGCAATTTGAGATACCAGAGTAAGGATAGGTCTTCTCATGTCCCTAGCATCTTATTTCTATTCCATTTCAAATGCTTTGGGAATGAATGAGCTCTGTTGAATTGAGTTCCCTAGAACGCTTATTCACCCTTTCATGGAGTTTTGGTTGATATTTTATGTCCATGAAATGGGTCAGGTGTGTAAGGTTAAAAAAAACGCGCTTTGGCTAATCCACGGGCTAGAAGTGTGAGCATAGACAAGTCACTTAGCCTTAGTTTCCTCCTCTGTCCAACAGACATAATAATGCTTGAATTATTACTCAACGTTCACAGAGTCAAGGAAAGTGCCTTCCAAACCTTAGTTGTTCCTAGAGTCCAGTAATTTTGGAAAGCACGGGAAAGACAAAAACTTCTCCCCAAACCTGAAGTTTAGAGCATGAATGCTCCTCCCTCCACCCGCCTCTTTGGTAAATCAGTATCATCTCTGGAATGAACCATTTATTTGATGGGGGAGATTTAACTTTGTCTCAGTATTTTGGTGTTAAGACTCCAATAAGGACAAAGTTTCTTAAAAAATCCTCAAGTTATCATTATACTTCAATATTTTAAAGGTGTATATATAGAACTCTAAAGAGAGGCAAATTAAAATTCGCTTCCGGAAGTTTTTATATACTTCCCCTTCGGATCAAATGAGAATGCTCATCCTGCCCCTCTTCCGACAAAAGAGGCGGAGTCGGGGAAGTGGCGCGTTCCAGGGCGGGGTTGAGTTGGCCCAAAGGAGAAAGGGTCGGGGGAATATTTTGAGGAGAAGGCTTTCGGCGGTGATAATATCTTTCGCTTCCCCATGAACTAATTCTATTTCCTCTGTTTAATAATTGTATGCGTTTGGGAGACTAGGAGCCTATGCAGTTTTAGACAAAAAGGGAAGGGAATCTCTCCTTTATTCCTTCCTCCCCCCGCCGATTGGTTGCGTCTCTTTCTCCCCACGTGTTCCGAACGTGGGGTAGGCGGGTTTAGACAGCCTACCTGGTCCTGGGCTGGTTAGGGAATGGAGGTCTCATGGCTCCAAGGGTCGAATACCCTCGGCTGGTGCTCCTGTTTAGCGGCAAGAGGAAGTCCGGGAAGGACTTTGTGACGGATGAGTTGCGGAGCAGGTAGTCAGCAGGGGTGGGTGGAAGAGGTGTCAAATTTAGGACAGGTGCTGTGTCCACTTGGGGAGGAAACTCTTGGTGTCTCTTGATGGGTGGATGGGGGTGGGTTGTGAGGGTTCTTTGCCCTCAATGCTTTGTTTGCAATGCTTTGTCTGGCCGAGACCTTCTCTCTTATACGTAAGTTCCTTGAGGGCAGGAATGCGGTTTTTTTTGTTTTTTATGTTTTGGTCTCCGGATCCCTAGCACTTTGTGACTTGCACATAGTAGGGTCTTATAATCAATGCTTGCTTAAAAAAAATCCTTTGTTGTTTGAACCTTTTTTTTAATACTGTTGCCACTGTCAGTTTCTATGCCCTCAGCCCCTTTACCTTACCACCAGAGAAACCTCCCGAAAAATAATGACAGTGAAATGAAACAAACCACTACTGCCATTGTATCTGCCAGTATATCCACCATTCTGCACATGTAGTCCCCTATCTATCTACAGATCAGAAGGTAGTGTGCGTTATTGTTGGCACCTGGCACCAGTCTTTGAAATCTTTCTTAATCAGTGTTTATTGAATTAAATGAAATCAGGCTGTAGGTCCCAAAGAAATGAGTCTGAAGTGGAGTTGCCTAAACAGACAAGGGATTTAGGCTTTTTGGATCATAGGATGTAGAGTTGGAAAGGACCATGGAGATCAATGCCTCATCTACTCTTCTCATTGTAACTGATGAAGAAACTTAGGGCCGTTTAAATGGAGGGGCTTGCGTAGTATCACATAGGGGTTGAGTGGCAGAGCTGGGATTAGAACTGGGGGCGCCTGCCTCCAGATTCAGCCAGGTTCTTTGCTCTGTACCAGCCATGTCAGAGTTGAAAGAAAGAATGACTCTAATCTATCTGTACGTGAGCATCCCTGTCTGGTGCATATTGACTTAGTTTTAAAATGTAGTGTAATCTATGTTTTATTATGTTTTTATTTATTTTGTTGAGTGTTTTCCAATTACACTTTAATTTGATTGAGGCAGCAGTTGGTAGCATTGGGCTTCAAGTTTGATATCAGTGTCCATACAACACTAGCACCTTCTCCCCCTCCCCACCTTTTTCTTGGAGCCTGCTGATGCAAGTGAATAGAGTGCTTGACCTGGAAGATCTGTGTCCAAATCCTGCTTCAGACACTTAAGTAGCTATATGATGACACCGGGCAAGTCATTTAACTGCTCCTAGACTCAACTTCCTCATCTGTAAAATGGGGATGATAGTACCTACTTCATAGATTGTTGTGAGTGTCAAATCCCATAATATATGTAAGGCACTTTTCAAACTTAAAATGGAAAATCAATGCCATTAGAGTTATTATTTTAAGCATCTTGATTAACTTTTAAGAAGGGTATACCTATTAGGGCTGAGGAATAGGAACCTGGGGAGTAGGTTCAGGGCTGTGGTGAGGGAGACAGGATGCCTTGTTGAAAGGCAGGGTTGGTGGAAATGCCTTAGGCTGGCTGCTTAATACTGAAGGAATTTGGGTTTGGGGGAGAGTCATGGGTAGGGCTCTGTAACTCAACGTTCAGTCCCTCCCATAGCACACTTTCAGCCCCAAAATCACTGAGCTCCACAACTGTGCTTCTTGTTGGGCAGGGACCTATTTCTTTTTAATCTTGTGCCCAAAGAGCAATAATAAATGCACCGTGAATTGGAATGACTTGTCATCCCTGTGTGTGGAGGGGTGTGTGTGTGTGCATATACACACACATACATACATGTATACAAATATTTAAATATAACTATGTAAATATAGTTTGTATATGCGCATATGTGTGATATAACTATAGATAGATAGGTACAGCTGAATCTGTGATTATCATCTACCTGGGAAACTCCTGGTGTGGAAACTTCCTCCACCTGTGCATTTTGTAACTGTAACTTAAATTCTTATTAGTGTGTTGCCTGGGGCACTGAGTCATTAAGTGATTTACCTTTGGTCACCCAGGGAATATGTTTCCCTGGTAGGACTTGGTAGATCTTCCTGACTGCTTTGGAAGCCCTCTAGATACACACTGCCATGGGTCACTCATTCTACATGTGTTAGATAAAATATTTCTTGATTCCTTTTGGAGTTGTTGAAGGAAAGATTCATGCTTTCGTTAGTGTACTGGAACAGCCCAGGCCAATCAGAAGGACCTGAGTGCAAAGCAGCCTCAGATACTTACTTGCTGTATGACCCTGGGCAAGTCACTTGACCTTATTTACCTCAGTTTCTCCATCAGTAAAATGAGCTAGAGAAGGAAATGGCAAACCATACCAGTGTCTTTGCTAAGAAAACCCCAAATAGGGTCATAGAGAGTCATAAACAACTGAACCGATTCAATAACAGCAGTAAAGGAGTTTGAACTATGTGGATTTTAGGCAGTCTTTTCTACCTTTGGGATTCCAGGATTTCACCCCCTCTTCCAGGCTTCTCTTCTTGTATCTTCGATTTAAGCAGGTCTGAGATCCTGTTTTGCAGATCTGAAGTCTGTTTTAATTTAAGCATCAGTCTTAAAAGTCACAGACTTTTCAGGCTGAAAGAGATCTTAAGAAGTTTCAGAGACTGTCCCAGTGGAAAAGGGAACTAAGTCATCTAAGCCAGCCCCCTTTATTTTTTAGAGGAGAAAGTGGAAGGGAAAGTAGGTTGCTCAGTCATTCAGCAGTAAGCATTTATTAAGTGCCTTCTGTGTGCCAGGTACTGCTAAATACTGGGGATACAAAGAAAGGCAGAAGACAGTGCCCCAGAGGAGCTCACAGTCTAATGGGGAGACAACAAATTACAGAATCAGTTGGGAATAGTTACCAGAGAGAAGCTGCAAGAATGAAGGACTTGGGAGAGGATTCCTGTAGAAGGTGGGATTTTAGTTGGGATTTGAAGGACAACTGGGGGCTGAGATGAGGAAGAACATTCCAGGTATGAAATGAGGAGACACTGGGAGCAGAGAGTCAGAGTGGCTTGTCCGTGGAACAGCCAAGAGGCCATTGTCACGGGATCATAGAGTACTTAGAGAACGTGGTGTATGGTGTCAGAAGACTGATGGGAGTTGGGGTCAGGGGGATAGGTTATGAAGGGCTTTGAACACCAAAAAGAGGATTTTGTATTTGATCTTGGAGGTGATAGGGAGCCACTGGAGTTTCTTGAGTAAGAGGGGATGACGTGATAAGACCTGCTGTTTAGGAAAATCACTGTTGCTTGATTGGAGGCTGGATTGGAGTGAGGAAAGATTTGAAGTGGGCAGCCCCACCAGCATATTGCATAGTCCAGGCATGAGGCAATGAAGCCCTGCCCTAGGGTGGCCTCAGAGCTGTACTTGATTCAGGTTCTGGCCCCCTCCCTCCCTGTCCAGTACACTAGGTACATACAGGTCATCTCTTTGAGACAGAGAGCCCCCTGTTTTGATCAGTGAATTCTTAGAAAAATACATTTCATAGCTTCCCATGGTGACTTATCATTTTGAACAGCTCTCACCAGCAGGACGTTTTTCCTTTTCTCCAGCCTGAATCCCTCGTGCTGCTGCGGTAGCTGGTGGAGTCATGGGCTCTTCAGGTTGTGGGAAAAGTCTATTGAGTGTCTCTTGCAAGGGTAACTCAGTCCTACCAGAGGGGAGTGGTGGGTGCTGGGCTGTCCTGATTGTACAAGTGTTGACTTGAAAGGTGAGCAGAACATTGGGTGGGGAGATGCAGATCTAAGTGAGCTAACCCAGTTCTGGCCTTGGGGGGGGTGGTGTCTTCCCATCCCACAGGCTGGGGACGGATGTATGTGCTGTGCTTCGGCTCTCTGGACCCCTCAAGGAACAGTACGCCCAGGTATGTCATGGTGCAGCCAAATCTGCTGCTCCCCTGGCTTTCCCAGCTCAGCTTGGTAATTAATGCTCCTCTGCAGGTAAGCTGTAACATGTCTTTTATCCCAGGCTGGCTCCTGCCTGCCCTGGCCCACTTCTGGGCTCCGCTTTTGTTAGGTAGTATGCCTTCAGGCAGGACAGGCTTTTAAATCAAATCAACAACCTTTTAGCAAGCTCTTTCTGTGTGCCAGGCATTGTACTAAGACCAGGTGAGACCAAAACCAGCAGGAAGACAGTCTCTGCTCTCAAGGAGCCTTCATTCTAATGGAGAAAAGACAATACGCAGAAGGTAGCTGGGAAGGGACACGTGGTGGAGAAAGCCTAGAGAGTCAGGAGTGAGGACCAGAGAGGAATGATGCCTCATGCTCCTACTCACAAAACTCCAGTGGTTTTCCATTTCCTCCCCATTCCTTGAGTGGATATAAGCTTCCTGGGGGCAGGGAAAACTTCATTTTTGTTTTTGTACCTTGCCTAGTACCTACCGTATAGTAGGCACCTAATTAATGCTCCCTGAATTGAATTATCTCTCATTGCTCTGCTGGATTATTCAGAGTTCCCCAATTATACCTGGTACTTTCCTGCCCCCATGCCTTTGCTTATTCCATTGCCCTCCTCCAGGTCTTTCTTTGCCTGTCAGAGTCCAGTTCCTCCTCCAAGGCCTGGCTTAAATATCACCTCTTTCGTGAGGCCTTCCTTGGTCTCCCTCTACTCAGCCAAAAGTAAAACACCCCCTTTTTTTTTTCAAAAGAGCACCTTGTTTGTCGCCTTCTGGTGGCAGACATCATGGGCTAACTTATTTATGGAAAAGCCAAAAGGTAGATCTGACCTTCGGTTGGATTGTAAGCTCCTTGGTGGCAGCCCCCCAGGCTTCCTTCAGGGCCCAATAAAGGCTCGTTGCATGAATGTCATTTTGGGGCAATGGACAGTGCCTGATCATCTGTCCAAGCTCAGTCACAGTGCTTGAAATGTCATCTTTGGAGAGCTGTTAATAGAATTATGCACTGGAAGGGACCTTACCAGGAGTGTGTCAACTCAAGTCTCTCCTTTTCCTAGCCCAATGGTTCTCAACCTTCCTAATGCTGAGACCCTTTAGTAGTCGTATGTGGGTGTGTCTGCATCTGGAGATGGATAGAGGAGGTTCCTGAGACCATTGGAAATATGTTTTCTGATGGCCTTAGGCAACCCCTGTGGAAGGTCCCTCCACATGCAAATACACCCACATACGAGTATTAAAGGGTCGTGGCAATAGGAAGGTTGAGAACCACTGTTCAAGAGCAACAAGGAGCAAGTTCTTCTCTGTGTCTTGAGCCATTTATCATGTTTCCTTTCCATTTTCTCCAGGCTGAGTATGCTGAGTCATAGTCAGACCTGGAGGAGCTGCGAGGGGCCTTGGGAGCCATCTGCTCTGACACCCCTAAGGTTGCAGAGGAGGAGTCTGCAGCTCTGAGGTGAAGGATGCACTTGCCTCCTCTCCCCATCCCTCAGTGACTTAGGACCAGAGTCAGGCTCAAATCCAGCCCTTAAGCTCCTCACATGACATGATTTCCAGACCTTCACAGGCTCTGTTGCCCTTTCACATGCGCCGTAGCTTGTCAGTTTCCTTTTTAAAATGTCCCCGGAATGGGACCTAGACTCCAGTTGTGGTCTGATGAGTGCACACCTAGAGTTAGTGGTGCCAAGGAAAGGGCATAGCCAGGGTCTTGATGCCAATCCTGGTGATTACTTTCTGTGCATCCCTTTGCAAGTGTGGTATAAAATGGGCACCCACTCTGGAGGCTGAGGACCTGGGTTCAAATTTTGCCGCTGTGTATGATTATGATTATGCTGTGTATGCTAGGCAGGTCACTTAACCTCTGTAGCTCAGATTCCAAATCTTTAAAATGGAAGAGCTGGACTTGCTGACCTCTGAGGGGCCTTCACGTTCCAGATTAATTCTCCTGATCCTAAAGCATTTAGCCTTTTTGAGCCTCAGTGCCCTGACTTGTAACATAAGGACATCAAGCTACTTTGGAAGGCTTTCCATTCTCAGGTGTCCCATGTTAAATTGCAAGAATCCTTGGAGAATTGCAGCACTTTAGGAAGGAGCGAGGAGCCTTCAAGATTAGGGAAGGCCCCAAACATGAACTTTTCCTGTTTTGATGTTTTGTTGAGGCCTGGCCCTGTGTTCAGAGGAGGGAAACTTATTTCGAAAGTAACTGGGGAAGATGGCTCACAAAATATGTGTGTTTAATTCACTCAGTGTATCCCCCAGACAAATGGAAATGGAGGGGAATGTCCTCCCAGGAACAGAAATGATCACCCCTCATTACAGCTGAACCCCAGGAGTTGGAGTGACCTCTTGGGGGGGGGTGGTCACACATTGAATGCTTTTTGCCATGTTTTGAGCAGGAGCATGGACTAGACTTCCAGCGACTCCTTGATGCCAGCAGCTACAAAGAGACCTTTCGGCAGGACATGATCCGCTGGGGAGAGGAGAGGAGGAAGGCCGACCCAGGCTTCTTCGGCAGGAAGATTGTGGAGGGGGTCCCCCAGCCTGTCTGGGTAAGGGCAATGGCAAAAGCAGTTTTTCTTTGGGGCTTGCAGTCCCAAAGGGGCCTTGGCCCCTTCCTCCTTCCCCTCTTTGCCCCCGACTTGGGGTGCAGAATGTGGTTGAAAGTAGCCATTCCTTCCCGAGGCAGAAACTGCTTCTCTTCCTTCCTCTGGACCCCTCCCCCCTTCCTGCTCATGTACTTTCTATGGTGAGACAACCCAATTGGGCAATACACAGTTAAGTCTCTGGAGGGATTCACTGAACACCTGCTATGTCTCTGCCCAGCACTGTGCTGAGGGGTATGAGACATAGTTCCTGTTGGTGAGGAGTTCACAGTCTAATAATAATAATAATAATAAACATTTACATGGGGCTTTAAGTGCTTTATGTGCATTATCTCATTTGATTATCACAACTATTCTGTGAGGGAGGTACAGTTATTATCCCCATTTTACAGATGAGGAAAACCAAGGCAGATGTTAATTGACTTGCCCAGGGTCACCCAGCAAGTAACAGTCTGAGGCGAAATTCAAACTCGGGTAGATAATAAGTGTTGTTCATTCCGTCAGTTGTGTCTGACTCTCCGTGACCTCATGGGTCACTGTGCACCAGGCCCTTCTGTTCTCCTCTGTCTCTGGAAGTCTGTCCAAGCTCATGTTCGTTGCCTCTGTGACACCATCCATCCTCCTCAGCCTCTGCCCTCCCCTTTTCTGTTGGCCTTCAGTCTTTTCCAACGTCTGGGTCTTTTCCTAAGAGTCCTGTCTTCTCACTATGTGGCCAGAGTATTTAAGCTTCTCCTTCAGTATTTGCCCTTCCAGTGACTAGTCTGAATTATAATAGCCTCCATTTATATAAGCCTGTTCAGGTTTCCAAAGCCCTTTACATAAGTTATCTCACTAGATCCTTAGGGCAGCTCTGTGAGGTGGGAGCTGTTGTGAGCCCCATTTTAACTGACAAGGCAAGGGAGACTGAAAGGGGTTAAGTGAGGTTAAGTTTTTTTTAAAGATTCATTTAAAAAAATTAGATTGCGTTGGTTCTCTCTTTATAGAATCTTTTGTTCTAAACACAGTCCTCGGGAGTGGGGCCATCGGGGCCAGACACATTTACCTGTCAAAGAGGGTGAACGGAATCCACGTGAGTGAGGGTGGGCTATTTATGAAACCCACATCAAGGTCCCAGTTGAGCATGAACACACCCAGGGTCACAGAGCTAGTCAGTATCTGAGGCTGGACTTGAACCCAAGACTTGTGCTTTTTTCACTATTACCTGCTTCTCCTTCAGCTGAGCAGGGATTTCAGGAAAGAGAATGTGGGCTGGGGACAGAATTGGGAACACATTATAGAATCATAGATCAAAAACTTGCAGGACCCTCAGAGGCCATCTTGTCTAACCCTGTCATTTAACATATAGGGACACTGAGGCACAGGGAGATTAAACAACTTTCACGATTACACATCTCCTAAATGGTGGAGGCAAGATTTGAACCTGTGTCCTCCGACTCCAGAATCAGTGTTCTTTCTCTGCTGTGCCAGAAGGTTCCAGGCCTTGCCTAATTTCTGGAACTTAGGTCCTGCCTTTTGGAAAAAAAAAAAAGATTCCATGTTATAATGGTTAGTTTTCTGGTCTGTAAATTCCGTGTGTGTGTGTGTGTGTGTGTGTGTGTGTGTGTGTATGTATGTATATATATATGTATGTGTGTCTGTGAGTGATTTCATTGGCACAGGGAACTTTGAATGAAAAAACTCCTTGTCAACTACTAGAAAAGGCTTGGTTAAAGAGACAAACAGATAGTAATATAAAAAATTACGTTATTTATTCCTTATTATTCCCTTAAAGCTAGTGTTACTTGCTCAAGGAGTGGAGGAATAAAGTCCTCACTGATGAACAGAGAAATCATAAGACTCTTTATACATTTCAGAACCATCCCGGTTCAGGATGACTATGTCACAAAATTTATGACTTCCATTTGCTATCATCTATATGTGATATGGAGTTCCTTGGTTGTAAATGCAAATTGACAGTGACCAGAGCAGGGTCTGTTTACATTTTATGGTCTCAGGATGTCTGTTTTGCTCTCTTGTGGAGTAAGTCCCAAGATAAGGGGAATCTTACCTCTGGTCTTTGAAGTTACAGACACAGGGAAAGGCATTTTTAATCAGAGTAGTTTGTTTGATTAAATCAGACTTTAGCTAAAATATGATATTAAAAGATTATCATCCTTCTGCCAGTGCAGTTGGCCGGATTGACACATGCCCTGTGATCTTGGAGAGCTGAGGCATGGATGGAGAAGTTTCCGTGACTTGTTCAGCTTCATACAGCCAGGATGTGGCAGGAGCAGGACTTGAACCCAGATCTTTCCTGACTTGGCAGCTGGCTCTGTATTATACACACCATGCTGTTTTTCATTGTACCCTGTCCTCTAAAACAAGAATTTTCTAGACATGCTGACTAATGCTAAACTAAGGGAGTTTAGCTGAGAAAGGGAAGAGAGATATGGGGTGATGACATATCTGGGGGGATGATCTGTTCAAGTGAACCTTTTTAAGGATGGGAAGATCCAAAGTAGGGAGAGAGTGAAGATGATAATGGGTTGATAATTGTTCATGACAGAATGGGATCAAGGGTGCACAAACTGGGATTTGCCTTGGCAAAGGAGATCACCTCTCTGTGTGAGAGGGGGAGTAATTCACTTTGAATTGTGAGAATGCTCATAATTTACATGGCTCTTTAAGACTTAAAAAGAAATTTCCTCAATTTTTCAAGGATGTTAAATTTTTTAAATAAATTAATTTACTTCTAGTTTACAACATTCAGTTCCACAAGCTTTTGAGTTCCAAATTTTTTCCCCCATCCTTTGTGTCCCTCCCCTGCCAAGATGGCATGCAATCTGATATAGGTTCTACATATACCTTCACATTAAACATATTTTCACTTTAGTCCTGTTGTAAAGAAGAATTATAACCACTGGAATGAACCATGAGAAAGAAGAAACAAAACAAAAAAGAAAAGAGAGCAAATTGTTTGTTTCAATCTGCATTCAGACTCTGTAATTCTTTCTCTGGATGTGGATAGCTTTTTCCAACATGAGTCTTTTGGAGTTGTCTTGGAACCTTGTATTGTTAAGAGAACCCAAGTCTATCAAAGTTAGTCATCACAGATACAATGAGTCTGTAATTGTGTACAATGATCTCTTGGTTCTGCTCCCCTCCTTCAGCATCAGTTCATATAAGTCCTTCCAGGTTACTATGAGGTCCATCTGCTCCTCCTTTCATATAGTATAATAGTATTCCATTACACTCATATACCAAGGGATGTTTAATTTTGACCAAAACTCTCACATGGGCAAGTCAACCAATCAAATACCATTTATTAAACAATTCTCTGGTTCAGAGCATTGTGTTAGGTGCTGGGGGAGCCACACGGGTAAATAAGACATTCCCTACCCTTGTGGAGCTTCCATCTAACGTGGGATAAGGCACATACACCCTGTACCCCGTCTCTGTTCAGATCACGTCCAGAGTGTTGTGCTCAGTTCTGGGCATGTTTCAGGAGTGCCATTGGGAAAAGTCTCAAGGTGAAGGATTGGGATGGGGGAGGAGCTAAACACTATACTTCAGGAAGATCAGCTGAACTACAGAGGCTTCTCCTGGAGAGGAGAGAAAGGCCTCTCATGTGGAAGAGAACAAGCTTGTTTCTTGTGGCCCCTGTGGGCCTTCGAAGGCGCTTCTCTCTTCTCTCTTCCAAACCCTTTGCACTCTGGCTTCTGACTTCATTCGACTGAAACTGTCTCCTCTGAAGTCAGTGATCTCTTTACTGCTAAGTGTAATGATCTTTTCTTAATCCTCATTCTTCTTAAACTTGACACTGTTGTGTCAGGTGTATACTATTGTCAAGATATGAGGAGGGAGCCTACTTTCCAGAGCGACACACCAGAAGCAAGCCTTGCCCTGAGCTAGGCATAACAACAGTCCTTTGTACTCACTCTCTGGGTGATCTCAGCCCCAGCAAAATCCCAGAATTGTTTCATAGCAGCGTCAGGTGGTCTCTGTGCTGTAGTACCTGTAGTACTGATGCCATAAATTTCATCAGCCCCCTTTTACCTCCAGAATCAGTTTGGCACTTACTGCCTTTCACCACCTGGCCCCTTCCTCCGTTTCCAGGAGAGCACTTTACCTTCGTGCATGGATTCTCTGATCCAGCTAGACTAGTGGTCTTGCTGTTCTCACTCATGCCACGATCTTCTGACTTTGTTCCTTTGCTTTTGCTGCCCCCTACCCCTGGAATGCTGTCTTTCCTTACCTCTGCCCCCTGGCTTCCTTCAGGACCACGCTGCCTCCATAGCGAGAGCTTTCTTTTTAATAGAAGAGATTAGACTCTCCCAGGGAGAGGCAAGGGCCACACCTTCATCTAGGAGCAGGTCTCATGTGTGGAGTTGGAGCCAGTGGCACAAGATGAGACCAGCATGGTCCTGCTGATCAAGGGGCCAGCTGGAGTTTGCAGGGCCAGGGTTCAGGGACTGGTTTCAGAGATAGGCAACATGGGAATGTGGAAAGGGCTGGTTCCCGAGTCAGAGGACATGGGTTTAAATCCTACTCCTGATCCTTAATTGAGTTCCCTTGACCTCTCTGGCCATCAGGGTCTTCACTTGTGAAATGGAGTTGGGGATCCTTCCAGCACCTAGATCTAGGATCCTAGGAGCCAGAATCTCTAGCATGACTGCCATGTGAATGTTCTAGATTGGAGGTTCTAGATCGACTTTTCATATTAGTTATTGCTGAGTGGATAAATGTCAAGACCATGGGAGAAAACCAGAGTAAATTTTTTTTTGTTGAAACAGGTCTTCCAAAAGTACCAGAATCTTGCTGGCAAGCAGCTTGTCACCCTTGAGTGGTTAGTGCTCCTAACCCTCATCTCAGGGATTGCAGTTCACCCCTGCTGGTTATTGGCATTGATTAATGAAGTGTATTAATGTGGGACACTAGGGTGGAAAAGCTTGTCAGCAAAGCTTTCAGCCTTGTAGAGGAGAGGGAACTTGGCATTATGTAGTTACTAATGACTTGATGTATTTAAATTCTCGTCAATTTTAATCTTTTATTTCTGGTGTAGTAGAAAGGGCGCTGACTTTGAAGCCAAGGCTTGAATCTGAGTCTGGCTACCTTTGTTGACCTTGGACAATTCACCTGACCTCCCCAGGCCTTAGTCTTCCCATCTGTAAAATAAAACAGCTGGAATTGGATGATTTCTGAGGCTCCTTGTAGATTGATATCCTTTGACCCTGGAAGAAGAGATGGTTTCTGCCTGGGCATAGTCAGAAGGTCCGCCCCTGAGGCCCTCCTCACTCATTATCCCACAGCTGGTCAGTGGGAGAAATCTAATGCTTTTTTTGCCATACTACGCAGGGCTGCCTCAAAGGCTCAGAGTGTCAGTGACACTGACCTTCTGGCTGTTTCATGAACAAGACACTCCACCTCCTGGCCCCAGGCATTTATTTCTGGCTGTTTCCTGTGCCTGGAATGCTCTCCCTCCTCAGCTATACCTACTGACCTTCCTGGCTTCTACTGAGCCCCAACTAAAATCCCACCTCCTCCAAGAAGCCTTTCCTAGCCCCTCTTAATTTTTGTGCCTTCCCTCTATCAGTTTTTTCCCATTTATTCTCTATATAGTTTGATTTTTTTTTATCACCCCTGTTAGATTTTAAGGTGGCATTTGAACTTGAGCATCTGAGATTAGAAGGTTGGCTGGCATATTGCTTTGAAGAATGTCTGTAGATGTGTTGGAGGCTCTGACTCCCCACCTAGATTCTTTATCTTGGGTGCAGGTAAGGGGAGGGATTATGGCTTTCAGTTCTTTTTGCTTTCCCTCCTCTTTCTCTCTCCCCCAGATCTGTATGGCACATGTGCCAGGCCTGGGGGTTGTCTGACCGTGAGTCCTTTCCTGCAGCTGGTGAGCGATGCTCGGCGGTTGTCAGATATTCAGTGGTTCCAGTCCTCCTTTGGTGATGTGACCCAGCTGGTCCGGGTGGTAGCATCGGAGGAAAGCCGGCGACAGCGGGGCTGGGTGTTCACGGCAGGTGAGCTTCACCTCAATTTTTATTGAAGTCTTAACCAGCAGACCTAAAGAGATATAGGCATCATCTCTTTCACAGGGCAGAGGCTTAGCCCCCTAGTATGGAGTGGGTGTTGTGTCCCCCAGAATAATTTCAGTTTGCATTTACACAGCACTTTGGAGTTCTCCAAACACTTTCCTCACAACATCCCGATGAGTTAGATGATGCAACTATTAGTACCCTCATTTTACCAACGAGCAAACTGAAGACCACAGAGGGGAGATGATGTGCCCTTTGTCACTCAGACACTTAAGTCATTTTGTGATTTCATGGATTTGAGAGGTCCCTCCAGTGGTGCAGATAGCAGCTTGTCCATGCCTGCCCATCCTATACTGGGAGGGTCCGCCTCTGGAGGCCTTTCTCATTCATGATCACACAGCTGGTACACAGAAGAACCGAGGCTTGAACTCAGGTTTTCAAGCTCCAGATTCAGTGCTTTTTCTGTCACACCATGCATGGATGTCTTGGAGGTTGAGTGCAAGTGACATTGGCCTCCTGGCCATTCTTCAAGCAAGACACTCGTCTCTTGCCTGCAGAGATTCTCTCTGGCTGCCCCCATGCCTAGAGTGCTCTCTCTTCCTGGCTACACCTACTGACCTCCCTGGCTTCTTCTTTTTTTCTTCTTCCCCAGCTTCTTTTAAGTCCTAACTAAGTCCGCAGGAAACTGTCCCTCTGTTAATTATTTCTTGTCTATCCTGTATTTAGCTTGTTTTGTCTGTATTTGTTTGCTTGTAAACTCTTTGAGGGCAAGGACTATCTTTTGACCCTTTGTATCTCCAGCACTTAGCACAGTGCCTGGTGCATTTACTATGGTAAGTGTGTAATATTTATCAACTGATTGGAAAGGATTTTGTTGCTTCTGGTGTGTCTCCTGAAAGGAAATGAGAGTGTCTGGTGGTAGCGGTTGTTTGGGGTGGGATAGGAGTTAATTCACAGTCTGTGCTTACTCCTGTTTCCTCTTTCCCTGTCTCTGGGTAGGATGGTACACCAGCCACGCTGGGCAGACTGTGTGCTTTCAGGAAGGCTCCAGCTCCAAAGTGTTGAGATTCTACCTTAGATCCGTTACTGCGCACCCGCCTTCTTATTTGTGCTTAACCTTTATCTGAGCTGCTGCTCGTCCCTGTCCCCTTAGGAGCTGGAGCCTCCTAGCAGCTCTTGCTTTTGCTCTTTCCCTACTTCAGCCCCTGCTTCATATATATCACAGTTGACATCTTCTTTCCCATGCACAGATTTAATCAGGCTACTCTTTTGCTCAGAAGTCTTCCATGGCTCCTTCTTGCTTCCAGGTGAAATTCTGCCTTCTTGCCCTGGCATTCAAGACCTTCGACAGCCCTGGGAATCAGTAGCTTTGCCTTGTCTTAATTCTTTTTATAAACTGCTCTTCAATTCAATATAATTTGGTGAACATTTGCTAAGAACCTATTAGGTGCCAGGCACTGTGCTAAGCTGGGGACAGAAAAAGAGGCAAAAACCAGTCTGTGCCCTCAAGGAGCTTATAGTCTAATTGAAGAGACATCATACAAACAAGTCTATACAAAGCAAACTGTATCCAGGATAAATGAGAAATAATTAAAACTGGACTTAAGAGGAGTTGGGGAAGGCTTCCTCCAGCTTCGGTGGGATTTTAGAGGGTCTTAGAGGAAGCCAGAAAGTTTAATAGTCGGGGCAGAGAAAGGAGAGTGTTCCAGGCATGGGAGAAAGCAAGAGAAAATATCCAGAACCAAGAGATGGATTCTCCAGTCAAATCCGTATCTGCATTCTGAGCATAGTCTGCGCTCCCCAGCTTCCCTCCTTGTCTCTGCTCATGGTGTTCTCTAGGACTGGAATGTCCTCCCTTTCCCATTTTGCTTGTTAAATTTCTACCTAGCCTTTAAAGCAGGAATTCTTAACCTGAGGTTAAGTGTTCTGCCCAAAGTGATTGTTTAATAAATATGTTTTGGTTGGTTGACTTATCCATGCCAGAGGGGGTTTTTGGTCAGAGCTAAATTTCTTTGACTCACTGAGGAAATTGCTTTGTAGGCTTGAAAGATAAACATAAATTTGATTTGTTGTCCTAAAACCTCAATTTACAAAACAGATTTTATATTTATAGGATGGATTTCAAGGGGTCTGTGAACTTGGATGGGAAAAAATTAGGTCTTTCAACGCAATTGGTTTTCTTTGTATTTCTAAATACTTTATTTTATGTATTTAAAGACATTTTTCTAAGAAGAAATCCACGACACACAGAAAGTTAGTTAAGAACTTCTGCTTTCAGGTCTTACTCAGATTTCCTCTCTTCCATGAAGAGGTACTGACGTTTCCTTCGTCAGTAATACCCTTTCCTCTTAAAGTTCATAAAATGTTTTGTATTATGGTTGTCTGTATAATGTTGTAGATCACTGAAGCAAAAGGCAAGTTTTAGCTTTTTAGCCCATATTTGCCTGTAAGTTTTACGAGTACAAGGAATGTCTGTTTAACTTTATGTCTCCCCCAGTACCTACCAGTTCTCTGCACCAAAGAG
This sequence comes from Pseudochirops cupreus, assembly GCA_028627135.1. Taxonomy (NCBI): domain Eukaryota; kingdom Metazoa; phylum Chordata; class Mammalia; order Diprotodontia; family Pseudocheiridae; genus Pseudochirops; species Pseudochirops cupreus. The sequence continues at coordinate 130,887,892 of CM053584.1, forward strand.
CTGTCCTGTAGAGGTATTTTGATTGGTTGACTTAGCCATATCAAAGGGAGTTTTTGGTTAAAGTTAAATTTCTTTGATTACCCTAGGAAATGGCTTTGTAGTCCTGAAAGAGCTGCCTCTGTAAGCTATTTAAATTCGAGTTGTTGTTCTAAGACCCCCAATTTTTAATTTTATTTTATATTTTATTTACCATTTTTTCTTTTCTTTAGTATTTTAACATTTTATTTTCCCCCAATTACATGTAAAACCAATTTTTTTTTCTTTTTGGAGGGGGGGAAATGCAGGGCAATTGGGGTTAAGTGACTTGCCCAAGGTCACATGGCTAGTAAGTGTTAAGTTGTTAAGTTTCTGAGGCCAGATTTGAACTGAGGTCCTCCTGACTAAAGGGCTGGTGCTCTATTCACTGTGCCATCTAGCCGCCCCCCCCCCCCCCCTTTAGTTTCTTAATTTCCCTGGGCCTCAGTTTACCTGAGGGTAAAGGGAGGAGGTTGAGTTCCTTCTGCTGTAAATCCTCTGATTGATAGAAAGGGAACTCTCACTATTTCCCTTAGCTTTCTAAGGATACACAGAATCGAGTCTTGTGTTTTCACCCCATAGATGATGTATAGTATGTTTAGTCTTAGGCTGTCATCCCCATCACTCAGATCACTTCTGGACCTCTGTCTCTCCCCAGCAACTGCTCTTTGCCCAAGCAAGGCCACCACTTTTTAATATCATCCCAGACCAGAGTGAGGCAGGGAAATTTGGCACAGAGAATCTCATACAAAAACCTCGTACCAAAAAGTGATATTTTGGATGACTCATTCAGCCAAGAAACAGTTGATAAACATTTATTAAGCACCTATTAAGTGCCAGGGCCTGTGGTAAGCTCTGGGCTTAGGAAGAAAGGCAGAAGACAGTCCCTGCTCTCAGGGAGTTCACAGTCCAACAGGGGAGGCAATACACAAATGACTAATGTATAATCAAGATATAGAAAGATAAACTGGGGTAGTTTCAGAGGGATGGCTCTAAGATTTAGGGAGACTGGGAAGGGCTTTCAGTAGAAGGTGGAATTTAGTGAGCTGGTACTTGAAGGAAGCCTGGGAAGCCAGGAGGTGAAGAGGAGGAGAGAGAGCATTGCAGGCATAGGGGACAGCCAGGGGAAAAAATACTTGGAGTTGGGAAATGTAGGAACTGCAGAGACCATTGCCATGGATCACAGAGAATGGGGGCAAGGTGTAAGGTGTAGCAGACTGGAAAGGTGTGTGTGCATGGGGAGGTTATGAAGAGATTTGAATGTTGGAGGAATTTTATATTTGATCCTGGAGGTGAGGGGTGTGTGTGTGTGTGTGTGTGTGCGCGCGCGCGTGTGTGTGTGTGTGTGTGTGTGTGTGTGTAAGTATTTAAGAGAGAGAGAGACAGACATAGATATGGTCAGCAAGAAGATCATTTTGAAAGTTGAGCAGAGGATGGACTGGTGTGTTTTAACTGCCCTGGCCACTGTGACCTGCCATCATCAGTGGTGAATGCCAAGCAAAGGCAAGGGTTCTACAGTTTAAGCCAATAACAAAGCAGATCCCCCAGAGTTAGAAGGGAGTGGGAAACTGACTAGTCAGTTTGCCAGATTTGCCAGCGGTTCTGCATTGGAGGTGTGGAGGTGCTATTGTGGTTCTGGTGATGGGATGCCTCCTTGGCAGAGAGGGCAAGGCAAGGCAGGACAAAGAGAAGGAACTAGGCTCTGTTTACACTTAACACTCACTAGCTGTGTGAACTTGGGCAAGTTACTTAACCCCAGTTGCCTTGCTGGGGGGGGGGTGTGTGGAAAAAAAAACCCCACCCAAACAAAAAATAAAGGTAAAAAAATATGCCTCTGCATTCAGAGTTCATCATTTCTCTCTCGAGGTGGATAGCATTTTTCATCATGGGTCCTTTGGAACTGTCAGATCGTTGTATTGATCAGAGTATTTGGGTCTTTCATGGTTGACCATCCCTACAACATTGCTGTTATTATGTACGCTGTTCTTCTAATTCTGCTCACTTCACTTTGTATCAGTTCATATAAGCCTTCCCAGGTCTTTCTGAAACCATCCTGCTCCTTCTTTTCTTATAGCACAGTAGTATTCCATCACAATCATATATCAAAACTTGCTCAAACATTTCCCAGTTTCTAACTCTTTGCCACCACAGACACACACACACACAAACTGCTATAAATATATTTATATAAGTAGAGCCTTTTCCAGATCTAGTAGTGGTATTGCTGGGTCAAAGGGTATGCATATTTTTATAACCCTTCAGGCATAGTTTCATTGCTCTCCAGAATGGTTGGAGCAGTTCACAACTCCCCCAACAGTACAGTAATGTCCCTGTCTTTCCACATTCCCTCCAGCATTTGTTATTTTCCTTTTCTGTCATTTTAACCAATCTGATAGGTGTGAAATGGTATCTTAGAGTTGTTTTAATGTGCAGTTTTCTAATTAGTAGTGATTTAGAGCATTTTTTCATATGACTATTGATAGCCTTGATTATTTCTTCTGAAAACTGCCTGTTCATATCCTTTGACCATTTATCAACTCGGGGATGGCTCTCATTTTAATAAATATGTCTCAGTTCCCTATATATTTGAGGAAGGAGGCCTTTATCAGAGAAACTTGCTGTAAAATTTCCCCCCAGTTACCTTTCTAATTTTGTCTGTATTAGTTTTGTTTGTACAAAAGCTTCTTAATTTCAAGTAATCAAAATTATCTATTTTACTTCCCCTAATCCTCTCTATCTCTTGTTTAGTCAGACTCTTACTTTAGCCGGAGAGCTGACTGGTGCGGTTTTCCATGCTCTCCTGATTTACTTATAATATCATGTCTAAATAATTTATCCACTTCGTCCTTATCTTGGTATATAGTGTGAGAGGTTAGTCTATGCTTAGTTTCTGATAAACTGCATTCCAGTTTTCCCAGCAATTTTGTCAAATGTTGGATTTCTTACCCCAAAGACTTGGATCTTTGGTTTATCAAACACTACATTATTAAGGTCATTTACTACTGTGTATTGTGTGCTTAATCTATTCCACTGATCCACTACTCTATTTTATTGTCATTGTCATTGTCATCGATGTTTTTCAGTCATGTCCAACTCTTCATAATCTTATTTGGGGTTTTCTTGGTGAAGATACTGGAGTGGTTTGCCATTTCCTTTTCTAGCTCATTTTATAGATGAGGAAACTGAGACAGAGTTAAGTGACTTGCCCAGGGTCACATAGCTAAGAAGTGTCTGAGGCCAGATTTGAGCTTGGGTCTTCCTGCCTCCAAGACCAATGCTCTATCCACTGTGCCACCTGGTTGTCCCTTCTATCTCTTAGTCCTAGATTGTTTTGATGGTTACTGGATTCAATTCTAACAGTTTCAGTTCTGTCCATTAGAGAGGAGGCCAAAAGTGGAATGAAGTACCTTAGGTCATGGTGGTTTGCCATTCATTGTAGGTCTTTACATAGAAATCTCAACTATTGTTTTTATTATGGTCGCCTGTTGAGAATTAGTATCAATAATTTAATGATTGAATTAACTAAATAATGTTTAAGTAAATTGTCATTATGGGATTATTAATCAGTTATTGTGGCCACTTACCGAGAGTGTTGTGGGGTGTGTTGTTTAGGTACAGGCTGCACTAAATGCCTTGGAGGTCCTTTCTAACTCTGGGACAGGGTTTTTATGGGTTGCCCTTTGGAGAGGCAGTGAGTGACCTGACCTCCATGTTTCTCTTTCCACAGGAGTGGATGATGCCGAATCAGAATGTGGTTTGGACCACTATGGAGCATTTGATTGGGTTATTGAGAACGACGGTGAAGATCAGAAGCTGGAGCAGCAGTTGGGGGAGCTGTTGGACTTTATCCACAGTAAACTGCAGCCCTCAGTGTGTGAGGATGGGGCTGAGGGGAACTGACCCCCTCAAAGACAATGTACAGGGGGGGAGGAGGAGGAGTGGGGCACTGAGGCAGCTGTTGTTCTCTTTGCTGAACTGCCTTCCTTTGGGGGAGGCCACAGGGCTGAGGTTGAATTCCAGTGCTGTGGACATTTGAACATGCAACCTGACTTCTGGGTCTGCTTCCCTGATGCATACAATAATTAATCCTTGCCTCTTGGGGCTGGGCTAAGATTGAAAGAGTATAAAGTCAAGATGAAGGGAAAGTGGCCATGAAGAACATAAAAATATTAGTGGTCTACAGATGGCTCCCTGGGATTCAAAGGGATGCTTGTGCCTTTGGTGCTGTAGACTTTGGGTTTCGTCATCTAGAGCTGCAGGCATCCTATGGTTTAGACAGGGATGTCAATGATGATTGACATTCATAAACCTTGGACAGCTGAGGGCACACTCACTGCTGGGCTGGCATCTGATCTCCCACATGCCGCTTGCTCTCTTTAGGGTCAGAGTAGGGCAGGGGGTGGGGTGAGGTGGTGAGGGGTGAGACCTTGAATCCTGGGGTTGCCCAGTTGTCTGGTTCTCCAGGTTTGAGCTTCTCAAAATAAAGTTGGGTTTGTGGATGGATCTGTTTTGTGTCCGAGAGTCAAATATCTGTTTTAGACAAATGTCTGAGAGTCAAATTCATCGCAGGCTACAGGCCTGTCGTCAGTTTTTGTAACCCAAAACCTGAGGACCACCGACCCTCGAAGACAGCAAGACTTTAAAAAAAGTTAAATTTTATTTCATTTTCAAATCTAAATTTTCTCCCTTCCACATCTTCCCCTCCTTGCACTCCCTCCTAGTTGAGGAATAAAAACAAAACCCCTGTTACAAACATGTATAGTCAAGTAAAACATTCTTACATTGGCCATGCCCAGAAAAATCTCTCTCAATTTGCACTCCAAGTCCTCTGAAGAAGTGGGTGGCATGTTTTATCTTGATTCCTCTGGCATTGTGTTCAGCAAATAGACTCCTGGAGCCCCATCATAGAACCCTCCCCATCAGGGAACACTCAGTTTCTTCATCTGTAAAATGGGGATAACATTTAACACCTACTTCCCAGGGTGGTTGTGAGGATCAAGTGAAATAAATGTTTTGCAAACTTGAAGGCACTACATGAATGTTAGCTGTTATTATTATTGTGAAAGCTTTTATCGCTTCTTCCCTGGCCTACTGTAGTAGCCTCCTAATTGTTCTCCACTGTCTGCTATCTCTTTTCTCTAAACCATTCTTCATCAAGTCCCCAAACAGTTTTCCAGTGCACAGCTTTGATTAGGCCCCTCTGCTGCTCAGAAACCTTCAGCTCTCCTCATTACCTATAGTACCCAAACCTTTTCAGTCCCCCACCCCACTTTTTTTTGGTGTTCAGTATTTCATTTTTCCCCAATTACATGCAAAAACAATTTTTTAACATTTGTTTTAAAAACTTTGAGTTCCAAATTATTTCCTTCCCCTTCCTCCCTCATTGAGAAGGGAAGCAATTTGATAATAGGTTATATATGTATAGCAAAACACATTTCCATGTCAGACCCTCCCCCCCACTTTCAGTAAACCTTTTTATACCCCCTATTCAATCTGAAAAGATAGAAATTCTAGGGTTTCCCATGCATATGCACATAACAGATCATTTTGAATACGATAGTATGGTTATTTATGGACCATTCCCCATATGCTTTAACAAACTTTTCATATTCCCTGGGGTGAGGCAGGTGTACCCCAGGTTGGGAGCTCCTGAGTATAGAGTAAAATCTGTACTCTGTATTTGGAATCTTATATTTAAGACCTTTCAACTTGTTTTCCAGCCTTTTTTAAATTTCCCATTCCCATCTTATGCTCTTTGTTTTAGCCAAACTGGACCCCTGCTGCCCTATGTTTGTACAAGCCATCCCTACCATGCGTCTCTATCTCAGGGGCCATGTCTTTTAGGAAGCTCTCTTTGAAAGCACTTTCTCCTTCACACTTCTCTTGAAGACTTTAGTTGGAATCTCCCTTTTGTCTCTGTCACATTCTACTTTCCAGCATGCTTACTTGTCCACGTGTCACATCCCTCCAGGGCTGCTAGGTGGCATAATGGGTAGAGTGCCAGGTCTGGAGTCAAGAAGACTCATGCTCCTGAGTTCCAATCTGGCCTCAGACTCTTACTAGCTGTGTGACCCTGGGAAAGTCACTTAACTTTTGGCCTCAGTTTCCTCATCTGTAAAATGAGCTGCAGAAGAAAGTGGCTAACCGCTCCAGTATCTGCCAAGAAAACCTCAAATGGGCTCATAAAGAGTTGGATACTACTGAAAAAACAACAAATTAGGTACCAGGCACAGTGTTAAGTACTTTACAAATATTGTTTGATTCTCACAACAGCCCTAGGAGGTTGGTATTGTTATTATTTTAATTTTACAGTTGAGGAAACAGTGGCAGACAGAGGTTATGTGACTTGCCCAGTCACATAGCTATTAAGTATTTGGGGCTGGATTTGAACAGAAGTTTTCCTGACTCCAGACCCGGCAATCTATCCGCTGTGCCACCCAGCTTCCTCTACAGGACATACAGAATTCATGTGCCAGGGGGAAAAGGACCTGGTTTTCCTGTAGCTGTAAGATCTGACTTCCATGTGCCCCATCGTCCTGCCAGATAATATGCAGGCGCACGGTGCAGCTGGGTGTGACCACAATGGGTGGGACTCATTTTTTGAATTGTAAGGCCCTTGGAGGTCAATGTTCAGGGGCTGTTCCCTAGGCTGTCACCATCAGCAGTACCCTTCCACATCAGCTATGACCAAGGCTTGCTCCTACAAAGTGTAATGGTTGCCAAATCGACTTGAAGGCCGACCTCATCTCTCACAGTCTATAATCCCTGCACTGAACGGCATGTGTTCTGTAGAGAGCAGCCCCAGCTGAGCACTGGAGCCTGGAGGCCTGCTTGGTTTTAGGAAGATATTGAGGAGCCGGTAATCGTAATTTTGCAAGACAACCACCCCCCACCCCCCAAACATTTGGCATCCAGGTGTAGGGAGAGAATATTGAACTTGAAGTCAGGCAGGCCTGAGTTCACATCTTGCTTACACAAGTTACTTAAACTATCTTAGCCTCAGTTTCCTCATCCATAAAGTGGGGAATAATAGCACCTACCTCCCATCAAATGAGATAATATTGGTGAAATGCTTTGTGAATCAAAGAACATTACATAGATATTAGCTATTATTATTATGTAGCCCTACTGGCCAGTGGCCCAGTGCTCTATCCATTGTGCCACCTGGCTGGCCATTATTGATGGTGCTTTTGCCCCATCTCAGTGGTCATTGGGTGTGCTTCAAGCTAGCTTGAACAGATCTAGGATCTCTTCTTTCCCCGTTAGCTCATCTGCAGTTGTGACTTCTGAGATCATGGTGTTCCATGCTTCCAGTAAGAGTGTCAGTGAGAGAATGTTAACGTTAAAAGGATGGACTTTTGTGATAGGGAGCACTTTGGTGGCATGGAAAACACTGTCCTTTTCCTGTTTGCTGGATGTAACTGCCCTGTCTCCTCATCTGTAGTTCTGAGCCTGGTTTACCTCTGGCCTCCAGGGCTCAGATCAGGTGATCTCTCCAGAATTTATGGAAAGTCATGTTGACAAGCAAAGTCTATAAAGGAAAGACATGAATTTATAAGGAGAAGCCCCTTTCCTGAATAGAGAAGTGAACAGTTCTCAAATATAGAAAAAAAAATATCAGTCACTACTTGGAAAGGTGTCCAAACTCTCTCATAACTTCAGCAGCTCCCAGATACCACCTTATGCCCATGAAACCGACAAAATTAAAAATACAATTCAGTGTTGACAGGACCGGAAAAACCAGAAATATTACTGCACTGCTGGTCTGGCGGAGCTATGAATTGGTGCAATCTTTTTTGGAAAGCAATATGAAATCACGATAAGAACTACAAAATCTCATATCCTTTAAGTCAGTGATCCTACTAGTAGGACAATGACCCAAGAATGTTATTGATGGGAAAAAAGACCTATCTGGACAAAAATATCCTGAGAGATGACAGCATTCATAGAGGAAGAAGCTAGAAGCAATCCAGATGTCCAGTCAGTGGGGAAAGCTAAACAGATTTATGTGAATGTCGTGATTATTTCACTATAAAAAATAACAAGTGAATACTGCAAAGAATTTTGGGGAATTTATAAAAATAATGTAAAGTGAGGAAAAAGAACATGATATGTGCAGATTTCTCATCTACGATTCATTTTCCTTCTCTGTGGCAGATCATAACCCACTGTGGCCTTCTCATTCCATGCAGCTCTTGTCTGTGACCTCCCATCACTCCTCTGTCGAGGATCTGCTCGCCTCACTATGAACTCCTCAGTTATTGAAAAGGTCAAGTCCTGAAGACCTTTTTGTAGCTCTTATAACACTTTATGGGCATCAGTGCAGCATTTGGGTGGCCCCTCTTGTTAACCCTTTCTCTCTTTTTGTTTTTCTTTTTAGAAATTCAATCATTTTATTTTCAGTTCCAAATCTTTTCCCTTCCACTTTCACCTCCTCTACCTGTTGAGAAAGCAAGAAACATAGAACCCATTACAAATACGTATATTGGAACAAAACAGATCCTCCCTTTGGCCACATACCCAAATCTCTCTGAATATGGGACTGACCCACTTTCTTTTCCAATCACAGAATTTTGTCCTGTTATTTCCTTTACCTCTCTTTTTGCACGTAAGTCATTGTCACTAAGAGACTGTACTGTAGCCCACTTATGGTCCATTGCCTTTTAAACCACCTGCAATCTGTATTCTCTCATGGTTGTTTTTGTTCTGTGATTATAGTTATGATTGACTAGAACCACGGGAATCATTTGTGTTGTTGTTCAGTCATTTCAGTTGTGTCTGAGACACATTTGGGGTTTTCTTGGCAAAGACACTAGAGTGACTTCCCATTTCCTTCTCCGGCTTATTTTACAAATGAGGAAACTGAGGTAAGCTGAGTTTAAGTGACTGGCCCAGGGTCATACAGCCAGTAAGAGTCTGAGGCCTGATTCATACTCATGTCTTCCAGAGACTAGGCCCAGAGCTCTACCCACTGCGACACCTAGCTGCCCTGTGTGAATCATACAAACAGCAAAGTATAGAAAAATAGAAGAGAAAGGGGGAAGAGAAGAAGCTTAGAAGGGTTCAGGGAAACAAACAGGACTGTTTTGACACTTCCTTGTTAGAATTAATATACATTTAAAAAAAACCCCAAGAAATAACTGGCAGTTTATGGTCTCAAAAATACCCTTTTTGAAGTTCATGTTTAATAATAATAGTTAGCATTCATAGAGGGCTTTAAAGTTTGCAAAGCATTTTACTTATATTATTTCATTTGATCCTTGCCACAGCCCTAGGAGGAAGATGCTGTTTTAGCTGTTTGGTCATTTCAGTTGTGTCCGACTCTGTGACTACATGTGGAGTTTTCTTGGCAGAGATACTGGAGTGGTTTGCCATTTCCTTCTCCAGCTCATTTTACAGGTAAGAAAATTGAGATAAATTGAGATTAAGTGACTTGCCCAGGGTCACACAGTTAGTAAGTGTATGAGGCTGGATTTGAACTCAGGAAGATGAGTCTTTTTGTCTCCAGGCCCTGTGCTGTGTCCACTTCTCCGCCTAACTGCCCTTTAATCATGATGGTAACTAGATTCATTGGGATGCACTAGCTAATTTATTATTATTATTTATAATAGCGAGACTAGTTTAGTGGGTGGATTCGAGTTGGAGTCAAGAAAAAGTAGGTGCAAGGCTTGCCCTTGATGCATACCAGCTACGTGACCCATGGGTAGGCAAATTAATTAACCTCTCCGCACTCTGGCAGCTCTTGAGGATTATAAATTCCCCTTGAGCTGTTGAGCAGCATTGGGGGAAGGCCTTTCTGCATGGGAACCTCCTCATACTGTTGAAATCACAGTTCTGGATAAAAAAAAAATAACTAGCAATGATGAGAATGGCCAGCCACCAAGGTCTGAGTGGGAAGTAGGTGGGAAGCCATTGTCACCGAAGGCAATCAGTCTTCTTTCCATACCAATGGAGAAGAGTAATGTTCTGGATAATTCAAGTCAAGATAATCTGGAAGTCATGGCAGCTTTGTTTTTGAATGTCAAACAAACATTATCCAACAGCTTCACCTTTCTACTTGTATTGCAGAGGCCCATGATGAAATACTCTGCCTTAGGACACATCCCACCCTCTGTAGGAGGCCTTTCTGCCCTCCCTCCCCCAGCTGCTAGAGATGACCTTTCCTCTGCTCTTGCTTATGTCTCCTATGTACTTGGTTATTTAGGTTTTGTCTCTTTCATTAGAGTGTGGGTTTCTCGAGAGTAGGGACTTCTCCCTTACCAGCCAACATACAACAGACACTTAATAAATGCTTTTTGATAAACTTACTGAAATGAGTTTGAGTTCAGCTCATTTCAGTTTGTATTGAGAAGACACTAGTTTATGGTTTGTGACTTGGGACCTTGAGGTTGTTCCGTAATTCCCCTGTCACTTCCTATAGACTTGTCCCCAGGTTATTCTCTCCTAAACCCTTCTTCCCACCATTCCCAGGGCAGAGGGTATTTAACCAGAATCACCCCTGGGAGTTTGGATTCATTTGATACCATCTACCTCTTTGGGGTTGGCACTGGACCTCAGAGGTCCTTTCCTTCCCCCAGATTCGGCTACGCTCATACTCATTGACCTGCTCAATCCGCTCCTATCTGTAAACACGTGTGGAGAGTGACTAGGAAGTCAGGAGACTAGTATTTGGAGATCTCAGGATGGATAGAATCGGGGTTTTCTCTTTAAAAATGGTCCCCTTGGAAGACTTCCCATGATGCTGCTTGTGCTCAGAATATTTCTGAAGTTGTTTTGAAAGTCAACGAAGGAGCCACAGAATGTTGTCAGTCATACCTTTTCTAAAACAAACAAACACACCAGGATTTCTTAGCTTGATCACTCCTCTTACTCACTAGACTAGGTTCTGAATAAGTAGGTTCAAGTCTCATCCCTGACAGAAAGGAGCTGTGTGACTGTGGGTCCACTTGGTCTCTGAGCCTGCAAGCTTGCTATGTGTAGCCACTGCTGTTCTCTCAATCTGCTCTATAAGATGGAAATAATGATCATTGTACTATGGATCTCACAGGGCTCTTTTGAGGACAAGAGGGCTTTGGAAACCTTAAAGAACTTTAGAAGTGTGAGCTGTTATTCATTGAACAAAAATCAGTTAAGTATCTCTACTGTGTGCAGAACAATGTTCCTAAGCACTGGAGGAGATGCAAAGTTTAGATAAGATGTGGTCAGGGTCCTATGAAACTCGTAGTTGAGAAAATTGTGGGGATTGAGTGCACTGTTTCCATTTTGTGACTCAATTCTGGAGCTAGCTCAATTCCTTTCCTATTCCATTATGGTCTAGTCCAATTTCTGCCTTGTGAGAAAATGTTATTCAATTATGGGAACTATGAGAAAACTTGATTACATTGTATGAACCTAGCCCTGCATGACTGGGAAGCTGGACCACCTCTACCTGTTGCTTAGAGACCCTTAACTAAGGACCTAGGTTATGCTGACCAGAAACCCAGTTGGATCCAAAGGTTGATGCAAGGAGTTTTCTCATAATTATATATCTCAAGCAACACGTGTCTTATCTGAAAACTGGCCCCATACTAATCAATCAATTTTTGTTTCTATATTTCTTTGATTGATTTCAGCTACTTGGGGAGAGTGAGACATTTCTCTTTTTCTGATTCCAGAAAATTGCTTTTCCGCTCCCAATTCAGAAAGAGTCTAATCTTTCCTCCAATTAGAAATCAAATCACCTAATCTTGTATCCTAGTCTATATTCTGTTAATTGTCTTCTTTTAATGCATAAAAATCTGTCTTTGCCTGATTCAGGGTCTAGTGCCAAGATGAGGAAGCCTGGTCCTGATTTGTTATGCAATTGTCGTGCATTCTTAATAAATCGATATGCTTGGAAGCTCGATCCTTTGTTTCCTCAGTTATTTTGGATTTCACCCATTGCATAGTCTAGTTGGCGTGTGGGCCACAAAAACAGCTATAGTAAAAATATTTAGTGATACACTGGAAAGGTGGAAAGCAAAATGTGATGTGAAACTAGGCAGGGAGGGCATTACCATTGTGGGTAAGGAGGCATCACAGAAAACTCAGATGATGAAGCATTTGAGTTGAATTCTAAAGATTTAGGAGTTCAACAAGTGGAGAAGAGAGGACAAGATAGTCTAGGCATAAAAACAGTGTGGGCAAAGGCATGGAGGAGATAGAATCTAGAAAGTGCTTTGTTTGGTAGATGGGTGGGCACAGAGAATAGACCAATTTGGCTAGAGTATAGAGTTGGTAGAGGGGAGTAATATAAGGCTGAAAAAGTGGGTCATTGTGAGCTTGTGAAAGGCCTCGAATAACAGGCAAAACAAAAATTCAAAAAATTTTAATTTTTCTAGATGAACAAATTATGTGAAGAGTCAATTTAGCAAACAATGATGAAATACCTACTATCTGTGAGTCACTGTGTTCAAGCTGGTATGGTACGAAGTACAGTTGGAGGATTCAGAGAGCAGTGGTGTTGGGAAGACCTATTACGAGGCCATTGTAAATAGCCCAGGAGGATGGTAATGAAGGTTGGTACTAGGGTGGTAAAAGTGGGAAGAGTGAAGAGGGGATGGATGTTAGTGATGTGGAGGCAGGATCAATGGGATTTTGTAACTGATGTAAGAGGTAAGGGAGAAGGAAGAACCAAAGTTTCAATTCAAATCAACATCCATAATAAGCACTTTTATGTATAAGGCACCAAGATTATGAACATGGGAGAGCAGGAAGTGTTGTCACAGACAGAAATAAAGGTCAGAAGAAGAACAGAGTTAGGGAGACAGATAATTAATTTTGGATATGTGTAGTTTGATATGTTGATGGGCTATTCAGGTGGAGATGTCCTATAGGCAATTGGAGGTGCCAATCTGGACCTCAAATGGGAATCCTGGAAGACTGGGGGTAAGATTCAGGAGCTATCTGCATAAGAGGTGTAGTTGGGAACCTGGAGGAGAGGAGATTTCAAAGAGAATGTAGAAAGAGAAAAGTCAGACAGGCGTTTGAGGGACAGCTACAGTATGAGTTAAGTGAGTGAAGGAGGGCTTGGAAAGATAGGAGGAGACTTTAAAACCAAAGAAAGAGAGAACATTTAATAAAAGGGAATGGCTCACAGTTGTTAGGAGCTGCAGAGAGGTCATTGGAACAATAATGAAACAATTATTATTAAAATACCTACTATATGCAAGCCGCAGTGTTCGTCCTGAATGGTATCAGAATGGCCTGCAGAGAATGGATAGTGAGGAAACAGACACATTAGGTATATATAGTCTTTCAAGAAGCATAGCCCTGAAGGGGAGGAATTGTTCTGTTATTTCAGTCATGTCTGACTCTTTGTGACTGCATTTGAGGTTTTCCTGGCAAAGATGCTAGACTGGTTTGTAATTTCCTTCTCCAACTCATTTGACAGATGAGGAGACTGAGGGCAAACAGCATTAAGTGACTTACCCAGGGTCATTCAGATAGTAAGTGTCTGAGGCCTGATTTGAACTCAGATCTCCCTGACTCCTGCTCCCTCACTCTATACATCTCAACACCTAATGCTCTGAAGGGGAGGAGGATTATAGTTAATTTCTTAACTCTGGGTCATCCCTACTTTCTCTCTTTAATCTTATTCCTAAGCTGTCAAAAAAACCCACTAAATTGTGATAACTGGGTCCACTACAAATGAATGTTATTTAGCCTTAACTAGGCCCTCACTGATACACAGAAATAAAGAATTTTAAAATTTGTTATTGGTATCTTCTGTTTTTAGGTCACCCATTATTTCCCAAGTTCCTTCTCCCCCTTTCTTTTTGCTCCTCCTGGCGCTGGAGATCGGTCACATGCAGATCCTGTGCATCCTCCTGAGCTCTTGGCTACTTTGGCTCCACTCAGAAGACTCGGCCAGAGAAAGAGCTCTGTCTTCTGAGGACTTTGACTTTCTCCAATATGTGCCATCGTTAAGGAGGAAGAAGTGGCTCCTGGACTCCCAAGCTCTAGCGCGCACCAGAAATTAGTAACATTCAGGGACACGCTGTGGATTTCAGCCAGGAGGAGTAGGGTTACCTGCACCCTTTTCAGAACAAATTTTACAGGGATGTGATGCTGGAGAACTATAGCAACCTGGTTTGCCTGGAAAGGGACCATGTATGCCAGAGGGGAACAGTCTAAGAAATTGCTCTCCAGGTGTTGGTGCATCAGATGACATTATTTTCATGGTGGTCCTTTTGCAAGTATTTATGAGTCCTGAAATACAAGATGCTGGATTTTTTTCCAGTTGTTGTTCTATCCATTTACCTTGTTTCAGTTTTGTGCTGTTTTCCTAGTTCTATTTACTTTCCTCTGCATCAGTTCTTATAAATCTTCCAATGCCTCTCTCTGTATTCTTCACATCTTTTGTTTCTTATGGTATAGTAATGTTTCATCAGCAGCTAGATGGCTCAGCAGATGGAATGTTGGGCCTGTAGTCAGGAGGACCTGAGTTCAAATATGGCTTCAGACACGTACTAGCTGTGTGACCCTGGGCAAGTCACTTAACCTCAGTTTGCCTAGGAGGCAGCTAGGCGGCCCAACAGATAGAGCGCTGGGCCTGGAGCTGGGAAGACCTGAGTTCAAATTCCACCTCACACACTTACTAGTCGTGTCATGCTGGATAAGTCACTTTTTCCCCTGCAGAAGGAAATGGCAAACCACTCTGGTATCTTTGCCAAGAAAACCGCCCAGACAGTCTGGCCCACAGGGTCACCAAGAGTTGGACGTGACTGAACAACAATAACAGCCTTCTGTCACATTCATAGTACCGCCATTTATTTGGATGTTCCCAGTTCATACACACGTGCTTTGTTTCCTGGTGTTTGTTGCTACAAAAAGTGTAGGGTGGTACTTTTTATTCCTCTGATGACCCCCTCCCATATCTGACATTCGCTTTTCTTCTTCTTGTAGACAGCTGGGTGGGGCAGTGGATAGAGTGTTGGACCTAGAATCAAGAAGACCTGAGTTCAGATCTGCCCTCAGACATTTCCTACCTGGGCTCGATTTCCTCAGCTGTAAAATGGGAATAACAACAGGATAAAATAAGACCGTGTTTGTAAAGTGTCTAGAGCAGTTCCTGGCACATATTAGGTGCTTAATAATTGCTTATTTCCTTCTTGACACCCTGAGTTCTGTTCTGAGCAGATGATTTGTCTCCTACTTTGTTGACTGGAGTCATTCATTGTGAGTTTTCCCTTATATCTTGAACCTCTTTGTAATGGGTACAATATCTCATGCTTCTCACACAGGTAGGCAGTAGCAGGAAGAGGACAAGTAAGAGGGAAACAAAGTCAACCAGACTGGCTTCTGCTATGATAAGTTAAGTTCTAGGTTAATGTCCTTAAGGAGCATACAGGCAGTAGCAGCCACTTTTTGTCCCAGGTTACCTGGTATTACATAATGGCTGGATGACCATCTACATTGTCCTAGAACAACAACAAAAAAAAGCAAACTGAGGAAAACCCTCAGCCTGAGGCTCCTCCTCTTCCTCCTCCTCCCCTTCCTCCTCCTCCTCTTCTTCCTCCTTTTCCTCCTCTTCTTCTTCCTCATTTTCCTCCTCCTCCTTCTCCTCCTCTTCCTCCTTTTCTTCCTCCTCCTCTTCTTCTTCATTTTCCTCCTCTTCCTTTTCCACCTCCTCCTCCTCCTCTTCCTCCCCTTCCTCCTCCTCCTCTTCCTCCTCCC
>CM053584.1:130904102-130936729 GCA_028627135.1 Pseudochirops cupreus
CCTGAAGAATGATGACAAGCGCCGAGGCCGAGGGGAGCCTTCTGTTTCCCTCCCCCTCGTGCGCTGTCCCCTTACGTGCCCCAAAGTGCCCCCTTTTCAGTAAAACTCACTTTCTTTAAAGTTTTTACTGACATTGTTGTTTTTATATCACCTTCATTTCCTTTTTTTTTCCTTTTGCAGTTTTCAAAACTGTGTTAACCGAGAAGCTTAATGGTCCTGAAGATACATGCAGATAGACGTTCATTCATTCCATATGCATATCCATACATAGTTCAGTTACCAAAAGTTGGCTTCCTTATGTAGATATTAGTCTAAAATAATAATCGATGCTACATTACAAGCCCATAATGACTATGTTCCTGGATTATGTTTTTCAGTCTATAAAAGTTGAACAAATAGATAGAAATCATGCATCACTTAATTTCCAAACATATCCTTCTCCCTTCCCTCAGGGAGAGAGTCATCTTTTGTAACAAAGAAAAAACAAAGAAGGAAAAAGCATCTGACAAAACTACCAGATGCCCCAAGTGACCCCAAGGGTCCTCCTTCATGCTTCCTTTTCCTTTAAGCCCATACCTATCCTGTCAATTCTACCTCTGCAAGTGTATCTTGATGCATGTCTTGCAAGATCCTCTTATCTCCAACTAGAGGTTCAAAGTGGTGAACCTGTGTGGCCCGGAGGGTGGTGGGAACCTCAACAATAATATTGGAGTTTAAAGAGGGGAGGATTTGAAGGGAAAAATAATGAGTTTAGTTTTGGATATGCTGACCTGAGGTCAACATCCTCTTGCCTGGACTGTTATAACGGTCTCCTAAATCATCTCTCCATCTCTAATTTCTCCTCTCTCCACTCTGTTCTTCACATTGAGGCCAAAATAATATTCTGAAGGTACAGTTCTGACCATGCCACACTCTGCTAAAAAAAAAACTTCCGATGTTTCCTTTGACTCCAGGATAAAATGAAAATTCCTTAGCTCGGTATTTAAAGGCCCTTCACAATTTGACTTCAACCTCCATTTCCAGCTTTATTTTGTGCTATTCTCTACCTTTCAAGACAAATTGGTCAACTAGTCATTGCTTGATTGTGGTTTTCTGTCTTTGTGCCCTAGCTCTTGGGCATCGAAGCAGGCCTCTGCTGGAATATGGGCCCTTTTATCTCCCTGCTGAAATACTCTCCAATGAGAGGGTTCCATTCTCTTCTTCTCCCTCATGTTGTATTCTCCTTCATGAATCCTTTCATCTTCCTAGTTAAGAGTTTCTTTCCTCCCTCTGATTTTTTCCAGACCGCTTCTTAGTCTGTATCCTCCTTTGCCCCCATGCTTACTACCTTAGATGGTGATTATCTGTGCCTTTGTTCCCCCCCATTCCAACCCCACCTTCTATATAGAATGTAAACTCCTGGTGGGCGAGGACCGGGCCATCCTATCATCTTTGCTGTTATCGACATTACATCTGCCGGGGCTTTATAGATGTCTGTGGAATTGATGGAGAAGGACCAGGTGCTGGCTTGGAGAAGCAGGGTCAAGGGAAGGCAATTTTTTTTAAGGACAGAGGAGACCTAAGCATGTTTGTAGGCAGATGGAAGGGAGCCAGTGGGAGAGATGAAAAATGATGGGATAGCACTGAAACGAATGTGCTGAACTGATTATTTGTTTAAGTGGTTTCAGTCATGTCTGGCTCTTTGTGACCCCATTCGGGGTTTTCTTGGCAAAGGTAGTGGAATGGTTTTCCATGTCCTTTTCCTGCTCATTTTACAAATGAGCAAACTGAGGTGAGAGTAGTATGGTGTACCAGACTGCAAGGGTGAACTTGCAGCCAAGAGACTCGGGTTCAAATCCTGATTTGGACATTTACTTCTTGTGTGATCATGAACAAATTATGTAAAGCCTCTCTGGGTCTCAGTTTTCCCCTCTCTAAAATGGGGCTAATAATACTTATACTCAACTGGCCATTTCCAGGAAAGTGTTTCATAAACCTTAAAGTGCTATTTGGACATGAATTCTTATTAAGAAATCAAATCTACCTTCAAAAGATAAGGACATATTAAATGTGCCTGATAGGAGAAGAAATGAGTGATGGGTATTGAGAAGAAGGCTCTGGGGCTCAAAGGCTGGCCCAGGGAGAAATTCTCAGAAATGATTGCCTCACTGATACTGGTGCAGCCTCCTAAGCCAACCACTTTGAGTGGGCTGTTCTGAGATTAAATATATTTGGAAAGAGAAATATTTTTTAAAAAATCCCTCCTTTTACCCTCCTGTGTGTGTGTGTGTGTGGCCCCTGAGGGAGCTGCCTACCTGGCCCCTCCCAGTTTCCCCTCTGGTTGAACCTTGTATCAAATGAGGCAGTGTAGGAATGGTCCGAGAGCTCAGTCTAACGGAATGAGTACAAGATCTCGGTTGGAGTGCTAGATCCAATCCTGTATGAGGCAGCTAGGTGGCATGTGGATAGAAGCCTCATCCGGAGTCAGGAACACCAACTCTGACACTTAGCTCTGTGACCTTGGACCAGTCACAACCTCTTTGAAGCTTCCCTTCCTCATAGATGCAATGCAACACCCGTTGATAAAGTGCCAGCTTAGGAGCTGGAAAAATCTAGTTTCAAATTCTGCCTCTGATACATCCTAGCTGTGGGAACATGGCAAGGTTGTTGGAAGAGTGCTGAATTTGAATCTCTGCTCTGCTCTTTACTTCCAATGTGACCTGGGGCATGTCATTTATTTCTCATTTGTAAAATGAGGAGGGTTATATTAGATGGCCTCTAAGCTAGAATGAGGGATGCAGCTAGGTGGCACAGTGGATAGAGTGCTGGGCTTGGAGTCAGGAAGACCTGAGTTCAAATCCAGCCTAGGGCATTAACTAGCTGTATGACCCTGGGCAAGTCCCTCAACCCTGTTTGCCTTAGTTTCCTCAACTGTAAAGTGAGCTGGAGAAGGAAAAGGCAAACCATTTCAGTATCTTTGCCAAGAAAAATCCCAAATGGGGTCATGAAGAGTTGGATATGACTGAAACAACTGAACAAGAAGCTAGAATGGATCTTTCCAGCTAAAAATCTGTGGTCCTGTCACTTTAACCTCTCAGGATGTCAGGTAATTCTCAAGGTTACAAGTTGCAGTGGAAGAATTGCCCATCATCTTTAGTAAAGGGAGTTTCCACGTTGGGAGTTCCCTAAATAAATGAAATCACAGGTCAGATCTCCTCCCCCTACAAGAGGGATTAATGACATATACACCGTCTGCCTCACAGGGATATAGAAGCAACGCCACTTTGTACTGAGTCAAGGGTTATAGAAATATGAGCTATTATTTCTCCCAGATAACAGGGAAAAGTCTTCCCCTTTAAAGTAAGCGTCTTGATTTGAAGTCTTTCCCTAGGTCCCCCTTCTGTGATTTACAACCTGTGTGACCTTGGGGAGAACACATAACCTCCTTGGTCCTCAGTTTTCTCATCTGTAAAATAAAGAGTTAGACTAATTAATGGTCACGCTGGTCCTTCCCAGCTTTAAATGATCCCATGGTCTTATGAAGCAGTTTCTTTTCTGGCCCATTCTAAACACAGGTTCCCCTAAGCCCTGGGAGGGTTTGGCTGGTGTCTCTCCTTCCAGGAGAGGGAAGGGCAGCAGCTTAGACGCCTATTCCCCTCCCAAGGGAAAAACCCCAGAAGGAACCATCTGAGCCCTGGCTTGCCTCCGAAAATTTACAAGGCCCTGGACATGATAAATAGTGTGTTTGCAAATGCAATTAAGTTTGGAGCCTCCAGCAGCCCGCCCCCAGAGCCCTGATAGAATTGTTGGTGGAAAGAAAGAATGCTGTCCAACCTTTCTTTTCAGGGGCAGGGAGGGGAAGAGGGTTATTCCTGGCTCCCTGTAGTCTCCATGGGTATTTCAACCAAGCTTTTCATTTAAGGAACAGAAAGTCTCGCCACAGGAGGACTGACTAATAGCTGGCAGTGTTTACCCCCAGCTGTGTTTATCCACATACCAGATTTTTGCATGGCTCTTAGAGAAACTTGTGGGGTGGGGTTGAGATAGGGCCTCCCTCTCAATGAAGAAGGAAGGTGGGATGAGTTGATGAGACATTGATCCATAGCCAGTCAGTTGCCAAGTCTTGCTGATTTGGCTTCTGTGTTTTTTTCACGATCCATCTCCTCATTATTCACACAATCACCACATTGTCATTCAAGGTACTATTATAGTGATTGTTCTGTTGTGACCCCATGGACCATGACACAACAGTACTGTCCTTGGATTTTCTTGGTAAAGATACTGGAGTAGTTTGCCGTTTCCTTCTCCAGCTCATTTTACAGATGGGGAAACTGAGGCAAACATGGAGAAGTGACTTACCCAGGGTCACACATTTAGGAAGTGTCTAAGACTGGATTCGAACTCAGATCTTCCTGACCTCTGGACCCAGCACTCTGTTCACTGAGTCACCTGCCTCCTGTTTGATCTCAGCTGCTTTGAGTCTCTCCCCTCTTCAATTCCTTCTCCACACAGCTGCCCAAGTGATATTCCTAAAGTACAGGTTTGATCCTGTTGCTCCTCAGCTCAAAAAGCTTCAGTAACCCCCTACTACCTTCAGTGTAAAGTACAAGCTCCTCTTGAATTTTCAAGCCCTGCATAATCTGACTCCAGTTTGCTTTTCCAGGTTTATTTCACATTACTCTCTTTCGCGCACTCTTTTATAGACATTTTGGCCTAATCTTTCTCATAAACAATAAATATTCCATTTCTCATATCCTTGGCTTTACAAGAGGTGGCACAGTAGACAAAGCACTGGACCTGGAGGCAAGGAAGACCTGAATTCAAATTTGACTTCTAACACTTCCTAACTGTGTGACCCTGGGCAAGTCATTTAATCCTGTTTGCCTCAGTTTCCCCATCTGTAAAATGGGGATCATAAAAGCACCTACCTTGCAGGGTGCCTGTGAGGATCAAATGAAACAATTATCTGTAAAGCGCTTCATGAGCCTTAAAGCAGTTATAGAAATGTTAGTGATTACTATCGTTCTATACCACATTTCATAACCTCTTTATGTGCCTGTTACTATACAGCCAGCACGGTTCTTTCTCAATAGCTAAATTAAATTCTTCCAACTGAATTTTAAAACTCCTTTCCCTTCTACTGTCCCTTCAGGAGAAGCTGTGGAAAGGCAAGGGGTATAACTGGGGAAAAAAAGAGGGGGTGGGTGGGTTATGGAGCAAAAGCCCCCCACCAGCCTGTTTGTTCCATCCCTGGTCTCTGTGCAAAGTCAAGAGGTGGAGAGGGTGGCCCTGGGTGGGGAAGAGACCAAGGTGACAGTTTGCAGAGGCCGAGAAGGCCCAGGGGTGGGGTGGGGTGGGGTGAGGAGTGGGGGAGAGGATTGCATTCTGCAGCTTTGGGAGGAGTCCCCTCATGGATAAGATCACAGATCTGTGAAGGATCAAAGAAATCCTTGAAGGAAAGAGAAGAGGTGCCTGCCTCATTCTCAAGGGAGATGTCATGTACAAGCCAGGACTCCTAAGGAACGTGACTGAATTTTTTAACAAACAAGTTTCAATACTTCAAGGACCCATGATTTCATCCCTGTTGGTTCTCTCTCTACAATTCTCAGGGCTTCTAAGCTGGAGGAGACAGCTTAATGAGTTTCTGTGGCTGAAAAAATGATCACCTAGTGCCTAGCCCTCTGGTGATGAGCCCCTCCCAGCTATGCTTGGCTGGTCCTTGGAGGACAGACATACGGTCCCTCACTGGCCTGTACTTGAATGGAGAATGACTGTATTTAAGTGAAGAATAACTGCCCTGGATTGCCTTTCCTGTTTGGTTTGGTTTAAGAGGAAGTATGGCACAGTGGAACGGGTGTTGATACTGGAGTCAAATGATTTGGGTGGCACAGTATATTGGAGTCAGGAAGACCTGAGTCCAAATCTTGATTTGGATACTCACTAGCTGTGTGACTCTGGGCAAATCACTTAACCTCTGTTTGCCTCAGTTTTCTTAGCTGTAAAAGGGGGGGTAATCATAGCAGTTACCTCCAAGGGGTTGATATGAGTATCAAATGAGACAATATTTGTAAAGAGCTGTCACAGGGCCTGCCACACAGTAGGTACTTAAATATTTCACATCTGTACTACCTGTGTAACCTTGGGCAAATCATCTAATCTCTTTAGGTTCTGAGGCGGTTGAACAGGGGGCCTCCAGGGATCCTTCTGGTTCTAAATCTATGATTCTGTGGTAGGACTGGCTAGAGTTTGGACTCCCCCATCATAGCCTTTGAGAATACTGGCTTCAAAGGCGTCCTTTTGGGAGGCCACAAATGGAGACCAAGGTAGCTGCGGCTACTCATTGTCCTTTTGGCAATTCTGGTTGGGATTTGTCTTCAAAGATGATAGGATATGATTTGGGAATAATTTATTCATTCCTAAACATTTAGTGAGGGCATACTATGTGTCAACAGAGGCAAACCTTTGTCCTTTGAGAGCAGTTTTGATTTTTAGCAATGAAATAAACTCCCATAAGGAAAAGACCTCTGTGAAATGGATGCAAAGCAAAGATAGCAGACACAGAGGAATAGAGAAGATCCACAACCAAATAATGAGAGGGAATAGGCAGGGACTCCTTGTGGAGACTTGAGAGAGTGACTGAAAAATTAATTTCACCATATATTGTTTACAGTCACTCATTTAAGCCTCACTGCTATCCTATGGGGCTGATAAGATAGGTATTATCCCCATTTTACAGATAAGGAGACAAACTCAGAGAAGAGATGTCAACCAGAATCTAATAAGTGTCAAAGGGTGGACCATCCATCTATCCATCTATCCATCCATCCATCCATCCATCTATCCATCCATCTATCCATCCATCTATCCCTGTATCTGAAGGCAGTTCCCAATCCTCTGCCAAAGAGATCTGTGAAAAACGGAAGAATAAGCGTATGCTCTTCCAAAGTGAAGGGACAGCTAGGTGAATAAAGCTCCAGGCCTAGAATCAAGAAGATCCATCTTCCTGAGTTCAAATCTAGCCTCGGATACTTCCTAGCTGTGTGACCCTGGGCAAGTCACCTCACTCTGCTTGCCTCAGTTTCCTTATCTGTAAAATGAGCTGGAAAAGCAAATGGCAAACCACTCCAGTATCTTTGCTAAGAAAACCCCAAATGGGGTCATGAAGAGTCAGACTCTACTGAAAAATGACTCAACAACAACAACAGACTCCCAAAGTGACTGCTCAGAAGGTGAGAAGCTGTGTGGCCTTGGGCAAGTGACTTAACTTCTCTGACCTTTAGTTTACACACCTCTAAGATGATGAGATGGGACTAGATCCTTCCCAGTTTATAAATCCCATGATTCTAGTGACCATAATATCACACGGTAGGATTAGAGCAGCAGGTGATTTGATCTAAAGGAAAGAGCACTGAATTGGGCCTGGCATTGTCACTATGACCTGTGTTGCTGACCTTGGGCAAGTTGTTTCTGAAGACCTCCCTGGTCTTCAGCTCCCTCATCTCATAAAAAGGGAATATTGGATTCAAGGACATCTTCTAGCTCTAAAGCTAAGATTTTATAGATGAGGAAACTGAGGCCCACAGGGGTTAAGTGACCTACCTAAAATCACACTTCCAGGATTGTAAACCAAGTCCTAGAACTAGAAACCTGGAACCTAGAAATTCTTTCTACTGCATCATCTAAGTTCTGGTCCTCTGCTGAGCAATCTATGTCATTATTTTAGAGTCATGGTGAGAGGAAGAGAAAAGGACTCCAGGTTTGTCCAGGTCATTTCCTTGCCTTCAGGAAGCTTCCTTCTCTCTGCCCCCTCCCCTCACCCCCCAGGCAGCTTTATGCCTTCTGCCTGCCCTACCACACAGCCTGGGAATTTCCATGCCTCTGCCTGGGTTAGTTGTGGGCTTTTGTTACATTCTGGCTCATGAGCCAAGGAATAACAGTAGGGCATTTGCAGCTAATATTAAGTGAGGCATGCCTGCTATAATCTATTCTGATTGGGTTCAACGTCATATAAGGTGAGCAGCAGCAGAGTTCTCATGGGCTCAGAGATCAGGATGCTCCCATCACACAGTCAAGGGCCTCCTTTGGTGGCCTGGACTTTTCATTCCCAGGATCAGGCCAAGCCTTGACTTCATGGGCTGTGCTGTTAAACCCAAGAAGGATGGCTTTGGGATGCTTCTGGGGATTGAGACCATGTTTAATCCCATGGAAGCTCCCAGAATGACCTTTATTGTCTTTGCACTGTATGATTTCTTGTATGTGGCTCATTTCTCTGCTAGACCAAAAACTCAGTGAATTGCAGGGATATTATTTTATTTGTCTTTTAATTTCTCAAAGCTTAGCACAAAGTAGGGGCTTAATAAAGATTTGCTAATATCATAGACTTTTGGAGAGTTGTCTCCTTATGTTAGAATGTAAACTCCTTGAGAACAGGGAATGTCTCACTTTTGTATGTCTTAGCACCAAGTAAACGCTAGATCCTAAATGGCTTTATATTCCTCCATTCACTTTCAGTCATTTTCATTCATTCATTTGATTTTAGAGATCATCCAATTCAACTCCCCTCATTTTATAGATAAGGAGGCTGAGACCTAAAGAAGGGAAATGACCTGGCTAAGATCACATGGCTAACGTGAGGACTCATTTTAATAGACTTAGCCTTTCTCAGCAATGCAAGGACCTAAAACAATTCCAAAGGACTCATGATGGAAAATGCCAGCCACATCCGGAGAGAGAACTAGGGAGTCTGAATGCAGTGAAGCAGACAATTTTTTTTTCTTTCTCATGATTTCTTCCGTTCGTTACAATCCTTCTATGCAACACGACTAATGTGAAAATGTGTTTAATGGGAATGTATATGCAGAGTCTATATGAGGTTACATGCTGTCTTGAGAAAGGAGGGGGAAGGGGAGGGGAGAGGAGGGAAGGGGAGAAAACTTAAAACTTATGGAAGTGAATGTTGAAAACAAAACATAAATAAATTAACTAATTAAAAAAGGCCACATGGCTAATTAGAAGTAGAGCTGGGACCCAGGTCTCCTGAGTGATGGGATATTGTTGGTTCAGTTGTGTCCTGCTCTTTGTGATCCTATTTGGGGCTCCCTTGGCAAAAATACTGGGGTGGTTTGTCATTTCCTTTTTCAACTCATTTTGTTAATGAGGAAACTGAGGCAAACAGGGTTAAGTGACTTGCCTAGGGTCACACAGCTAGTTAAGTGACTGAGGCTAGATTTGAATTCATGTTTTCCTGACTCCAGGCCCTTCCAGCTGATGGGATACCTGAGTTGTAGAGAAAGTGATGGGAACTCCATTATTGAGTATTGTAGAGTCTCTCTGGATCACTTGTTTCTTGGTGCTCCTCATTTCAGAGCTTGTGAAAGTATGGTCCTGGACCTGAGGGTAGTCTCCCCCAAAGGACAAACAGACACTTGCCTGAGGCCCTTTCCCTGTAGGTGATGCAACAACCTTAGTCTTTGCCCTGGGATCTCTGTCTGATGGCTCAGCTCTCTGGAATATTTCTCTCCACCCACTTGGGTCATCTGAAAAGTTTTGCTGAGGCTTCTTGCCTTGACCCAGATTCGTAACCACTGATCCATCCTTAACTCTCACTCTCCCTCATTGGATATCTAAGGATATCCAATTAGTTGCCAAATGATGTCCATTCCACCTCTTTGACGGCCTTCACATAAATCCTCTTCTTTCCATTCACACCACAATCACCCTGGTCCAGGATCTCACTGCAGTATCCTTATCATCGGTCTCTTTGCATCTGGTCTCTTTCCTCTCCACATCATCTTCCATAATACTGTGTAATTTATATTCCTAAACCATAGGTCTAATCATGTCACTCCTTTGCTCAAGAAGTTCCCGTGGCTCCCTAGTGCCTTTAGGTTAAAATACAAACTCCTTTGTTGGCATTTAAAAGCCTTCACAATCGAGTTTCAGTCTAGCTTTCCAGACTGATTACATATTACTCCCTTCTCATGTACTCTAGACAAACTGGTTTGCTTGCTGTTCCCTGAATGACTTTCTATCTTTTTCCTGCACCTTTTTAATGGCTATTATCTTCTCTTCTACACCTAGAAGACTCTTCCTCCTCACCTCTACCTCTTGGAACTCCTAGTTCCCTTCAAGACTTATTTCAAGGGTTACTTCCACAAGCCTTTGCTGATTTCCCTTCCTAGTGCGCCCTATGTCATTGTGTACTTATGCACATATGTGGCATAGTCTTATCTGTGAATATGCTGATCTCCCTGTAGAGTATGAGACTCTGAGGGCAAGGGACTATTTCACTTTTGTATTTGTATTCCTAGCACCTGGTACAGTGCCTAGCTGATTGATAGGTGAGTTGGGCATCTGCCTTCATATGGCTCTAAAGCTATGTAGGACTATTCTTAGAGTAGGATAATCACTAATTCACACTGCATTTGGAAGTGCAGGACTTGGGTCTGAGTCTGAGCTCTGCCACTCACTAGCTGTGTGACCTTGGGCAAGTCACTTAGTGTCTCCGAGTATTAGTTTCCTTATTTGTAAAAAAGGGAAAATAACCCTTAGATTTGTGAGGATAAGATGAGGCTAAGTAGATAAAACTTTGTAAGCTAGAAAAAAAATTATATCAATGTAAGAGACTATTATTGTTTTATTTTTATTAATAATTTTTTTAACATCATAATTTTCCCCAGTATCTCCCTTTCCCAGAGAGCCATCTCATACAACAAATAGTATTTTTTAAAGTTGGAGGAAAAAATCAGCACAACTGGTCAATACACTGAAAAAGTACGAAAAACAATGTTCAATTTGTAACACCTGCAGACCTCCCACCTCCTAGAAGGTGGGGTTGTGGGGAACAAATTATTGTTCTTTTTTGTTTGGCTTTTTGCTTTTTGGAGGGGGAAAGGCAGGGCAGTTGGGGTTAAGTGACTTGCCCAAGGTCACACGGCTAGTAAGTAAGAATGTCAAATGTCTGAGGCCGGATTTGAACTAAGGTCCCCCTGACTTCAGGGCTGGTGCTCTACTCATTGTGCCACCTAGCTGCCATGACAAATTATCGTTAATTCTATAGAGACTTTGTTGCCATCTGCAAGACTGTGCCTGGTGCATAGACTTTCTGTTCCTTTAGGGTCTGTCTCCTGTATATGGGAGGAACAGTGCAGAGGAGAAGGGATGGTATTACAGGGGTAGAGGGTCTTGCCCTCTCTTGGCAGGACACATGTTCACCCTGTAGGATTTCCATTTGGAAATTGACAATCTCTGCTAAGTGGAAATGTTCTCATAAATTTCTGTCACTTGTGTGTCAGCCCTACTTAATTTCCAAGCATGGCTAGGCTTGTTCCAATGGCAAGTGATCACCCCTTTGTCCCCTAAGTATTTGGCCTGGCGCTCAGGAGTCTTTCTGGAAGGGCCTACAAGGTGAGCTGGGGGCTTCGGGACAACTGTCTCCAATAGAATGACTGCGGTTCTAGCAGATCAGTGATATTCCAGGAATAAGGCTATAAATGGTGTCCAGATCTGTTGGCTGAGTTATCTCCCAAGGGAAGAGAGCCAGAGCTGCTTTGGACTGGCCTGACTTGGCCATTTGCTGCACTCCTTACCTTTCCAGAGTTGTGCTTATCCTCTATGTAATAATAGTAGTAATAATAAAATAGAATTACATTATTAATATAATCACTATAAGATAGAAATCTTATAGATTATACAACATACTACAATTACACTATATTGTGATACAATATACTACAATCATCACAACTGATATATTATAACTATTATTAACAGAATTATTATGATATGTGAATATGATATATAGATACTGTATATGATATGATATATAATGTATCATAATTGTTATAGAATGATGTAATATACGATAATAATTACTACTAATGAGTAGTAATAGTACTGGTAGTAGTAATAATAGTAGTAGCAATAATGACAATACCTGGTATTTGTGGAGCGCTTTTAAGTTTGCAAAGCACTTTACAGACCTCCTCTGACTTAAGGCTCACAACAAACCTGAGATGTAGGCACTATTACTAATACTATAGGTATTATCTCCATTTTTACATGAGGTTTAATGACTTATCCAAAGTCATCCAACTAGTAAGTGCCAGAGGCAGAGTGTGAACCCAATTTCCTCCTATGCCAGGTCTGGCAATCTCTCCATTATGCCTCTTAATTGAGTTCCCTGATTCTAATCACTTTTTTCTCTAATCCATCCTTCAAACAGAGGCCAAATTAAGTCCCAATTCTGACCAAGGTCACGCTCTTCCTCATAAATCTTCTGTGACTTCTTATTGCCTATAGGATAAAATACAAAATCTCACCATGGCATTTAAAGCCCCTCTCCATATGGCTCCCTTTCTGGTCTTATTTCTTCCCATTTCCTCTTCATTACTCCATGTACCAGCCTCATTGGATTATTAGCTCTTTCCCTAATCTGACACATCATCTCTGCAAAGGCTATTCGTCGTCCCTGGACTGCACTGTCTCCTCCTCCTCCTTGTTAGAATCTCTTCCTTCTTGCAAAGTTCAACTCAGTTGCTCCCTCTCCCAGAAGGCTTTTTTTGGGGCTCCTTGTTCTCTCCCTCCTGAAATGATGTTGTATTTACTCATCATTGTATGTGGTGCATCGCCCCAGTAGAATGTAAGTTGCTCAAAGTCAGGAATTTATTTTAGTTCTTGTCTGTTCCTCTAGTGTCTTGCATAGTGCCTGGCTCATAGTAAGAAATCAATGAAAGGAGATGTCCAAACTATTTCAGGTAGGGGTGTAGAGGTGGGGGTGGGAGGGAGGTCGGAGGGAATGGTCAAGGTGGGAAGAGCTCAGTGCTTTTGTTGCTAAAGTGGATTGGGGTTTAGTGGGAAAAAACCACTTCCTTCTACCCTCCAGCCCAGTAGTTGCCTTTGTTTCCTCTTGAGTACATTCATGAGGGGGGCAGCTAGGTTGAGCAGTGGATAGAGTGCCAGGCCTGGAGTCAGGAAGACTCATCTTCCAAAATTCAAATCCAACCTCAGATCCAACTTCCTAGCTGTGTGACCCTGAGCAAGTCACTTATGCCTGTTTACTTCAGTTTCCTCATTTGTAAAATGAGCTGGAGAAGAAAATGGCAAACTGCTTCAGTATCTTTGTCAAGAGAACCCTAAATGGGGTCACAAAGAGTCAGATGTGACTGAAGCGAATGAACAACACATTCATGAGATGACTGCTGAAGAAACTGTATTACTGACTCTGGCCATCAGAGGGCACTCAATATACAAATGCCCAGATGGCAGCTCCTGTATCACAGCTTAGAGGTTTCAAGTTATAGAATGTTTAAATCCCTGGTGGCTAATTCTAGCTACGGAATTCAGCTGGAGAACACATGGAATGTTGATGTGTGTGTGTGTGTGTATAAATAAATATACACACATATGTACATATATGAATGTAGAAATATAAACAAATATACACAATGCACACGTGTATAAAAACATAAAAATAAATTAATAACTGTGTATTTACATGTGTATGTGTGTGTGTGTGTGTGTTTTCCAGCTATTAAAACTGTAAACTGCACTAAGAGTTTGGGGACACCGTATATCTCCCTCTGTCTAACCACATCTCTTTTCCCATTTGTGGCTAAACCCTTGAGAAGGCTGTCTAGAATCTATACCTCCATTTCCTTTTTCTCTCATTCTCTTTTTAATTTCCTACAATCTGGCTCCTGACCTCATCATCCAACTGAAATTGCCCTCTCCAAAATTACTAATCTTATCTCAATTGTCAAGCCTAATGAATGGGCTCTCCTCAATCTTCATCCTTTTTGATCTCTCTTGCAGCCTTCCATATTGCCAATCACCCTCTTCTCCATATTCTCTTCTCTCTCTGTTTCCCTGATGCACCTCTATCCTGTTACATCTTATACCTGTTAGGAGCTCTCCTCCTTAGTCTTCTTTGCTGGGTCTTTGTCCAGATCAAGCTCACCAAGGGTGGGGGGTGTGTGTCTCCCAAGGCTCTGTCCCAGGACTCTTCTGTTTTCCTTCAACTGTTTTGCTTAGTGATCTCATCAGTCTCCTCAGTTTCCATGATTATTTCTATGCTGATGATTCTCAGGTTTACTTATCCATCCCTGACCTCTCTTCTAACTTCTAGCTTCACATCTTCAAGTGCTTTATTAGGCATCTCCAACTGGATGTCCCAGTAGACATCTTAAACTCAATGTGTCCAAAACTAAACTCATTATTTTTCCCTTCAAACCCTCCCCCCTTCCAAACTCCCCTGTTATTGTTGAAGTTCCCACCACCCTCCTGGCCACACAAGTTCACCACTTTGGTGTTATCCTGGATGCCTTACTCCATCTCACCCCCTTTAGCTAATCTGTTGCCAGATCTTGTCATTTCTACACTTGTAACATCTCTCTGACTTCTCTCCTCTGATACTCCTATCCCCCCTGGTCCTGGTCCTGATCACCTTGGGCCTGGGCTATTGAAATAGACTCCCTGCCACAAGTGTCTTCTCACTTTGGTCCACCACTCCACTCACTTTGGTCCACCCTTATATTAACCTTTCTAAAGCTCAGGTCTGACCAAGTCACTCCCCTTCTCAATGAACTTCAGTGGCTTCCCATCACCTCCAGGATGAACTCTAACATCCTCTGTTTATCACAACCTGGCCCCCTCCTACCTTTCCATCCTTATTATAGCTTATTCCCTGTCCAGTGACACTGGCTTCCTTTCTGTTCCTCACCCAAGATGCTCCATGTCCAGACTGCAGGCATTTTCACTGGCTGTTCCAGTGCCTAGAGGCAGCTGAGTACTGCAGTGTATGGAGCACTGTGCCTAGGGTCAGGAAGATCTGACACTTTACAACAATTCTGTGAGGGAAGTGTTATTATTAACTCCATTTTATAGTTGAGGAAACCGAGGCAGACAGAGGTTAAGTGACTTGCCTGGAGTCACACAGCTAGTAAATGTTTAATGCTGGATTTGAACTTAATAACTGACTCTGTCTCTCTGTCTCTCTCTCTCTCTCCTCTTTCTGTCTCTCTTCTCTCCCCCCATTTCTTTCTGTCTGTATTTCTCTCTCTCTCTCCTTTTCTATCTCTGTCTCTCTTCTCTCCCCCGATTTCTTTCTGTCTCTGTATTTCTCCCTCCCTCTCTCTTTCTCTCTCTCTCTCTCTGTGTGTGTCTCTCTCTCTCTCTTTTTCTGTCTTTGTCTCCCTGATCTATCTATTGGGCTGTGGAATGGAGTCTTTAGTACCACTCCCCTCCCCCAACCTTCTTTCCTGGTGTATCTCAGGGTACATATATCTATCTTATTCCACCTCCCTCTGGTTTTTTCTGTCCTTTTCACAGCTCCTTGGTTCCTGGCCTCCTGGGTGAGGAGAACATTTCCCTCTCTGGCCCCAAAGATCTCTCTCCTGGGCTTCCAGCTGCCTCACACTGCTTCAAAGCTGGCTTGTTGGCTGCTTCCAGAGGTCTCCAGGGGTATGGCCTCAGAGGGCCTTAGTCTTGCCCCTGGCCCATTCTCCTTTGACTTCCCTTGCCTGAAGCATATTCACCAGGAGTAGTTCAGATCAGTTCTACTCTTGGGTGAGGCTTAGCTTCCTCATCTATTATCTGGGCTCCTTTTAGACTTAGTCTTGGTGATTATAATCGTGATAACAGTAATAGTAAGAGCAGTTATTATATATAATGCTGCAAGTTTTGCAGAGCAATTTGCAGATATTATTTAATTCTTGCAACAGCCTTGGGAAGTGGGTGCTAGTATTATCCCCATTTTACAGATGAGCAAAGTGGGGCTCAGAGAGATTCTAACGTGCCCAGATCCACACAGTTGTATCTGAGACAGGATTTCAATTCCTGTCTTGACTCCAAGTACATCACTATCTCGACTGTGCCACCTAGTGGCCTGTGTAGCAGTGGCATGACCTCCATGATAGTTACCATCTTACCCCGCAGGTTGTTTGCCTCACGTAGATTTACCTGAAGGACCAGTAGTAGACTCTCCATCTCTTTCAAAATCCTATTATTGCCACTTTGGGGTAGTGACTGATTTCACTGGTTTAGGGAACTCCCAGGAGAGGAAATTCCCTCTACCGATCCATGTCAGTACCTTTTGTTTTAAATAGTTGTCTGGGACACTTGAGAAATTAAATGATTTCCCCAGGATAATGCAGTGGTTTGTGTTAGAACTGGGACATAAACCCAATCCTTCCTGATTTCCAGGCCAGCAACTAATCTATACTTTATCTCTTCACCATTGACCCTTTACTCTTCCCAATGACTTTAAAGATACCATAAAATTAAGGGATATTATTTCCATGTGTGGAAATGGAGGGACATCCCTTCAAAAGAGAATCCAACCTCAGGGAAAAAGACAGGTGGGAAAGAGGATCAGAGGTGGAACTCCTATCCATAGATAGAAATTTCCATATTTCATGCTTCAAACTACTTTTTTTTAAAAAGAGATTTTATCATGAAATGGATAATGTGTTGAACTTGGAGTCAGAAGGTCTTTTGTTAAGTCATTTATAGTTGTGGCCAACTTTCATGGCCCCATTTGGGTTTTTTGGGCAAAGGTACTAGAGTGGTTTGCCATTTTCTTCTCTAGCTCATTTTACAGATGAGGAAACTGAGGCAAACAGGATTAAGTGACTTGCCCAAGGTCACACAACTAGTAAGTGTCTGAGATTTGAACTTAGGAAGATAAGTCTTCTTGACTCCAGACCCCTCACTCTATCCACTCCTCCACTTAGCTGTCCCTACATGCTATCCTTAATGTGTGCTGAACTGAATTACAAGCTATCAGAAGAGCAAACTATACTGAGAGATGAGTCTTCCTGGCTCCAGGGCCAGCACCCTATCCACTGCACCACCTGGCTGTCCGGGTTCCATCTTTGCTATGTGATTCTAGAGAGGTCTTTTAACAACACTTGAAATTTAAATTGCTCTTTGGATGCATCATTTTATGTAAGCCTCACCACAAGCTTGTCCTCATTTTAAAGATGAGTAGACTAGAGATGAGGGTGGTTAGGAGGCTGACCTCTAGTCCCACTACTAGTGTGTCAGAGGCAGGATGTGAACCCAGGTGTTCCTGACCCCGAGACTACTTCACCACACTACCTCTAACCACTCCTGACCTTCAGGTTCTTTCATTTGTAAAATGGCGATCACGCTTGGTTCTCCCTCCCCCATGGCGCTGGCAGGGGGAGAGCCTTCTAGAAGCCTTAAAAAGCTCCAGAAATCTGAATTGCTGCTGTTTATTTATCCCTGGCTGTCCCTCATCAGGGGCACCCGTCCCTTGATATTACTGTTGTGTCTGCTTGTCAGTCAATCAAATCACAGTTGTTTACTGAGCATCAACTCTGTACCCAGCACTGGCCTTGGAGCAGTGTTGGAAGTGTGTGTGTGGGAGGAGGGAAAGGGATGATGAAGAAAATGTATGACACGGGCCAGGACCCAGCTCTTGGATTGAGGCTGTTGCTGCATATGAATCAGTTTTGCAGAGAGAAGGCGTACTGATTTAAGGCACTCTGGCTGGAATGTGACTCATTCATTCTTCCCACAAATATTTCCTGAGAGCCTACTATGTGCAGGGCACCCTGCCTATCATTGTAGGATAGTGGTTCTCAACGTGTGGTCTGTGGACACTTGGAGATCGGCAAGGGAGTCCATGAGGTCAAAACTATTTTCGTAATAATGCTAAGATGTTATTTTCCTATCAATATACTCCTCCTTTATCCAACCGCATACCTGTGAGAGGCTGGATTTTCTTTATATACTTTAACCAAAACAGCAAATTAGAACAGATTGAAGGCAGAATGAGAATCCATCTGTTTCCCATTAATCCGGACATTAAAGAGATTTGCCAAAATATGTAAAACATTATGCTAATTTTTTATTTTGGAAAATGCAGTTATTTTTCATAAAAATATGTAATGTTAACATGTAATATGTTTATTGTTATTTTAAAATGAATTAATATTTTAAAATTTTATCAGTTTAACAGCTAATCTGGTAAATATTTAAAATAAACCAAAACTCTTTGGGAACTTCGATAATTTTTGAGAGTGAAAAAGGGGTCCTGAGACCAAAAGGTTTGAGAACTGCCACCGGAGGTGACACAAACACATGGTTCCTGCCCTCAAAGAACTCACATTCTAGCAGGTGACTCCTTGAGAAGTTGGTTAGTTATTTGCTCCTGGGGCCTACTGGGGAAAGAATCACTTTTCCAGGAAGTTGGGAGCAGCAGCTTGGACCCCAGTAGCTTCTATCTAGTGGGCTGGCCTCCTGAGGTGGGAGTCCTTGTGGCTTCTCCCCAGTGGTCTGGCTTCCTGAGGTCTTGAGCCCCTGTGGCCTTAACCAATCTGATGTGGGTTGTGAGAGCTTCATCTAGGCCTCTGTGTGCCCAACTGCTCCCTCTGCTGGTAGAATCATTGTGATGGAAGTGCCTGGAGAGTAGTGGCCCTCTGCCTTCTGGAGCGAGGACCCCTTTTTAAAGTACCGAAATTTCATGGAACCCCACATGAGAGATATGCTATTAGTACACATTAGTTGAGGACATTCATGAAGGCAGCCAATATGAATTCAGCAGCACTTTAAAACAAATTTGCATTCTACTAATCAAATCTATATGCATTTTGAATATAGTAGTAACAATATTAGCTAACTTACATAGCACTTTAAGGTTTGCAAAGCCCTTTACACAGGGCAGCTAGGAAGCACAGTGGATAGAGCATCAGGCTTAGAGTCAAGAAGCCCTGAGTTCAAATCTCAGCTTACAAACTTCTAGCTAGCAAAGAAAAGATGGACAGCTCTCAACACAATGTGTAGTATTTATCATACAGGTTTTTTTGAAATGAAAATTTATTGTTATGTATTTTGAATTCTCTTTTACGTTCTGCTATGCACATGACATGCTTTCCCCCCCTTTCTTGCTTTGTATTTAAGTTCTAATATTTAAGTTTATGATATGGTTTTGTTTCTTTTCTTTATTCTGTATCTGTGTTCTGGTGTTTGAATCTAAAATAAAATTAAAAAAAAGAAACTCCCTAGCTGTGTGATCCTGGGCAAGTCACTTAACTCTGTTTGCCTCAGTTTCCTTATCTGTCAAATGAACTGGAAAAGGAAATGGTGAACCACTGCGATATCTTTGCCGAGAAAACCCCAAATGGGATCGTGAGAACTCTAACACAACTGAAAGACAACAAAAGTACTTAATTTACGTACTCATTTAAGCTCCCAACCACCTTGTGAGGCAGATATAATCATTCCTATTTTACAGATGGGGAAAGTGAAGATGAGATAAGTTAAGTGACTTGCTCAGTGTCACCCAGCTTGTAAACATCAGAGGCAGGGTTTGAATGAAAGCATAAAGCATTCATTAAGTGCTTAAAGCATTGTGCTAAGCACTGGAGTTATAAATAATAATAAAAAAAAAACGGCTTCTGCCACCGTGGAGCTCACTTTCTAATGAGGGAGACAACACATGTGAAAAGCTTCAGCTGCAAGTCAAAGGGTCCCTGGGGTACAGCTGCAAAGTATATAGTAATGCCTTTTCTTCAATGTCATCCCCACTGATAAAAACATCTCAGTTTCAGATGTTGGGCCATTTGATGGTGCCAAGGACTTTGGTAGCCAGAACTTTCTTTTCTGGGTCTTTGGTAGCTGTGGATGAAGAACCTGTCAGAGAGGTTGCTAGGCTGTCTTTTCACAAGGGCTGGTTACTTTTCAGGATGATGGTTGAGGGCAGTGGGCTAGAAGTCATGCTGTGCCCAAGGCTCTTGGGTTCAGTGTCCTGGGTTGTTTCCATTAGGATACGAGGGGAGATGTTGGTCAAGGTGGTTTGACTTCCCTGGTCCATGCTGCCTCCTCTCCCTCTCTCTCCTTCTCTCTCTCTCTCTGTCTCTCTCTTTCTATCTCTCTGTCTGTCTTTCTGTCTCTGTCTCTCTGCCTCACTCTCTGTCTCTGTCTTTGTCTCTGTTTCTGTCTCTCTCTCTCCCTCTCTCTCTCTCTCTCCCCCTCAGGGTGCCTTGCTGCTTTGGCTAGATATAAAACCAAGTCACTCCTAACTCCAGATTTAGCTCTCTTTCCACACATACACATATGTGTGATCTATTATTTATCTAGTCTACTGAGTTGAACTGAATATTTTGTTGTAACTCTCCCATCCAGTCCTGATCCTCTGATCTATCCCACTTACTACCTTGCGACCTTGAGTGAGTAACAACCTCTCTGAGCCTCAGTTTCCTCATCTGTAAGATGGGGACATTGGACTAGGTGGCCTCTGAGGTCTCTTTTAGTGCTAAGTCTATGATCCTAAGATTCTAGAAAAGATCAAAAGAATGAGATATGACATGCTTATAGATTTGTGCACCCCTTGCAATAACTCCATGATTCTCCAGAGGTGTACAGCCAGGTTGGGAATCAGTGCTCTCTGGGTATAATGGTGTGGTCAGGCTGCCAGGTAATACAGTGGATAGACTCCCGGGCTCTCTAAACTTTTCCTCACAGCAATCCTGTGAGGTGAGTAGTCTAGCTATTATTATCTCCATTTTGCAGATTAGGACACTGAGGCTCAAAGAGAGTGGTATGATTGTTTTAAGTTAACATATAGGAAGTGGCAGAACAGGGATTTGAACCCAGATCTTTTGGCTCCAAATTCAGTGCTCCTTTCACTAAACATTCTCTTCACTAATGCTTAAAGATGCCATATCGACACAGTCAAATAGACCTCCTAGCCAGCATCAACTAATAGATCCACGATTGTCAGTCAGAACTCATCAGGTCTCATTTGGCAGAGGAGTAAAACAAGGCCCAGAACAGCTAGATATCAAAGTGGATAGGATGCCAGACCTGGAATCAGGAAGACTTGAGTTCAAATCCAGCCTCGAGCACTTATTAGCTGTATGACCCTGGGCAAGTCACTCCAACCTGTTTGACTCAGTTTTCCCATCTGTAAAATGGACTGGAAAAAGAAATTGCAAAACGCTCCAGGATCTTTGCCAAGAAAACCCCAGATGGGTCCAGGAAGAGTCAGATATGACTGACACAACTGAATAACAACAAAAACCAAGCCCTGGAGTAAACTGTTGCCCAAACAGCTAGTTAATGGCAAAGCCATGATCCAAACCCAAGTCTTTTTTTTCTTCTCTTTAAAAAAATTTATTTACTGTTAGTTTACAACACTCAGTTCCACAATCCCTTGAATTCTGGATTTTTCCCCCTCCCTCTCCTCCCTCCTCACCCCCATGGTGGCATGCAATCCTATATAGGTTCTACAAACTTTTTTTTTTTACTATATAATTAATTAATTAATTTTTCGTTTTCAACAATCACTTCCATAAATTTGGGGGTTTAAACTTTTCTCCTCTTCTTTCTCCCTCCTCCCCAAGACAGGATGCAATCTGATATAGGCTCTACTTATACATTAATATTAAACGTATTTTCACAGTCATGATGTGAAGAAGAATGAGAACTAATGGGAGGAACCACAAGAAAGAAGAAACAAAACAAAACATCATAAAAAAAGGAGAGCAAATAGTGTGCTTCCATCTGCCTTCAGACTCCTTAGTTCTTTCTCTGGATATGGATAGCATTTTCCATCATGAGCCTCTTGGAAAGTTGTCTTAGACCCTTGCATTGCTGAGAAGAGGGAAGTCTATCAAAGTTAGTCTTTGCACAATGTGACTGTTACTGTGTAATATGTTCTGGTTCTGCTCACTTCACTCAGCATCAGTTCATATAAGTCTTTCCAGGTTTTTCTGAAGTCTGTTTGCTCATCATTTCTTATAGCACAGCAGTATTCCATTACATTCATATACCACAACTTGTTCAGTCATTCCCCAATTGATGGACATCCCCTTAATTTCTAATTCTTTACCACCACAAAAAGAACTGTTATAAATATTTTTGTACATGTGGATTCTTTTCCTGTTTTCATGATCTCTTTGGGATATAGGCCTAGTAGTGGTATTGCTGGGTTAAAGGTTATGCACAGTTTTATAGCTCTTTGGGCATAGTTCCAAATTGCTCTCCAGAATGCCAAACCCAAGTCTTCTTGGGATCCAGTATGTGGTCATCTTCCTACCTGTCAATGCTGCCTCTGAGTTGTATACCAAGGCTATAGCAGGATGGTGAGGCAGTTCAGGGAGGGCCAAGGCGCTAAACACTGTTCCATTACTGGAAGAGGTGGGAAAAATGGTGGCTCCAAAGCCTCTGTTGCTAACTACATTTTCTAACTGCATATACACTCATAGGCTGCATTTTCTCAGGGAGTCTTAGACACCTGAAGCAAAGGGATGGAAAGAGGAGGGAGTGCCCAGGGAGGAGGGAAATGTCACCAGGGTTACTTCCCAAGCTCCGGATGTTCTCTACTGGAGTCCAGAACAATATCATGGAATGTTGGTAAACCTGCATAGGGCCCTTGGCAGAGAAGAGGGTGAGAGCTAATTTTAGGAGCTCTCCTGCCTCTATTGTTCAGGGGCCTCATCAAGGGGCTGCCTGTTGCCTGGTCTGTGTGTGGGAAAGGAAGCTGGGCTGATGCGTTGTCATGGGAGGATGGAAACAGCATTTTGTATGGAGGTTTTTGACCCTCAAGAGTTCCCACGAAGCTGGTAGGAAACTGCCTTTCCCCTCAGACCTTCTCTCTGCTGGGTAGAACCTTTACCTTACTCAGGATGAATGTGAGAACACCCAGACCTTTCTTTGTTCTCAGCTCCCTCACCAGAGCCACACAAGGTGAGGGAATGGAAAGAGTAGGAGGTATCAAAAAAGAAGGTCTGAATGAATTTTGGCTCTGCCACTGACTTACTGTGTGACCCTGAGCAAGTCACTAGCCTTCTCTGTGACTCAGTTTCCTTATCTGTAAGACAGGGGATGGTGGTAGTCTAGATTTCATGACTTCTATGATCTCTTCCATAGCCAATTGCTTTTTGTTCTATAAATGTTTTCCACTTGTAAGGAATTCCTCACAGCTCCAAGCTGGACAAATCACTTTATTTATCCAGGCCATGAGCTTACTCATCTGCCAAATGAGGAGGTTGGATGGTAAGTTCTGACTGGTTTTAGTCTACTGTGGACTTTCCTTTCCTGATTTTTTTCACCCTCTCTCAGCTAGAAGTCACTGGGCCTGGAGTTAGGAAGATCCGATTTCAAATCCAGCCTCAGACACTTAATAGATGTGTGACCCTGGGTAAGTCACTTAAACCTGATTGCCTCAGTTTCCTCAACTATAAACTGGAATAATAATAGCACCTACCTCTCAGAGTTGTGAAGATCAAATGAGCTAATATTTGTAAAGGGCTCAGCACAGTGCCTGGTGTACAGAAGGCACTTAGTGTTTCTTGCTTTCCTTTTTCCCCACTGAGCTCTTTATACCCTTGCCTCTTTCTGTCTCTCTTCTCTGAGTACATATTTTCTCTTCCCAATAGAATGAAAATTCCTCAAGGGTAGAGACTCTTTTATTATTGTCTCTGTAGCCCTAGTGGCAAGCATAGTGCCTAGCGCATAGTAGGTACTTAATGAATGTCTGTAGAATTGAATTCAATTTTATACTTGGATAGATCCGTAATTTCAGACTTGTGGCCCTAACTTCCATTAGCATTAGACAACAATGCTTCCAGACCTTTTT
Source organism: Pseudochirops cupreus (assembly GCA_028627135.1). Lineage (NCBI taxonomy): Eukaryota > Metazoa > Chordata > Mammalia > Diprotodontia > Pseudocheiridae > Pseudochirops > Pseudochirops cupreus. The sequence continues at coordinate 130,927,687 of CM053584.1, forward strand.
AAGTCCTCCAAAGCAGATCTAGCTGATGCACTGAACACCTTTGATTCTGGCACAGCAATGGGAGTACCACTGTAGCCCTCAGTTTGTCTGACTGTCTCTAGTCTTTCATTCTTTCATCTTTACTGGCTTGTTCTTTGTCATGCATGGATATGGCTCCATGATGGCTTACACATCACTTCTTGCAAGCAAGGCATCGCTGGTAGTATTGACGAACTTCTTCCTCTGTCCATGGATCTTTCCAGGGTCCTTTGTGTCATCTGTACTTTTGAGATCATTTCATGATTCACAGCCCCTTTTATGACTGGGAGAGTAGTGGTGTTGGCCTGCTGTGTACCATTACATTATCTATGTTTGCTACCATAAATTCTTTGCTTCTTTGAGGCCTTAGCATCCTTCCCTACTTAGGGCATAGAGATGTGGCTGGGTACTAGAATGGTGAGGGGAGAAATAATCCAGCCTCAGACTCTTCCTAACTGTGTGACCCTGGGCAAGTCACTTAACCCTGTTTGCTTCAGTTTCCTCATCTGTAAAATCAGCTGGAAAAGGAAATGGCAAATCACTCCAGTATCTTTGCCAAGGAAACCCCAAATGGTATCATGAAGAGTCAAACACAACTGAAAAGTGACTCAATAACCATAAAGAGTCAGAGAGGAGGAGGACTCAATTTTTAAAGTTTTTAGGATTTAAGAAGTAAGGATCCATGGTAGTAAAAGTTCCATGAACCAGTACAAACTGGGCAAAGACTGGCACTGGTCTACAGACCTAAAGCTGGGGAATAATATGAAATAACATGAAAAAAGCATTTATCAAGCTTTTAAGGCACAGGGGCACTGGGCTGAACTCTGGGCATACAAAGACAATCAAGACAATTGCTCCCCTCAAGGCGCTTCCATTCTAACAAGTGAAGATAGGCTACATAGGGGAGTGAGAATTGAAAAGGGGGTGGGCAGAGAGGATCCATTGGCATGACTTGGAGATGACTAGGAAGTGATGTGGTGGGCCTGGGACCAGGTCAGATAAGCTGAAAGTCCTCCAATCAGAGTCTAGGATTGCAGGGGCAGGAATCCAAGTTCTGGTGGGAGGAGATTGAGGAGAAAGCAGGAGTGAAGGCATCTTGACTCTGAGATAGCGGAACTCATGATTTTCAGAGTCTTGACTCTTGTACTGCTAATGTCTAACTGTGGTGTCTATGTTATGATTTTATGAATCTAACAAACATTTATTGAGTGCTGTCTCTGGCAAAAGCACTGTCCCAGGCACAGAGGACACAGACACCAAATCAAAATAGCCCCTGTCCATGAGGAGGGTATAGTCTATTGAGACGATAAGTAGAGATTCAACATGTATACAAAGAAAGGAAACAAGCATTATTAAGTCCTCCCTGGGTGCTAAGTTTTACAAATATCTCGTATTTGATTCTCATAATAACCCGGAGTCCTGATAGAGAACTTTCCTCCATTAATAAATGGTTGCAACTGGCGCACTGCAGAAGTCAATTAGAGAGGCAGACAGGTACATACCCACTTGGTTGGAGAAGAAGTTCATAGATAATGTATTCCAACCCCCAACCCTGTTGCAGAGGGAGGGGGGTTTTAATTCCCCTGGGAGAGTGCTCTAAATCTAGTGCAGGAAGGGTCATTTGCTGGACAGCACTAGCTTTGAAGGGCTGCTTTGTGGGTAGCTCTAAATTTGGTAGCTCCCAATTTTGAGTTTGGGGATTGGATTTAGAGAGAGATACAGCATGTTCCAGTGAGTTAATAGGCCACTGAAGGTCTGATGGCAAAGGAATTGCTTATTCAGCAGCCCCCCGGGAGTGTGTTTACTTTCCAGAAGAGTCTAAACCATTCTGAATTTTAAGGGGTGTGTGTGGGAAGAATGCATAGGACTCTATGGGGAAAAAAGAAAGAGAATTAGAATATATTAAATGCCTACTGTGTGCCAGGTGCTTTACAAAGATAATATCATATGATCTTCACAACAATCCTGTGAAGTAGGTGCTATTGTTATCCCCATTTTACCGTTGAGGAAACTGAGGTAGACATAACTTTAGTGACGTGTCTGAGGCTGCACATTTAGTGTCTGAGGCTAGATGTGAACATAGATCTTCCACAATGTAGTTCCAGAACTCCATCCATTGTGCCACTTAGCTGCCTCATTGCATTCATTGGAGGGTTGTTCTGATAGCAATTCCATGTTCAGTTTCTTCTTGGGCCAAGCTGATGGTTATATGAGTGTTTTATGGGCTCCCCTCCGGGTTCACTCCCCACCCCTACCCCGCCAAAGTTAGTTCCTTAGAAGACAATAGACTAATTTTCCCATGAGTGTTCTAGGGATAAACTTGAGGGGTAAGTCTATTTTCTTTTTCTTTTTTTAAATCTCTTTTTTATTCTGAACTAAAAAAAAAAATAAAAATATTTTAAAAGGGGGAAAAAAGCATTTTCATATATAGAGCTGAACACAAAAAAGAGGATTTCATATGAAACTGCATCTCCATTTTTTACTGCTTACTTTTAACAAAAGGATATTATAAATTCCACATGTTGCTTTAAAAATTGTCCTACTTACCTATTCTTCCTTCTGAATTTCCTTTTGCTCTTTTCAGTACATTTAGAAAAATGTTTCAATGGTCCCATTTTTCACCATTATTAACCCTCCCCTATTTCTCTTAACCTTCCGCCAAAATGAAAAATAGAGAGTAAAAAAAGAACCTTGTCACAAATAAGCATTGTCAAGCAAAATGAATCCACACAGTGGCCGTATCCAAAAAAATTTGTCTCTTTCTGCCCATGACCTCACTGTTAGAAGGTGGATAACATGCTTCATAATAGTTTCTAGGGAGATGTGGTGGTACATTGTTTTGATTTGAATTCTTAAGTCTCTCAGAGATTTTTTCCCCCTTAATAATTTTTTTTTCATCATATAAATTGTTCACTTGGTTCTGCTTACTCCAGTCTGGATCAGTTCCTACCTCCTAGGATTCTTTGAAAATGTATCTTTTACTATTTCATATGTAGCAACAATGTTCCCTTACATTCATCTCTTTAAATGGGTTGGGATTTCTAATCGCTCATGATCCCCTCTCCTATGTTCTCCCACCAATATCAGTTGCCCAGGTGATATAAATTAACCTTTACAAAAGGACATTGAGAAGTTCTAGCAAGGACAGAATTTATAACCACCCTCCCTCCCCAGTCAAGGGGTATACCCTTGGTTCCTGGAGGGAGTGGGCTCAGACAAAAATGTAAAGGGGGTGAGGCATCCTCATAGGGAACACATATGGCCAAGGGAAGGGTATCTCCTGGCCCTCCCACCGAATTACCTCTGGGTGGGACCCTCCATTTCTCAGCTCCTTGTAGGACCAGATGTCTCAGTTGCTGGATCAATCCACTGCTGGGCTTAGTCAAGCAGGTCTTTCCTCAGGGTTGAATCCATACAGGATTTAGCTGCTGTTGCTGCTGTCTTCTGTGTTCTCTGCTCCTGGCTCTGGTTTCTGAGGAGTCTTTTATGGTTAGTCTGATCTTTTGAATCTCCCGAGGTAATAACTTGGTCCAGACAATCTCTGGATATCCATTCATTTAAGATTAGGAAAGAATAAACACAACAGAAACAGAGAACATGAATTCTGGAACATGTAGCCAAATGGGGAGATAAGACAGCTGCCCCTCTCCCCAAGTAGAGGCTTTCAGCAGTTCTTCATCACTCAAAAGCTTCCAGAGAAGAGAAAAATAGAAAAAGGGCCAAGAAAAGGAAATATTAATCCTTTTGTATCTAAGCTAATTTCTGACTTTGGAGCTAACCCGAAAATTCATCACTACGAAGCACCAGCTCCTTAGTCACTGATGGTCAGAAGAAGGCTGAAATAAAGCAGGGAATATTAGGCAAGTTCTAAATACTAAAGCCTCATGGACAGTCCCTCATTACACTTCCACATTTTTCTGTGGGGTGAAATAAAGGCTGTCCTTTGCCCAATAGGCATTTGGTACCTTGAGTGCTTGCACAGTGCTAAGGACCTCTCTTACCCACATTAAGGAAAACGTAGAAATGAAATGTACCATGAATATATTAAGATTTCCTGGAAAAACTCCAGGTGGGGCAATGAATCAAAAGAAAAAACAAACCCCTTAGGGTCAGGACCTCTGAGGATCAGACTTAGTATGTATGAGCACAAAGTCTTGGGGAGCCATGGACCATGCTTTACATTAGTAAGGAGGAGAATTAAAGAGGCTGGATATCCTTAGTGGAGCTGGAGTATGACTAGTTTTCTTTCTCTCCTGAAGTCCCTTTATCACCCAATTGATTAGGTAGACCATATGGTTTTTTTTTTACCTTTGATTGAGAGGCCTGCACACTGGACAAGGTTATGAATCTCTAGTGAAAGAATGGGCTAGGCAAGGAGGTTTGCAGTTCCTGAGACCTTAAGATAGTTTCACCAGACATTTTAACAACACATTCCCTGTGATTAATTGTGCTCCATTTAATATGAAGGTAAAACAACTAGACAGCAAAGTGGACAGGAACTACTGTATGTGGAGTCAGGAAAGACCTGAGTTCAAATGTGTCCTCAGACACTTCTTAGCTGTGTGACCCTGGGCAAGTCACTTAACCCTGTTTGCTTTAGTTTCCCCACCTATAAAATGAGTTGGAGAAGGAAATGGCAAACCACTCTAGTCTCTTTACCAAGAAAGTCCCAAATAGGGTCATGAAGAAATGGAAAAGACTCACAACAACAACAACAACAACGACGACGACAAATAATGTGAAGATAGTAGACTTATATCAAAAGCTAAATTGTAACCAAGCTCAAAAGGAAAAGGATATTTTTAAAAAGGGAAAATATTATTTTACTTATTTGGGGCTATGGCTAATGACATAGTTATACTGTTCATTCATTCTACAAACATTTATTGAACTGCAGAATTCTTATGTCTGGGAGTGGAGGGAATGCAGGTGAGATTCTGATTAGTTCTTGTCTGGCTCAATAAAATTCCAAGTCACAATGGTCTGTAAACCCCATCTTGGTGCAGAGTGTTCTTCTGAAGCTGGAGAAAAGGACTTCCCATCAACAGCTTGTGCGATTCAAAATCCCCTGTCGGACTAGACAGCTGGCTATGTTCTCTGGACTTAATAGGTTTTCTCCAGCTAATTCCCTAGGGTTTTATAAAATTTTTCCTAAGCAGAAAGAATAAAAAGTAATACCTAAATACAGCAATCCTTTGGCCCCCTCCTTGGCAACTAATAAGCTGACGTCTGGTGAATAAAGATGAGAATGTGTGGATGGATGCGATGAGAAGTGGGGTTAGTTAGAATGAAAGGGAAATCTGAGAATAGTTTTAACTAGAGAGTTAGCTGCATTAGGCAGATGATGCAGTCAGTCTTTTAACAAATGCTTATTAGGGGCCGACTATGTGCAATTAACTCCAATTCTTTAACCATTTTTAAGTACTTACTATATGCCCCACACTGTGCTGAGTACAAGTATGAAAACGAGTAATCCAACAATTGTTATTTTTTTGGAGGCATTTGGGGTAAGTGACTTGTGCAGGGTCAGACAGTTAGTAAGAGTCTGAAGTCACATTTGAACTCAGGTCCTCCAAACTCCAGTGTGGTACTTAGATGCCCTATTATGGTGAGTTGTTTTTTTTTTCCCCAAAGAGGCACCTAGGTTGGGGCAGAGGAAAGAGTGCTGAATTTGGAATCAGGAAGAATTCAAATCCTGCCTCAGACACTTAACCAGCTGTGTGACCCTGGACAAGTCAAGTAACCTCTCAGCCTCAGGTCATCATCTGTGAAATGACCTACCTCCCAGGGTTGTTGTGAGAATCAAATGGGCTAATATGTGCTGAGTACTAGGATAAAAACAGAAAAAATAAAAGCAATTCCCATTCTCAAGGAACCGACATTCTCCTGCATTCTGTTCGCTGTGTTAGGAACTCTCAGAAGTAGAGAGATGAACAGAAATACTGTCTTTGCCCTCAAAGGGGTCACCATCCAGTAGAAGTGTTAAAATATGTATACAGATGAATAGAATATATTCTAAGAAGAGCAGGTAGAATGGTTACAGAACTGTGGCTGTGGTCCCACCAACCCAATAAGATGTTTTAGAACGTTTCACCAGCATTTCCCCCATCCCTAGTTCATGTGTCCCAGGCACCTGTGTATGGAAAATCCTTCAGCTCTCCTCTCTTCTACTCTGTTTTCAGAGTTTTCTCTAGGCAACCTTTGTACTAATTTGCATGGTCCAGTCACATTTTCAAAATGGAAAGGCCAGTGGGGAAAGAGAGTGAGAGGATCCTTCAGAACCCTACAACTCAATGGGAGATCCTGAAGAGGGGCAGGCAACTCATTTGGAAGATAGGAGATATATGTGAAATCTCATTTTAGTTCAGGCAGGAATGAAGAAATTAGAGACTTGGTAAAATAGAGAAATGGGAGGTTAACCACATTAGCAAGAAGGAGAAACAGAGGGCAGTTTCCATGGAAAGTAGAAGTCATGGTGGTAGGCAATAAGGAAGAGCCAACTCTGACCTTGCTCCTTGATGGAGTTCCACTCAGAAAAATACTGTGAGTCCCTGGAATTGTACAGATCTCCACTGGGGTGGGGGGGAGACTCTCCTTGGGCGTTAGTCTTCTTTGTGTTCCTTATTGTGTCTTTCCCCCACACTTTTACGATAAACTGTCCCCTAGAGACTGCATATTTTATTTATTTTATAATCTCTCTCTAGAGGGTTCAGTTCCCAGACAGTCCTCAAAAACCATTTATTTATTGTTATGTTCAAAGACCCTGGAACATCTAAGGTCTTGATAGCACAGGATTACATAAAACTTGTCTTATGTTTGATGCCTTGTGAACTGAGTGCTTGTAAGGGTTGCTGATAGTCCTGTGGGTGGAGGAGGAATGTCAGATATTTAACATCCCCAGATTTCACCTAGGTGGAAGAGGTAAAGTAGAGAAGTTTTGAGAGGTACCTAAAGTATACCTGGGCCCTTCATGTTAGGAGGATGACTTTGACACAAGGGTTATTTTTATATAATGTTTTTATAGTTAAAATTGCTTTTACAAGAACTCTTTTATATTCTTCCAGTGACCTTGTGAGGTGGGGAGCACAAACACTATTCTATATCTTTCATAGAAGGTTAGAAAAATAAAGTGACTTACTTAAGGTAAAAAAGTTAGTAAATATTAGGGATCAAATTTGAGCTTATCACAGAATCATCTATTTGTAGGATTACAATTTAAAGGTACCTTAGAAATCACCCAGTCTAATAATCTCGATTTACAGATGAGGAAACAAAGTCCCAGAGGGGACTTGCCCAAGACACGCAGTGAGTAAGTAGAAGAATTGGGACTAGAACTCAGGTCTTCCAACTCCATAGCTGGTATTCTTTTTATTCTACCAAATAGATGTCAGTTTCAGAGGCTTTCACTTCCTGCTTGGGCATGAGTCCTCTGGCTCTTACTTGCAAAGGGAGCTTTCGGCATAGGACTGGGTGATGAGGACATTTCTGCCTCTCTGATCCCCAGAGCAAGCTGGTTCCTCCTAGCAGGTAACTTTCCATTGCCACTAATGCCCCAGGGGATCCTGGGGCTTTGCAATCACAATCTCTGTCTTTGAGGACTCTCTGTGTCCTGGGCTCAGTGGAGGGAGTGGATGGGTGGGGTTGGGGTGGTGGGAATTATAAAAGAAATAGAACATGTGGTCCCCTAGGGAGAGCTTATCATCAAACCAGGGAGAAAGGCCAAGCATTTGAAAACGCCTTCTGTTGTATCAAGTGGTCTACAAACAATAGAAAACCAGTACCTTGTACACTAAGTCCCCTGGGTACACAGAGCAAAGGAATAATCAGAATGAGGCTAGATTAACCAAGGGAAACTTCCTACAGGGGGTGAGTTAGGTGGAAGATTTTCAGGGAAAAAAACATGAATGGGGAGTCAGAAGATCTGGTTCTGTACCTGACTTATTAGGTGACCTAGGGAGTACTGTACCTCCAGCTCCCCATCTGTAAAATGGGAACCTGCTACTTACATTACTTATGGTACATCTCAGGGTGGATGGCAAGGACTTTGTAACCATAAAAAAATATATAAATATGAAAGGTTATTGTTTTAAAGAAAGGGAGGGGACAGCCACTGGCTTCTGGCAGCTCTGTAATTATAGGAAGTCTGGTCCAGTCCCCAAGACTGTGGCTGGTTAGCTCAGGCAGTCAGGCTCCTGGCCTAAGGAGGGGGGGGGGGGTCATCCCAGGTCAGGAAGGCAGGTGGTGTTCAAACAAAAGAACTTCTAAAGTGGACCTTCTTTCCCCCCTCTAGGTAGGAATTAATTTAAAGGCAGTAGGTGGCACTGTGGATAGAAGCAGCTAGATGTGGAATCAAGAAGATCTAAGTTCAAATATGACCTCAGACACTTAGCTGTGTGATCCTGGGCAAGTCACTTAACCCTGTTTGCCTCAGTTTCCACATCTATAAAATGAGTTAGAGAAGGAAATGACAATTCCAGTATTTCTGCCAAGAGAACCCCAAATAGGGTCATGAAGAGTCAGACATGACTGAAAAACAGGAAAACAACAACAACAAAAAATGGATAAAATGATACCTCTCAGGCTTGTTTTGAAGGTCAGATGAGATATTTGGAAAGCTCTTCGCAAACCTTAAAGCTCACTGTAAATGCTAATGATTGTTGTTAGAGATGGCCTCCCTTTCAGCTCTGAAAGTCGGCCATTCTCTGATTTCCTAGGGTGGTAGAGGGGGCACTGGATCTCGGATCAGAGGACCTGGGGCAGCTGCTTGCTGATCCCTGTGTGGCCCTACCCAAGATGATTCTCTTCTCTGGGCCTCAGTTTCTTCAAGTGTAAAATGAAGAGATTGGACTGGCTGATCTCCAGGATTCATTCTTACTCTAAATCCAAATGCCTGGTGGTGACCTCCATCTGGGGCTGTCAGTATCCATGCTGTTCTTTTGCTCAGACTGAGGCTTGGCTCCTCAGCCAGGTCAGCCAGCCACCTGGTGACCAGGCAACAAGGGGGAGAGAGAGAGAGAGAGAGAGA
>CM053584.1:130937229-130957025 GCA_028627135.1 Pseudochirops cupreus
GGGGGGGAGAAGGGAGGCAATCAGGGTTAAGTGATTAAGGGATAAGTTAAATTAAGCCCAAGGTCACACAGCTAGTGTCAAATGTCTGAGGTTGGATTTGAACTCAGGTCCTCCTGACTGCAGGGCCAGTGCTCTATTCACTGTGCCACCTAGATGCCCCTAATGCTTTACAAATATTATCTCAGTTGATCCTCAGATCAACTCTCAAGGGGCTTACTTTTGAATGGGGAAGACAACAAATATACATCAGATCACAGAAGCTACATCCAGTGGTTTTTCCTGTATTTATTTTGCATTATTCTATCCATATTTAATTATAAGCAACCAGGTACAGGCAGCTGGGTGGTAAAATGGGTGGAGATTTGGAGTAGGGAAGCCCTGAGCTCTGATATAACATCAGAAACTAGCTTTGTGACACTGGGCAAGTTACTTCACCTTTCTCAGACTTAGTTTTCTCATCTGTAAAGTGGGGAAAAATAATAGTGCCTTCCTCCAAGAGCTGTTGTGAGCATCAAGAGAGATAATTGTTGGAAACCGCTTTACTTATATAAATTCTAGCTATTATTATTAGTGTATGTTGTCTTTTCTTACAGGATGCGATTTCCTTAAGTCCAGGAAAAGTTTCTTTTCAGTTTTTGTATCCCCAGAGCCTAGCATAGCACTTGGCATGCAACAAATGTTCACTGATTGATTATTATCCCTGTGTTACACATGAGAAAACTGAGGGCTCAGAGAAGTAAAATAATTTGCCATGAGTTACGCAGGGAGCCAAGCATCAGAGTCAGGATTTGGCTGATGCCTCCTTGCTTCTGACTTCAAGGGCAATGCTCTTGCTACTACTTGAATAAGAAAATGTGTGTAACATACTTTGGTCACTGTAAAAGGAAGCTATTATTATTACTATTAGGAGTGGTATGGGGAGGTGGGAGGCAGTATTTGAAAGCCAAAGATGATTGCAGGGTTGAGGGGGAGAGGGTGTGGCTCTTGCTATTCTTAGTTGGGGCAAGGTGGCAACAGGACCACATGCCAACGAAAATCATTCTGACACAGGTGGCTTAACCTGTCTGGGTGAGGTAGTTGGCTCAAGAAGGACCCCAGAGGGTAGGCAAGCATTTGCCTGGAGGTCTGTGAAGTAATCAGCATGGTCTGAACTGTTCTGTAGAGAGGAAAGAGTGGCAGTAGCTTCTTTCCCTGGAAACACCCCCAATCATAAAATGTCTTCCAGTTACTTAGCGATTTCCCTACTAATAATCTGTGTGGGAGGAAAATAGGGCAGGAGTCATCTCTGAGGCCCAGGGAGATGGAGTCACTTGCTCAGGGTCCCACAGCTAGAGCCAGGATTCAAACTCAGGTCTTCTGATCTCAATCATGGGGGCCCTCTTGCTGCAATCACCTAGTAGTCCAGTAGCAGTTTGGGACTTTGCATAGCCAACTTTGGGAAGGCTATCCACCTCAGGGACCTGGATGGGGCACAAATGAGGTGATGACTGATCTTACTCCCCTTGTCTTTCAACTGTTTGTTCTCCTTCTACCTCAGTCTAAAATCAGAATATTCTACAGTTGGATGAGGTCTTTGAAGCTTTCTAGTCTCCCTCTTTACTTCTTTTGAAAGGATCATATGACCTCTGCTGGATTACCTTCAAGGACCAGGCCATCTATTCTATGTTTGGATTTGTTAGCAAGAACCTTCTTATATTGAGTTAAAAATCAGTCACTCAGTTACTTCCACTCATTGGTTCTAGTTTTGCACTCTGAAGCCAAGGTGGTCAACTCTAACCCATCATTCGTAAGGCACACTTTCATTTTTAAAGTAACTTTTATTTTACTTTAGAAAAACTAACAAGTATTTATCTTCCTCCCCGCACTGGTTTAAAAAAAAAAAGAAAACAAAAACCTTGTAGCAAAGAGGTTTAGCTAAGCAAAGCAAAACAAATCCCCACACTGGCCATTTCCAAATGGGGACCCACATGCTGCAATCTCATTTTTCATCTGGAGTCCGTTGGCTTTTAGTCAGGAGGTGGGTGGCACCTCCTGGGTAGTAAGTGTCTGAGGTTGTATTTGAACTCAGGCCTTCTTTACTCCAAGTCTAAATCTCTATCCACTATATCACCAGCTGCCTGTACCTGGTGGCATACACACGCACACACACATGTACATGCATATGTATATGCACATATGTGTTTGGGTGTGTATGTGCGTGTATACACATAAACTATACATATACACACAAAATAAATATGAGATAAGCTACTGGATGGAGCTTCTGTGTTCTGATGTTTATGTGTTGTTTCCCCCATTCAAAGTTCCTTGAGGATTGCTCTGAGGATCAAATGAGATAACCCTTATAAAGAGCTAAGCCCAGTGCCTGGCACCATAAAGGGTCTCATTCTGCACGTTGAGTCCATTCCCTCTTGGTCAGGAGGTGGGTAACGTGCCTCATCTTTGGTCCTCTGGAATCATGGTTGGTCGTTGCACTGATCAGAGTTCTGAAGTCTTCCAAAGTCGCTGTTATTGTAGTCATGGTCTTGGTTCTGCTTATTTTACTCTGCAGCAGTTCAGACAAGTCAATCAGTTAGTAACAAGAAGAACTCAGGTCCTTCTGACTCCCAAGTTCAGCCCTCTATTCAATGTTTCTTGCAAAAATATCCTTAGCAATCCTGCTTGAAGGCTCAGCAGTAGCCTAGATGATGTGTTTGAAGACCTAGATCTTCAGCATTCAGCTCAGCACCTTGCTCATAGGAGGTACTTAATAAATATTTGTTGAATTTGAATTTATTGAATCCTTGAATTCAGCTGTCATGTCTCCTTTAAGTCTTTAAACATTTTTCATGAAATTTTATTTTATTTTCAGTTCCAGGTTCTCTCCCTCCCCCTCCTTATCTCCTCTCCTTTGAGAAGGTAAAAAGATATAAAACCTATTACAAACAAAAAGTCATGCAAAACAAATTTCCATATTAGTCATGTTACAACAAAAAGAGAGAAAGGAAGAAAAAAACTGCTTCAATCTTTTTTTCTGCATCTATCAGTTCTCTGTCTGAAGGTGGATAGCATTTTTCATCATGAGTCTTTTGGAAATGTGGGTCACTGTGTTGATCAGAGTTACTAAGTCTTCACAGTGATTATCTTTATAATATGCTGTTACTGTGTACAAGGTTTTCTTGGTTCTGCTCATTTTGCTTTGTATTGATTCATAGAAGTCTTCCCAAGTTTTTCTGAAACAATCTCCTTCATCATTTCTTACAGCACACTGGTGTTCCATTACACTCACATGCCATAACTTGTTCAGTCATTCCCCACTTAATGGGCATCCGTTCAGTTTCCAGTTCTTTGCCACCACAAAAAGAACTGCTGTAAATATTTTTTGTACATATGAGTCCTTTCTTTTTCTCTTTGATCTCTCTGGGGTATCTTTTCTTCAGGCCAAATGTCCCCAGTTTCTCCAACCAGTCTTTGTATAGAACAATCTCCAAACTCCCTTAACCACTCTGGTCACTCTCCCTGGATGTGCTCCATCTTGTCAATATCCCAGAACGGAACATAATGTCATAGATGAGGTCAAACCAGCAGGACCACCCTCATTTCCCTCATTCTGGATATGGTGCTTCTGTTAATGCAGCCTCTGATCAAATCAGCTTCTTTGACTGGTCCACCTGCACTGTCTCTATATCAAAGAGAAAGTTCTTTGGTTGGAGTCACCAGAAACTAGGTTCTGGGCCAAGCAAAAGGCAGGTTCCCATGAGTCAACCTTCCTGGGAGTCAGCCAGTGCACCTGGAGTCAGGCTGCACCTTTTATGTTTCACTGTAGCCAGGCTTATATGGGAGGATCCGGGAAGGATGAGGCCACTCCTACCATTTCATGTGGTGAACTGGCAAAGACCTGAGGTATTTCCAATATGTCACTAGGCTTTGCTTCTCATAGAAAGAAAGACTCACAGAATCTTAGAATGGGAAGGCAGTCTAAAGGTCACTGAGTTCAGTCTTATCTGAAGCAAGAACTTTCTGGGCAATATCCTTAGCAGTTCATGAGCTCACCACCTTATGAGGTAACTTATTGGACTGTATTATTGGACATCAATAATGCCTAGAGTTCTTTGTACATTGGACTGAAACCTACTTCTTAGGTCTCGTAGGACATACAAATAGTCAGTTACCAGTGTTTGCTGATTACTACTGTGTTCAGAGACCCATGGGAGGAATACAGAAGGAAAAAGAAACACAAATCTGTCCTCAGAGAGTTTTAATTTAATTAAGGAGATAATTTATAACAACAATGGCAAGAACTCACGTTTCCTCATATTAAAAATTGCCTTTTTAAAACTCAGAATCATTAATAAGAATAAACTTTCAAACCAAAATGACCACCAATGGTAGGGAAAACCACAAATTTTAAGTTATTTATAATGTGTTAAAAAGGTATGTATTTGGGGCAGCTAGGTGGCACAGTGGATAGACCACCACCTTGGAGTCAAGAGGACCTGAGTTCAAAACCAACCTCAGACACTTACTAACTGTATGATCCTGGGCAAGTCACTTAACTCTGCCTAAAAAAAGTATATGTTCACTTTAACTAAAGACTGATAATAAAGGTTCTGTTTGCTTCCACGTCCTTTCTGATTATTTTTCTTCTTTTATAAAAAAATTGCTGCTATTGTCCTTCCTTCTTTTCTTTCTTTCTTTCTTCATAGTTATATTATAGAGATTTTTCTTGTTCTACATCACAGATTCAGAGATTCATGAATTTTCAGAGTTGGAAGGAACCTCAGTGGCCAATTCATATGCTTTTACTTATTTATATGTGTTCTTTACATTTGTCATATCTTAAGATACAATATTATTTTTTCGTGTTCATACATTCATGTATCAATTGCATGGGTTTTCAGTTGTTTGCTTTATACTGCTAGTGATATTTTTGTACAGACAGGTCTTTCCCCCTCTTTTTATAACACAGCATACAGTCTCCTAGTAGTGGGATCATGGGTCAAAGGACAGTTTTGCAATGCAAATTGTATCATGCCATATTGCTTTCCAAAAAGATTGCACCAATTCACAGTTCTTCAAACATTGTTATAGTGTACCTATTTCTCCACAGTTGTGCCAGCATTGGATTTTGTCATTTAACATTACTTTACATTTGCCATTGTAATGGGTATAAAGAGTATAATATGAGTCAACAACTCTCAGGTATACACGCACACACACATACACACACACACGTATGCACACATAATACTTTCAGGCTAACAAAATTCTTTCCCATATCAACTGGGGTAGGTAAGCAGTGCAAGTATCATTCTTTCTATTTTCTGTTTTACGAATGAAGAAATAGAGACCCACCTGAACCCAGTTCTTCTGACTTCTAGTGCTATGAATACGTATATATATAATATATATAATAATATAATAATAATAATATAATAATATATAATAATATATATAATAATAATATATAATATAATAATAATATATATGTATAATATGTGAATTCATAGTATAGCTCTGCTTTACTGGCACAGTAATTCACTCACCTCCCAAAGCCTCCCAGGGTTTCTCTCCAGAGAGGCCAGCGAGTGACAGGGGAATCAGACTCATCCTACTGAGCACTACATTAAGTTAGGATGTTACCCATCAACTTGAATAAGTAGCTACGTGTGTGTCCAGGTGACTGTACCAAATATTGCTCATCTGAAATGTATCTTGTTTATAATTGTGTGTTTAGTGCCACATGTGTTAATTATTGCATCTTTGAGAGAAGCTTGCTTAGTGTTTTCCTGTTATGTCCATTCACTCACATACTTTTGTTATATTCATAGTATAAATGTTTAACTGTTTTGCTCATTGTTTATTTGCATATTATTATTGATTATAATTGGATTTTAATAGTCCTATTGATAGTTATAGCTAGCTAGCTTTGTTGGGTTAGTTGATTGTTCTTTGCTTTGTGGTTTTGATTATATACTGTATACTTTAAGTATGAATGTACTTTCAAACTATGTATGTGCTTTGTCCTACATGGAACTTAGGCATATTGCAATTGGAGAACCCTGGAGTCAAGCAATGTTTTGCATGGTGCTGTGTCTATTGCGTATACCGTTATGGCACTTTTCTTTTCTTTTTTTCACAATGTTTCCCTATGCCATTTTAGCAAGTTGATGGGGTCTGCATATTGCCAGACCTCCATCATACACAAATTTAACGAAATGACCTTGGTTATGTGATTTTCTGTGTCTTCTTCCCTTTGGTATAGGGCCTTGTGAGAACTTGAAAGGCTTTCAGGTGAAATGGAGGTGTTTCCCTCTAGTAGGGCAGCAGCAGTGATGACCCTCTGAGCACTGCAATCACACCTTCTACGGCTATGCTTCCATAATCAGGTGTTTTTACAGTCTCTCAAGATGGAGAACACGTCTGTTCCTCTTGAATTCTATACTTCTCTCCTGTCTGCTGCCTTCCACTTTCCCAAACTCTCCATAAAACAATTCCAGTCACCTACGCATATACACACAGCCTCCCAGAGTTGATCTGCAGAATATCTGATGCTGAGTGTTCTGGGAATATTGTGCCTGCAAAGTAGGGCTATTGTAATATTTAGAATTGGAAGAGATCCTAGAGGCTGGCTAGTGCAATCACACTTCATCTCATAAATAAGGAAATTGAATCTCATCGAGGTTAAATGCCTCCAGCAAGGTCACAGAGGCAGGAAGTGGCAGAACCAGAATCTGAACCCAAGTCCCCTGACTCCAGATCCAGTGCTCTTTCCCTTACCATACTATTGAAGATGACTTGAGAACATTTGCCAAAATGACATTAGGACAAAAGCAGGTATATATAGTGCAAAAAAAGGAAAGAAATCAGTATGTGAGTCCAGGGGGATATAGAATTGACTGGTGAGATTAATCAGGAATACTTTGTGGAATAGGTAAATTTTGAGTTGAGTTTTGAAGATGGTGAGGAATAAGATTGGCAAAGCAAGGGGGATTATGGCAATATATCCTGGGGGCAGGGGAGGGAGTCAGATTCATCCAGTTTGTATAGTCTATAGAGAATTCAATTCAGCTAGCATATATATCTACTGTGTTCAATGTACTATGTTAGGAACTGGGGATTGAACAACAACAACAAAACAAGACCAAAACTAAAATAGCGCCTTTTCTCTAGGAGCGGACGTTGTAGTAGGCTGAGAGAGAGGATTATTTCCTTCTTATATTAACAACCAATGACTAAATCAGGATTAAAGGGTTTTTCACTTCTTTATCTGAAAATCAACCATCATAGGAAATCTTGAGAAAAATTTATTCAACTAGGTTGAGAGAATTGGATAATTCCTGTTAGATCTGGGGTAGAAGCTTGATAAATATACTGAGAAATTTATCTGACCAAGGCTTGGGTGATTCAAGTCCCATACCCCAAAGAATCTCATTAGAATGAGCCCACATTCAATGTTAACCAATTAGAGTTGATTCCCACCCTCAAGAACACCCACTCTTCCAAGAGCATATAAATTGTGAGCCTGCCACCATGAAGGGTCTTTGGCATTTGAGAGTGCCACTGATCTATTTTATTAATAAAATGCTGGCATTATTTAAAAAAAATTAATTATAAAGAAATTACATCTCTTGAACTTTTTAAACACCACAGGGGGGAAACAGGAAGGAAATCAGTATTTATTAAATTCCTACTATGTGCCAGACATATTGCTAAGTCCTTTACAAATATTTTCTTATTTAATACTTACAACAACCCTGGAAGGTTGTTGTTGTTCAGGACCTTTCAGTTGTATCTGACTCTTCGAGACCTTGTTTGGGGTTTTCTTGGCAAAGATCCTAAAATGATTTGCCATTTTCTTCTCCAGTTCACTTTACAGATGAGGAAACTGAGGCCAACAGATTAAGTGACTTGCTCAGGATGGCACAACTAGTAAGTGTCTAAGGTCAGATTTGAACTCAGGAAGATTCATCTTCTTCACTCCAGGCCTGGTGCTCTAACCATTTCACCACCTACTTGCCTTAAAAGCAACGCTGGAGAATGTGGGCAAAGATCCCACTACCTCTCTCAGGCCAAGTGAGAGCTCTACCCCATGCCATAACAACCTCGGGAGGTAGGTACTGTTATGACCCTTATTTTACAGATAAGGAAACTGAGGCTGATAGAGGTTAAGGGACTTGACTGAGTTCTCACAGCTATGAAGTATCTAAAATTCAAACTCAAGTCTTCTTTACTCCAAGACCAGCACTCGATCCATTGCACTACCTAAGAGCTTCCAAAGGTGGACAAGTGGGCAGATGGGTAAATACAAAATACACACATATATTTAATTGAACTGGACTGGTCCATGGGAAGTCCTTGATGCATGTGCAGATGTTCCGGCCCATGATGATTCAAGAATTTGTATTGTATGGTGAGGAAGAATGTTCTAACTGGCTGCTGAGTCAGCATGGTTGGGAGGGGCAGTGGGGATGATCCTGAATCATCTGGAGGGTTGGATCTGGAAGGGGGTCACCATAAGCAATGAGTAAAGAAGTGCCTTGGGTGGGACTGCTTCCCTTTTGTGTATTCATTACTTAGGTATTGGGCTTTGTGAGAACTAAAAAGGCCTGGAGGTTTGTGGTTGAAATGGGCTTCTCCTACCAGCAAAACAGCAGCACCGGTGTCCCCTAGGTAGCAATAGATGATGTCAATGAGAAGCACCTGCTCTGGGCAGTTTGACTACAGTCAGGAGAGGGTGGGCACCTAAGCACTTAGAGTGTCATCAAAGAAAGAAGCCAACAGATTTAAGTTCAAGTCTGGCTGTTTGATTGGACAGTGCCGACAGCAGAGGTGAAATGCGAATGACTAATTAGCCAAACTGTGTTATGTCCTCATGAGGTTTACTATCAGTTTCCCAACGGATTGTAATCTGGGTTACAATAAATAAAATAAAGTTTCTGAATTCTGTTCAAATCGTTCTGTTAATGTGCTGTTGTGATCTTTTTCCTGCTTAGTATTGTTCTCTCTGTGTAGTTATAAACTACCTACCCTGTAACTAATTCACATTTGTATATTAGGCCCCCCTACCCCCCCACCGAGTCTGTTTTGGGGAAACCGTAGGCTACACCCCAAAATAAAGTTATTCCCAGACTACCTGAGAGGGGTGATGAACCAAGTTTTGTGTTGGAGAACCCAATCCTCTGAGAAGAGAAAGGTCAGGTTTCCCCAGGAATTAACACAGCACCCAAGTTCATGGCTGGGTACAGAGCAGGGAGAAAGCAGGTACCCTGAGCACCTGTGAGTCCCAGAAATAGTTCCCTCTGGTCTCTATACTAGATATACAAAGTAAATACCAGCCATTTTGAGATTTGATAATAGGAAAAGGAGAAGTGTTTTAGAACTGGACCTTAATTCATGGGTAAGGTTAACTGGCAGCATCCCCAGACCACTGGTCCTGCTGCCATCCTAGACCTCACAATGATCATACAGGGCAGCATTTCCTATGAGGAAGGGGCCAGTCTCTCCTACCAACTGCCAACCAGCTGCCACATACAGGGTTGCCACACACAGGCTAGCTGAAGCAGCAAGGCACCCTAAGGGAGAGACAGGAGGTAGCATGTGCCAGGCTAGTCAAACCACCACTACCTTGACCACCATCTTCTCCCAGACACTGATGGAGACAGCTCAGGACACTGACCCCCAGAGACTTGGAAACAGCAATGTTTCCAGCCCATTGTCCTCAACCATCAACCTGGGAAGGAATTGCTCTGGCAGCTTCTATAGTCATACCTACTGAAGACCCATAAAAGAAAATTCTTACAACTGTTTTAGACATGATCCAATCTTTAATAATCAGAAACTGATATAACTGAATCAGTGGAAATGACATTATTTTTCAGATGTTATCATCCACTTTTCTGCTACACCCTAAGAACCGTGGAATCTTTGCATCTGACTTGCAGCTGAAATCTATAATATGTGTTGTCTCCTCCATTAGAAACCAAGCTCCTGGTTTCAGAAAAAACCTGGGAAGACTTATATGAACTGGTGCAAAGTGAAGCAAGAAGAATCAGGTGAAGAATTTACACAATATCAGCAATGTTGTAGAGATAATCAACTTTGAAAGACTTAGGAACTTTGATCAACATAATGACCAACTGCAATCCCAAAAGACTCATGATGGAACATGCTATACACCTCCAGACAGAGTTGATGAAGTTAGAGTGAAGAAAGGAGCATATTTTCTTTTCTTTCTTCTTTCCCTCCCTCATTCTTTCCTTATTCCCTTTCTCCCTCCTTTCTCCCCTCCCCTTCCTCTTTCCCCTCCTCCCTTCCTCTCTCCTGCTCTCCATCCCATCCTCTTCCTCCTTTTCCCCCTCCCTCCCTTCCTTTCCCTGCTTCCCTTCTTCCCTCTTTCCTTCCCTCCCTTCCTTCCTTTCATGGATAATATGGGTATTTGTTTTGCATGACTAAATTTTTGAAAACAATTTTGTTTTCCTTGCCTTCTTAATGAGGGAGGGAGGAGGAAGAGTGAGGGAGATAGTTTGGAACTGAAAATAAAATAAATCTGAATTTAAATAAAAGAACGTGAGCTTCTTGAGAGCAGGGATTACCCTATTTTTCTGTTTACGTGCTCAGAATTTAGCATAGCACAGAACTTAGTACACAGCAAGCACTTAATGAATGCTTTCGTCTTTCATTCCTTCTCAGCTCTAAGAACTTTCTGTCTTTGAGGAAGGACTGGAAAATGTAGTAGGTGCGATCGAGGTTAGACAGTGGGAAGAACTTGCTGACATGTGTTTTGCAACCCTGACAAACTGTCTAAGATTAAGGGGATGATGTGGAATTGCCCTCTGAGGAGATATTTGGGGGGAGTGGGAGAGTTTAGAGACAAAGGGAATAGATTTGTTGAATTCTCGAAGTCTTTTCCTGCCCTTGGAGTCTTTGATCCTGACGACTGAGAGGCATATCCTCCCCCCAAGAAATGACTGCATAGTTCCTGGCCCTCATCTCAGCCTATAAAAGGGTTGCCTCTGAGCCGCACATCTCTAAGTCTCTTGAACTTGTTGCTGACACAGCATAAAGAGGCTTTAATTCTTGGATTGGAGTTGAATCCTGCTGCCCCCGGAGCAACTTCGGGAGAGGGGAGATGCTGCCAGGGGCCTCGCCAGAGGCAATGTTCTCTATTAGCTCCCATCCCCAGCTGTTGCCTATAATCTCTTTTGACTGTCTGATATTACTATCTTTGTCAAAATCATTTTAAGGAGACTAGAGGGCATATTATATAAGTCTTGCAGTGAAGGGAAGTTTCTTTTTTTTAAAGGAGTAGACATGACCTCAGGTTTAGGCAGGGAGACAGGAGGAAGAATGGAGAAGAGGAAGAGGCTGCCCTGGAGAAAGGGCTGGGTCAGGGGCTGTGGCCAAAACCCTTGCTCTTTGGGGTGGAAGAGATCTTGACATTGGCCTGGATAGCAACTCCCATTCCAGGGGGCTGCTGGGAGGATGGAGAGGGGTTGATCTGGGACAGGGCATTTGCTTGTCATGGGTCACTTTCCAGTTGCATCCCTGGGTGTCTACCAGGGGCCCTGAAGCCTTTGCTTTAATAAGAGCAATATGATTTATCACAAAAGAGTGGAAAAAGCACTGGCCTGGGTGGGTTCCAATCTAGCTTCTGCCACATACTGTCTATGTGATGTGGGCCAAGTCAATTGATCCTCAGGGCCTGAATTTCCTCATTTATAAAGTGAGGGAGGGTGGACTTGGTGATGCTGAAGGTCTCCTCCAGCTTTAGAATGCTGTTGCCCTCTGACCTGAGTCACTTTTGTTTTGTTTTTAGACCAGGCCTGTATGATTAGTAGAGGGGATTCCCATTGAGGAAACTTCCTCTACCAAAGAAAGTTGGTACTTCTTCTGTTAACTTACGGTCTTAGAGAATTGCCTGGGCCATTAAGAGGTTAAATGACATCCAAGGTTGCACAGCCAGTATGTGTCAGAGGTAGGGCTTAAACCCAGCTCTTCTTGACTTTGAGCTTGACTCCATAGCCACCTTAGGCTACCTCTCACCATTTTAGTTCCCTGAGCCTCAGTGCCCTCATCTCTGAAATGAGAATGGTAATTCAGGCACTGCCAGGTGGTAGTGAAGATCTCCTTTTGTAAACCTTACTGCACCATAGAAATGTGAGCTATTATAACGGTGAGGATTTTTTGAAAAACATTAAAATATATACATTTTAAAAAGAAAGCAATGTGGAAAAAATATGTCATTACTTCCCGCCCCTTTTCCCCCATTATTTGTTGTACCCTATATGACTGCCTTCCTTGCTTATTTCTGGTCACAGTTCATCAGTTTTGTTTTCACATGTATATGTCCACACAAGCACACAATACAAACATTGTTGTTGTTCAGTTGTGTCTGATTCTTTGTGACCCCATAGTTACTTTTTTTGGCAAAGATACTAGAGTAATTTGCCATTTCCTTCTCTAGGGGATTAAAGCAAACAGGGTTAAGTGACTTGCCCAGGGTCACACAGCTGGTAAGTGTTTGAGGCAGAATTTGAATTCTGGTCTTCTGGACTCCAGACCTAGCACCACTGAGCTACTGAGCTGCCTCTACATGCAAACACAATGCATGTGTATACACAGAATGTACATATGTTCATGCATGCACGTATGCATGCATTTATAAATGTACATTGTGTGTTTGCTCATGTATGAGTGTATAGTATGTGTGTGTGTGTGTGTGTGTGTGTGTGTGTGTGTGCTGGCAATTGCATAGGACTGTTGGTTCTGGGAGCAGGAATAGCTTATCATGACTTTGGCTGTTGTGACTCTCACATTGGTACCAGGAATACTCTATTTCCTGAATTTAGGAAATATATGCAACTCCTAACTAGAGTCTCAATGTTCCGTGACTTGGTTATCCAATTTGTGCTTTTATCAGGCACAGGGGACACCCTGACTTTGGAACACTTAACACCAGTAGCTAGGCACAAAACTGATTCCAGTAGCTTGGCTCTTTGAAGTTGCTCTGGGCAAAGGCTTGTGGATCGTGGGAAGAGGTGGTTGAATAAAGCCAGGGGAGAAAATGGAGCTCGGCATGGTTTCCAGATTCCTGTTTCCCACATTCTCTATTCCTATCAGAGTGAAAATTCAAGGCTGCCTGAAGTTCTGAATGGCCACAGGCTGGAACTTTTTTCTAAGATCTGTAATTTTCTTGGGGGTGGGTTTTTGCTGGCTGAGATACAAATTATTTCATGATTTGCTGTGATAACAACAACAACAAAGCCAAGTTCATCCCCTGGGGAATCTCCCACTCCTTTCAATTGACCAGTCCCTTTATACTTAAGTAGCCTGAGCCTTAGGTGAGAGTCCATGCATGAAGCCTTTGCCTCCCTTACTGTTGCTAAAGCCCACCTCATAAACAAACAAACAAGCACATAAATAAGACTTTTTTTCTTTCTGCTTTTTGGAGGGGGGAACGCAGCGCAGTGTGGGTTAAGTGACTTGCGCAAGGTCACACGGCTAGTAAGTGTTAAGTTTCTGAGGCTGGATTTGAACTCAGGTCCTCCTGACTGCAGGGCCAGTGCTTTATTCACTGCTCCACCTAGCCCCTTATCGTTTTTATTTTTACAGACTCTTGGGTCACAGCAGCAGCATGATGACGCATGGAAGGAGGAGGTTATCAAGCTGGATCAACTGTATAGATTAGGGAGGGGATAGAGACAATCCTGAGGTTCATGGGGCTGACAATGGTTACTTAGGCATTTACTTATTTTCCTTTAATCTTCCAGAAAGCCTTGGCCTGAGAGTAAGGAGACTCAGAAATGCTAGTGTAAATAAAGTGCCTACTATGTGCTAGGTAAATTTCTAGGCATTTCATGTGAACCTCACAGCAACCCTGGGAGGTAGGTGCTATTATTGTTTTCATTCTATAACTGGGGGAACTGAGGCAATGACTTGCTCAAGGTCATACATCTAGTAAGTGTCTGAGACTGGATTTGAACTCAGGTCTTCTTGACTCCTTCACAAGGACTATCCCCCTACACCATTTGACTGTGTGACCTTGAACAAGTCACTTCCCCTCTGGACCACAAGGTCTTCACTTAGAAAAGGAGGAATGACTTCTAGCTACAAGGTTCTACAATTTAATACAAAGTCTTGACCTCAAGGAGAATAGGATTGAGAACTTTACAAATCAGAATGGCAGATAGGACACAATCTATTAGAAGATGCACAAATAGCAGTAATGGGAAACAGAATATCACAAGTATAGGAAGGGAGTACAAAGCGTCCTGTGAGTTTTGAGGCAGGGAAGATCATTTCCAACTGGGAGGATCAGGAAAGACTCCATGGAGAAGGTGACTCTAGAGTCTAGAGCTTCAGAGATGGCGTGCTGAGGAAAAGAAGGCATTCCTGGCATGGGGAATGTTGGGAGCAAAGGTGTGGAAGTAGGAAATTGCAGGACGTATGGGGTCAATGGGTAGTGCAGCTTGGCCAGAAGGTGATAGAGTGGTGCCAGGTAATCAGGAACCTTAAATGCCAAACTAAGGAGTTCAGATTTTTTTTCTTGGGGAGGGGGCAATAGGGAACCAGTGGGGGTTTTTGAGCTTGGGAGTTATAGGAATGATAATCTTTCCTCAATTAACTGTTGGAAGGAAAGATGGAAACAAACATTTATTAAGAACTTACAATGTGTCAGGCATTGTGCTAAGCACCTAATAAGTATTATTGCATTGATCCTCACAATAACGCTGGGAGGTAGGTGCTATTATTACCCCCATTTGACAGTTGAGGAAACTGAGGCAAGCAGAGGTTAAGTGAGTTACAAAACTAGGAAGCATTTGAGTCCAGTTTTCAACTCAGGTGGGCCTGACTCCAGTCTGGGAGGGGCTGGGAAGGGCAAATCATTTCACTTCTCAGAGGCTGCACCCTCATTTGCAAAATGGGTTGGGGGGAGTGGGAATTGGTGGTGGGATTGGACTAGATGGTTTCTAAACCCTTTCCCAGTTCCAATTCTGTCCTTCTATGATTTGTATTGCTGGCCCAGCACATACTGGTTGCTTATTTGATGGTAGAGGGAAGTCTTATAGTATGTTGGTCCTAGGTCTAGTGGGCTTAGGAACAGCTCCAGGTGTAAGGAAAAGGAAGAGAGTGGAGGCCTCTCTGTATAGCTGTGAGGTAGGTTTGGCTTGGAGGGCAGAGAAGGCGATGCAGAAGGAGAGGGAAGGGGGGGACTTTGCTTAGTTCTTAGCATCTCATCATCATTCATTAACATTTATAGCCCAGCTGGGTGCATGCCTGGGTTGGGTGCGAGGCTTTTAGCTGAAGCACTTTCTGAGCCCTTTCCAGAAGCCAATATATTAGCATTCTCAGTATCCCCCCAAGAGCTCAGGGATCAGTCAAATCTAGAGGGCACAGAGTACTGAAGATTGAGGCATTCAAGGAGACTGTCCCTGGAGCCAGAGCTGGGGCTGGAACAGGCTCCCTGACTTACCAGCAGTAGAGTGAATGGGCCCTCTCTGTGGGAGCAGCCCCTGGTGCCTGGACATTGATCTACATAAGCTGCTCTCTGGCCCTCTGGCCTTGACTACCTTTAGATTTCCATCCACCTTTCCAGGCTTCCGTGCTTACCTACTATACACTTCCAAGACAGAGCAGTGTGGTGCAGTGGAAGGAACACAGGACTGGTGTCTGATGACTCTGAGATGTGGGATACAGTGGAAACTTGCCATCTCTCTGTTTATTATTAGAGCTGCTAAGTGGCTGGAGAGTGGCGGGCCAGACCCTCTGGTAGCCCACCCCGCTGCTTTTCAGCCCGCTTTTGTATATTGTCTTCACTCTTTAGACTGTAGGCTCCTTGGGAGCAGGGATGATGTTTTTCTTTTTTTTTCCTTATTGGTATCTCTTGAGCAGACCTGCAAAACTTGGCAATAGACAGAGGTCAGAATTAAAATAGGCTAAACTTCTTTGGCTGCAGATAGGTTAGACTAGAGAAAGACTGACAATGGTTAGTTGTGGTGAGTCATGTGACAAACAGGAGAGCATGCGCAGTAACAATTCTATATTTTTTTGGGCCACCGGAAATTCTTTGGTGGGCAGCAAGTGACTCGAAGTCCATATGTTGTGCAGGTCTGCTCTAGAGCTTAGCATAGTGCCTGGCACGTAGTAGGAACTTAATAAACATTTTCTGATCATTGAGAGAGTACTGGAGTTGGGGTCCAAGGATCTGGGGCTCTGTCCCTTTCTAGCTGTGTGACCTTGGATAAGTCACTTCTCCGGGTTTTGGTTCCCTTTTCTATAAAATTAGAGGACCTCTAAGATTCCTGCTAGTAGTACATCTATGATTCTTTGATGACTTGGCTTTAGCCCAGCTTTTCCCTTGACTGACTTTTAATAGACTATGTCTCTTTAGACCTCAATTGTTTTTTCTTTTTTCTTTTTCTCAGAAACATGGCAAGGGTTGGAGCCAGTGATTTCTGAAGTGCTTTTGACAGCAAATTTCACTAACTTTTTTGCAGGGCTGGTGGCCCCAGCTCTGATGTCCTAGCATTTAATTATTCTTCTGGACTTGCCATTTGAGCAGAAGTCTATTTTGGGGTGATGGGCTGAGGAAGGCTGTGGACTCAATGGCATGATTATAAAAGGATCTTAAAGCTTCATGAGAGACACAGGGATGCTGAGCTAGAAAATGACCCTTGGCGCTGTCAGAGTCCAAAGATCTGAGATCAGGAAGAGTTTCTCCCTGGGGCCCTGGTTTCATCTTTTCCCACATCTTGCTAAGTGTCCTGTGTGTTTAAGGAGGCTTCTTTGAATAACAACTCTCAATCCATCCACCCTTCCAGATCCAGGACCTGGAAACATCTGGATCCTGCCAGGCTGGGTAAGGTTACTGGCCAAACAGCAAATGATCTTCTCTTTGCACATGAAACCACTAAGCCTGGTATGTAGGAACAGAGCAATTCTCCTCCTCCCCCCACCCTCTTCCCTATCTGTCTGTCTCTCTCCCTTGTCTGCTTCCCTGTCTCTGTTTCTCTTATTCTCTGCCTCTGTCCTCCTAGAATCTCAGAATGGGAGGGGATCCCAGAAGTCATCTCATCTAACTCCATCAATTCCCATATGAGGAAGTTAAGTCCCAGAGGAGAAGTAATAGAGTAAGTGGCAGACCCAGAATTTGAACCCAGACCTTGTATCTCCAAATTCAGCAATCCTCTCACCTCTACTCCCTACTACATAAAGTTCACATGCTTTTATAAGTTGATTGGAGAAGGTAGGGAATGAACTGGTAAATATTAATGTTGAAAAAGAAACCTTGAAAATGTGATTTTTTTGGAAGCCCCTTCCCCCCATCCTCTTTTTCTGCCTCTCCTCTTCTTCTCTCTTTCTGTCATTCCCTTCTTCCTTTTTCCTAGTGTCTCCCTTCTCTCTTTCTCCCACTTTTCCTCTTATTTTCTCCTTCTGCTCTCTTCCTCTTTCTTTTTCTATTCTCTCTTCCTTTATTTTGATCAATTTCTCTCTTTCTCTTTTTTCTTCCTCTTTAAAACCATAAATGTAGGGCAGCTAGGTGGCACTGTGGATAGAGCACCAGCCTGAAGTCAGGAAAACCTGAGTTTCAATCTGACCTCAGACACTTACTAGCTGTGTGAACCTGGACAAGTCACTTAACCTCAATTGCCTCCCCACAAAAAACCCCAACCATAAATGTTCATTTTGTACTATGTACTTGTGAGAAGTAGCATGATATGGATGATAGAGAGCTGGCCTCGAAACCAGGAAGCCTTGGGTTCAAGTCTTGCCTCTGACAGATATTGACTATGACCCTGGGCAAGTCCCTTATTTTCTAGTCAGCTCTCTAAGATCATAAATAACAGAGAAGATGCTGATCTGCAATGGTAGAAGGAGTTTCCTCACCTGGGAGTTCCCTATATAAACGAAGTCACAATGAAATAGTTCCAATCCCAGTTCTTATTATGAGAAACATTAGTAAATATGAACATTATGACATACGAAGAAGAGAAAAACATTGTATGTAAGATTACAAAATTCTTTTACACGGTTTGTTTTAAAAGTATATTTTAAAATTAACTCTAGTAACAAAACTTTCCTTGTCTGTGTTGTCTTCTGAACTTGATTTTACTCTCTGAGGCAGCTGGGTGGCTCAGTAGATGGAGCACTGGGACCATAGTGAAGAAGACCTGTGTTCAAATCTGCCCTCGGATATTTTCTAGCTGTGTGACCCTGGGCAAGTCACTTAATCTCTGTTTGCCTCAGTTTCTCCATCTGTCAAATGGGAATAATGATAACAATAACAACAATAATAATAGTACCCGCCTCCCAGGTTTGTGAGGATAAAATGAGAAAATATTTGTAAAACGTCCGGTACATAGTGAATGCTAGCTACTAATTATTTTTTGTGTCTTTTAAAAATATTTCATTGATCTATTTTTCCCTATTTTTATATCTTATTTGAAGATACTGTTGTTATCGTTCAGTTGTTTCCACCTCTCGGTGACCACATTTAGGGTTTTCTTGACAAAGATACCGGAGTGGTTTGCTATTTCCTTCTCCAACTCATTTTACAGATGGGGAAACTGAGGCAACCACAGTTTAAATGACTTGCCCACAGTCACACAGCTAGTAAATGTCTGAGGTCAGATTTGAACTCTGGAAGCTGAATCTCCCTGACTCTAGGCCAGGCACTCTCCACTGTACCACCTATCTGTTCCATGAGCTTTTCTTATTTTTTTTTTGCCTCATTAGCACTAACTACCAACCCCCTCTCCCAGGACGATCCAAAAACCCCTTGTAACAAATAAGCAAAGTAAGTCAGCACATTTGCTGAAAATGCAAGTCTCATCTATACCTTTAGTAACTATCTCTCTACCAAGAGATGGACTATCTTCTGAAATCATGATTGACTGTGCACTGATCCAGGTTTTGTACTGTGTATGGTACAGAATATCCTTTGTACATGTACAGAAATATACTTTGCATTATTGTGGTAGAGAATCACTTACCTTGGGGGTGTCTGCCCAAAGGAATATAAATTTTGATTGCTGAAACCTTGCAAGAAATCTTGGGGTTTACAGGCTAGATTTATTTTTAAGGACCATGTCTTAAACTCAAATCACTTTGTCTCTCATTGATAGACCAACAGTTAGGTCCCAGCCCAAACCTCCTTTGGTCATTGTTTGGGAACCGATAGCTTAGAGTGAGTGTAGATAACTAATGTGTCTGTTTTGGCCAGAAACCCTGAAGGTCTTCCTCTCCCAGATTGATTTTTTTTTTTGACTAGGTTAAAGAGGCCATTCTTTGCCTCATTTCTTACCTAGCCTTAATCATTGAATGGACTTTGTCTCAGTCAGACTGAGACTTGGAAAGACCTTGATTTTAAACCAAGGTCTCCTACTGCATCTAGGGGCCATCTCTAGTTGTTCTGATCTATACCTTACCACTGAATCCAGATGACTGTGGAGGAGAGAGTGAGACTGGTGACTTCCCTCCCTTAAATCCAATTCACTTCCAAGTCATGACTTCATCACCTTCCTGATGTCATGGTCCTCTTCAAGAATGAAGGACAAACAACATTATTATGGCCATAGTATACATAGTATACATTTCCCTCCCTGGTTCTACTGACATCACTCTGCATCAGTTCATACAAATCATCCTGGGTTTCACGGAATTGTCCTAGTTGTCATTTCATCTGGTATGATAATATTTTTTTAAATTTTATTATAGTTTGCATCATTCATTTCCACAAGATTTTGAGTTACATATTTTCTCCCCCTCTTTCCCCCACCCACCACCCCAAAACAGCCATCCCAGTGTGTCCCCCC
>CM053584.1:130957525-130978058 GCA_028627135.1 Pseudochirops cupreus
GAGCTGACTTTAGTGGGAAGTATCTTTGTGTGCGTTTTGGAGTTCCAGGATTGGTTTAGAGTCCTGTTTTATGGGTATTTTGGGGTGGCTATGTGAGAGCTGCGATATGTTGCTGCTGCTACGCCGCCATCTTGGTTCCGCCCCTACTGGTATGATAATATTCCATTACATTCATATATCACAATGTGTTCAGCTGTTCCCAAATTGGCAGACACCCATTTTGTTTCTTGTATTTTGCTACAACAATAAAGGGCTGCTATAAAGAGACCTTTGCCTCTGACTTTGACCTCTTCGTTATATATGCCTAGCTCTTTTCTTCCTCCTCCTCTCTTTCTCTCCCCCTCTGTTTTTTCTTTCTCTGCCTCAGCTAAAGTAGTCCTTTGGGGTTTTCTTTCCTCCTTTTCCACTCTCTTTGAGTATTCCAAAGGAAATACAGATTTGCATTTAAGGAAAAGTTTATAATTTTGGTGGATTTGAGTGAGAAGTAGGAAAGTAAGTTGGAAAGCTCCTCCATCGTGGATGTTATCTCAAAAGAGACCGTGTTCAGGGTGTTTAAATATGCTGAGAGTTTTGTTTAGGTGTTCTACATCCCCGCCTGAGCTGAAGCCCTTCCAGACAGATTATAATCAGATTTTCCTACAGGAAATTAAAAACCTTGGCCCCATGCAGCTGGCTGCATTATCTGCCTTGTCTGTTAACTTTCATGGAAGGTGTTGCTTTAGAAGTGTTTGACTGAAACAGTATTTAATAAGACTCTTTTTTTCAAGTCTTTAATGAACTTAGTTCAGGCACATCCTCTAGATAAACTTTGGGGCAGCTATGTGCTTCTTGTTTTGATAAAATCAAGTCCGGAACCCTTCTTTTTATTTAAGCTATCAGACTGACCAGCATACCCCCTCCATCTGGCATCACCGAACACCTTTTACCCCTCTTCCTCTCTTATACTCTGCCCCCCAAGGCTTACCCCTCCATTCAGGCCCTGAGACCAATTCAACAGTTAGGTAGAGGAAGTCAAAGGACACTAGTGAGTTGAAATCTGGCCTCAGATACTTACTAGCTGTGTGATCCTGGACAAATCACTTAACCTCTGTCTACCTTAGTTTCCTCATCTGTAAAATGGGGATAATCATAGCACCTACCTTCTAGGGTTGTTGTGAGGATAAAATGAGATAATATTTGTAAAGAGCTTTGCTGACCTAAAAGTGCTACATAAATGTTAGCTGTTATTATTCAGCCCCACCTGGACAAAAATCCCATCTCGAACATTCATAACAAGTGGTCATCTAGCTTTTGCTTGAAGACCACCAGACCACCAGTGTGAAGTTAACTTTCGTGGGCAGCCCCACCCTGATTTTGTACAGCAAGCTTAGCTATTGATAGCAATTGAGCCATTGTCTTATCCATAGTGACCAAGTCCTCTGCCTGGACTGGGTCCCTGTCCATCCCTCGGACTCTCCCTACATTTAGCTAAATCTTTGTCTTAGTACACCACCTACTCAGGGGAGCTGGACTCAAGCCACAGGATCACAGATCTCCCTGAATAATAATAGACTTGCTCCCGTCATACCTCTGTGGTCCTGACCATCTGCCTACTTGGACCTCTGTGTGCTTGATATCTGTGGCCAATCTTCTCTTATACTGTGCACCACTTGCTTGCCTGATGGCCAAAACATCCACCTGGGCCCAAAGAATGACTTTTCCTGATGTCACCCACCTGTCTGCTAGGATCTCTTACCTATTGCCAAATTGGCCAGACTTCCCTGCTGTTCCAATCACCTGTCCAGACGGTCATCCATTGCCCACTCCTCAGGCCTTCCTGGATCAACTCCTCTGCCCTTGTGAGATGGCCCATCCCACTGCTTAGCCCCTCCAATCTCTGTACCTTTGCACAACGGGGTCCCCTGAGTCTCCCATTTCACTTTGTCTTCACCTCCACTTTATAGGGTCTATAGCTTCCTTTTAAATATGGCTCAGATGCCACCTTCCACACAAGGCCTTTCCTGATCCTCCTTCCTGAAATTACTTTATCTTGTTTTGCATATATTTGCTTATTTGTGTATATGTTGTTTCCTGCGGTAGAAAGTAAGCTCCTTGAAGGCTGAGATTGTTACGTTTTTGTCTTTCTAACCTTGAGGAATTGCTACTGTTATCACCACAGAAGCTGAGGAGGGTGGAGGTGAGTAATAATAACTGGCTTTTATATAGCACTTTAAGACTTGAAAAGCACTTTAAAAATATCATCTCATTTATCCTCACAACCATGTGAGGTAGGTGCCATTTTATAGATGAGGAAACAGAGGGGTTAAATAACTCGCCCAGGGTCACACGGCTAAGTTAGAGCTTGAGGCTGGATTTAAATTCATGTCTTCCTGACTCCAGGCCTAGCATTCTTCCCACTGTACCACTTACCTGCCTCCTAGGGTGCTGATCACTCCTTGTTCTATACCCAGGCAGAGGATTTGGACTGGGTTCAGTCCTGGAAGGGCCAATTTCTTATGAGGCCTGGTTCACTGTCAGGCCTTACACTCATTGGATCATTGTCAGACACTGTGGTGTCCCCAGGGATGATTTTATTGATGGCTAATGTTTAAAGCCATCTTAAAAAGGGCAGGGTAATAAGAAAGGTACTCAGTACTTCCTGATGTCTTTGCGAAGGAAGGACCAGCAACAGTGACAGCAATAGATAATATGAATCGGACATGATATTGTTCAGTCATTTCAGATATGTACAATTTTTCCTGACCCCATTTGGGATTTTCTTGTCAAAGATTCTGGAGTGGTTTGCCATTTCCTTCTCCGACTCATTTTATAGATGAGGAAACTGAGGCAATGGGGTTGTATCCAGGGTCACACAGCTCCTCAGATTTGAACTCAGGAAGATAAGTCTTGCTGGCTCTAGGCCCAGCACTCTTTCCATTGTGCTACCTAAGGACCCCCAGGTATGAGATATTTATACTCCAGAAGAATGTTAAACACAAGACACTCACAAACATACATTAATAGAACAGAATTCAGTAGCTTAAGTTATAACTACTGTTATCATCTGCTGGAAGGCTGATCTTAAATTTCAGAACATAAAGCAATTTTCGGGACTACTAATTAAGCAATTTACATTTTACCTTGGCTCTGCTTGTCCAAACAACTTCCTGTATATGTCTTCTGATAAAACTTGGGAGCTTGGGCCAATTCTCCTGTTGGTGGCTACCCTTTTGGATACAGTCTTCCCCTGCCATTAGTCACTGCCTCTCTGGTGGGTGCCATGGCCGAGCCGTTCTGATGGATGCTGTCATTTCCTACATTCAGACCTCCAGCTCTCTCAAATTCCCAGTGTAACCTCCAAGCCTGTTCATGTCCATCTTGAGATTGCTACTTAGTCAGTCAACTACTCAGGAAAGGAAATGCAAAAATGTTAGCCCAAACCTAAGCTCAGGCTTGCCTAGGCAGAGTATGTACTTGTGGCTGCATGGAGGGTAGAGTCAGGGAATTGGGTCAGTAACCATGCCTGACTCTCAAAACAGTTCTGACACTTTAGAGACAGAAAGGAAGAGAGGGTGAGGTGATGGGCCTATCCCCTTTGTACATTTACTGAATCATCAGCTCTTCTGGCTCTGAAGACAATAATGGGATTCTTCGTCATCTCACAGTACAAGCCCCTCATCCATGAGTCATGTGTGACTGGAAGCAGGCCCACTTAATCTTCCATGTAGTTGCTTGGAACTAGGAATAGTAACTGAGCTCTGAGGCAGTTAGGAAGGGAATCTCCTCCTTCTCCCACTTGACTATATCTTTGTAGCTCTTGTGCCTAGATAGAACCTCTAGTGCCTAGATAGAAGCAAACAGGGTTAAGTGACTTGCCCAGGGTCACACAGCTAGGAAGTGTCTGAAGCTGGATTTGAACTCAGAAAGATGAGTCTTCCTGACTCCAGGCCTGGTGCTCTATCTGCTATGGCGCCACCTAGCTGTGCCTGACTGCTGTACTTAATCTTTGTTGAATGAAGAACTATCAGGAAACCCAACTACAGTGATTCTTATGGGGGGTGGGGGTGGGGAGACCCCTTGGTATAGTAAGGAAAAAATAATGGTCAGGTCTCTTTACCTCTTACAGCCTCTGTTTCTTCTCTGGAAAATGAAGTTAGTCAAATGACCTCCAAAGTTCCTTCCAACTCTAAAATCCAGTGACCATTATAATGAGATCTTTTGCCATCTGGAAGTCAATAGCACTAAGGTCTCCTCGTGTAGCAAAAGTTAAGAATCTGTGTGGTAAGAGTATCCTTGGTCTCCCTTTAATCTGCCCCCAGATGAGGATTAGGGAGTGTGTTTTTAATCTCCCAAGAATCGGATCAGGATAGTGAATGTTCTTAATTTTTCAATGAAGTCAGAATTTGCTGGATATTTACAAGGGTATACTTACATTGCCATTACTCCCCTTGATAAATAATTCAAGGGGCAGCTAGGTGGAGCCATAGTGCACAGAGTGCCTTGCCTGGAGTCAGGAACACTCATCTTCCTGAGTTCAAGTCCAGCCTTAGACACTTACTAGATGTGCCATCCTGGGCAAGTCACTTAAACCTGTTTGCCTCAGTTTTCTCACCTGTAAAATGAACTGGAGAAGGAAATGGGAAACCACTCCAGTATCTTTGCCAAGAAAACCCCAAATGGGGTCATGAAGAATTGGACACAACTGAAACAACCGAATGACAATAAATAATTCAAAATCATAGCTGAAAACATTGTATTTTGTCCTTCCCATTGAGTTTCTTTTCTTCTTTTTTTTTAAAAAAATTAATACTGTTACTATAAAAGTTCATTTGAATTTGCTCTAGGTAAAGAATTCTCTGGCTCATAGATGAAACTCGTTAGACTGGGATCTCTCTTTTCTCAATTGCTTGTGAAATTCATGACATTATCTATGACAAACTTTAGCTAACATGCAGTTGTCTTCAAATGTAAAACCACTAATGACACAGGCAGAATCATTGCCCACAACTGCCTGGACATATACATTGATCCATACAGATTTAAGAACTATATTTTTACTGGATGTCGCCATACTGAAAACTCCAAATCTCCCAACTACTTGGAATGAAAATTTTTTCTAAATATAGAGACAGTAGAAGAAATTAAAACAATGTGGGAACAGGATGAGATATATGTCATCTCTGTTGTTCTGCTGGCTACTGGAGCTAGCCCAATGATGATTTCAGTGAGTCTCCAGAAGGTTAAGCTGACATCTTAATAGGTTTATTAAATTACAAAGAGCGATTATTTTATCCGGCTGTGCAACAGTCCCCAGTACATTCAACACATAAAAATAAAGCTGAACAGAGACTGGTCCTTCTGATTATTTCTATTTGAATCCTATTAAAAAAAAGATGAGAAAATGAGATATTTGTGATGATGATGACAAAAACAACAGCAGTGGCAAAAAATAAAACAAAAACCAAACAAGCAAGTAATAGCAGAAGCAAACACCAATAATGAGAACTATAAGAAAAAGAAAAACTGTAAGGAAGACCTGGGCTTTAAATTTTGCCTCTGATACATACTGGCTTTAGTATCCCAGGCAAATCACTTAACCTTTCAGTGCCCCCAGGCAACTCTCTAATTTATAATTCCAGAGTAGTTTATCTGAATTGCTAGAAGGAATTTTCTCACCTGGAGTTCCCTAAACTGTGGAGCTTGCAGTCCACTAAAACCCCCAGATCTGTTTTTTCCCCCCAAGCAAATTGCAGCTGGGTGGTGCAGTAGATAATACTGGGCTGGGAGTCCGAAGAACTGAGTTCTAATCCAACCTGAAACGCTTACTAGCTGTGTGACCCTGGGCAAGTCACTCAACCTCTGTTTGCCTCAGTTTTCTCATCTGTAAAATGGGAGTAATAATAATAACACCTGCCTCCCAAGGTTGTTGTGAGGATAAAATGAGATTATATGTGTAAAGGTTTTAGTACAACGCCCGGCACATAGTAGGTGCTTAATGCATGTTCCCTTCCTTCCCCCAACCCAAGTAAAAGACTTTTTATTGCTAGTAAATTTCATCTTATTAGATTAGGGCCAATGTCTTAGCCCATCGAGTGCATTTTGGATCCTAATTCTATCTTCTCTCCTTACCCTCCTAGCTTCATGTAGGCTGTGTGAGTCATATCATGCTCATTATTATTGCAAGTGTCACTATCCCCATTTTGAAACTAAATCTCCTTTGGATTGGGTTCAGGATGGAGCCACCTTGTTCCAAATTCCACTCAGTAGTGAACAGCTGTTTGTGTGTTCAAATCAACTCCCATCCAATTTAACAAATATTCACTAAGTGCCTTCTACATCCAAGGTACCATGCTGGGGAGGGAATGGAGGAGGCAGAGACAAAAATAAATATGATGTTCCCTGTCCTCAAAGAGTTTATAATTTCTGACTGGGAAGACAAGAGCTAGACATAAATAGCTATGATACAAATTGGAGAAGGTGTGTGTATGTGTGCGTGTGTGCAGTGTGTGTGTGTGTGTGTGTGTGTGTGTGTGTGTGTGTGTGTGTGTTTGGCAAGCAGGGCAAAAAGTACAAAACTCCTCCAAGTTCAGAGGAGGGAGAAATAGCTTCCCACTGGGGAGGTCTAGGAAGCCTTCAGGAAGAGAATGGCTCTTGATCTGGGCCTTGAAGGTACAAGAATGCCTTCCAGGCTTAGGAGACAGTACAAGTAAAAGGGAGATCCCATTGCACTGGGATAAGCTTTATAGATTCTCTCCTTCTCCTGGTCTTTATTATTATTATTATTTTTTTTGCTTTTTTAAAAATAGTGTTTTATTTTTTCCAATTACATATTAAATTTTCAACATTCACTTTTA
The DNA here is from genome assembly GCA_028627135.1 of Pseudochirops cupreus. Lineage (NCBI taxonomy): Eukaryota > Metazoa > Chordata > Mammalia > Diprotodontia > Pseudocheiridae > Pseudochirops > Pseudochirops cupreus. Next base: position 130,964,359 of record CM053584.1, read on the forward strand.
TAAGATTTGGAGTTCCAAACTTTTTTCTCCCTCCCTCCGCTCTCTACTCCCCAAGATGGCAAGCAATCTGATATAGGTTATACGTGTATAATCATATTAAACACATTTGTAGTGGTCTTTATTTTTAAAAAAATGAAACTTTTTGCAATATAATAAACCTTATGCATTTAAAAATCTTTAAAAATATTCAACATGTCTTTTTGCTGCAGTCTTTCCTTTTCCCCAATTTGGCATTGCCTTCACTGCCTTTTGACACACATTCTTTAATTTTTCATCATGGAATTATTCTTTTTCACATCGTATATTAAATGTACCTTTGATAAATGGTACTGTTTTCTAATTATAGCCTTGATTATCCCCCATAGGTTTTCATTGGGGGTTTAAAATCAGTGAGTTCCAGGCCACTGGAGCATGTTTATCTCTATCTCTTCAATAACTTTATTAACCTTTTACAACACTTGGCATGATCCAGTGTCATGCTGTAGTAACCCATCTCCTTTTGGAAATTTGTACAGTTCTGTACCATTTCTGTTTCTAAGCATATCAATACATTTATTAGAGTTTATCACTCCTCCAATTGGGACAAGACTTCTAGGTCTACAAGAAGAAAAAAAAACTCCCAAACTTTTTTGGGGGATAAATATCTTAGAGTCTGATGAAGACACCTGGCACTTATTTTTTATTACTTTTTTTAGGCAGTCAGGGTTAAGCAACTTGCCCAGGGTGACATAGCTAATAACTATCTGAGGCCAAATTTGAACTCAGATCTTCCTGAGGTGGAGTAGATAGAATTCTTGATTTATAGACAGGAAGACCTGGGTTCAGATCCTGCCTTTGATATTCACTGTGTGACTGTGGGCAAGTCATTTAACCTCTTCATGTCTATGTTTCCTCATCTATAGAATGAGGGGGTTGGTCTTAAAGGCCTCTAGTGTACCTTCCAACTGTAGACTTAATATTAGGTCCTGTAATCCTACAAAGAAAAAAATCAGATTCAAAGACAGCTTCTGCTTCTCTTTTCTACAGTTGCTTGGAGCATGTAATCCCTTCAATGATGCCAGTAACTAGTATTACTGAGGGGGAGGCAAATATCTTCAGCTCCCAATTCTCCATGGTGATTTTTGGGGGGATAGGGGAAGGCTGCATGGGTAATTGGAAGCAGCAGATGATCTCTTAATGCTCTTTTGAAGCACTGGCCTTCTCTTCCATCGTATCTTTGGCTGATTCAGGCTTCTTCCCTTCCCCTGTCCCTTGGCGTATCAACCAGACATGGAAATGGCCACAAGACTGGAATGAGGGAGAGAAATAAACAGCAACTGGCCTCTCTACTGCTTGCAATTCCTGCCTGGAGCCATAAAATGCTTTGTAAACTTTTCTTGTTGTTCAGTCATGTCTGACTCTTTGTGACCACATTTGGGACTTTCTTGGCAAAGATACTGGAGTGGTTTGCCGTTTCTTTCTCCAGTTCATTTGACAGAGGAGGAAACTGAGGCAAGCAGGGTTAAGTGACTTGCCCAGGGTCACTCAGCTAGGAAGTGTCTAAGGCTAGATTTGAACTCAGGAAGATGAGTCTTCCTGACTTCAGGGCAGCCCTCTATCCACTGGGCCGCCTAGCTGCCCTTAAAATTCTATTCATCCTCTGAGGTCAGGTGCAGATGGGAACACCTGCCCTTTTGCTGACTTTCTCCCTATCCTCAATTCTTTTACCTGCCAATGGAGAGACGATCTTTCCCTCCTCGGGCCTCATGTGGCTCTTTGTGCTTCATGTATGTGTTTATCATGTTATCTAATTAGTCGTGGTTGTTCAGTCACTTTTCAGTTGTTTCCGACTCTTTGTGACTCCATTTGGTCTTTTGTTTTGTCTCGCTTTGGCAAAGATATTGAAGTGATTTGCCATTTACTTCCCCATGTGGGATTATATGTTATTATTATTTGTGTATGCATCATATACTCTTATTAGATCATAGAGTAGTTGGATGGTAAAGTGGATAGAATGCTAGACTTGGAGTCGGGAAGCCCTGAGTTCAAATCCAGCCTCTGATACCTCCTAGATGTGTGATCTGGGGCAAATCATTTAACCCTGTTTGCCTCAGCTTCCTTATCTCTAAAATGAGCTGGAGAAGGGAATGGTAAACTATTCCAGTATCCAAAGATACTGATCTTTGCCAAAAATAAAAAAACCCAAATGGGGTCACAGAGAATAAGATAGAACTGAAAAACAACAACAGAATTAGATCATAAGCTCTCCGAGGGCAAGAACCATGTGTAATATCATCCAGCTATCCTCCCAGTGCCCAGTATAATGCCTGACATGGTAGGGACTTAATAAATATCTAATTGGATCAAAGGGAAGGACTCTATCTTATTTACATCTGATTTCTCCAGCGTGAACAGTGCCTGGCACTCAGTGGACATTAGATATTTGTTTACCGAATATTTCTCCATGAGTAGGAGTCTGCTTAGTCAAGGTCAGTAGGGTTCGCTTCATAATCTCAAACTTTGATGCTAAGGAAAGAGAGAGAGAGAGAGAGATAGGTCAGCGACCTCCCATGCTTCTTTGGAAAGATGGGGGCAGGCAGCATGGATTGGAGTAAAGGGCATGGCAACACCGGTTTGAAGCTGCCAAGATCATGCCATCAGGGGCTGCAAGAACAGTCTTGTCCTCTTTCTCTTTCCCTCCTTGCCCTTTGCCACTGCTTCCTGACAGCAGGCATAGAAGCTTCTCCAATGGAGGTGGGGAGGGCAGATACTGAGCCTTCCTGTCTGTACACTGGCATATTCTCAGCCAGCTTCTAGGGCAGCTCTCAGGCTTAATTACTGAGTTTATAGGAGGGTAAAGGCATCAGTGCTGCTGCTGGTCACTGTTTCACTTCCCAAGGGTTACAGGTAACCAGAGCTGCTAGTTAATTTTGTTTATTTTTTATTTTTCAAAATAAATTTTATTGATAACTTTTGCTTTTTATGTCAACAGAATTTCTCCCAACATCTTGATTCCAGAGAACTATCCCATAAAACAATTTATTTTTATTTATTTGTTAAATTTGTAATTAAAAACAATCCTGTGAATGGACACAGAAGCAGGGTTTCCTAAACTATAGGGGACAATTTCCCCATTAGGATAATAGCTTCTGAATCTCAGGATCCCAGAATCCCAAATGACTTTCCTTCACTCACACTACAATCCAGTCAAGCTAACATTCTTGCTGTTCTTTATATAGGATGTTCCATCTCTGTTCTCTAGGCCTTTGCATTAACTATTCCTCATGCCTGGAATGCTCTTCTCTCCTTGCTTGGGTCTTGGGAAGGAACCACTTAGTCCAATGTGTAACTAAACAAGGATTTCCTCTACAACTTACTGGACAACTGGCCACCCTGGCTTTCCTTGAAAACCCCTAGTGAAGGAGAACCCATTAGTTCCCGAGATGGCTCATTCCATTTTTGAATTGCTCTGATTGTTGGAAGAATTTTCATTTACCACATCTAACTGTGCTTGGCAAATACAACTGGTTGCTCCTAGCTCAGCCTTATTGGGCCAAGCACAACAAGTGTAATCAACATGGCAGTCTTTTAAATATTTGAAGACATCTAAGCCCTCCCCCCAGAGGGAGCCTAGGAGGTTCAATCGATAGAATCCCGGAGTCTGGAGTCGGGAAGACCTGAGTTAAAATCCAGCTTCAGATATTCACTGGCAGTGTGTCCCTGGGCAAGTCGCTTAAGTTCTATTTGCCTTAATCCACTGGAGAAGGAAATGGCAAACCACTCCAGCCTCTTTGCCAAGAAAACCCTGTACAGGGTCACCGAGAGTCAGACATGACTGAATAACTGAACAAGTTCCTCCTTAAGTCTTCTCTTCTCCAGGCTAAATATCTTTATTTCCTTCAACTGATATTTGCCTTGCATGATCTCCAGGGTCCTCAGAATCCTGGTTGCTCTCTTCTGGATGAACACCAGCTAGTTTGGGTCCTTTCTAAAATGTGGAAATGGAGGCATGGAGGGGCTGTTTGGTTCACGCTTTCTCCAAGGTATTATAATGCTCCGTCACTGCTAGGTCTCGGGGTAGCTTCTCCACATCAGATGGGAGAAGGCCTAGGGCTGTGGTCCTCAGGTGAAGTGGATAGAACTAACCTGGAGTCAGGGAGACCTGAGTTCAAATTTTGGCTCAGACACTTACTTAGCTGTGTGATCTTGAAGAAGTCACTTAACCTCAGTTTTCTTATCTGTAAAATGTATATAATAATAACATCTACCCCATAGACTTGTTTTAAAGATCAAATGAGATAATGTATGTGAAGCACTTGAAAAAACCACGAAGCACTGTTTGAATTTTAGCTATGATTGAATTTTTAGACAATTTCCTTTCCTCAGGCCTCTTTTCCATTAACTGTCAATCTCGATCTTGGCTTCCTCAGAGTGGGGGTGGGGAGGAGAGATTGGTTGGCTAGTTAGTTGGGGTTTGTCTTGGTCTTAAAGCTCAGGTCAAACCTGCTCTCTCCTCTATCAGCTTTAACTGGTAGCTTTTCTCCAGAGAACCTATCAACAACAGCTTCGACTCTGAGAGAAAAGATTTATATAGCAGGAGGTCGAAACATGGCAAAGAAGAAATAGGGAATGTGATTCCCACCTGGTCTCTTGGAAGTAATGTGCACTTTGGGATACTATTAATACCTGATTTTCCTACATTCCCCTTTCTGATGACACAATGCATCATTTCTAAGAACTGGATGAAAAGTCACAAATTGCTGCAGAAGAAAAATCATCTTTCTTGGAAATTGGCCTCACCTCCCGTGCCTCTTTTCAGTCCCACGTGGGCTGGGTTAGCTGAAAGGAAACCCTTGGCTTTTAACAACAGGGTTGGTTCCCGGAACTCGTAGGTTTTTTCCTTTCTATGTGGCGGGTACCTTGGGGGTTCTCATCACAAGGCAGGTGCTTGAGCTGTGTGTGTGTGTGTGTGTGTGTGTGTGTGTTTTCTAGTAGTGACGATTTTCTTGGTTGGTTGGTTCTTGCCTGTTATACAATAAAGTTGAGGTAACAAATATTTCTACTCCAGGAGGGAGTCTCTGAACCAAGCAGTCTCAAAGCCTTGCTGAACTGTTTGATGGCCCTTGTTAAAGGAGATTACTCCCTGATGCTTGCCTACCCTTGATAGGAATCAGGGCTCCACAACAGGACTCCATTCTACAAGAGACTCAGAGAAGACAGCCCTATTCTGAACCAAAGACTAAAGTTCTGGGCCCTGGGCAGGGAACATGAAGCATATAGTGGTGCTGGAGAGAGTCACTCATGGTTTCAGGGGTTTCAGAGCCTTAGAAACCATATCTTTTCATTGTTTGATCTCCCCCCTCCTGGTAAAAAATTCTGAACTTCTTGTCTATTTAACAAAATTCTGGAACATCAACTAAAAAGAGCACATCTATATACACAGTAGAACAGAGAAACTACAAATCTCTGTTATGTATAGCTTGCTTTTTCAAAAAGTCTATAATAAATTTAGCATGCTACTTTCAAAGCTGTCCTTCAGGCCTTCCTTCTATTCTCTTATGTGAATTTCGATGACCCTCCCTTCTTCCTTCCTTCTCTCCTTCCTTCCTTCCTTTTTCTTTTTTCTTTTTCTTTCTTTTCTTTCTTTCTTTTTCTTCCTTCCTTTCTTTTCTTTCTTTCATTCTTTCTTTGTTTCTTTTTCTTTCTTTCCTTCTTCCTTCCTCTCTCCCTTCTTTCCTTTTTCTTTCTCTCTCTCTTCCTTCCTTCCTTTTCTTCCTTCTTTCTCCCCCTCCCTAACTCTTCTCTTTTCTCCTACTCCAACTCCCCTCCCCTAAATGAGGAAAAGTAAATACACAGCCTGTGTAATAGAACCACATAGTCAGACCAAACAAATTCCTACATTCACTGTGTCTCATGTTCCTTGCTGACCAGCTACACCAGAGCACAACCCTACCTCAGTACTGACACAGCAGATAGCCAGAGTGGAGTGGAAAACCAGCAACGGGGGAACCCCTGGGATAGTTCTTTGGGTGTCTGCCTTTGGACAGGCTCTGCTAATGGGTGAAGCTGACCCATCTCTATGGCCTTTGGTGTAATTGTCTCTGGTCACATGGTTCATCTGCCTCGCCTGCAGAAGAGGTGTTGCTACAAGGTTGAACATAAACCTGCCAGGCAGGTTATGGGTCTCCTGGGGGAACCTCCATTGGGTCAGTGCTCAAGGCATTGCCAGGGATAAATTCACAGAGATTCATTTATATTTTCTTACTTAGTTGTGACCAATGCATGTATTTGATAGACGGTTGACTGGGGCAGGGATTGCAATCCATGGAGGCCACAGAACAAAACAATGCCAACATAGGGATCCAACCCTTGGCCTCATTACTACCATGCTCAAATCGACTGGGTCAGTGAGTGACACAGATTTTGAGTCTGGTAGGTATGATATAGGGCAGCTGGGTGGCACAGTGGATAGAGTGCGGGGCCAGGAGTCAGGAAGACTAATTTTCCTGAGTTCAAATCGGGCCTCAGATACTTCCTAGCTGTGTGAACCTGGGCAAGTCATCTAACCCTGTTTAAAGAAACAGCAAACTCCTTTAGTACCTTTGTCAAGAGAACACCAACTGGGGTCATGGAGAGTTGGACACAATTGAAGAACAGCAAAAGCGTGATGGACTTTTTTGCATGGTAACCTGTTTTGTTTACCTGTGGATAAGGTAATCTTTTTTGGAACCCTGTGTCAGTCTGGTGAAAGCCCTTTCTCAGAATAATATTTTTAAATATACAAAATAAAATAAAATAATACTAATTACACTGAAAAACAGCTATTAAAATACTAACTTAAAAAGTTCATGGTACCTAGGTGAAGAACCCTCAGCTACAGACTTCATTTAGTGAGAAGATCTGAGTTCAAATCCTCGGTCTGTCATTTACTACTTATCTCATCTTGGGCAAGTACTTTTTTTTCCTCTCTGGGCCTCAATTTCCTATAATCTGTAAGATGAAGTGTTGGATTAAATGATGTCCAAGGTCCTTGTCAACTTTAAATATTCTTAAAGTGTTTCTATAAATGTCAGTGATCGTTATCATTATTTTCATCATCTTCCGATCTTAGAGGTAAAACCAACTGGGTCCCAACTAGCAGAAAATAAGGTGCTGGCTTGAAATGCGTTGGCTTTGAATTCTGAGCCTTCTCACTCAAATTGAGGCTGAGCTCACAGCTGCAGTCACTTTGGTGGTGGTTGGACCTTGGTACTTCATCGTGGTGGATACTCAGAGAGTTTGGCTCTAACTCCTGAGGGCTGTGCCATCCTTAGGGCTCAGCAGGCAACTGGATGATCAGGAGTATGGGTTTAGGAACCTTCCCTCTGATTCCTCATCCTGTTGTTCAATAAGAGAATAAAGACTGGAGAGATTTGGGGGTTAGGAGCAGGGAGGGAGGGGGACTGCTTCTGCATACAGCAGCAGGGCCCCAGCAGGCTGTGAGATGCTGAGGCTCTCTTCCTGGCCGCCTCACATCTGGCCTTAGGGGTGCTGGCCACAGATTTGTCCTCCGTTTTGATGGGGAGCCTGTGAAGGCACTATTGCTTTTCTAATTTTAGCTAAATTGACATTGGTTTTGTCAATTTATACACACGCAGGACAGGCTTGTTGCTTCCAGTATCTCAGGTAATTTCCATCTTGTGGCTCCCTTCACCTCCTTAACCTGTCTAACACCAGGGGCTCTTTCTAGCTGCTCACACTGCCTAAGAACCGCCCCTGGGGCTGGGGGCAATGGGCTGCCTCCTGCCCTCTGAGTTGCCACAATTAGAGAACTGAACTCCACTGGGGAGGGAGAGTATCTTTGTATGATTACCAAGGAGAGGGAGCAGTAGCACAGTGTCCATAGCAACCCTCTGGCTCTCTCACCTTTGCAGGGAGAGAGAAGGAGGCAAGGAGAGAGAAAAGGAAACAAGATCTCTGCTCCTTTGCTGAAATCAAAGCACTGGGTAGATGCAGGCGAGCGCCTGGCTGGTCACACAGGGAAGAATTTGTTTCTTGCACTATTTTGACAGCAGTACAGGGAATGATGATGCCATTCATACTGATAAAGATTCTCTTATTTGAAGGACCAGCTCAGGCCTCTGGACTGAGGCCCCTGGAAGAACAAAATGCTGCCACTTCTGGAAAAGTGGGAGTAGGGTCATGGGGTTTATTCACAGGTTCCAGAGTTTGAAGGTATCCTAGAAATGCATCCCAGAACCCACACACAGACCCTACAGTCAAGGAAACCAGGGCTTAGTCCAGTGCTTGGCACCCAATAGGCCCTTATGAAATGCTTATTGACTGAGGAAGTAAGAAGGCTCTGGTGATCTGCCCAAGGTCACACAGGCACTAAGTAGCAGAGCCCACATTTGAACCTAGGTCTGACTCTAAACCTACCGTTCTCTTCTTTACCCAACACTGTTGGTGGAGATGGGAATTTATGAAAGGAGGAGGGTGGGTGGGTGGGTGTCCAGGTAAGGTGGAGCAGCTTCTAATGGTCGTTGGTAGATGACAGGGTAGCGTCCGGAGTCACCAGGAAGTAGGTAGCTTGGTGGCAAAATGGATAGAGTGTTGGACTTTGGTCAGGAAGATCTGAGTCCAAATCCTCCCTAACTAATCATATGACCTTGGATGAGTCTCTTGAAGGCTCTGTCTTGCCTCAGTTTCTTCTAATTTCTGTCTTCCTCACTTTCTTTATCCGTAAAAATGAGGCTAATCATAAAATGTACCTTCCAGGGTGGTTGTGATGTTAAAATGAGAAAATATTTGTGAAGTTCTTTGCAACCCTTGAAGTTGGGGTTATTATTATTAAGCTGCAGATCTGGGTTCTAGCCTCAGTTCTGCCAGGCTCTGTCAGCTTAGTCACTTTCCCTTTGGGGCCTCACGTCTCCAATCAAGGGCATGGACTGGAGGGTTGAGTAAGTTCCTTCCTGCTCTGAAAGTTGGTGATTCCACGTTCTTGTTTCCCAGAGCTAGTAGGGGTGGGTGGCATTTTCATGACTATGGAAGGATTCTCACGATGCCACAGAGAAACCTCACAGGGGGACTGATGCTGATAAAAGAGAGGCCCAAGCTTAGGAACTCCAGGGAAGTAGGAGGAGAGTCAGGACCTCTACAGGAGAGCCCTCCTGTGTTACCCACAGGACCTGGCCTGCAGGCTACACTTGCATTGTACCAGCAGAGGTCGCCACACACCTCAGGAAGGCAGCTGTAATGCTCATTGAGCCTAGGTCAATCGGGGCAGGTAGGTGCCCCCAGAAAGTCCACCTTCAGCTAACTGCAGCATCGATTCTGGAGCCAGAGTTGGAGGTGGAGAGCTCAGGACCTTCTTCTATCAGTTGCCACTGCCCCAACGGTATGCTGGAGCATGGGAGAGGCTGCTGAAGAACCAGTGTATGGAGATGGGCACCAGATGGGGAGGGGCAGGGAAGAGACGTTCTTAAAGCACCTACTGTGTGCAGATCTCACAATGGCTCTTGAAGGTAGCTGCTGTTATTATTCCATTTCACAGTCGAGAAAACGGAGGCAAACAGAGACTTGGCCAGGGGTACGCAGCTGCTAAGAGTTGATGCTGGAGTGACATATGTCTTCCTGACTCCAGATCCAACTGCACCCCCTCGCTGCCCCCAAGTGGGTGGCTGGGTGGATGGCTGGAGGAGGGAGACAGAGCCAGTGGGAGTGCAGAAAAGTAGAATGTTGGACTCTCAACCAGGGAGACCCAGGCTCGCGTCCCGTTCCTGACACTAGTTACAGGATGGTTGCTGTCATTCCTTCTGCTTCTCATATGTCAAAGTAGGGGGTTGGAAGAGATGACCTCTCAGGTCCCTTCCAGCTCTGATTTTATGAATATCAACCATAACTCTCTTATTCTCAGTCTTCTGTCTTAGCATATAGGGTGCAATCATTTATAGTAATAAAAAGGAGACAGGAGCAGGACTGAGTGAAATGACTGTAAATCTTGGTCCTCAGTGAAGGGCCAATAGGATCCCACTGGCCCACTCTTGCTTTCAGATGGGAGTCACAGGCTTTTAGGGACCTGTGTCTGTTGGGAGGTAGTTTGGGCATCTTGGTGGGATTTCTTTCAGTACATTATGCTTAGGGAGGTGTTGTCTTTTAGGCCTTTTGGGACGGGTGAGGACCAAGCAGGCATTATTCTACGCCTTTCATTCATTCATTCATTAAACATTAGGCACCTACTATAGCTTAATATATAACATGTTATATAATATTTATAAATACGCGTACATATTTATACACAATGCTATATGTACATGTACACGCACACACATGTATGTGCATACACATGTACATGTATGCATACATACCCCCACATGTATACACACATGCATATGTATATGTACATGCATATGCATGTGTATATGTATGCACACATGTATATGTATGTGTATGGATATGTGTGTGTATGCATATGTATATGCATATGTGTATGTGTATGTGTATATGTAGATGTAGATGTAGATGTATATGTATGGCATTTTGCCAGGCATTGAGGATACAAAAAGAAAACCAAACCAAACAAAAGAAAAAACCCTGAAACAGTCCCTGCCTTCAAGCAGCTTACAATCGAGGGGCGGGGGAGGAGGAGACATGTACGTAGATAAGAAAATATAGACTGTTTAAAGTAGGGGCAGCTAGGTGGTGGACAGTGGATGGAGAACTGGCCTAGAGTCAGGAGGATCTGAGTTCAAATATGACCTCAGATACTTATTAGCTGTGTGACCCTGGGCAAGACACATCATCTTCAAATTGCCTCTCTTACAAAAAAAGTGAATACAAGGTTTGTTTGGTTTTGTTTTTGAGAGGATAATACTAGCAACTGGGAGGAAGCTTTAGGTTAATTTTGAAGGAAGATAAGAATTCTATGAAGGTCAAATGAAGCTAGGTATTCTAAAAAGGTTTGGGGATGGGGTGGAGAGGAAGAAGTACATTCCAGGCATGGGGAGTAGATTTCTGACGCAAAGCCTCAGAGGTAGTACACAGATGAAACGATACATGGAAGAAGTAGCAAGTAACTCAGACTGAGTGAAAGCTAGAGAGCACAAAAGGGCACAAAACACACTAAACCTCCAAAGGTAGATTGGAGACAAATTGTACAGGGCTTTAAATGTGAAAGGTATTTTATTCTAGAGGCATTGAGGGACCACTGTAGCTTTTTTTTTTTTTTTTGGCAGGGGAGTGATGTGGTAAGACCTGTGTTTAGGAATATTAATTTGAGAGTGATGTGAAGAATGGATTAGAAAGGGGAGCCCAGTTAGGAGATTATGACTATGGTCTAAGAGGCAATGAGGGACTGAACTAGGGGAGCTTTGATATGGATGAAGAGAAGAAGATGGATCCAAGAGATTTCATGGACCTACATAAAACTGACAAGTCTTGGCAATTGATTGGATGTGGGGGTGGTGGTGAGGAGGGATAAAGAGGATGACTGATGATTCTAACTTTGGTTACTGTAGTAGAACTATTGGTGCCCCAACCAAAATAGGGAAGTTAGCAAGAGGGGTGGGTGTTGAAGGGGGAAGACAATGACTTCTGTTTTGGACATGTTGAGTTGATTGGGGTCACTGTGAGGGAAGGCTATGTTTTTAGGTTCTGACCTCTCTATGAGAAGACATTTTTATTAGCTTATTCTTAGGATAATAGGCATCTAGAGCTTAAAAGTATCCTGGAGGTCATCACAGAGACCTGTGGAATCTCCTTGTTCTCTGTGAAGGTGCCATTAAAATTCTTCATTTGGGCTGAGTCGTCGTGTTTGCTTGGTTGGGAGTGTGGTGGGATGGAAGTGAACAAGCATTTTATTAAAAGTCTAGAGGGGGCAACTAGGTGGTGGACAGTGGGTAGAGCACTGGTCCTGGAGTCAGGAGGACCTGAGTTCAAATTTGGCCTCAGACACTTGACCTTTAGTAGCTATGTGACCCTGGGCAGGTCACATAACACTGATTGCCTTACCAAAAAAAAAAAAAAAGAGTTTGCTATGTGCCAGGTACTGATGAGGTATAGGCTCTGGGAACCCCCTTGAATTCTGATTGAATTTTCCCATTTGATGAGGCATTTGCCTGAGGCCATAAGTCTTTCACTGTGGCTCAGCCCAAATCCCTGTTAGTAGTGAACGGGGAGAGCTCTGAATGAAGACTCCCCAGAAGCACCGGAACCTTTGTTGAGAGTAGGCTAGGGGCAGACCGGCCTCATTTACTTATCGGGATGCACACCGGAATCTTTTTGTTTAGGAACAGGGTGGGGGACAGATCAGTGAGGACGGGAGTTGCCTCCCTATGTCAAGATTGTGCGCCTGCCCGCAGTGGGACAGAGAGAGCTGAATTCTCTTTGAATTCGCGCCGAAATGGGACCCCGCCCCTTCTCCAATGAGAGTTGGAGGATTGTTCCCGCTCCGAGCTTGTACCCCCGTTCTCACCCAATAGAAGTCAGGGACGACGACAGAACGTATTTTTTATGACACTCAGGAATTGTAAAACCGGGGTTCCTGGAAGGTTAAGCTCTTTTTTTTCTTCGGACATGCGTTTGGGAGGGACTCCCCCTCCCTGCTTCCCGGGAATTTAGTAATAAATATTCCTGTTCACAGCAAGCGCTCCTCTGCATTTCCTTTAATTGGGTAAGTGGGGTTTCTGACCCACACAGTAGCTTAGCCCTCCTTTGTCCAGCTACTTCCCACCCTTGATCCTCCCAAAATATCTATACACCCTTAAACTAGCCTCTCTAATCTCCAGGTAGCCTCCAGCCGCTTCCCACCCTTAATCTCTCATTACTGGAGTCTGACTTCATTTGACTCCTCTTGAAGACTCTCCCCAAACTCCTCCTCTAGACCACCCCTAGATTCCTCCCACAACCTTTCTGTATATAAGATCTATCTTGCCTCCATGAAGATGCCGGAGAATGATCTAGGGCAGGCTCAATCTGTATCAGATGATTCTGGCGGCATGTCCAATGCAAGCATCACAGATACCGAGGCTCCTCAAGAGTCTACCCATTATGGTGAATCTCTAATAAACTTTGCTTTTCTTTAGCTGAGAGAAGACTTGAGTCAAATTCATCCCATAGGACCTGATGTGTTGGTATTTTGGGGTCTTGAGCACCCCTAACCCTAAACTTCAACATTTTATGCCTCCCTGACCTCATCAGTACTATGTTAAATGCTTTACAAATATTATTTCATTTGATTCTCACAATATCACTGCCAGGTAAGTGCTGTTATTATTCTACTTTATAGTTGAGGAAACTGAGGTTAAGTGATTTACCCAGGGTTACCCAGTTAATTAAGTGCTGAGGTAGGAACATGTGGTCACATCTGGTCACATCACAACTGTTCTCAATCTCCTAATCTCAGTATTTTCATTAGTTTCCCTAACTGAACCTTAGTTTGCCCATTCTTAAAATGGAGACAACAATTCTAGCTCTTTCTACCTCATCAGGTCATTGTTAGGATTTCACATTTCTATACAGTAAAACGTCCCCCTTTCCGGACTCTGGGGACCCTACTCTAAACGTCCCCCAACTCGGACTCTGGGGATCCTATTCTATAACTTACTTCTTCCAGGTGCTTTCCTCCTCTCAGGCTTCGGTCGTCACCGGCTTCAAGACCCGCTTGAAGAACTACCCCCCCACAGAGCAACTCAGGACTCGGGCAAACGGTAAAGACGCTTATTGCAGCATATACAGGAACAGAG
>CM053584.1:130978158-131104464 GCA_028627135.1 Pseudochirops cupreus
GGTGAGCCACTCATGTACAGCCCCGAAGATAAGGAGACATCTCGCGTGATCATGCCTTCTTCATTGAGACATGCGCGGGCCTCTACCCCATCCCCAGGCTGTCGTGGTGCGCCCCCAGTGGCTGATGACGCCAAACACCCTTACATATACTTCTCAAGATTTATGAAGCTTTCTCCTCACACTAAGTCTGTGAGTCAAGCAGTACAAATATTGAGTATTCCCATTTTATAGATGAGGAAACTAGAGCTATGTGTGTAATATCCCTCTCACTAGCCCTCTGCCTGCCCTCTTGGCTTGTTGAGGCAGTATAGAGTAATAGAGGGAGCACTAGAGTCAGGGAGATCTTGGTATGAATGTGGTCTTAAGACACTTCCTAGGTGTTATGTAAGTTACTTAATTTTTCCATTTGTAAAATGGTAATAATAATAATAATAGAGGCGGAGTCAAGATGGGGGTGTAGAAGCAGGAGAACTCCTTGAGCTCCCTCCACAACGACCTCAAATACCTATAAAATATGACTCTAAACAAATTTTAGACCTCCAGAACTCATAAAATGACAGAGAAACAAGGCTCTCGCTGAAGGCAGCCCAGCAGGAGGACAGGAAGGGCTCATCTCAGCACGCTGGGAGCTGAGCACAGCTTGGCCTGAAACCACGCATAGCCAGGGCGGCCAGGACAAGCCACGGAGCACTCAGGAGACTGGATCACCGGCAGCTGTGGCAGTTTCCAGAATTATCAACACATAAGAACCAAGGACAAAGTGAAAGGTTAGTGAAACTCAGCTAAATTTGGGGGAAAGAAGCAGTCCGGCCATCTGCCCCCAGGACAAGAAAGCAGCTGAAGCAACGGCCCTGCAGCCACCTCCACGTGGCTGCTTCAGAGCTCCCAGCCTGCAGATTGCAAGGGGGCCAAGTGATCATTCAGAGGCTAAGTGCTCTTGCCTTAATCTGCCTGGATCAGGATCATGGTCTTAGGTGGTGGTCCTGAGGTATGTTTTCAGTGAGCCAAAGCTGGTGGGTGCTGCAGAGACGGCAGCCTCCTAATAGCTTGGCAGCTGTGAAAACCCCAGCGATTTGGGACAGAGCTCTCCCCTCTGGAAGCAGAGTTCTACTGAGCCCCAAAGTCAAGTAACTGACTGGCAACATGAGCAGGCAATGGAAGAAAAGCAAGAACAGCAATCCAACTTTAGATTCCTTTTTTGGGGACAAAAAAGATCAAAACATGGAACAAGAGGAAGACAACACAGTCAGAACTCTTGCACCAAAAGCTTGCAAGAAACACGTAGACTGGTTATAAGCCATAGAGCAGCTTCAGAAGGATTTTGAAAATCAAATAAGAGAAGTGGAGGAAAAATTGGGGAGAGAAATGAGAATGATGCAAGAAAATCATAAAAAGAGAGTCAACAACCTGACTGAAGAAGATAATAATAATAATAGCTAGCAGCTATAAGACTCTTTGAGGCTTGAAAAGCACTTTATATGTAGGTTTCATTTGAACTATGAGGCAGATGGCATCATTACCCCCTTTTTACAGATGAAGAAACTGAGGCAAACAGAGGTTAAATGACACAGCCAGAAATGTCTGAGGCTGGATTTGAACTCAGGTCTTCCTGACTCCAGGTCTAACCACCCAGCAAAATGGGATTGGTAATAGCACCTATTTAACAGGGTTGTTTCTAGGATCAGTTGAGAAAATATATGTAAACTGTTAAGTGCTATATAAATGTGAATATTTACTATTATCTTGCAAGATCAGCCTCCCAGCAGCTTGAGGTGTTACTGTGGATAGAGCAGACTGGACTTGGAGTCAGGAAGACCTGAGTTCAAATCCAGTCTCATATACTTTCTAGCTATGTGACCAAACCACTTAATTCTATCTGCCTCAGTTTCCTTAATTGTAAGATGGGGATAAATAACATCCACTTTCCAGAGTTATTGTGAGAGTCAAATGAAATTATGTGTGATTAATACAGTGCCTAGCAAACAGCAGGCATTTGATAAATGCTTCTTTCCTTCTCTCTTGAGGTTTGGGAATATGCTGGCTACTCCATTTCATATTTCACAGTGCGTTACTTTTATGTTTCCCGTTCTAAGAGTTTGTGGATAAGATTAATGTGAGAATAGAGAAGGCTATTTTACCTGCTCTGTAGGATATTCCGGCTGGAGGCAAACATCTTCCTTAGGGCTTACCTTTTGGTTTTCTTTCCATAGCTTCTCCACTTATAGGACTGGGTAGTTGGGAGAACTGAAAGAAGATGGAAATCTCCAGATCTGGAAGTGCTTCATTCTGAAGGGGAAAGGGGATGGAGAGTTGGGAGGGATGGGGACATGGAAGCTGGGCCTCTTTAATTCCATTATTAGAAGTATATGAGCCCTTTTGACCTTGATGAAAACTGGAAAGGGGATGGGTGTTAGAGAGGGATAAGGAAAGAGGGCTCAAGGGAACCTTCATCTTCAGGGCTAAACCATTTCTTTTCCATAGAGTTCCTAAAGATTTATACCTGGAATGGACCTTTGGGATTGTCTGGGTCACTTCCCTCATTTTGTGGAGGAGAAAACTGAGACCTGAGAAGTGAAGCGACCTTCCAGAACTGGAATTTGAACCCAGATCCTCTGTCTCAGGAGACTATGCTCTTTCCTTTACCTTAACTGGTCTCCCATACCAGCTTGGAAATGATTTATAGAATAAAGCGAAGAAGGGCTATAAAGATGTGCATACCCTTTGACCCAGCAATACCACTTCTAGGGCTGTATCCCAAAGAGATCATACAAACAGGAAAAGGACATACATGTACAAAAATATTTATGGCAGCTCTTTTTATGGTGGCCAAGAATTGGAAATTGAAGGGTGGCCCACCAATTAGGGAATGGCTGAACAAGTTGCGGTATATGAATGTAATGGAACACTCTTGTGCTCTAAGAAATGATGAGCAGGCAGACTTCAGAAAAACCTGGAAAGACTTATATGAACTGATGCTGAGTGAGATGAGCAGAACCAGGAGAACATTATACACAGTTACAGCCACATTGTGTGATGACTAACTTTGATAGATTTGTCTCTTCTCAGCAATGCAAGGTTATAAAACAACTCCAAAAGACTCGTGATGGAAAATGCTATCCACATCCAGAAAAAGAAACTATGGAGTCTTAATGCAGATTGAAGCATACTATTTACTCTCTCTCTTTTTTGTTGTTTTGTTTTGTTTTTTATTTTTCATGGTTCATTCCATTGGTTGTAATTTTTCTTTACAACATGATTAATGTGAAAATATGTTTAATACAAATGTATATGTAGAGCCTATATCAGATTGCATGCCATCTTGGGAAGGGGGAGAAAAATTTAACACTCAAAAACTTGTGGACCTAAATGTTGTAAATTTAAAATAAATAAATTAAAAAAAAAGAATAAAGCAAAGAATATCAATTGGAAGAAGTCCCTAAAGGCTAACTGATTCAACCTGCCACTCAAAGCAAGAATCCTTTCTAATATAGGACAGGAAATCTTGACCAAGGGTTCTAAGCCTAGGGTCCATGACCTTCCCCTACCTTTTTTGTATTTTTATAACTGGGTTTCAATATAATTGGTGTCTTCTGTAATCCTATGTATTTTAATTTATGTACTTAAGAACATTATTCTGAGAAGGGATCCATAGGCTTCATTAGACTTCCAAAGGTGTTGGTAACAAAAAAGTTTAAAAACATCTGATTATCCTCTGCTAGAATTTTTCTAGTGATTGGGAGTTGACTCCCTTTCCAGTAGTCCATGCCTTTGTTGGATTCATAGTTCTTCTTCCTATGGAATGAATGAATGAATGAAAAAGCATGTATTAGCTAAGTTATATGCTAGGCCACCATGCTAGGTTCTGGGAATGCAGATATAAAAAAATGCTTGCAAGAGTTTACGTTCTGATAGGGGGTGATAACACATTTAAAGGAGTGGTGGATGGCTAGGGAAGGGAGTTTTGGTCTGGGGAGCTATGGGGATGCCGAATTAGTTTATGCCATCAACTGCTCTGTTTGGTTTCTGCTCCACTATCACATCATCCATCATCGGCTTCTTCACCGCCCCTCTCCTTCCCAACTAGGATAAGCTCATTACCAGGAACCTCATTATTACGGAGATTGCTTTAACTTTGGTACTTATGCCTTATCAGTACCCTCAGTTACTTCTGCTTCACTGATTAGAGGGTTGGAGGGAGGAGCAAAAATCTCCTCCCCAATGCTTCATTTATAGAGGGCTCTTCTCTTTATTTGTTACCTGTTACTCTGCTTGGTTTTGACTCCATCATCATATCATCATCCTGCCCCTGGCTCGGGTACCCTCTGGCACCCTCTCTCCCTTTTCAGCTTCCTTTTGTGTCTTGTCTTCCCCCATTAAGTTGTAAGCCTCTTGAGGGCAAGGACTACCTTTTTTATTTGTAACTCCCACACTTAGCACAGACACATAGTGGACAATTAATAAATGCTTATCATATTGTATTGTATTATTCATAGGGTAGTCACTGGCATCTCCTTTCCAATATCAATGGTACTTATTTGATTACTGTGTCCACAGTAACAGGTGAAAAGTGCAGGCAAATGTGTGGTGTGTGTGCAGGCATGTGTGTGTGTGTGTGTGTGTGTGTGTGTGTGTGTGTGTGTGTGTGATATTCTGATGTCAGATTGACTGACAAGACAGTAGATGGTATAGCCATATGAATTATCACTCCTTAAAATGACCATGTGAGATGGAGATAGTAGTTGCATAGCTAGATTGGATGTGAAACAGTGTGTTCTACTCTGGGGACAGTTAGTTATAGTAAGGTAGGCAAGTTAGCATCCTCTCAATGGTCAAACAAACTGGCTTAGCCCCAGGGGATAGTTCTATAGCTAAATAGGTTAATCTTCCTAGATTAGGAGGCATGGATTCTCGAGGTCCAGTAGTTAAGGTACTGGCCCAGGTAGGGAAGAAGAAGGCAGCCACAGCAGCAGAATGGAAGGTTAGATGACGTAGGTAGATTGCTCAGTGGGATGTGAAATGTAGTCAGGGCTGATCCGGGGCAGTTTAGATAATCGTAGACTAGACAACTTTGCACCCAATCAGAAACCAAGCAAGATGGCTCCAAATAGAATGTAGAACTGTGGTACGATGGAAAAGAATGCCAGATTTGGAGTCAGAGAAGCTGGGTTTGAATTCTGACTCTTCCACTTATTCCCAGGGCTACACTGGACACGCCACTTCATCTCTCTGGGCCTCAGTTTCCTTATCTGTAAAACAAAGGAGGTGGATCAGATACCTTCTTAGTTCCTTTCTATCTCTTAATCTATACCCTCATGAAATCTACCTGAGTTTGACTTCTGAGGCCCTTGGTATTAGACAGTCTACAAGGGGAAAAAACCCCCACAAAAACCCAGCCTGGAGAACAGTTTGCTTATTGATTGGCCACTTCTTGACTGACAGCCTGTGAGATTAAAAGCAATTCTGAGCCAAAGTGCACTAACAGCCCAGCTGGCTAAAGGCTGGACATGAGGCAGGATCAATATTCTAGGGTTAAGCCGCCAAACCATCCACATGAATAAGTCATGGAAAGATGAGGAAACTCTTTGGGGCCTATAAGTGCTTTAAACTGGGAATGCCCCTCCACTCCTTAGCAAGTAAACCTTTTCAAATCATGATCAGAGGAACCCTCTCCCCCCCCCCCCCCCGCCCCCTCCCCAGGCCAGCCCAGTGATCCATCTGGTCCAGGACTCTGCTTGACAACTCCATGACATTGTCCTATAAAGGTTAGGGATTCAATTTAGTTAAAAAACCATTTATTCAGCATCTCTGTGCCAGGCCCTAGGCTGGGGACTGGGGATACATTCTAATGGGGGAGGAGAAGGAAGAAAGGACAAATAGAAAAGAATATAAGAAAAAAAACACTGGATTTAGAGACAGGTGGCATGGATTTGAATCCCTACTTTGCTACCCATGTGAAGTTGGATAAGTCCCATTTTGGGTCTCAGTTTACTCATCTGTAAAATGAAGGGGTTGGATGACATGAGCCCTAATTCTTGAGTCCAGACTCCAAAGCATACAAATAATTATGATTATGTTAAGAATGAGATGAGTGAGATGTACAGGATGATTGGAGAGGTTCATGCAGAGAACTGGGAGAAATTTATGGAGGGAGAAGTCACTTTCATCTGAGGAGGTCAAGAAAGGCTTCATAGAGGAGGTAATATATGACTTCAACCTTAAAGGAAGGGATGGGAGGCTAGAGGGCAAATCTGTTTCAGTCATGAGAGGGGATGATATGAGCAGAGGCATAGAGAGAGGAGAGATCAGTGTGGGAATGGTCCAGGATGGACAGTGGTTCTACTTGGCTTGGTTGTAGAGAATGTGAAGGGGAGTAGTAAAATAAAGCTGAACAGCTGAGTTGGATTTGGGATGCCAGTGTAAGCTCTCCCTCCACCACTGCCTTCCCCTTGCTGGACCTAGGCAAAAGCCTGGGTCTATGTATACAGGAGAAGGATGCTAAGTGATGGGGAATGAAGGATAGAATGCCTAATATAAAGGAGTAGGTGTTGAATGCTATTCAGAAATTTGAGAGAGAAAGACAAGTTGAGAGGGCTATTGGGACCAATAGATGAAGGCTTCTTCTGGTCCAAGAGTGACTTTCCTGTAATAGTAAGGCTGAACCTTGAAGGCAGGAGCCTGGATGAGGCCAGCTATAAATGTAGCTGATCTGAAACTGGAGGCATGTCCAGAGTGGAGCAACTAGCAGCAGAAAAAGAGGGGCTTGCCTGGGACTGAGGAATCAGTAATTTATTAATAATTGATTTGGCAAGAACTTCAAGCTGACCTCAAGAATGTTTGACTCTAAAGCTCTCAAACTGTCTCTTTTTAGGAGTGATGGATAGAAGTTACAAAGATGCCAATTAAGGCTTCCTGTAAGAGAAGACTTCCTAATAATTAAAGGTAGAATCTCAGAAGATAGTGGGTTGCCCCCTCACTTAAGGTTTCAAGTGTTGAATATATTGTACAGGGAAGTCTTGCTCATGCAAGGGTTGGACTCACTAAGTGACCTCTTCCAATTCTGAGATTCTGTGAAACACCTAGGTTTAGGGAATATTGCCTTTAGACAGTGGGGAGGTTTGACTCTAAGCACCAGAATGGTTTCTAAATCCTTGGATTGGATAGCATATAGAGCAAAAAAGGGAATGGACAGGAGGAGAGAGGGCACTCAGTGAAAAAGGCTGGGGCATGGTTTTCATATGTTTGGTTTTTATTTTTATGATTACAAGTAAAGAAATGTATACAATTATATGACACTTGTGTGGTTGGTTCCATTATGTTATACTTGACTAATTTCCATTGGAATGCACTAAGGAAAGGAAGAAAGTTGAGTTTTTTGAGTTGATGGGGGCATATGTCATAAGAATCTAACTGGATAAATCCACTCGCTACACTCATAGGCTAATGAAAGATGTGCTACCACCCACAAAAGAGGTGGAGTTAGGAGACAGAAAAGGTAGTTGCAGGAGAACCATAGAGGCCAGGCTTTTCTCTGAAGCTTCCTCTTGTACTTTGTATATTGCCATCAGGGTGAGTTTGGGACTGCTAGCCCCTAGGTCCTTTATGAGGAATATCATTAGGCAGCTGGTGAGCAGTGCCCCCTGGTTCTTAAGCCAACCTCAGGAATTTATACTTTATTCATTTGGCCAGATCACTGCCAGAGGTCTCTGGGAAGGGGAGCAGACATGATCATGGCAGTATTATTAGAAAGATTATTTGTGCATAGAGGGGAGGGGTAAGATGGAAGAAATCTTTGGAAGATAGAAACACTGCTAGATATCTGATTGGATGGCAGGAGGTGCTGGGAAGAAGATGGTGTCAAACATCCCTAGCTGCTCTGATAAACCATGATGGACAACTGTTCATTAATTTATCTAGATTTTCACAGACCTATTTATTTTTACAGCCTGTACACCCTGTTGGAATTAACAAGCTTTGAAAGTTGTCTGCCTGCTGTTTGAAGTAGTGGTTCATTTTCTGTGTCCTAACATTATTGCTCTTAAGTTTCAAGGGTATTTCCAAGGTTCTTAACTTTATCTCAAAGGATTTGGCAAAAAAGCCTGTGCTTGCTCTCCTTTGGATCTTCTAAGTTTCAGTCACAGCACTTCAGCCTCCTTAATCTTCCCAGGTCGAAGAGCTCCCACTTTTTTTTTTTAATTTTGCATTATATGTAAACACTTCCATACTTTGATCAGCATTGGGGATGCTGGTCTTCAGCTCAGAAGCCCTCAGTGGCTCCCTATTCCACCTACTGAATAAACTAAAAACTCCTAATTCTTCAATGACTTGAAGATCCTTTTCCAGACTCCCCTCATACTATTCTGTTTTATATTCTCACTATTCCATCAAGTTCAACAGGACTATTCCATGTTTCTCCAGACATATCCCAGACTTTCTTGCCCCTCTGTGCCTTTTTTCTCCGTTACCTATTCATAGACGCTTCATTCCTGCACCCCCTTTACCTATTGAAACTGTACTGGCTCTTCAAGATCTTGCTCAAATGGATGAATGAATGAAAAAACAAATGAACAAATAAGCATTTATTAAACTCTTACTATGTGAGCAGGCACTTTTGTTAGCAGTGGGGGGCACAAAGACAGTCTGTGCCCTTAAGGAATTTACATTCTAAAAGGGGAAGACAACAGCTATCCCCAGAGGCATCTCCCTCTGCCAATGCTTTCCTGATTCAGCCTTGAAGAGAGCTAGGCATTCTAACAGGCAGAGAAGAGGAGAGAGAGTATTCCAGACTTGGGGGACAGCCTCTACTTGGGCTGGAGATGGCAAGTTACTTATGGGGAACAACAAATAAACAAGTTTGTCTGAAACCTAGTTTCTAAGAACTTGGTCTGGAAAGATAGACTGGGGACTGATTAAAGGGCTCTAAAGGACTTTAAATGTCAAATCCAAGAGTCTGTATTTTATTCTGGAGGCAACAGGTAACCACTGGAGCTCACTGAGCAAAGGAGTGACCCAGACCTGTGTTTTAGGAATATCCTTTGGGAGCTGTGTGGAAAATAGATTAGAAAGGGGAGAGACTTGAGGCAGCAAGAGCAGGTAGGAGGTTATGGCAATGATCCAAGTGAGAGCTGATGAAGGCCTGAGCTAATGTAGATGTGATATGAATAGAGAGAAGGGGACTCTTAAGAGATTTATGGAGATACAGTAGAATTGACAGAACTTGGCAACTGATTGGATAAGGAGGGTGAGGGAGAGAGAAGAGGCTGATCCTGATATTTCTAACCTTGGCTACTAGAACAACAGCAAAATAGAGAAGTTGGGAAGCAGGGTAATTTTGGGAGGAAGATGAATGAATGAATGAATAAAACATCTATTAATTGTCAAAAAGATCATGAAGGAAGGGAAGTATTTATATAGTGCCTACTATTATTTTATTTATTTATTTTTGGGGCAAGGCAATCAGGATTAAATGACTTGCCCAGGGTCACACAACTAGGACATGTCAAATGTCTGAGGTCAAATTTGAATTCAGATCCTCCTGACTTCAGGGCTTGTGTTTTATCTACTACACCATGTAGTAGCACCCCCCTACTATTATTGTAAAGCTCTGTGCTAAGAGCCTTACTCATAATAATGCTGGCAGGTAGGTGCTGTTATCACCCCCATTTTACAGTTGAAGAAACTGAGTCAGAAGTTAAGTGACTTTCCCAGGATCATGTACTTAGGAAGTACCTGAGATCAGATTTGAACTCAGATATTCTTAAATCCAAGGCAGCTAGATGGCTTAATCTAAAGGATTAGATTCTAATTAATTCTTTAGTTAATTAATTCTTTAATTATTAGAATCTAATAGATTCTAATAATTCTTTAGATTCTTAATCTAAAGGATCTTAATCTCTTGGACATTAGCGAATTTGGAAAATACTTTCAAGGGTCACAGGTATCCCAAGACAATCTCTTCACATACCTGGAGAGAAGGGAAGAAAACAACTTCTGCCCAGAGTACTAAAGACCAGACCATTTCAATTGAGTTCCATTACAGTTTGGGAGAGTGACAGGCGAATGAAGGAGCTAATTAGAAAAAGGTAAGAGGTAGCAAAGATGCTGTTACATCTAGGTGGCAAAGTGGAGTCCAGAAGACTCATCTTCATAAGTTCAAATCTGACCTCAGACACTTGCTAGTTGTGTGACCTTTGGCAAGTCACTTGATTCTGCTTGCCTCAGTTTCCTCATCTGTAAAATGAGCTGGAGAAGGAAATGGCAAACTCCTCCAGTCTCTATGCCAAGAAACCCCCAAATGGGGTCATGAAGAATTGAACACGACTGAAAAAAAAACAAAACAAATGAAAAGCGAAAGAAGCAAGAATTGTGGGAAGGAATGTGTGGATAAGGAGAGAGGATAGAGTTGAACCATAGTGGAATAGAGGGAGCACTGGACTGAGAGTATAGAGAACAGCATTCTAGGGTGACCTTGGGTAAATTGTAGAACTAGAACATTTCTGTGAGGGATCTTAGTTCAGACCTTGCCTGAAACCTGAATCTTTTAAAAAATATCCCTTACAAGGGGCTCTCCAGCCTTTACTGTGGGCAGCTAGATAGAACAGTGGATTAATCCCTTGGCCTGGAACCAAGAAGAATGGAGTTCAAATCTAGCCTCAGATGCTTAATAGCTACGTGACCCTGAGCAATTCACTTAATCTCTGTCTGCCTCAGTTTCCCCAGTTGTAAAATGGAGATAATAATAGTGCTACCTTCCTTTCTGGCTTGTGGTGAGAATCAAAGGAGATGATGTTTGTTTCTGTGTTTTCCTTAGCAGTATCTTGTTGTTTTCCATTTACACGTAAAGACAGTTTTCAACATTCATTTTTGTAAGATTTTGAGCTCCAAATTTTTCTCCTTCCCTACCCCCCAAGACAACAAGCAATCTGTTATACACGTACAATCGTGTTAAACATATTTCCACGTTAGCCATGTTGTGAAAGAAGAATCAGAACAAAAGGGAAAAATCACAAGAAAGAAAAAACAAAAAACAAAGGGAAAATAATATGCTTCGCTCTGCATTCAGGCTCCATGGTTCTTTCTCTGGATGTGGATGGCATTTTCCATCATGAGTCTTTTGGAATTGTCTTGGATCTTGTATCGACGAGAAGAATTAAGTCTATCATAGTTGATCATTGCACAATATTGCTGATACTGTGTGCAATATTTTCCCGGTTCTGCTCACTTCACTCAGCATCAGTTCATGTAAGTCTTTCCAGATTTTTCTATGCCTGCTCATCATTTCTTATAGCACAATAGTATTCCATTACATTCATATAACACAACTTGTTTAGCCGTTCCCCAATCAATGGGCATCTCCTCAGTTTTCAATTCTTTGCCACCACAAAAAGAGCTGCTGTAAATATTTTTGTACATATAGGTCCTTTTTCTTTTAATCTCTTACAGACCTAGTAGTGGTATCACTGAGTGAAAGGGTATGTACAGTTTGATAGTGCTTTGGGCATAGTTCCAAATTGCTTTTCAGAAGGGTTGGATCAGTTCACAACTCCACCAACAATGCATTAGGGTTTTAGAGGATGATATTTGTAAATCGCTTAGCAGACTGCCTGGCACATAGTAGGCAATTAATAAATGTTTGTTCCCTCTTCACCCTCCCCTCCGCTTGAAGCTTACATTACAATTGTAGACAGATCAAAATCTCTAAACTTTAGTGTCCTCATCTATAAAATGAAGGAAGGTCTTTTAACCCCAAAATTCTGTGGTTTATAATTAGTATGTTGAGAGTCAGGGTGATATAGTGGATAGACAGTTGGCTTTGTAGTCAAGAAATCTTGCATTCAAGTTTTTCCTATCATATATACTATGTCCATGTTACCTTGGGCAAAGCACAGAGACAATCTTTCATTGTTCCAGGCAGCTCTCAAAGACTAGAGATGTTGTCTCCCCCATTAGACTGGGAGCTTCTTGAGGGACTTGAGGGACTGTGTTTTGCCTTTCTTTGTATCTCCAGCACTTAGCACAGTGCCTGGGATATGGAAGGTGCTTAATAAATGCTTGTTGACTGACTCACTGATCCGAAATAGAAGAGGGAGTTTCTTCATTCAGGGGCTCCCATACCAAGGAAATCATAGGTCTGATCTGAAAAGCCACAACAAAAACATGTGAAATGCCTCTGAATGGGCCCAGTAACTCTGCTACACTCCAGGATGGCATATTTTTGGCTCTAGACACTCTTCAAGATCATTCAATAAGTTGATGAAAGGCTGGGATTTCTGTCAGTGATGGGAGTAGCTACGTTTTTTGTTTTTTTAAATAAATAAATTTATTTATTTTCTTGTTTACATCATTCATTTCCACAAGATTTTGAGTTACAAATTTTCTCCCCATCTTTCCCCCACCTACCACCCCACAACAGGCATTCTACTGTATAACCCCTCCCCCAGTCTGTTCTCTCCTATGTCCTCCCCCTCGTCTCTCTGACTTTCCAGGCGAATAGCTATGTTGATGGAAGAATAGATTTTGAAACATTAAAATCCTGTTTATTTCACCATTTTAGGATCATAGGAGAATAATAGTAATAATAGTTAGCATTTCTATAGCACTTTAAGGTTTGCAAAGTGCTTTTACAAATATTCTCTCCTCTGATTCTCTCAACATCAACATCAGGAGGTAGGTGCTATTATTATCCCTATTTTAAAGATGAAAACTGAATGAAACTTGAGAAGTGATCTAGTCCAATGCCTTCATTTTATAGATGAGGAAACCCAAGTCTAGAGAAGTCAAGCATCTTGACTGAGGTCACATAGTAAGTGGCAGAATTAAAATTTGATGCAAATTAAAACAACTCTGATGTACCACCTCACATCTATCAGATTGGCTAACATGACAGAAAAGGAAAATGACAAATGCTGGAGCGGATGTGGAAAAATAAATACATTAATGCACTGTTGGTGGAGTTGTGAACTGCTCCAATCATTCTGGAGAATAATTTGGAAGTATGCCCAAAGGGATATAAAACTATGCATACTCTTTGATCCAGCTACTAGATCTATATCCCAAAAGGATTAAAGGAAAAGGAAAAGGACCTATATGTACAAAAATATTTATAGCAATTCTTTCTGTGGTGGCAAAGAATTGGAAATTGAGGGGATGCCCATTAATTGGAGAATGGCTATACAAGTTGTGGTATGTGATTGTAGTGGAATGATATTGTGCTATAGGAAATGACAAGTGGGATGATTTTAAAAAACTGGGAAGACCTATATGAATTCATGCAGAGTGAAGTGAGTAGAACCAGGAGACCATTGTACATAGTAAAAGCAATATTATAATGAAGATCAACGGTTAAAGACTTGGTTATCTGATCAATACAATGTTCCAAGACAATTCTGAAAGACTCATGATGAAAAATGCTCTACACTGAGAGAGAGAGAGAGAGAGAAAGAGGCGGGGGGGGGGAGGGAGGAAGAGAGAGAACTGGTAAACTCTGAGTAAATTGAAGTGTATTTTTTTACTTTATTTTTATTTTTGTGACATGGCTAATATGGGAATATATTTTGCATGATTTCACATGTATAATTGATATGTTGTTTGTTTTCTGAATGGGTGGGGGAGGGACTTAAGGGAGGAAGAGAATTTGAAAGTCAAAAAAATTTTTTTAAGTTAAAAATAAATGATAATTTTTTTTAAAAGAAAACAAATTACACACCCTTCATGGAAATAAAAGTAAACAAAAGCATGGAATTATTTCTTGCATCTCTTATTTTATGTTTTAGCAGAATGGAGACAAGCTGAATGTACCATATGTTTAAGTACATATATATTATGTAAGAATAACGAAGTAATAAAGACATAGTTACCTATTTTTTAAAAAATTGGAATTTGCAGTCCTTTGATTGCAGATCCAGTGCTTGTCCGGCTGAGCTAGGCTGCCTCCACTGAATGTGGCTTTTTTTTTTTTTTTGCCATTTTTGTGCCTGTATTTCAAAGAGTAACTTAACAGTCTGTTGGAATTTCCAAACATACAAATTGACAGTTCTTGATGGTTCAATCATTCAAGGACTGATGATTCAGTTTTCTGCTCTGAGGTTTGATTCTCTATTTGACTTCACTTTTGCTAAGTTAAAAACAGCAGGAGGAAAAGGAGGAAGAGAGAAACCAAGCTTAGGATAGTCTCTTTGGCCCCTCCACTGTTTCTCATTCAGGGTCTTGTGAAATTTTGGAACATCACAAAGATACCTTGATGCATGTTAATATCTTAGATTTTCTTGCTTCTTGTTGCTAGGAAGTTGGGGGATCTGGGTTTCTAGTTCTGATTTTGCCACTTTCTTTCTGACCTTGGGCAGGTGGATATGTTTACTCAGCATCTTTGGGTCTTACTTTATCATTCTGCAAAATGAAAGAGCAAGATTACATAATCTGTAAAGCTCCTTCAAGCTCAAATATTCTATAGTGTGTGAATTTTTGACTGGATAGTTGGAAGCTGGGTGTGGAGAGAGGAAGTCGGGGGCATGAATATATGTCCTGTATTATTTGTATATGTTTATAATGGAAGGAAGGAAATGAGTATTTATGAAGTAACCACTATATGCTAGGTACTCTATGTCCTTTACAAACATTACCTAATTCGGTCCTCATGACAACCCTGGGAGATAAGTGCTATCATTATTCCCATTTTATAGAAGAAGAAGTGGAGGCAAACAGAGGTTAAGTGATTTGCCTAGGGTCACACAGATTATAAGAGTCTCAGTCCTGATTGAATTTAGGTTTTCCTGACTCCAGTTCTAGTATTATATCCATTGTGGCATTTGGCTGCCTCCATATAATATAATACATATTAATATATCAAATATATTTTGAAATATAAAATAAATGTGTTCTATGTTATGACATATTATATGTTAACATATAATATGTCATATATTGTATAATATATACTAATATATAATACAATAATATATATTAATATAATATGTAGCTGCTTCAATCTAATATTTTATATATTATGTATAATATAGTACATATACATATATGTTATATGGTATATAAAGTGTGACTATAAAGAAAAGCAACTGGTTTCTATAATTTCTGTATGAAGATTATTTTCTTACTTCTATAGTCATACCTTGTATAAATGCAATTGGGGATATGTGTTGATGGATAGATGGTTGCACTAGGGCATGTAGGGAGCAGCCTTCCTTCATGGTCTATCATGGCAGGTTGATAGATTTTTCAAGGTTTGGAAAACTTTGGGAAGTTCAAAGGGATTTACCTAGATGATGCTGGCCAAAATGAGCTTCATCCAGACCCTTCATTGCCATGAAAAATGGAGAGTTGGTTAGAATGAATGAATGAATTCTATTTCATAAAATTTTATTTATTAATTTCCTACTGTATGCAAAGCACTGTGCTAGGCAATAAAGGGGAAAATACAGTTTTGCAGCTGACACGTTCCCTTTCTGAGTGCAGGGAGATAAAACTTAGAATCACAGAATCTTTGATTTGGAAGGGACCTCAAAGCCCATTTAGACCAACCACTTTTTGAATAGGAATCAGCTCTACAATGTCCCTAAGAAGTGGTACCCTTTGCTTAAAGATTGCCAATGAAAAGGAATCCTTTACTTCCCAAAGAAACCCTTTCATTTTTTTTGTATGCCTCTAGTAATTAGGACAGTCTTCCCTCCAGTTGCTAGTGCCTTCCCTTCTAAGGTTGCTTTCCACTTACTCTATATGTACCTTTTGTCATTCTTCTCCACTAAAATATAAACTCTATGAGGGCAGGGCCTATTTTTCTTTGCATCTTCAGTGATTAGCACAGTGCTTGGCACATAGTGCTTAATAAATGCTTGCCTTGATTTAGGCTCAGGAAGTTTTAGAATTCTAATAGTTCAGTACAAAGAAACATGGAGCATAGAAGAATGTAAAGCAAGTCAGTTTTATTGAAGGAACATTCTTAGGCTACAAGGGCAACCAGATATGGTGCAATGGATAGAACACTGGGCTTGGAATCAGGAAGACTCATCCTCATGAGTTTAAATCCCACCTCAGACACTTACCATCTGTGTGACCCTGGGCAGGTCACTTAATCTATTCACCTCAGTTTCCTCATCTGTAAAATGAGCTGGAGAAGAAAATGGCAAACTCACTCTAGGATCTTTGCCAAGAAAACCCCAAATGGGGATATGTAGAGTCGAACATGACTGAAATAACTCAATGACAACTTACAGTATAAAGGGCAGTCAGGGAGAATGGTGGGAACAGGTTAGATCCATTGGGACCCTGGGTAGAATTCGAGGGATCCTCCTAAACTGGTAAAGTCTGATGGGTGTAGTCCAACCAGGAGGGGGCAAGACATCTGGACCTAGGGACTAGAATTGATTCTTGCCAGTGGGAGGAGAGAAAACTTCTAGAGAATTGCAGTTAGTTGATATTCAGACTTTCTGTAAGTAAAAAAGGGGCCTTGGGCTATTCCTGCTGATCTTACTCTGATGGGGTGAATCAGCTTTCTTTTGTGGGGAGGGCCCTCCCAGCATCATTACCTCTGGAGGCTGTGCCTCTGCTCCCTGTTGGATGCAGTAGTCTCCTACTGCTCATGTAATGCCCTTCAAAGCAACAGTGAGGAAGGGAGGAGAGAGAAATTCCCTCTGTCTTTCAAGAGTAATTCTCTCGTGGGCTGAATTCTTCCACTTCAGGCTCCTGTTTTGGAAATGACTTAAAACTTTCTGATTCTGTACTGTGTCCAGAAGCCCCACAAAGAGGCAATGTCCACCACTTAGTAGTCCAGTGAAGCTGCTGCCTTTAACAAGGTAAAACTAGGTTTTTATACTTCTAAAGGGGTTGCTGGGATGTTGACAACTAGTTATAACACCTTATTAGCTCCCTTATCTATGTTCTGCTCTAACCCCACCCCATCCCTTTATGCTTACATGGATCTGAAATCGGTTTTACTGCAACTTCCAAACATTGCTAATAGTTCTCTAAACACAGGTGCCCCTCAGGGTTCTGTCCTGGTTCCTCCTGCTGGAGCCCTCTATATTACTTCCCTTGGTGATCTCGTCAGCTCCCACGGATTTAATTACCATTTCTATGCTGATGATTCTCAAATCTACCTTTCCTGCCCCACTCTCTCTGCTGGCTTCCAATCTCACATTGAAAACTGCCTTTCAGACATCTTCGACTGAATGTCCTGTAGACATCTTTAACTCAATATGTCCAAACAGAACTCTTATCTTTCTCCCCTAAAACCCACCCTTCTCCTACCTTCCTTATTACCGCAGAGGGCAACACTATCTTCCCAGACTTTCAGTCTTGTATTTAGAAATCATCCTGGATTCCTCCCACTCCCTCACTCCCCTTCCCCAGCCCCCCATCCAATCTATTACCAATACCCGTCTATTTCTCCTTTTCAACATCTCCCCAATATACCCCTTTCTCTCCTCTGACACTGCCACCACTCTGTTGTAGACCCTTATCACCATCACCTTGATTATTCCAATAGTCTGCTGGTCAGTCAGACTCCCTCAAGCTTCCCCATTCCAATCCCTTCTCCATTCAGCCACTAAAGCGATATTCCTAAAATGCAAGTCTGATCATGTCATCCTCTTACTCGATAAATTCCAGAGGTTTCCTACGGCCTCCAGGAGCAAATACAAAATGCTTTGTTCGGCATTCAATGCTCTTCGATCTTTCCAGTTGACATGGACTCTTTGATACAGTGATAATGGCCTCCTGGCTGTCCCACAAACAAAGTGCTCCATCTCTCAGCTGCAGGCGTTCTCTAGCTATCCCTCAGGCCTGGAAGATTTTCTCTCCTCCACGCCAACTGCTCACCTTTAAATTACACAACTAGAATTCTACCTTTTGTAGGAAGCCTTCCTCAATCCCTCTTAATTCAAGTGCCTTCTCTCTGTTGATTATTCCTTGTTCATCCTGTATAGAGCTTACTTTGGATGCATTTATTTGCATGCTGTCTCCCCTGTTTGACAGCAAACGCCTTGAAGCCAGGACTGACTTTTGCTTCTTTTTGCATTCTCAGCACTTATTGTAGTGCCTGGCACATAGAACATGCTTAATGAATGCTTATTGGTTGACTCATTGATCACCCTCAGTGGCCAAGCAAGAATAACTCTAATCTCTCTTCCATATGACAACCTTTCATGTACTTGGATATAGGTATCCAATGTCCCCTTTCAGTTTTCCTAAATCTTCTCTAATTCTTCGTCGCTACTCATATGTTGTTATTGTTGTTTGTCCTTCATTCCTGAAGAGGGCCATGGCATCAGGAAGGTGATGTCATGGATTACTTTATGAGCAAATTGGATTCACGTGAAGGAGGGCGATGAAAAGTCACCATCTTCACTTCCTCCTCTGGAGCCGTCTGGGTTCAGTTGCAAGAAATAGATCAGGATGACTGGAAATGGCTCCTGCTACTCATATGACATAAATGCCAGAGGTTCCTCAACACACTAATTGCCTTCCCTAGATATCTTCTGTTTTTCAATGATCTTCCTCAAACGTAGGCATCCAGAAATGAACACAGAACTTCAGATGTAGACTGATCAGGGCAGATTATAGGGCAACCACCTCCCAAAATTTGGATTTTATCTCTTTTTTTTTTTGAGGGGGCAAGGCAGGGCAATTGGGGTTAAGTGACTTGCCCAAGGTCACATAGCTAGTAAGTGTTAAGTGTCTGAGCTCAGATTTGAACTCAGATCCTCCTGACTCCAGGGCCAGTGCTCTATTAACGGCAACACCTAGCCGTCCTCTTATCTCTTTCTTAACATAGCCTAAGAACGGATTAGCTGTTTTGGCTGCCATTGAATGACTCTACCATCTTTTTCTCATGATCTTTTTCACACAAACCATTGTCTAGCCCTGCCTCCCTGCCTTTGTATTGGGAAGTTGAGTTTTGGAACCCAAATGTTAAGTTAAAATCTTAATTTTAACTCTATTATATATGATCTTAATTTGTCAGCCATCTTTTGTGATTTCTTTGTGTCTATAACCAGTCATCCAACATGCTAGCTATCACTTGCAGAACTGGGTCATCTGCCAATTTTGATAACCATGCCAGCTATGACACCATCATTAGTAAAAATGTTAAATGACAGAAGGTCATCTCTGTGACCTTCTACTAGAAACATTTCTTCAAGTTGACATTACTCCATCAAGGTTTACCCTTTGGCTCTCTTCATTAAGCCACTAAACTGGATTCTCCATCTTTCCCATAAAAGGCAACGCAAGAGACTTTGTTCAATGCTTTCCTATGATCTAGGGAAATTATATCTATAAAGTTCCCGTGATCTAACAGTCAAAGAAGGAAGTGAGGCTAGTCTGGCATGCCCCATTCTCCATGTAGTCATGCTGGCTTTTTTAATTTTTCTGGGCTGGGCCTAACTTAGGCCAGTCACCTGGTAGTTCAAGTTTGATATTGGAATAAAATAAGACACTCACAGATCTTTCAACAGTTAACAAATGGAGGTTTACCTGAGTTCAAATCCTGCCTTAGACACTTACTAGCTGTGTGATCCTAAGCCAGTCTCTTAGCCTCTGTTTCTTTCCCTGTGAAATAAACATAATAAGAGTCCCAGGGTTGTCATGAGGATAAAATGAGATAATATTGGTAAAGTGCTTTTCAAACCTTATAAAACTATGTAAATAATAACTATTATTATTAAGGAAAAACTAGACTAATTTGCACGGGGGTTTTGCACGTTAGGACATTGTTCCTAAAATAGTGATCTTTGCTGCCTTTTCTAAATGTTCTCTAATTATTCCTATAATAATATGTACTAGAATTTTCTTACAACTTAAGGTCAAACTCACTGATCTAGAGTCTGGAGACTTCATTTCTTTCTTTTTTTAAATAAAGGAGGGAATAAAGGAGGAGAGGGAGGGAATAAGCTTTTATATGGTACCTACTATGTGCCAACACTGTGCTAAACACTTTAGAAACATCCTCTCCATGTATCCTCACAACAAAAGGAATATTTGCCTTCCCCTGTTCTGTATCTTGGAGATACAAAGACCAAGATGAAAAAATCCCTGCCCTTAAGGAGCTGATATTCTAGGGGCAATGGAGGAAGGAAAAAAGCAAGTATATCACGCCTACTGGGTGCAAGGCACCATGCTAAATCCTTTATAAATATTATCTCACTTGACCCTCACAAAAGCCCTGCGAGGCAGGTGCTATTATTGTCCCCATTTTATAGTAGGGGAAACTGAGGCAAATAGAGGTTATGTGCCTAAGGTCACATAGTTAGGTAAATGTCTGGGGCTGGGTTGGAATTCAGGTCTTTTCTGACTTCAGGCGCACAACTCTGGCTCCTGGGCCATCTTGGTGCCTTAGAGGGGAGTGGAGAGAAAATGACATGTGTACAGATAAATAATTACAAGTAGACAAAATCGATACATGGTAATTTTGGGAGGAAAGGGCATTAACTGCTGCTGGGATTAGGCTAGATTTTGTACAGAGGTGTAGCTGGAGTTTAGTCCTGAAGGAATCTAGGAATTCTAAGGAAGTGAAGATGATGAGGCAGTGTGTTTGGTCATGAGGGACAGCCTGTGCAGAGGCAAAGGGATGATATATACAATGTCCTGTATGGGGAACAGCAAATGGGCCAGCTTGACGGGAACATAGTGTATGAAGGGAAGTAACGGCAACAAACCTTGCAAATTAGGCTGGAATCAGATGGTGA
Source organism: Pseudochirops cupreus (assembly GCA_028627135.1). Lineage (NCBI taxonomy): Eukaryota > Metazoa > Chordata > Mammalia > Diprotodontia > Pseudocheiridae > Pseudochirops > Pseudochirops cupreus. Next base: position 130,998,849 of record CM053584.1, read on the forward strand.
AGGACTTTAATGACAAACAGAGGAGTGCATTTTATCGGCACTTAAGTGGTATAGTGGGTGCAGTGCTGGGTTTGGAGGCAGGGAGACCCAAATTTGAATCCTGCTTTGTGACTCTGGGCAAGCTATTGAACGTCTTTCTGCCTTGGTTTCTTCATCTATAAAACAGGCGTAATAATAACACCTGCCTGACAGTGTTGTTGTGGGGATCAGATGAGATCATAAGGTAAAGTACTTTGTAAACCTTAAAATGCCATATAAATGTAATCCCTTATTAATTCGTTATTATTATTATTATTATTCTAGAGGCAAGATGGTGTTATTTAAGCTTCTTGAGTAGGAGAAAGATTGGCCAGATTTGTGCTTTGGGAATACCAGTTTCTCAGCTATGTGGAGAATGGATTAAGGGAGACAAGAGGCAGAGCGGTCAATTAGGAGGCTATTACAAAAGACTAGGTGAGTGATGAAGACAGCCTGAAGTAGTGTAGAGAAGGGGACAGAGGTGAACACATGGGAAAGGGGCATTGATAAGATCTTGGTTGGTTATGGGGAAAGGAAGAGGGAGGAGTCAATGATGATTCAGATACTTTTGGTATCTTGTTCAGTTATTCAGACTCTTTGTGACTCTTTTTAGGGCTTTCTTCTTGAAGATACTGAAGTGGTTTGCCATTTCCTTTTCCAGCTCATTTTACAGATGAGGAAACCGAGGCAAACAAGGTGAAGTGAATTGCCCAGGGTCACCCAAGCTAGGAAGTGTCTGAGGTCAGATTTGAACTCAGGAAGATGAGTCTTCTTGATTCCAAACCCAGTGCTCTATCCACTGCACCACCTAGCTTTTGGTATCCTAGGTAGTAGTTTATTTAGGATTGGTGACAAACTCATGAAGGTCACTTAATTATTTTCTTACCATTTCCTTACTTATCTTGGGTATCAATTCCTTCATAAATGATTTTTGTTTTGTCCTTTTTTAGAAGAAACAGAAACAAAATAAGAATTGAGTACTTTGACCTTCTCTCTAGCATCCATTATCATTTTTTCATCTCCCCAAAGTGATAGTCTTCTCCCATATTTGATTCTCCTCTTTTCCCCAAAGCAGTTTTTTAAACAGTTCTTTTTCTTAGGTTATTCAGAGCTTTTGGTCTCTTGACACTACTATTATAAGATTGTATCATTCACTTGTATTCATCCTTTGCTATGTTTTCTTGCTTCTAACTTTCATACATATATTTTTAAAATCTAGGTTGGTTAGTGAGTCCCCTGTGCATCCACATCTCTCCCCTTGGATAGCTCCTGTTAGAAGGTAACTTCTAGTGCAATGAACCTCCTTGAGAGCAGGGATTGTTTTTCTTTTTGTCTTTGTATCCCTAGCATTTAGCACAGTGCCTGGAATGTGGTATGTGTGACAAAAGTGTAGACACTTTATGCATTTGACAGTTATCCCATGTGATAATTGGGATAGTAGAGTAACTCACATGAATACATGCGCCAGCCATCCACCTTAAGTTTCCTAGAATTTGGAATGTCATTTTAACTATGAAATCAGTATCAAACTCAAACAGAAATGGATCTCTGAGGGTCACATATTGACTTAGAAAAACACAATTAGCATTATTTATGTTGTATTCTATTTTTATTTATTTTGTTAAACATTTCTCATTTATATTTTAGCCCTCTTTGGTAGCATTTGGAGTTTTGCTAGCCCCTGCAGCCGGGAAGTTTGACATCTCTGAGAGATATATAATCTGTCCACCAGGTGGAGCTATACTCAAGATATCAGCCCAGTAGTCTCATTAAGGTCTCTCTGACACATGAACCAGACATCTCTGCTGATAGCCAGACTAAAAATTGACCTAGGTTAGGTGGTATAAGGCTCCAAAATCACCAAAAAAAGTACAATTTCTAATGTGCTACATTCCCACAACCTTCTCAGTCTGGTAGTAGCATCAGGAAGGGCCTCATGAAAAAGGTAGTGCTTGATCTAAATCTTAAAGGAAAATAGGGATTTTAAGAAATAAAGGTAAAGAGGGAGTGCATGGGATCAGAGATAGAGAGCCATATATAAGGAAGGGCAAGATGTCGGGTTTGGCCAGACCATAGCATCTATGTACGTAGAATATGTTGGGAAAAAAAGTAGTTTGAGGCCTTAAATGCCAAATGGAGGGGTTTGTATTTGATCTTGGAGGTAGTAATAGGGAATCACTGAAGTTTATTGAGTAGGGGAGTGAAATGGTTAGATTTTCAGTTTAGGACAATTACTTTGTCAGCTTTGTGGAAGTAATATTAGAGAGGGACGAGACTCGAGAAAGGGATGTCATTTAGGCTACTATCACTTAGGTGAAGAAGTTATATTTTTGCGACTATTCTCAGAATCAGGAGTTTATGTCAACCGGGAAGCAAAGGAATGGTGCAAAAAGCAGGTGTCTACCCTCAAAAGAAATAGGGAATTTCAGAAAAGGGGTGGTTTTGGGCAGGAGAAAGATAATGAATTCAGTTTTGGAAATGTTGAATTTGAGATTTCTATGGTATGTCCAGTAGGAGGTATCCAGCTGTGGCTGATGTGGAATTGGGGCAGAGAGAGAGAAAGAGAAAGAGAGAGAAAGAGAGAGAGAGAGAGAGAGAGAGAGAGAGAGAGAGAGAGAGAGAGAGAGACTGGGGCTGGAAATAATGATCTGGGAATCATCAGCCTAAAGATGATAATTAAACCCATGTGAGGTAATCCAAGAGACAGAATTTAGAGAAAAAAGAGAAGAAGGCCTAGGGTAGAGACTTGCGGTACATCCATGGTGAGCTTCTGATCCAGTGAAGGAAACTGAGGAGTGGGTAGACAGATATGAGGAGAACCAAGGGAAAGCAGTCTCAGAAAAACAAGAACAAAAAAAGGAGAGAATAGCTTTGCAGAGAGGTGGAGACTGACAGGGTCAAATGTGATAGAAAAGCCTGGAAGGATGAAGTAAGCCCCTAACCCCTGGTTGTCTCCTATTCATGAAATGCTCCCCCTCCTCTTCAGGACTTGGCTTCACTGGCTTCCTTCTTAATTCTAGAGTTTTCTCTCTGCTGGTTACAACAAATAACAAATATAATTTCCTTTTTCTCTTGTACTTAGCTTATTTGTATGCGTTTGTTTACATGTTGTCTCCCCCATCAAACTGTGAGCTCCTAAAGGGCAGGGACTATCTTTTGCCTTCTTTTCTATCCCCAGTGCTTAGCACAGTGCCCCTCACATAGCAGGTGCTTTAAAAATGTCTGTTGTTTGACCAGATAACAGATTTACCCAAATCCATAACCAAGGTATGGACGGAGTTGGGTGGCAAAGTCCAAGCAAGACTCACAGAACCTCAAAATATCAGAGCTGATGGTACCTCAGACATCATCGGTCCAAACCTTTCTGAGACAGAAGGAAGGCAGCCTTGGGGAAGAACAGAGAGGTACAAGATCATTTCCATTCCCTGAAATTGACCCAGAATTAGCAAGCACTAGAAATCAATGCTAATCTTTGTATCAGTATCCTTATTACCAATAACAGGAATAATCATTTTTCAGGAAGATTTTTAAAAATCAGATCTGCAATTTCATTGGTGTAAGGGGCTTTTGGTGATGGATTTCCTAGATGAATGCATTTGGTACCTTCTCTCCAACTTAAAATCGTAGAGAGTTGTATGGAGAGCTGAGAGTTTAAATGACTTGCCGAGAGTCACAGAGCCAATATGTGTCTGAGGTTGGTCTTGAACCCAGGCCTGTATGATATGATAACAACTCTGCCAGGCTGCCTTTCATGAGGAAGTTATTAAGTTTAAATTTGAAATCTGAGTGACAAACTAAAAAGAATCTGTTCCTGGCTTTCTAAGGCATCATTCTATGAGTATGCCCACATCCATAATATTTATGAGGTGTGCCCAGTGAGGAGCATGTTGGTCTTTGAATAACTAGGATCATAGGACCTAGAGGGAAGCTTAGAATACAACCCTTTCTTATCACAGAGGAGCATATTTAAGCCCTGAGAGGGGAAAAAATTTCCCACAGGCACACAGTTAATAAGAAGACAGAGCTGAGATTCTAACCCAGGTGACCAGAACAAGATAAAATCTTAACATACTTGGTCTTCTAGTCTTTAAAAACAAAAGTTTTATTAGTATATTTTGCTTTTATGTCAGTCATTTCTGGATATGGCCTCCCACCCTCTGCTCCATATTGAATTCACCCTTGTAAGAGTAAAACAGTAAGGGAAAAAAAAACCCAAATTCAAGCCAAACTTAGGATCTACATTTGATAATGCATGCCACATGCTGCCTTTGTAGTTCTCTCCTAGAGGTTTCATTATATTTTGAAGGGGAATAAGATTAGTAACTCAGACTTTGGCTTTCATTCTCTCATCATTGTGGTCTTTGTGGAAATAGTTTGTGGGACTCTGCTAATTTCTATCTACCTCAGTTCATATAAGTCTCCCCATGTTACCACCTGTCTTCCAATTTTCTGACTTTTAAAATTATGACTTTCTCTGCAAGTGATCTTCAGTTCTCAACTATCTGGTTTAATAGAATTAAGGGAAGAATCTGATAATCAATATCCTCAGATTATCCAAAAACATCATTTTAGTCAGTTGCTCTAACCTCCCCCTCGTCCTCTTCCTCCTCCTCCTCTAAGCATCTCAGAATAAGCAACATAGTCCGGGTTCAATTGCCCCTCCATTTGGTTTGCTGAGGTAGGAGCACTGATGAAGCCAAGGGTCAGACAGCAGGAAGGAGGCAGAGGGGAGGCAAAGGTCATGGGAAACTAGACCTTTTCCCCAAATAAATCAATTTTCATTGAAGATGGGAGCAAATCCCACTATTGGTCCATTTTTTTGTGTGTGTGATTCCCTAAGCATCCAGAATAGGGTCCTGTGCACAGTAGGTGTTTCATAAATAATTGATGATTATATGGAGCTTGGAAACCCAGCAGCTGTTCACCACTCCTATTGTAGGTATCCTAGGGGGCAACTGAAAGGAAGTGATTAGCAGGGAGGCTTCTGCTTTCCTGGTCATAGGAATATGGTGTCAGAGTTAGGGAGCCAGGATACCCTCTCATATGGGCACATCCTGTTTCTGGGTGACACTGTTCTGTGCTCCATTCTGACTTCCTTGATCTCTGAGCATCTCTCCTGGGTGCTGCTAGCAGTCTGGAGTTCTGGATTTAAGTTTCTCTCTCTCTCTCTCTCTCTCTCTCTCTCTTTCTCTCTCTCTCTCTCTCTCTCCCCATTTTGATCTTGGAAAAATCAATCAACAAGCATTTATTAAGAGCTTACTATGTATGAAGTACTAGGCCAAGTGCTGGTCAAATCACTTCATATCCTGGGCTTTAGTTTCCTCATTTTTCTACTGAAATGGGTCAGGACTAGGATCATAGAATTTTCCAGGAGGAAGGGCTCTCTGAAAAGATGCTTTTTCAGGTACAGGTTGGACTAGATGATCTCTGAGCATTCTTCCAAGTCCAAGATTCTGTGATTCTTTCATCCATTCCAGTCCCCTCATTTTACAGATGAGGAAACTGAGGCCCAGGGAGGACAGCGAACTAGATAAATGTTATCTAGGTTTTCTTCTAGCTCTAACAATATAAGTATGCTAGAATGGAACTTTCCATCTACAGCCCCTCCCCCACATACCCTCTCACCGCATCCCCTCAGCCTTCTGGCCCTCCTCCTTCTCTTACTGGGCCCTCTGCATCCCTTATTCCTTTGGGGTCGACAGATTTCTTGTACCTGTCAGAGAGAGAAGAAGGCAGCTGCTTCAGACGTCAGGCAAGAAAAACTACAACTCCCAGCCCTCTGCGCAGCCTCCAGCCTGTGCACCCTCTCTGTGGGCTGGGGCTGGGAGAACCTCCTCTTTTAGGAGGAGCATTGTAAAGGGGGCGTTGTTGGGATGTGGTTGGAGAGTTAAGCCAAGCCAATGAGACCAGCTGCTAATAAGTGGGTTTGGCTTACAATATTACAGTGGAAGGAGGAGAAGGAGAGGAAAGCTATTGAGCCTCAGCCGAGTGGAGCTGACCCTTGCCTGAGACTCTTCTAAAGACCACCTCCAGAAGCAGAGTTCTTTCCCCCCCACCCCAGCTCCTCTTCCTCTCCTTCCCACTACAATGCATTCTTGACTGGCAGCATCCGGACTCTAGGCAGCCCCAGAGAACCGAACCAAGCCAAAGAAAAGAGGATCAGAGCCAAGACACTCTCTGGCTTTGGATCTCGGATGCCGGTCTTTCTTTGAGGAAATCTCCTGAGAGAGAGCAGAATTGGGGTGGGGGGTTTGTGGAAGGGAATCCAACTAATCCCCAAGATGGACACTTCTGGGCACTTCCATGACTCTGGGGTGGGAGACTTGGATGAAGACATGAAGTGTCCCTGTCCATCTTCAGGGGATGAGCAACAGCAGCAGCAGCCACAGCAGCCACCACCACCACCAGCCCCGGCACAACTGGCCCCCCAGCAGCAGCAACAGCAGCAGCAGCAGCAACAGCCCCCAGCACTGGCACCCCAGTCTTCAAGGCCCCTCACCCAGCTCAACCAACTCCAGAGCCAACCTCTCCATCACAGCCTGCTGCACTCTTCTCCCACCGCTTTCAGGGCCCCACCTTCCTCCAACTCTACCACCATCCTCCACCCTTCCTCTAGGCAAGGCAGCCAGCTCAATCTGAATGACCACTTGGTTGGCCATTCTCCAAGTTCAACAGCTACAAGTGGGGCCGGAGGAGGCTGCAAGCACAGACAGGCAAGCCCACTGGTCCACAGGAGAGATAGCAACCCTTTCACGGAGATAGCCATGAGCTCGTGCAAGTACAGTGGTGGGGTGATGAAACCCTTGAGCAGGCTAAGTGCCTCCAGGAGGAACCTCATAGAGTCCGAGCCTGAAAGCCAACCCCTCCAGATCTTTAGCTCCAGTAATCCACCCGAGATTGTCATCTCTTCCCGGGAGGATCACCATTCCAATCAGACCCTGCTCCATCATCCAAATGCCACCCACAACCACCAGCACTCCGGCACCAGCAGCATCAGCACCTTCCCCAAGGCCAATAAACGGAAAAACCAAAATATCGGCTATAAACTGGGACACAGGAGAGCCTTGTTTGAAAAGAGGAAACGGCTGAGTGACTATGCTTTGATTTTTGGGATGTTTGGCATTGTTGTTATGGTGATAGAGACCGAGCTCTCTTGGGGGTTATACTCAAAGGTAGGGGCTTCAGTTTCTCTTTATCCCTTTAACAAAAGGAGACAGGAATGTAGGTAGCAAGGAGAGAGACAGAGACAGGGGCGAGGAGAGGCATTTTTTTAGTTGTATGTCTGAACACTCTATTAACTTCCCATGGCTTTCTTTCTAAATCAAGAGAGAATTCATTTTCCTTAGGAGAACTCCCCGCCCCCTCCCCAACACTTTCTCTGTTTTTCAGATGCAGTATTAGGTAGGATTAAAGAATCCCTTCTGAGAAATCATTTTTTTTCCTCCTGGCTCATTTGTACTAAAGCATAAACCTGCCGCTTAACACACCAATTAATTACATACACTCTGCCTTGATGTGATGTTTGCCTGTCCCTGCTATTCCCATCCCACCCCACCAACCTCCACTCCATCGCTTTCTCTCCACTTTCCCAAGGTGAGAAAATATAGAAATGTTTGTGTGAGGTCAGTTTACTAAAATCTCTCCAGCCCCCTTCTGTCCTCACCCTCTCCTTCCCCTGCCTCCCAAGTTTCTAATCTTGTCCTCTCTCCTCTGAGACTTGTGGCAAATAGTAAAGTATGGTGGCTGTGGCTTCCCTGCTGTATTGGGGCAAACACACAGGAGAATTAAACGGTGTCCTCCCTCTCTCACGGAAAGGGGGCTCAGAATCAGTCAGTTTAGTGCATTGTAAACATTCCCCCAACAAAAATGGCTACAGGTGTTAGTTACCGAAGAAAAGCAGCCCGGCCTCACTTTGCATCACACACATTGTCTTTGCCTTTTCTGTCTCCGAGGCTCCTGACATCTCTTAAGCATGCAGACAGCAAAGGCAAGCCAGTATTAGCGGGAGCCTGGTCCATCACCCCCCACTCCCCAACTCTGCCCATCTTCGCCCCTCAACCCGTCTCCATGCTCCCAGGGAGGAAAAAAAAGAGATGTCTGCCCGCAGGAGCAAGGGAACAAGGATGGCTTCGGCAAAGGACCAGCCTCTTGAGTATCATATGCCTGGTTGGTTCGGTCATTCCCCTGTAGCACAAATCCAAGCAGGTAGGAGGGGGGTTCTCTCTTGCCGAGGGGACTCCGGGAGGTGGGAGTTTCCTCCTCCAAACGGCATGGGGAGGGAGGAAGGTGGGCTTCTGTCTGATCCCATGTATGGCTCCCCAGTTACCCTCCCTCGCTCTGGAAGGCTAAGGACCCGATTGGATTTTTGAAGTGTGTGTGTGTGTGTGTGTGTGTGTGTGTGTGTGTGTGTGTGTGTGTGTGTGTGTGTGTGTGTGTGTGTGTGTGTGTGTGTGGTGTGTGTGTGTGTCCGCTCTGTGTGGCTTGGATTTCTGGGTTTATTTTTTATTTTAAAAATTTGTTGGGGGGTGTATGCGGGCGGGGAGCAGAGGCGGGGGGTTGCTGGGAGAGAGGTTGGTGGTGCTGGGGAGTTGATGGGAGGGGTTCCTCGATGCTGTTCAGCTGTTGAAAGATTTTAAATAGAGCTCCTTTTAGGCAGGACACAGCTGCTGTGAGGCTGTCACATTCCTTGTTGAAATCTAGCCACCCAAACCCGGGAGGTGCTGCTCGGATTTCCCCCAATCCCCTTCTTTTTTCCCATCGTTAAGGGGCCAAGTGCCCTCGCCCCAGCCTATCCCGAGGGCAGGGCAGACCTGTCTGACGGTCGGAGTCATCAGAACGGGGAGATCTTGCGGCTGGGAAGGGGGTGGGGGCAAGTTGTCGGGAGCTCACGTCCTCCCCAGGGCAGTTTCCCAGCGATAGTGTCTTAGCCCCAGTCACTCAGGAGCCCTCCCCATCCCGAGAACCACGAGTGGTGCCCGGATTTCCCCTGTAAATCACAGCTCACGCAGCCCACTCATCTCCTCTCCCCCTCCCCCCCGTCCCCCTTTCCCCACGTTATGGAGGCTGCTCCCAGTCCCCTGGTCCAAGCTGCTGCCGAGTACGTCCTCTGGAAGGGCAGCTTAGAGCTCTGCTTTACAGATCACACTGGACCCCACCCCTCAGCTCTAGTTAGTGCCGAGCATTAACGTTTGGAAAGAGCTCCTGGTATAGCCCAGGCAAGGGTCCAGTTAAGGGAATCCGGGAGTTCCAGATTGGAGGAATCAGGGCAATCCCCACGAATTTGGGGGATGCCAGATCAAAAGGGAAATGCCATCCCTAGCCACACCTGTCAGGCAGCCAGGCTCCAGGGCTCGGGAAACATCCACCGTTCTCGTTTTAGTCAAGTGTGGATAGAGCTTCAGTCTCATTCTTACCATAGCGAACTGCCATTTTCACTTTCTGTGGAATAGATGCTGCTGCTGCTGGGGTACCATGAATGGGGAGGTCTTAGGGGAGGGGGAGCCGTCCAAACCATTGTAGGTCTCTGTGTTGCCAGGTGAGGATCTCAGGGGGGTGTGGGCATTTGAGGTGGCTGCTCAGAGACTCATATCAAACAGAGCCCTGACATTCTTTGCTTTCCTTTGGCTTTCTGATTCCAGTGTGAAAGCAAGGTGACTGCTTCTTTCCATCTTGGTGCTGATGGATGTTGATCACCATTTGAACTTTTTCTATTTAATTGTGGGAGGCAGCGATTAGAATCTCCCTTAAAAAATTAAACTCTTCACTCTGGCTTTGCTTTTAGTTGGGGGCCATAACAGGTTGGAGAAAACTGGCTGATGGCATTGAGAGGATATATCTTTAGGAGGAGAAGCCTGGTGGCATAGACTAGATGTCAATCTTTATATATGAATAATTGGAACAAGGAGGAGGATGGCCAACTGTTTTCCCATCTCCACTCAGGAGAAGGAGGAAGCACCAGGGCTAGATCATAGCCAGAAGGGTTTGGGTTGGATTGACAGAAGAACTTCCTGGGCATGAGAGAGTAGATATACACAGATGGGGAATTGAAGGTGGGATTCAGGGTGCTGGTAGGAAAACTCCTTTACTAATGAGCTTCTAAGATATCCTGCCTTGAGTGGTTACAGCCCTGCCTGGAAATGGGAATGAACTACAGACCTTTTGGTAGAATGACACCTTCCACAGAAAGGCCCTTGGTAAGGTAGCTCAGTGTCCTAGGTGGTAGAGGAAGAAGGTATTTAAGGAGTGAAATATTTCCTAAAGGATGTGCTCAAGTGGTCACAAAATTAATTACTCCTGGCAGGTTTTTTTGAAAATCTTTACAACTGGGATACTTTTTCTCCCAGTGTGGAAGTGAGACAGATCATGTATTTGCTGCTCTCCTGTCTTCCTGACTACTCCAAGTGGGGCTGAAAGATAGTTGCATGTGAATGAGTCCCCAGAATGGGACTTAGCCTGTTGGTGTTGGGATGTTACATATCTTAAAAATAGTAAAACGAACATGAAACAGATATTTGTATAAGTGGGGTCTAAAACAAGTACAGAATAGACTATGGGGAGAGGGAAGAGAATTAACATTTATATAGCCCCTGTACATACCAGGCACTGTGGTAAGCCCTTTTTGGAAATATCAGCTAGGTGGTACAGTGAATAAAGTGCCCAGCCTGGAATCAGAAAGACCTGAGTTCAAGTGCTGTCTCAGACACTAGTATGATTCTGGGTAAGTCATCCTCTGCCTAGTTTTCTCATCTGTAAAATAGTGATAATAATAGCACCTTCGAGGGTTGTTATGAGGATCAAATGAGATAATAAAATCGTAAAGTGCTTAGCACAGTGCCTAGAACCTAGTAAGTGCTAAAGAGATGTTAGCTACTATTATTATCATTAATTATTATTCATTTGATTCTTAAAATAACCCTATGGAGTTGGTACTTAGCATTTCCATTTGACCATTGAGGAAACTGAGGCCATCAGAGGTTAAGTGACTTGCCCAGGGTCACATAGCTAGTAAGTGTCTGAGACTGGATTTGAACGTGGGTATTCCAGACTTCCAAGTCCATTGTATCACTTATCAGTTTCCATTTCCCAGTCTGCCCCACTAGATAAAGCCACAGTGAAGGTTAAGGTTGGATGTTGCCAAGAGTGAGCTACTGATAAAGGAAATGTGGGGATTTCATAATATAGACACCTGGAAGAAGGTATAGACAGAGACAAACATTTTTTGTACAAGGAGGGTTTGGGTGAAGTGCCACCAGAAAGTGTGTGTGTGTGTGTGTGTGTGTGTGTGTGTGTGTATATGTATGTATGTATGTATGTGTGTGTGTGTGTGTGTGTGTGTGTGTGTGTGTGTTGGCTACAGTGACTTCTATTCTGGAGATGTGAATGGAAACATCCCTGCACTTAAGAGATGGAGCCTTTTAAAAAAGACTTTAGGGAATATTTATGTGTGTGAGGCATCATGGTACAGTAGAGTGATGTACTTGGATCAGAAGCTGTGAATTTTTGAGCTGGTCAGGGATCCCAGAGGCCATCCAGATGAAGAGACTGAGGCCCAGAGTAATTTTGATTTGCCAAAAGTCATACAGCTAGGATTGGCAACTGGGTTCTCTGATGCCAGATACACTTTGTATGACACTGTGTTGTTTCTCCAATTGGTGTCATGAGAGTCAGGAAACACTGGATTCAAATCCTGCTTTCTGGATATAGTCACTAGCTTTGTGCCTATGATCAAGTCATTTTCTAAGACTTTCTTCGTCTGCCAAATGGGCAAAATAGAACCTCACCTGGCTGTGATGGGGTTACTGTGAATATAAAGGCTTTGTAAGTTTTAAAGTAGGGGTGGTTAGGTGGCGCAGTGAATAGAGCACTGGCCCTGGAGTCAGGAGGACTTGAGTTCAAATCTGACCTCAGACACTTAACACTTCCTAGCCATGTGGCCTTGGGCAAGTCACTTAACCCCAACTGCCCTCCAAAAAGCAAAAAAATAAGAAGACTAATGTAAGTCTTAAAGTTCTGTTCATATGTCTGTTGTTATTGTCTGTGTCTTGATGGAAGCCCAAAGCCATCTTAGAGAACAAACACACACATCTGGAGAGTTTTTTTTAAGCAATTACAGGTAGAAGTGCCTCTTGGAGTGCCCATTGGAAAAATCCTGGTTAAAATGGGGCTTCATATAGATAGCACCAGTCAGAGTTAGCTGACTGCACTGGGGATTCCTCAAAAGCATTATGAAAATTCTTAGGAGTGTGCATTCCCATTCTGGGTTGCTTTGGATGCTTCCTTAGATATCAGGCCTACTCCAAGCGGTGATCATAAAACCCTGATGGAGGCAAAGCCCTTAGTCCTCTTTCCCTCCCTGGACTGAGGGAGGAGGTTGTTTTTCTCTAGGCCCTAGTTAGGCTTGGAAAGACCTCCCCACCCCCCAATGCTCTCCATGGGGAATTCACTTCTCCCAGGGCTCTACCTGGGAACTGGTGCCTCTGTCCAGCTGATGCAATCCTTGGCATTCTTGGCTTTCTTGCTAATCTGGGAGGATGAGGGGTTTGATGTTCCATCTTGGAAGAAGTCAGGAAATCCTGCCCCAGGGGTTTGTTCTGGTTCTGGCATAGCTCCTTAAAAGAATCATCTCTCCTTGACCTTTAACCCTCCTTGTGACTCCCAGATCAGGAGTTCTTAACCTTTTGTGTGTCATGGACCCCAGTGGCATTCTAGTGAAGCCTATGGACCCTGTTCTCAAAATAATGCTTTTAAATGTACCAAATCAAATACAGGATTGCAAAGGAAATAAATTATATTGAAAAACAATCATTAAGATATATTAAAAATATCAAACAGGTTCTTGGACTCCAGTTAAGAACCTTTGCTCTAAAATTTCATGGTTGATATTTCCATATACCCACAGGTACTCCCTGACTACTGCCTTCTTTCCTTTCCAAGCATGCCATGGTAACATTAGAGTCTTTGAGCAGAGGGCACCCTGTGAACTTGCTTAAATTCTAGGTGTCCTCTCTGTTTACCATCTGGCCCCAATCCTTACCTGGAGCTATGGAACCTGCCTTGGGCAAAGAGGCTTTCTGGCTACTAATTACTGTTCTTTAAATACAGGAAAGCTGATCATGGAAAATCACTTTTCATTAGCAATCCCAGAGGAGGCCAGTGATGAGCCTTGAGTGCCATTGCTTTCTTCACATACCGACTCTCTAGCAGTAGAGTTGATGATATGTTGGGTCTTAAGTGTAGATGAACCAGTCCTTAAGTGGTGTAGTCTACTCTCCAGCCTTCAAGCAGGACTGCTCCCAGCTTAGACCAACGGATATTTTTAAAGAGAAAGAGGAAAGGGCAATGGAAGGAAGGAAGTATTTCTAGAGTGCCTACTACACAGAGACTGTGCTGAGACTTTTTACAAATATTGTCTCATTTGGTCCTCACTACAACCCTATGAGGTAGGTGCCCTCATTACCCCCATTTTAAAGTTGAAGAAACTGTGGCAAACAGAGGTTTGGTGACTCGCCTAGGGTCACACAGCTAGTAAGTATCTGAATCTGGATTTGAACCGAAGTCTTCCTGACTCTAGGCCCACAGCTTGAAAGGTAATCTTCCAACCTGCTTCAGGACTGAGTCATCCTCCATGTCCCATCACCTTCTTCCCTCATCTGATTATTCAAATAGAGGATAGAGGAACCCATAGTCTTGTCATTTGTCTCTTGGCAACCTAGATTGGGAACTCAAGGCTGCGTGAGGTTTTTGATAAGTGGACAAGGCTGTCCTGATTCCCACCTCATCCTGTGGTGTATTTTGATGCACATGTGTGTAGGTGCATGCGTGTGCTTATAGGGCCGCCCTGATCTTCTGGGGAGAATTTCAGAGCATTCAAGAGTCTAACATTTCTAGCATTCTGAGACAGCCGCTAAACTGACAGACATCTCTGTACAGGTCTTTCCTCTGTGCAAAGACAAGCTTTGATAAATAGATCCTGGCATGGGAGGCCCCTGTTCAGATGAATAGAATAGAGATACAACACCAAAGGATCATCCTTCAGGGGCAAGGTTATGAGCTTCTTCTGTCTGGATTCCACAGAGAGTGTCAAAAGTCCTGAATTGGGGAGAGAGCAGCTCTGCTTAGTCAGATAGATAAGGAAGCTTTTCTCCCTCAAAGGGTGGTGGCTGCTTTATTTATAACCTTTGGGGACAGGCTTTGAGTCAAATGCTTATAACCCATAAAGGGTACAGCTAACTTTGTATATACCCTTCTACTTGGCGTGTCATCAGTCTATTTATAGCTGTCCTAGGGGGAAAGACTATAATGTGCCTGGACTTCCTGGCTGGGTTCCCCATAGACAATATTACCCACATGCTCAGGCATGGGGTTTGTAATTGCTGGCACATTTATCTCCTGCATATAATTAGATAGAAATAATTTTTAGGACTCCTATATTATTCTTACTATATCCATTAGAAAGGCTGATTTGTGGGACCATTGGGAAAAAATGGTGCTTTTAAAAAACTGAGCAGCCTCTGTAGAGGCCCCAGGTCCCAGATGAAGATCCATGTAAAACAGAGACAAGATTGCTGGGATTTGTTGTAATTATTTGTAAAGTACACTTTGGGAGAGGATAATATATATGTGTGCATGTGTGCCCGTGTGAAAGAGGGAGAGAAATTGTGAGTGGGTGGATGTATATTGATGAAATGCTGCCTTACTCAGCCCCAGTGGCAGGTGGATTAACTTGTTCATTCTTAGCTGTTCTCTCTCTCTCTCTCTCTCTCTCTCTTTCTCCCTCTTGCCCCACCCCCCTTTGCCTCTCTCCTTTTCTCCCTCTCCCTCTCTCCATCCCATCCTCTCTCAGAGAGACACACGCAGAGAAAGAAGAAAGCAAGTCACTCTTTCCTCTTGAAAATAACAAGGGGATCATGTTGTGATAGAGAAGGAGGCTGTGGGAAGGAACATTCTAGTCACTTTTCTCTTTTGGGGAAAACCCCAACTGAAACTGATGTATTTTTCTTATGCCTTGTTCCTCCTCCTCCCCACCCCACCCAGGCTCACCCACTCCCTGTGGCCAGGCTGAGCTCCTAGAAGGGGGGAGGGGGAAGAGGAATGAAGAGGCAAGAGCTATTTTTCAAAATGGTTATAAGAAAAATCAAGGTGTGATGAAATGAAACACAGTAGAGGGAAATGTTTGGCTGGCATACAGGAAGAGTTCCCAATATTACAGTGAGATTCAGCAAGAGGAAGAAAAACAAAGTCAAACTCCCAACAGTCTTTACCAAAGTAGGCCTATTTCATAGGATTAGAGAATTGTAGGAAGGACTTCAGAAGGTACTTAGTTCCGGGGCGGAACTCCCCCTACAGTGAATCCTCTACAATATCCACAACGAATGGTCATCCAGCCTCTGCTTGAACATCTCTAGGGATGGAGAACCCACTCCTCAGTGGCAGCCCATTTCTCTTTTGGATTGATCTCATTGTTGGGAAGTTTTTCCTTCTATTTCTCTGGTTATATTTATGAAGAGGCGAGTTTTGGGAGATGGCTCAGATTCAGTCCTATGTGGAGGCAGTGGGAACAGATTAAATGGATTTTTGGGATACATTCCAGCCTTAGAATTTCACCCAGATCACTCCCTAGGGATTCCTGTGACTGGAATTAATTCTGATTAAATAGTAGAGTGAGGCATAGGTGAAGCCAGGAGTCAATCCATCAGACTGGAGTGGATTTGTCAGATGCTGCCTTGGTGGTCCCCTCCTTGTGCTCCTTAAAGTACACAGTAGGGTCAGTATAGCACAAGCTGGCCATTAGAGCCTGACTAAGGCAAGTATTGGCAGCTTTCTCTCTCCCAGGCTTCGTTACGTATCATTCTATTTTTTTCTCTGTCTTTTCCCTTTTCCATTTCCCTTCCTACTTGCTTCCCTTCTGACTCCCTTTCTTTCCCCTTCTCTCTTCCTTTCCTCTTTTCCTCCCCCATTTTCCTCTTTCCCAAGGCTGTCTGGAAACCCCAGAGGCTTTGTTCAGCTCTGCTAATGGTATTCAGAGAAGCAGCCAGTTAGCATAATGGAAAGAGTGGTCAGGAAGTCCTGAGTTCAAATGTGACCTCAGATGCTTACTAGCTATGTGACCCTGGGCAAGCCATTTCACTTCTCTCAGCCTCAATTTCCTCATCTGTAAAGTGGGAATAATAACAGTACTTCATAGGATTGTTGTGAGTTTCAAATGAGATAAAAATCTGTAAAACACTTTTCAAACCTTAAAGTGCTATATAAATATAAGCAATTATTGTTATTAAGGGAGGAGGAAGCAGGACAGTGCAATTTTGTGCCAACCTGGAGAGAAGGGATTGATAAACCTGCAAGGTTTCTTCCGTTTCTTGTGGGCAAGTTCACTTTCACTCTCTGGGCCTTAGTCTTCTTATCTGCAAAATAGAGGTTGCTGGGTTAGATTTTTTTTTTTAAAGCTCGTTTCTAACACTGAAGTCCTATAATTTGAGCTTTAATGAGAACAGAACTGATCTTCATGGTATTTCCTAATGAGTAGGAAGGCATTGCCACTGTGGCACAGTGGGAGGAGAACTTGATTTTTTATTTTTTGAGAAGAAGACCAGAATTTGAATTCAGACTCTTTTATTTACATTGGATCAAGTCACTGTTCTCCTTTTAAAAAATGAGGGGATTGAATTACCTGATTCCTAGGGATCATAGGATGATAAACTCAGAACTGGAAGGGAGCTTATAGTCCAAGCTCTTTGTTTTACAGATAAGGAGACTGAGACCTAGAGAGGGTCAGTGACTTACCTAAAGGTCACAGAGTTAATAGGGCTGAGTTTCAGACCCCAGTTATCTAACTTCAAATCCAGCATTCTTTCCATTTGGCCATTCTGGCCCAACTCCCAAGCATGTACTACAATGGAGGGGGGCAATGGGATATAGTAGAAAGAGCCAGTCCTTGGCATTGGGAGATTGGTGTTTAAATCCCAGATTTCTTATTCACTGAGTGACCTTGAACAGGTCATTTTCTCTCTGTAGGCCCCCAGTTTTCTCATCTACAAAATGAGAACTAGACAATCTTTCCGGTTTCTTTGGGGGCAGCTGGGTGGTGCAGTGTATAGAGCACTGGGTCTGGAGTCAGGAAGAGTCATCTTTGGGAGTTCAAATCTGTCCTCAGACACTGACTAGCTGTGTGGCCCTGGGCAAATCACTTAACCATGCTTGCCTTAGTTTCCTCACCTGTATAATGAGCTGGAGAAGGAAATGGCAAACACCTCTAGTATCTCTGCCAAGAAAATTCCAAATGGGGTCACAAAAAGTCTGACATGACTAAAATGACTGAATGACAACCACAACAAAATGGCTTCTTCCAGGTTAACCTACCAACTCATAATCATGATAAATTAATTGAGGGAGAGATCTCGACTGCGTTACTACTAGCTGTGTGGCCTTGTGGAAATCACTTATCATTTCTGGCACTCAGTTTCTTCATCTGTAAAATAAGGGACCATATGAACTCTAAGGTCTGTTTTTGCTCTAAATCTGTGAGCCCAAGAGTTACTATTTGGTGTCCTGTATCTTCTGGGCTTCAGAAACAAATAGTCATTGGAAGAGGGGTGGGTATGTTGCATTACCCTTTGTACAGTTAGGGAATGCTCTTGCCCTTAAGCAACTCAGATGTTAGAGCAGAGAATACTAATAGTAAGTTTAATAATAGTAATTAATGTTGATATAATGCTTAAAGGTTTACAAAGCACTTTATAGCCATCTTATCCTAATGGCAAACCTGGAAGGCAGGTGCTATTATTATCATCATTTTACAGGTGAGGAAACCGAGGCACAGAAGACTGAAGTAGCTTGCTCAGTGTTGTACAACTAGTGTTTGAGGGCATATTTGAACTCAGGGATTTCTGACTCAGAGTCAGTGAGCTATTCATTGTGCCACTTAGTTGCCTAATGGTGTCAAAAGGCAGGCGGAAACTAGGAAGATTTAGTGGCCTTACTCATTGTTTAAAGAGTTGAAAGAACTGAAATTTGTCCAAGCTTGATGTCAAGAATAGCTTTCTTGCAACTGGGGCTGTCCCAAAGTGGAAAGGCCTGCCTCCCAAGGGCAGGAAAGGGGTCCTTCTCATAGGATGTTCCCGAGTGAAAGGAGGCAACCACTTGCATGGTGACCCAATGCCAGTTAGTTTTGAAAGATCATGGAGAATGGGAGAGATGCAACTTCCTGGAGAATGGCAACCATGGTAGGAATTTCAGGAAGAGAAGAGTCAAGTCTATGAACTCTAGGTCAGTGAACTTGGCTTTGATTCCTGACAAAATTCTAGGGCATGTTATTAAGGCAATGCTTAGGAAATATCTAGTAAAGAAACCAATGAGAGCTAAGAGATAGTAGGCTTCATCAAAAATAGGTCTTGCTAGACTCATTTTATTTCCTTTTTTAACTGGGTTGTTAGACTGGTAGAACATGGGAATAATCAAAAGTGGAATGGGTTGATATGGTTCACCTCGATTTTAGCAGGGCATTAGAGCAGGGGTTCCTAACCTGATGTCTGTAAACTTGACTTTAAATATTGTGATGACTGTATTTTAATATATTGATTTCCTTTGTAATCTTTTAAATTTTATTTTATGCACTTATAAACAGCTAGGTGGCACAGTGGATAGAGGTTTGGGCTTGGAGTCAGGAAGACTCATCTTTCTGAATTCAAATCCAGCCTTAGGCATTTCCTAGCTGGGTGACCCTGGGCAACTCACTTTCCGGAGTCTGCTTCAGTTTCCTCATCTGTAAAATAAGCTGGAGAAGAAAATCGCAAACCACTGCAATATATTTGCCAAGAAAATTCCAAATGGGGACGAATAGTCAGATTACATCTGAAATGAGTGAACAACAAAAACCTTTATTCTGAAGAAGGAAGCCATAGGCTTCATCAGTTTGCCAAAGGGTTTCATCAGTCTTGACCCAAAAAGGGTTAAGAACCTCTGCATCGGAGAAAGTGTGTCACACAATTCCTGAAGGGGAAAAATTGCAGAGATGTGGGCTAGGTGATAATACAATTAGGGAGAGTCAGCACTAGTTGAATGATAGGACCTAAAGGGTAGTTATTAATGACTCAGTGGTGGGGACCTGATAGCTGTCTTCACAAAGGACTGGCATGTGGAGGAGGGATCAGGCTTTTTCTGTTTGGCCCTGGAGAGAAGAACCAGGAGTAATGTGTGCAAGTTGCAAGGTGAATTTAGGCCTGATGCCAGGAAAAGCTTTCTAACAATTGGAGCTGTCCAAAAGCTGAAGGGATTGCCCCAGGAAAGAGTGGATTCCCTCTCTCTAGATGTCTTTAAGCAAAGGTGGGAAGACCACTGTCAGGTAAATATTTTTTTTGAGGCAATTGAGGTTAAGTGAGTTGCCCAGGGTCACACAGCTAGTAAGTGTCTGAGGCTGAATTTGAACTCAGGTCCTCTTGACTCCACGGTCTGTGCTTTATCTATTGCACTACCTAACTGCCCCTTGTCAGTTTGGTTGTTGAGCGCATTCTTGTTCAGGTGTGGGTTGGACCAGATGGCAGAAAAAAAGTCAAGCTCACTGGGCTGTAATTTATAGATTCCATTCTCTTCCCTTTGTGGAAAATTGAGACATTTGCCCCTCTCTGGTCCTGGGATACCTTTCATGTTTGCCGTGATCTCTAAAAAAAGTTTCTGATGGTGGCTCAACAATCACATCTGCTAATTCTTTCACCCTATCTTGGGATAAAATTCATTTGAGAATCAAATGAGATACTATTTGCGGAAAAAAAATGCTTAGTACTATGCTTGGCACATAGTAGGTGCTATTTATATTCTTAATTGCTTCCTTTTTCCTCCTTCTCTGGGTCCAGTGACTTTAAGTCATCAAGGATGACATCCTATCTCAGGATCTCCCTCTTTATCTGAGGTTTACATTTCCTCATTAACTATTTTTATTCTGTTCCAAGATCCTTTTCTTTGGTAGAGAAAACAAACACAAATTTTTAGCTGAGCAGTCCTGCATCCACTCTGCTGCTTGTTACATTGTTCTATCCACCTGGAGCAGCTGTTCTTTCCTTTCTTTCAATCTCTTCTTTTCCCTTTTCATACAGCACTACTTCTCCTTACCAGTCTCAGCACATTTTGAACTGCAGTACTCCTGACATCATTCCCCCAGGACGATACTACACTTTCACCTTCATTCTCTGATGGCTTCCTCTGCTTCCATAATTTTTTTCTTTCTCCAATTCTGTCTAACCAAGTTTGTTAGGCACTTGATATATGAAAGATACTGAGGATACAAGGATAATTTCTGACATCAAGGAGTTTGCTTTCTATGGGAGGGGAGGCATCATTTAAAGAATTTAATCTATTCCTTGTACATTTGAAATAGTCACTTTAGATAATGGTCCCTTTTCTTCCCCACTGGAATTATTTCTCTTTGTGTCTTCAGAGTTCATATCTCCAGAGATTCCTATTCCTTCAAAGGCTGAATTCCCCTGCAGAAAATTTTGCTTAAGCTTTTGCTTAAACATTTGATCTTCCCAAATCCAGGGTGCACATCTGACTATGCTTGGTTTCCTTTTCTTATCTGACACAAATTCTATGGTAGAATGGCCACATATCCCAAGGTTCCTATCAGTCCTACCCCACCAACCAATTCCTCCAGGGTCATGAGAATCAGGTGCAGAAAGAATTTCCCCTCGTTGGTCCTTGGTCCTTTTAAAGGGTGAATAATCATGAAGGCAAGCTATTTAAATTACTTTTTCTGCTTTGGACAAAGAAAGGGCACTCTAACCGATACCCCCCCTCCCCTTCACTGTGGCATGTGTCCATGTTAGTTTTGTGATCCATTTCCAGAACTCTCATCAATTTTCCTTTTCTGCCCAAGTGCTCTATAATCAGGAGTTTGGGGCAGGGGCTCAGATGAGATGATGAGGCAAAGCACTTTGCAAACCTTAAAGCACTATATAAACTTATTATTATTATTACTCTTAGTAGTAGTAATATTCTTCAGTTTTCAGGCATCTGGGCTGGTGATGACTTCATTCACTGAGAGCTTTCAACTGAATTCTTCTGAGCTCTAGTACTGTTTACATAGCAAAACAGGGGTATGGCCATAAATGTTTAACAACTGGGCTCCCATGATGGGGGAATCTGTATCTATGTCTATATCTATGTCTGTATCTGTATCTCTATATCTCTTATCTCCACACAATTTGAAGTTTCATTTGCATTATACTTTCTTAAGTTTAGAAAATTAATGAAACAATAAATCAAGCCCTGATTTGTAGTGATTTTGATTTTTGAGGTATAAATGCTCACATTGAAAATGTAACCATCAGCTTGCTGTTAGAGCTGAGTCCAGCACACTCCTGTCCGTAGTATATTCTGATAACAATATTGTTTCTATTTTATGCTTCTTTTAGACTTTACCAAAATGCCCTGTCCTGTGCTTCCCTGCTGTGGCTCCTAAATTTCCTCATATCTTAACCTTTTCTTTTTGAATAAGGTATATCCTTCCAGATTCATATTTTAGTCTCATTCCACCAAGTCTCAGTAAACCTGTGAGGCCAAATCTGCATCCTAGTATAAGGATCTGTAGTTCACCTTGCTCATTTTCTGTGCTTTGTGCAATAGTGTATAGACATTAGATGCTATGTTTTATTGATTTCTTTGATTTTGTCTCTTGTGAGTTTCTGGATGTCCCTACTGCTATTATTACTGAAGATTAGGATCAGTTGGTAGAAGTTATGGATTAGATTTTTGGCTCAATATGAGTCAAGTCAACAAACATTTATTACGTGCCTACCATGTGCCAGGATACAAATAAAGATAAAACGAAACCTATTCCGTATCCTCAAAGAGCTCACAATCTAATGAGGAAGACTATGTACAAACAACTATGTACAGAGACAACTGCTACATATCAGATGAATTGGAGATAATCAACAGAGGGAAGGCATTAAGAGAGAATAGAAATGGTTTCTTTTAGGAGGTGAGATTGCAATGATCTTCTTAACAATTGGAGCTTGTCCAAGGCAGAATGGAGTGCCTTAGGAGAGAGAATGAATCTCCTCCTCTCTAGGGATCTTCAAAGAAAAGTTAGATGTCTGCTTTTTGGCAATGTTATAGAGGAGATTCTTAGTCAGGTGTGAGTTGGACTAGATGGTTTTTGACCTGCTTTCCAAATCTGACATTCTGAGGTTCTCTCTCTCTCTCTCTCTTTCTTTCTCTCTCTCATCTATCTATCTATCTATCTATCTATCTATCTATCTATCTATCTATCTACCTACCTGTCTATCCATCCATCTATCCAGCATTCTTATACCATGAGTAAAAATGTTGTGGGTTTTTTTTTTGTTTTTCCCAGTCAAAAGAACTCCAGACTGGAAGCAGGAAGACCTGGGTAAGTGTCCCAGCTTTGCCTCTTACTAACCGTATGACCTTGGGCTAGTCCATTCTTCTTAGTTACCTCATCTGTAAAATGTGGGGGTAGGACCAGATGATTGCTCAGATCTCTTCTCCTAGCTCTAAATTCTGCGGTTCTGTGAGCGTATGAAAGATCCCAATGAAGCAAAAGGTGTGTCTAACCCACACATGTGGTTTTGTTCTTTTCCTTTATAAAAATTGAAATGCCTAGCCTAGTAGTTACTAGGTAACCTCTTCAGTGTTTCAATCAAAACACCAAAAAGCTAATTTGACTAAAAGAAAGAGCAGGTCGGGGAGAGGAGGGAGGGCACTTTGGCTGTGGCCCAGCCTGGACCTCCCAAGGCCAAGAATCCTATGATTTTTCCTCTGAAGAGTCAATCAGGCAGACCATTTTCGGAACCTGTGTTTAGAACCATTTTTTTTTTTACTCTGGCAGCAACACCAGTGGTTAGATGTGGACGTGAAAATATGTCAGGTCGAGAGAGAACAAAAGAGGAAGAAAGGACCGCCTAGTCTCTAGGCTTCTAGTGCGCTGACATTGGAATATGACTCCACTGAGGCTGTTTTTTTTAATCAAAAAACTAATTTTACTTAATTAATGAGCACACATGAAGCAGCAGATTAATAGGGCTTGTCAACTGCATTTTCTGGCCAAGTGGCTAACTTCTGGGCAATGTCTGAGTCCACATGGCTCCATGGCGGTGTATGTAGGTTCTGTTGCCTACTACCTGTTTGAATTGCCTCAGTTCTCTCATCTCCAAAATGGGGATATAAATCTTTGTACAACTATGTGCTTTTTGCCTTTCTTTGTATCCCTAGTACTTAATATAGTGCTGGCACATATAAGGAGCTTAGTAAATGTTTGCTGACCGACCTCTGAGTTAATAATAAAAGCTTAATGAATGCCTGTTGACTGACTGCTACCTCCCAGGGTTGTGAGGAAATGGTTTTGTAAACGTTAAAGTGCTGTATAAATGCGAGCTGGATTAGATGACCATTCAGATCTCTCCCTATTCTGTGGTTCTATGAGTCTACGGATTTATTAAATGCCTACTATGTGCCAGACACTGTTCTAAGAATTGGGGAATACGAAGAAGCAGATGAAATAGTTGCTGCCCTGAAGGAGTTCCCCATTCTATTAGGAGGGGAATGGGGAGCAACATGAAGTTAGGTCAGAGCCCAAGAAAAGAAGAGGTTTTGAGAGAGAAGCCAGAAAGGTAAAGATAGCATCAATGATATAGGAAGTTATGAGGATAAGAATAACTGCTCACATTTATATATGGCACTTTCAATGAATCAATGGTATTTATTAAAGTGCCTACTATGTGCCAGACATTGGGACTACAAATACAAAGAATGAAGAAATCCTTATGCTCAAGTTGCTTAACTTCTAATGGGGCAAACAATTATATATCGAAATACAGGCAACATAAATGTGAATATATACAGCCTTTATTTCATTTGGTCCTCCCACCTCTGTGAGGCGGATAGTACAAATATTATGATCCTTTGGAAAGAGGCTCAGAAGGGACTCACCTGACGTCACAGGGTTAGTAATGGGAGTTGAACCTGAGTCTTCTGACTCCAACTCCAGGGTTATTTTCACTCTATTGGAACCACTAAGCTGCTCTGCCTGTCTCCTGTGTGACCTTGGGTAAGTCACTTAACCTCCACGTCCTCAGGTTCCTAGGTAAAATGAAGGGATTAGGTTGCTTCTGCAGCCCCTTCCTAATCCTATGACCCTTACTCCCAAATGACCTTATCTATATAGTGGGGGGCGGGGGGATGGGGAAGTTGATCAGAGTGCTCAGATCAGTTGAATCTTCCCAATCTCCTTGAAATGACTGGAGGTGAGGGACAGGTGACAGAGACAATGAGATGTGAGAATGTCCCCTTTTTAGACCTAGCCTTGTTATCTGCCCTTTACTTCAGTCATTTCAAGTGGATTGCTGTTGTTCAGTCATTTTCAGTTGTTACTGATTCTTCCTGACCCCATTTGGGGTTTTCTTGGCAAAGATACTTGAGCGGTTTGCCATTCCTTTTCCTGCTCATTTTACAGATAGGGAAACTGAGGCAGACAGGGTTAAGTGACTTGCCCATGATCGCATAGCTAGTAAGTGTCTGGGGTGGGATTTGAACTCAGGTCTTCCTGACTCCAGGTCCAGGGCTCTATGTTATCTTCTCCTGCAGAATGCAAACTCCTTGAGGGCAGGGGCTGTTCCTTTTGTGTTTCCATAGACTCAATGCTGAGCACCTGGCTCCTAACAGGTGCTGAATAAATGCTTGTTGATTGACTGACCCAGGCACAGCAGAGACAAAGATAGAAGAACACTTGATATTTTCTGTTATGTAACTGCAAGAAGGCAGATTTTTCAGTCTAGACCTGAGATGTGGGTGCTGCTTTTACGGTTCGTAAGATTTCCAATTTAGATCTGGAAGGGACCATTGAGGTGATATGCCCTTCAGCTAAGCACATGTTGCCTTTACATATTACCCTAAGTAGGGGTGGGGGTCTTCCTGCCTCTTGATTTTCAGCCACTGTTTACAAAGGGTTCACCTTTTAACCTCAAATGTTTGGCTCCCTTCCTGCCAGCTCTGGGTGGAACCAGGGGAAATGGCAGGTGGGGCAGGGGAGGAGGAGGGATGTCCTAAGGGGTGAGGGCCCCAACTGCCTTGGAGGGGGTGGAAGCACATACAGGCCAGTGTTGGGGGCTTGTTTGCTTGGGGGGCAGGTGGGGAGTGTGCTGGAGACCTGAATAGTATTCTTAACAGAGCCATGTTGGCCATAAATGAACAACAAAGAGAGAAATAGAATGCAAACGGACATCTGTTACTTTTGAGTCCACTGTTGGGTGTTTTTCATAGAAAGACCTTGGTGCTATGTTTGGTATCTGATGGGCAAGAGTGCAATTGGCTGGGTTAAGCAATTCTCACCCAATACCTCCTTGTTGTGACTAAATCTATCAGTCAGTCAGTTAACAAGCATTTATTAAGCGCCAAGCACTGTACTAAGAGCTGGAAATACAAAGAGGGGCAAAAGACAGACCCTGCTCTGGGGGATAGACAACCTCTCAGGCCCCTCCAAGCTTTTATCTTCCTTCCTTCCTTCCTTCCTTCCTTCCTTCCTTCCTTTCTTTCTTTCTCTCTTTCTCTTTCTTTCTTTCTTTCTTTCTTTCTTTCTTTCTTTCTTTCTTTCTTTCTTTCTTTCTTTCTTTCTTTCTTTCTTCCTTTGTTCGTTTATTTATTTTATTTTATTTGTCAGGCACTGTGCTAAGAGCTGGAATACAAAGAAGTGCAAAAGACAGTCCCTGCTCTGGGGCTGGGCTATTTACTACATAACCTCTCAGGCCCCTCCAAGCTCTAAATCTCTGCACCTGTTTGCCTCTATTGATGGAGAAAACCATAGTTCAGAGAAGTTAGACTTATCCAAGGTCACACAGGAAGTTGAGTTAGAATCTGGATTCCCAGTGCCATGGTTTGTGGCTTTCATTCTTAGCTCAAGATGACACTGGTACCATCCCAAACCATGGAATTGGTCATTTTCTAGCAGTGACGTCCCTTTGTCCTCCATGTAAAGTCTTCCTCTGATGAGTCACTGGTGTTGAAGTGACTGTGGCTTCTACAAAACTATATATGTCAGCAGAAGGGGGCTTCTGGTGGGTCCTACCCAGAAGGAAAGCCTTCCAGTGTGGACCAAGTAACGGATTATATGAATGTCATCTGAGGAACACCTTTGTGAAGTATGGAGAGAGACTGGCCGCCAGGTGATGAAGGCTTTCTCAGCCTGTAGCAAATCATGAAGTGGTCTGCTAAAGCGGACGAGGGGTGGGGAAGCATGGACAGAGGGAGTGGTTGTAACAACAAGCCTGGGAGGAAAGTGTTGTTATTATACCCATTTTATAGATGAGGAAACTAAGGCAAACAGAACGCTCAGGTCCTCCTGACTCCAGGCCCAGTGCTCTATCCACTGTGCCGCCAACAAGCGAAGAAAATGCTTTTGCTTCTTGTCTCTTTTTAAGCCTTGTTAAGTTCTTGGCTCATCCTTCTTTCCCCCTCTTCTTCCACACCTGTCTTTTCTCCTTTCCTTTCTCTCCTCTCTTCCACAGAGCTTTAGTCAATGTGTAGCCACACAGTCCTGGTTCAGCTGATTTTCCCTCTGCACCACCTCATTGAGCTCTGTCCATATTTCCTTATGTACTTCCTAATGGTGGTTTTTATGGCACCATAACATTCCATTACCTTAATACACTACAATTTTTCCGGTCATTCTCCAATTGTTGGAATAGAGGCTGTTTCCCATCGTTCGCTGTTATACATAGAGCCGTTGTGAATATTTTTAGGTAGCTAAGTTATTTTTTTTCCCTTTTTATGCTGTCCTGGGGATAGAGTCCTAGCAGAGGAATAGGATTGAATGGTATTATCCTTTTTGTGATCTTTATTGCACATGCTATGGTACTTTACTGATGACTTCTTAAAAAGCTGGGTCTGGACCGCTGGTCTCCTCTTACCCCTCCCCCCTCCACTTTCACATATCATCTGGCTCTTCCGTGGGGGAAGGGGAGCATTGAGAGTTAGTCCTTGGCTTTATGGCAAATGGTTTTGAGAGCTTGGAATATTTAAATCTTCTAATAGAATTGCCCTCACTTTGGGGGGATTGGAGCATTGGAGGGAGGTTGATTTTTCTGCTGCTATTGCTTGGGTTTAAATCTGAATGATCTCCTTAAAAAAATACACAAACTGGAATCATAACCTATATTTAGAGAACATTTTATAGGCGCATAGACTAAAAGCTGGGAGAGCACAGTTACAAAGTGCTTTTCACTTTGGTCAAGGATTTTTTCACTTTTTTTTTTGCTTTTTGGAGGGGGGAGGGTAGGGCATTTGGGGTTAAGTGACTTGCCCAAGGTCACACGGCTAGTACATGTTAAGTGTCTGAGGCTGGATCTGAACTTAGGTCCTCCTGACTCCAGGGCCAGTGCTGTATTCATTGTGCCACCTAGCCGCCCCATGATTTTTTCACTTCTGACTTTGTTTCCCCGGGTGTAGCATGGTGCTGAATACATACTCAGTAGATTGATAGGTTTTATTCTGGCCACAGGCCTGTGAGGTAGGTAGTACAAGTATTATTAGTTGTGTTATACAGAGGAGATTGAGGTTCAAGGTAGCTTTTACATGAGACCAGACAGTTAGAGCTTAAACCCAGGTTTTCTGATTCCAATTTTGGTACTGGATTAGCAGGTCTCCCAAATTCAAGGGAGGCCTGGACCTGTTGTTCTCCTCATTGCTGGCTGAGTGCTCCATAGCCTCTCCTCATCAGAATGGTCTAAACTCCACATGGCAGCCTTAGGAGACCGATCTGCAAAGCGTCATTGTTTAGCATGGAGATGATCTTTAGAATTTGGTTCTGCAAACAGTCTAGTGGTCTTCTGTCTAGACTAGGAAGGGATGAGGGGAAGACTTACAAATTGCCCCTAAGTGGAACAGACTTCTATGGGATATAGCAAGTTCCCCATCATTAGACTACTCCAAGCAGAAGATGGATGACCTCTCGTTGGGGATTCTGTAGAGGGAATCCCTGTTCAGATATAGGTTAGACTAGACAGCCCAAGGTCCACTCCATCTCTAATTCTGGGATATGAATTCAGTTCAGCAAATGTTATTAAGAGCTTGGTGTGCTCCAGGCCTGGTGCTGGCCACTAATCAGGGCCCTGTCCTCCAAGAGCTCACATTCTACCTTGATTCTATGACTCTGTGGAAGGCCGCCATGCAGAGGCTGATGGTCAGGCTGGCTTTCCAGAGGTTCTTTTACCTTGGCTCTCCTTTGCCTTCTTTTTGGCTGTGAGCAGGGCTTTCCTGACGCTAAGCAAAGTCCCATGGTCCCTAATCAAATCTACCAGCTCAGTGTATGTTTCCAAGCCTCTTTTCCTTGATTCTGGAGGGGAAGGTCAACCCTGCCAAGATGCCCTCTCCCATAGCCCCTGCCAAGACTCCAGGGTGAGCTTAGACCAATAGTGCTGAGATTGAGTAAGAACTAATTTTGGCACCAAGAGATGAGGCAGGAACACGGTCCATGTGCCAGTGAGAGAATGATCTCTAAAGAATGAAATAAAATTGTTGAGGGCTAGAGAGCAAATCTCGGATTGGAGTTGAGTCTTCCCTGGCTGACTGAAGTAGGCATAGAATTTTTCCTTATTTGCTTGAGGAGAACTTGGAGTGCTCCTAAAATATTTTTGTTTTTTAAAGATGGATCATAGTAGAGTGTAACAAATTCAAAATTGAGACTCAGGAGACCTGGGTTCAAATTCCAGCTCCAACATTGAGTAGTTATGGGTTCAGTTTCCTCATCTATAGAATGGGAACAATGATGGTGCCTTACCTCCCAGGATTGTTGTGAGAATCAAATGAAATATCATATGTAAAACATTTTATAAACCTTAAAGCCTGTATAACTATGAGTTATTATTATTATTTCCTTAAAAAACAAGCAAAAGGGGGAGGCTAGGTGGTGCAGAGAATAGAGCACTGGCACTGAAGTCAGGAGGACCTGAGTTCAAATCTGACCTCAGATGCTTAACACTTACTAGCCGTGTGACCTTGGGCAAGTCACTTAACCCCAATTGCCCTGTCTTCTCCCCTGCAAAACAAAACAAAACAAAAAAAATAAAAGCATTAAGAAAAACAAGCAAAAAACTTAAAATAACGATCAAACCCACAGAGTCATCCAAAGAGAACTGACCCGATCCTTCTGCATCTGGAGTCCATTGCAGGTCTGGAATTAGAGACAGAGGATGGAGAGCTTAATAAATGTTTATTGACTGATCAGTACTCCTGTCCTGTAGCGCTCTACTTTGCTCACGGTAGGCACTTGACAAATATTCATTAAATTTAGAATTGGGGAACATACAAACATAAATGTTATTAGACATAAAATAGGCAGATTTTAGCTCATCTTACAAGCAAGATTGTTTTCTTGTTGTTTTGAATCATTTTTCAGTTGTGTCTGCCTCTTTGTGGCCCCATTTGTGGTTTTCTTGGCAAAGAGTGGTTTGCCATTTCCTTCTCCAGCTCATTTTACAGATGAGGAAACTGAGGCAAACAAGATGAAGTGACTTGCCCAGGGTCACACAGCTAGTAAGTTTCTGAGACTGGATTTGAACTCAGGTCTTCTGGAATCCAGGTCCCCTGCACCACCTAGCTGCTTTCTTCTCACACTTTGAATGTTTGAAAATGGAATGTTCTTATAAGGTAGAGTGTTCCCTGTCACAGGAAATGTTCAAACAGAGATTGGATATGCTCATGGGAAGAGCAGTGTATTAGAAGTCAAGAGAACTGGGTTTGATTCCTGATTGCTAACTTGATGTCTGACCTGTGGCAAGTCTTATCTCCTCTCTTCTCCTTGGTTTCATAATCAATAAAATAGGGTGGTGGTGGTGGTGGTGGGTGGCTAGGTGGCACAGTGAATAGAGCACTGGCCCTGGAGTCAGGAGGACCTGAGTTCAAATTTGACCTCAGACACTTAACACTTACTATCTGTGTGACCTTGGGCAAGTCATTTAACCCTAATTGCTCTGCCTTCCCCCCTCAAAAAAGAAAAATAAAATAGGGTGGTGGAACTAGATTATTTTAAGGTCCTTTCTTGGTCTTTTATATAATTCTATATTATTTTATAATATAAACATTTTAATATTCTATGTCATAGAGGTGATTGGTGCTCCTGGGTTAAGGTTGGCCAGTGGGCCTCTTTGGGATTTATAATTCTAGGCTTTTCTGGACAGTGATATATCACATAGATAGCATGGAAACTGGAGGAATCCTTGGAGATTGAGTGATGCCCCACCCCCTTCCATTTGACTGATGAAGAAACTGTCAGGTCAAATAGCTAATAAATTAGCAGAGCTAATTTCTTCTTCCCCTTCTCTGTCCTCCCCTTCCCTCCTCCCCCCTGCCCTCACTCTGTCCAATCTCCACCCATCTCTTAGTCCAAGGAGTGATGATGAATGGGAAAATTCCCTCTAAAAATGATGGCCACCGAGCCTTGGCATTTGACAAATCCTCAACCTTCTCAAATTCCCCTGTTTATGAAGGTCACATTTGGTGGCTACTGATGGATTTACATATTTCTTTAAGACTGTGGGCGATTTTCAAGTTCAAACGCGGCTGCAGAAGAAAGGGATAGTCCACTGTTCTCAAAGTCAGGAAAACCCGAATTCAAGCCCTGCCTCTGACACATGCTGATCGTGTGACTCTGGGCAAGTCACTTCCAACCCTCAGTTTTCTAGGCAACTCTAAAGCCACACTGGTAGGGGGAGTTTTCTCACTTATTCTTCCCTATACCAATGAAATTATAGCTTCATTCCAAAACCAATTGCTGTGAT
The DNA here is from genome assembly GCA_028627135.1 of Pseudochirops cupreus. Classification (NCBI taxonomy): domain Eukaryota; kingdom Metazoa; phylum Chordata; class Mammalia; order Diprotodontia; family Pseudocheiridae; genus Pseudochirops; species Pseudochirops cupreus. Next base: position 131,029,646 of record CM053584.1, read on the forward strand.
TGTTCTCCTGAACATGTTCATTCCTTAATTTTTCTCTTTTCTCTTCCATTTTCTGAGATGCTACCCCTGACCGCGATCCTTCCTCCCACTCCAGTGTGTCTGGAAGGCAGCCAAAGGGAGGTGAGGGCTCTCCCTTTTTTATTTTTTTTTGCTGGAGGTCGGGGTGGGAGAAGGCTGTTTCATTGTCTAATCCACTGGGGATTTGTTCCTATTCCACTGAATCCAACAAATAAATTTATCAGGAGCCTGTTTTATGAAGAGCACTATGCTAGCTTCATCCTGCTCCTCCTTTTTATTGCTCTGCTTTGTCTTTATATTTATTTATGTGTCCGTATCTCTAAAAGGATTTATGTGACTTGAGGGCAGGGATCATTCTGGATTTCATCTTGGTATCCTCAGGATACCTGTTGGTAAAGAAGGAGCTTAAAAGAATGCTTGTTAATGGATAGATTTGTGTCCCCAGGGCCTCACACAAAGTAGCATATAGTAGGCACTTAATAAGTACCCAGTGTTGGATAGATTTCTATCCTTGCATGCAGTAGATGCTTAATAAATGTTTGTTGAAATTGTTGAGTTGGAGAAGATACAAAGATACATGTTATCAAAATCAACCAATAAACATTTATTAATTGCCTACTATATGCCAGATGGGGCAACTGGATGGTGCAGTGGGTAGAGTGCAGACTTGGGGTCAGGAAGACCTGAGTTCAAATCTGGCCTCAGACACTTACTAGCTGTGTGACCCTAGGCAAGTCATTTAACCCTGTTTGCCTCAGTTTCCTCATCTGTAAAATAAGCTGTAGATAGAAATGACGAACCAAAAGGGTCACAAAGAGTCAGACACGACTGAATGATGACAACAACAAAAGCAGCAACGTGCTCCAGACACTGTGCTGAGTGCTGGGAATAGGGGGAAAAAAAGGCAAGATAGTCCCTGCCCTCAAGGATCTTGTAATCTAACAGGGGAGACAACATGCAAACAAATGTATACGAAGCCAGCTATAGACAAGATATAATACATGTATGTGTCTATATATGTTCAGTTTTTCCATACACACACATAGAGTAGCTAGGTCCCATTAGTACAAATAAGGAATCTTATAAAGTAATTGTTTTTTTTAAAATTGACAAAGCATATTCCCACTGGGCTGGAACAAATTCTCATGTTTTAGATAATCATAGCTTCAGAACTTATAAATTCCAATACATATGACCTCTTCCCCACTCACTGTTTGCACTAATTGGGATCTGGTTGTACATACATGTTTAGATACATGTATTTTTTTTTTTTTGGACAGAGCCTGTGATTTCATTGTTCTAGGGAACTCCCAGGGAAGAAAGAAATTACCTTCCTCCAGGTACAGAGCAGATGCATCTCTTACTTTTAGAGATTTGCTTGGTACCCTGAGAAGATGATGGACTTGCCCAGGGCCCAGATGTACACTTATCTTTTATACAACATAGAATGGTAGAATTGGAAGGGAACTTAAACGTCATTTAGTCTAATTTGGTCATTTTATAGATGAGGAAATGGAGGCCCAGAGAATTGAAGTCCCACAGCCCTTACAGAGAGCCTCATTTACAGTGAGAGAACACGGCATATGTACAAAATAACTCTAACACATAAATTACATACATAAATACATAAAATCTAATACATAAAAGTTGAACGTGCAGAGTGCACGGCAGAAGTCCAGACAAAGGACTGCATGATATCTCAGGAAGGATATATCATTCTAACTTGAAACGATCGTGTAGGAGATACCATACATTTTGAAGGGCCATGAATAATAAACTAAAAAATTTGGACTTCTTAATTTTTTAATTCAATTTAAAATTTTCAGTTTGCAAGCATTTATTTTTGTACATATAAGTCCTTTTATTTTTCTTTCGCCTCTTGGAGGTATAGTATAAATAGTGGTATCACTGGGTCCGAGGGTCACAGTTTGGAGACCTTTTCTGGATATAATTCCAGATTGTTTTCCAGATGGATTGGGCCAATTCACAGCTGTACCAATGGTGCCTTAATGTGCCTGTTTTCCCAGATCCCCTCTGACGTTTGTCATTTTTCTTTTTTTGCCAACTTTGCCGATCTGACCAGTGTGAGATAGAACATGCAACTTATTTTATCTAATTATTAGTGATTCAGAACATTTTTCCACATGACTGCTGATAGCTTTGATGTCTTTCTTTGAAAACTGCCTGTTCATATCCTTTGACCATTTATCACTTAGGGAATGGCTTTTGTTCTTATAAATCTGTATCAATGCCTTATATATGTCAGAAATGAGATCTTTTTCAATAAAACTTGCTGTAAAGATTTAACCCCCCCAGTTAATCGACATAATTGGTTTTGTTTATGTGAAATCTTTCCAATTTTGTGAAATCAAAATTATTCTTTTTATCTTCTGCGGTCTTGCTCATTTCTTGTTTGGTCATGAACTCTTCTTCTATCCACTGATCTGAAAGGAAATTTCTTCCTTGTTTCTCTAATGGATTTATGATGTGAGCTTTTATATCCATTATGTATCTACTTCCCAGATTTAGCCTATGGTACAAGGTCTTAGTTTAATTTTAGTTTCTCTTAGAGCTCTTTCTAGTTTTCCCAGAAGTTTTTGTTGGATAGTGAGTTCTTACCCAGGTAGTTGGGACCTTCAGGTTTATTGAAGACTACGAGGCTTCTAGGTTCATTTGTTTCTGTATATCACATACCCAATCTGTTCTACTGGTTGACCTCTCTATTTTTTAACCAGGACCAGACTTTTTTTTTTTGTTTTCTTTAACATTCATTTAAAAAAAAATTTGAGTTCCAAATTCTCTCCCTCCCTCCACAAATAGTCTTAATGGTTATTGTTTTGTTGTATATTTGAGATCTGGTCCTGTACGTTCCTTTCTTTTCCACTTTTTTTTTGCATCATTTGCCTTGAGATTCTTGACCTTTCGTTCCTCCAAATGAATTTCATTATTGTATTATCTAGCTCTATAAAAGTCATGCTATGGTAGTTTGACTGGTATGGCACAGAATAAATAAATTAATTTAGGCAGTAGTGTCATTTTTATTATAGTGGCTGAGTCTACTTATGAGCAATTAACATTCCTCTGTTGGACTTTTATGTGTTAGAAAATGGGGAGGTATTGAAGGATGTAATTAGAGCAGAGCATTAGGATTGACCTCTGTCGGTCAGTCAATACACATTTATAAAGTGCTTACTATGCTCCAGACACAGTGCTGGGAATGTAAAAATACAAGCAGGAAGACAGTCCCTGCCCTCAAGGAGCTTACATTTTAACTGGGGAGGACAAAGCTGAAAAGGGGGAGGGGAAGATGAGGTGAAGGAATGGACATGGTGGGAAAAAAGTCTAGAGAGTGGAGAGTACAGCCTGGACATGATGAATGCCTAGATGTCCACCTGAAAATTCATCTCTGGGAATTAAGGAGCCTGAAAACTTTATGAACTAGCAGCCTATGGTGGAGTATGCTGGGAGAAGGAAAGGTTTTGTCTTATAAAATAATGATCTTTGCAAATGGTACTCTTGGGAGGGAATGATATTTGGGGATAGGCATCTAGTGATGGTCCTCCAAGATGGCCAGTGGGATGTGGCAGCCAAAAAGTGATTTTTAGGAATGGATCTGTGATTTTATTCATTTAGGAAATTCTGGGTCAGGAAACTTCTTTTGCCAATGCAGATTGGCAACTGTTCTTTGATTTATATAGTCTTAGAGAGCTCACTGAGTAGTTGTGACCAGGATGTGATAGGCAGGACTTGAAATTGTCAGGGTGGGGCTCATTGTTTTCTCTTTCTTGAGTTGGTTTTCACTGCAATCATAGGCTGTATTATTAGAAACATAGAGCTCAGAATGAGGAAGATAATAATCCTACTGTTCTTTTTCCTGATTAGAGCCTGTTTGGAGTATAGTGTCCAGTGAAGTGGCTGGGTGGTGCAATGGATGGAACCGTGGACTTGGAGTCAGGAAGACCCAAATTCAAGTCTAGCTTCAGACACTTACTACCTGTGTAAACCTGGGCAAGTCACTTGACCCCTGCCTGCGTCAGTTTCTTCATCTGTAAAAGGGGAATAACAATAGTGCCTTTCTTCCAGGTTTGTGTGAAGATCAGATGAAATTATATTTGAGAAGCACTTGGCACCATGGCTGAGACATAGTAGGCACTTAGTAAATGCCTGTTTTATTTTTTCTTCTGGACACACTGTTTTAAAAGAGGCAATGACAGAGCAGGGCAAACAGGACAGAGAAGAGGCTCAAAACCTTGTCTTGTGAAGGTTTGATGAAAGAATTGGAGATGTTTAACCTTTAGCAAAGAAAACATGGTGGGGATGTATGTGATAGCTGTCAATCTATCTGAAGGCTGCCTCGCAGAAGATGGTCAGACTATTCTGCTTGGCCCCAGATGACCTAGGAGGAATGGGTAGAAATCTCAGAGGCAGATTTAGGCTTCATGTCAAGAAAACTTTCTAACAATCAGAGCAATCTAAAAGTGGAATGGGAGGTAGTAAGCTCCACTTCACTGGATTTTTTTCAAGAGAGGGCTGGCTGACTACTTATTGATTTCCTGGTCAAAGGCATCAGTTGGATTAAATGGCCTTTAAGACTCTCTCCAGCTTGTAGATTTGATCATTCAGCAAAAGTCCATCTGTTTGCAGAGGATGAGTATAATACTTTTGGAAGGGTCGATTAGGGAGGGTTCATCGCCTTCTGCTCCAACAGGTGAGAATCTGTAAAGATATTTATTGCTAAGTGGATTTTAGCACCATCAGGAGAAATCTGTGACAGGCCCTTCCAGCCAAAATTCCCTTCCTCCCTCCCTTCCTGTCCGCCCTTCAGTTCAGTCCTTGGCATGAGGTATGTGCTCTCTTGTTTATCTCCCGAGTCTCCCTAGCAGTGGGAATTTAATTACTCTAATGTAAGTAACCATGGCTTGAGGCCTTATGGCTGAAAGGAAACAGATTTGTCTTCTCATTGGGGGAAGAAAAATCGATAGAAAGGAAAGGCCCCTTCTTCTAATGTAGCCAAGATGGCTGTGGTTAACAGGCTGACCATATCAGAGAAAGGGAAGGAGTCTAGGGCTTCTGTTGGAGAGTGGAGACCTTCTCCACCCACCCCCATTCTGGGAAACTTTGGGTCCTGTAGATCTCCTTCCTCATTCATTCTCATTCTCTCTCTCTCTCTCTCTCTCTCTCTCTCTCTCTCTCTCTCACACACACACACACACACACGGACACACACACATACCCATACCTGCATCCATATATGCATATATACACATGTATATACACATGTACATATACGCATACACATACACATGTATGTATATACATACATATACATATATGTTTATATGGTGTGTGTGTGTGTGTATGTGTGTGTGTATGCACGTCCTTCCTGTAGGATGTAAGCCCCTTAAGGGCAGAATTCATTTTAGTTTTGTCTTTGTACCCCCAAGTGCCAAGTTCAGTGCTTGGTATACAGTAAGCCTTTAATAAATGCTTGTTAGTTTGAATAGCTATTTCTAGAGTCTATTTTGTCCAGAGTTAGATAGGAATGGAAACTATAGCAGACAGGAGTAAGATAACTTCCTTAAGATTATACAATGAATAGGAGGCAAGTCCAGAAATTCAATTTGACATACTTTTATTAAGCACTTACTATTTGCCAGGCTTAGTACAAAGCCCCCTAAAAGTAGATAGTCCTTGGCCTCAAGAAACTTACACTCCATGGTGGGGGATACAATAGCTGTATAGATAAATACCAGGTAATTGGAGGTAGGAGAGTGAATTAATAACTAATGAACTCGGGAAATTCTAATGCAGTTCAATTCAATAGTGCCCGCTATGTGCCAGTTATTGTATTAAGCACTGAGCTTATATTATATTATATTATATATTATAATAATTATTATTCCTTTTATAATATAAAATATAATGTTATGACTATATAATATAATTATTATTATCAAGTAAGGCTTTAGTACCTCTCTTCATGCAGAGTCTTTTCTTTTCTTTTCTTTTTAAAATGAATCAGGGAATTTTTCATGGAGGAAGCTGACATTTGAACTAGGTCTTGAAGAAAGAAAAACTCAGAAGACCTGGGTTCTAGATTGAGATCCACTACTAGTAAAAATTACTTTGTTGTTGTTCAGTCGTGTTCAACTCTTTGTGACCCCGTTTTGGGGTTTTCTTTTTCTTTTTTTTTTTTGGCCTTTTTGGAGGGGGGAAAGCAGGGCAGTTGGGGTTAAGTGACTTGCCCAAGGTCACACAGCTAGTAAGTGTTAAGTGTCTGAGTCTGAATTTGAACTCAGGTCCTCCTGACTCCAGGGACAGTGCTCTAGTCACTGCACCACCTAGTCATCCCGTGGGGTTTTTTTTTTTGACAGAAATACTGGAGTGCTTTGCCATTTCCTTCTCCAGTTCATTTAACAGATGAGGAAACTGAAGCAAAAAAGAGGTAAGTGACACGTCCAGGGTCACACAGCTAGTAAGTGTCTGAGGTCAGATTTGAACTCAAGAAAATGAGTCTTCTTGATTCCAGGCTTTAGCACTCTAGTTCCCATGCCATCTATTACACCTCATGTAATACATGAAGAAAAATAATTAATAAGAGAGACAATATTTAAGAACAACTTTGAGCGAATGTTATTTTATCTATTATAAATATCCAAATTCACTATAAAAGACACATGAAGAAAGATGCTATCTGTGTCCAGAGAAAGAACAGATAAATAAATGTATAGAAGGATTTCACGTGTGTGTGTGTGTGTGTGTGTGTGTGTGTGTGTGTGTGTGTGTGTGACTTGTATCTGATGGTAGTCATCTGGGGGGGAAGGAAGAAAAAAATAAATTTACAGGACAATTTTTTTATATATTTGAAAGAAATAGCAATCTATGCATAGTAGATTTGCAGCTTCATGTACAATCATCTTTTTTATTGTACTGTGTTATGGAAATGCTTGTTTTATTCCATAAATTAAAAAATTTTTTAAAAGAATTGAAGCAATAGCTGTGTGGCCCTGGGCAAGTCACTTAACCCTAAGTGCCTAAAAAAAAAAAAAAAGAATAGAGGAATATGAAGAAGTGGAGAGAGAATACAAGATGTTGGGGAGTCGACAGAGGCCTGGAACTGTAGTCAGGGTGTGAATCCCACTGCAGAAACTTGTAAGCTGTGTGACCTGGGGCAAGTGGATTAACTCTGGCTCAGTTTCTTCATTTATAAGAGAGGGACGATAATGATACCTATTCCATGATAATGATACCTATTCCACGAGGTAGGATTTTTCAGATTAGATGAGATGATATCCCAGGTGCTTTGCACTCCTTAATTAAGCCTTCTGTAAACGTCTGCTGTTATTATTGGTACGATGGTCCCCCTGTGCTCTGCTTAGAGCCAGAGTGCTGGCTGCCACATTTGAGGAAAGACTTTGACAGGCTCCAGGCTTGTGGTGACCATCATGGCGGAGGCTCTGCAGGGAGGTGGTTGGGACTGGGAACCGTGGTACATGAGCAGCTCTTGAAGTAACTAGAGATGTTTAGCTTTGGGGAGACATGCTAAAGGTCTCAACATATTTGAAGGAGCATATCATGGGAGAGGGATTAGATTGGCGTTGCTTGACCCCAGAGGGCAGAAGAACAGTGGGTAGAAAGAAGAAGCAGCAAAAAGGCAAATTTATGGAAATGCTTCCTAAAGAGCAGAATGATCCAGAAGGGCTATGGGATTTCTCTGGAGCTGGTGATTTCTTTGCAACTGGGGAATTGGTCTTTAAACAGAGGATGGATGATCACTTATTAAGGATGTTATGGAAGAGATTTGGGTATTGATTTAGACAGCTGGGTGGCACAGTGCCTAGGGGGCTGGGCCTGGAGTCAGGAAGACCTGCGCTCAAATCCAGCCTCAGACATTAGCTGTGTGAGCCTGGGCAAGTCACTTCACCCTGTTTGCCTCAGTTTCCCCATCTGTAAAATGAACTGGAGAAGAAAATGGCAAACCGCTCTAGTATCTTTGCCAAGAAAACCCCAAATGGGGTCACAAAGAGTTGGACATGACTGAAAAACAAAAACAAAAGATGCTTTTTGGAGCTTTTCCAGCTCTCATATTTAATAAATAAAGAAAAAGACCTCAGTGTGTGTAAACTCCCAACACAGAGGAGTTTCTTTCCTTTCTCTTTCCCTTTCCCCCTTCTGCAGCGACAGAGTAGTCCAGTTTGGGTGGAGTCAGTAGGATGTGATAAGGCTGAAAATGTAGGCTGGGTTCCAGGTGATTTTGGCTTTGAATGTCAGGCAAAGGAGTCTGAACTTTATTAGGGAGGCAATAGGGATCTGCTGAAGATATTTGAATTTGAGGACTCAGTTGCCCAGATGTATTCACAAGAAAGATGCTTCTGGCATTGGCATAAAGAATGGTTTAGTGGTGGGAGACAGATATCAGGATCTTAATTATAGTTGGCCTTTGTCTAGCACTTTAAGTATTATGAAGCACTTCATACATATTATCTCATTTGATCCCCATCAAAACCCTAGATACTATTTTTATTTCCATTTTACAGATAAGGAAACTAAGCCTTAAGTCTTAGGGTCACCCAGGGAGCAAGTGTCCTAGGCAGGTCTATCTGGATTCCAAGTCCAGCACTCTATCCACTTCACCACCTAGATCTCTCTAAGAAGACTCTTGTGCTGCTTTGGGTGGCTGCTAATGAGGTCTTTCCACCAAGCTGATGGCAGAGGGAACAGACCTGAGACATGTTGTAGGGAAGGAATCCAAAGTACTTGGTCACTGATTGGATGTGAGAGATAAGAGTCAGGGACAAGTCAAAGTTAACCTTGAGGGATGGATTGGCAGAACCAACTTCTTCCTCTGGGACAGTTTGTAGGAGAAAGCCAGATTGAGGGTGTCTGTCCGATAGGAGTGGGAGGAAGGACTGAGTTGGTGACCAGAAAGGAGGGGAACATTGGGCACCACAATCCTGGGCATAGCCTTTGGTGATAAGCAGCCCAGTTTTGTCCTAAGGCTTCCTGGGAAAAGTCTTTTGTCATAAGATGTTAACCAATTTCAGTGAAGGACAGAGCCCTCTGACTAAGAACAAGGACTTGCCCCATACTCTAGATTTTGCTGGCTCGTTGGTCAATACAGTCCAAGAGACCTGCTATATTTATTAGAAAGTAGATTGTCTGGGAAGGGGCCAAAGTGACATCTGAGGTACTCACCTAATGCCACTTCTCTCTCTCCCCAAACAAGTCTTCATTTTAAATGGTTCCTTAAGGCCTTGCTGAGGCAAGAAACTTGGGAGATCTGTGCTCAGATTGGTCATCCTGTCCCATGTGGCTTTTGGCAAGTCACTCTTTGGGACTCGACTGTCAAAATGAGGAGCATTATTAGATGATCCTTTCCAACATTAAATATGTTATTATAGTTTACAAATGGCTGGCTGGAACCCCCACTTCTGGCATTCTTTTCATTAATTTTCTCCTTAAGTAGCATTGAGATCTCTACTTGCCCAATGCACTTATTATGTATCAGAGTTATTCATATTTGCATCTTATTCCCTTACTAGATTGTAAGCCCCAGGAGGGCAGCGACCTCTGGCTCGTCCACATTTTGTATTTCCTCTGGTTCTTAGCATAGCACTCTGCACCCAGTAGGTACTTAAATAAATGTTTGTTGATCGGTTGAATGAATTCATGTCCTTTTTCTTCCATCTCTTAAAATGCTGATTGAATCATTCAGAAGCTAGCTGGAGAGCCCCTGAATGGCGGGGAGGGGTGTTGGTTCTCCAGAAAAGATAGTCTATTGCTATAAATAGACCAAAGGAAGCTCCTAGAACCCTGGTGCTGGAAGCCAGGGATGATCTGGAGAGAGAAAGAACAATAGATGAGGGAAGGGTCAGCTAGAATTTCAGTCTAGGAGAAGTGGTGGTAGCTGGGGGTGGGGACTGAGAGAGGGAAGGATGGAGGGAGTAAGGAAGAGCAGTAACAGCTGCCGACTCCAGCTATGTGGATTGTTGTCTAGGCCTCTTGGAAGAGAGAAGGAAGGGGGTGTATTCAATCCTAGCCAGAACTGGAAGGAAGCCAATGCCAAGTCCTGCTAGTTCCAGAAGGAAAGCCCCCAAATGTGTCTTGTAAAGGCTGGCTTGGGCTCTGCGCCAACCCCACCCTCTGACAACACAGCTGACAAGTAGAAACGATGGCTGAGTATCGTGGTCCTTCCCATCCCCCCAAGGGAGAGGGTTTGCCTTAGAATTGGTGGCTCGGAGAAAAGCCAGCCTCACACCCTGCATTAGAGCTGGGGGCTGGGAGGCTCAGAGATGGGGGTGAACGCTGCATGTGTGTGTGTGTGTGTGTGTGTGTGTGTGTAGGGGGCATGGGGAGGAAGTATAAGATGTCATTTGGGGCATACTTTGGGTTTTTATTAGTATGGATAAAATTTTATGGGCAGCTAGGTGGTATAGCAGATAGAGCATGGGGACTGGAATCAGGAAGACCTGGGTTCAGATCTGACCTCAGACACTTACTAGCTGTGTGACTCTGGGCAAGCCGGAGAAGGAAATGGCAAACCACTGCAGTATCTTTTCCAAGAAAACCCCCGAAGGGGTCAGGAAGAGTCAGATTCAGATACAATGATTGTACTCATGAAATAAGTACTAAAACATACCAACATTAGTATTGGTATGATTTCAACTTGCTTGGTGGGAGAGCCAAAAGGGAAAGATTTGCAGGAATTTTCCTTGTAAAAGCCAAACAGAGAAAGTCCAGTGGGGGTGGCCAGGCATAGGTGTCCCCAGGGCAGGAGGGAGGCTGTGAGCTCCAGAAGCTCAGGTTATTTTGGGGCCTCTCTGGACTCCTTTCTTCAAAGCGCTTGAGGACATTTAAAATATGAATGACTAGGCCGTGACAGCACTGAGGTGTGTGGACTGCACACACAGGTCCATGGACTGCACAAAGCCTCTTTCCAGGAGGTTCTGGGATTTACTAATTGTCTGACCCGGGAGGAGTCATATACGTAGCTCTAGAACCAGAAGTATCCTCAGAGGCCACTGAAGCCAGCCCCAGCGGGTTGGAGTTCAGGGAATGGTGGTCCTGGGAGCTCAAGTGACTCAGTGAAAAGCTCCCCTACAGTTAGGGGTCTTTCTCTAGGCTCCTTTTCTTCCTCTTCCACCTTTTAGTGCCTTCTCCTCTAAAGTTATCTTCTATCTACTCTGTATGTATCTTTTTATATACACGTTGTTGGTCCATACAGTACTCTTTGTGACCCAATTTGGGGTTTTCTTGGCAGAGATACTGAAGTGGTTTGCCATTTCCTTCCCCAGTTCATTTTACAGATGAGGAAACTGAGGCAAACAGGGTTAAGTGACTTGCCCAGGGTCACCCAGCTAGGACATGTCTGAGGCCAGATTTGAATTCAGGTCTTCCTGAGCTGGTGCTCTGTACACTAAGGTGCCATCTAGCTGCCCTTTCTCATAACCAGTGCTTTTTATCCAGTCTACCACAATGTTTCTTCTCTCTAGAGTTAAATATATGTAGCCTAATCCTACTTCCACATGATAGCCCTTCAGACATTTAAAGACTTTGATGTCTTCTGCTCTCTCTGCCAAAGAGCTCCAGTTCCTTCCTGGTATACTTGGTTAGCTAGGTAGTGCAGTGGACAGAGTATTAGGCTGGGAGTTGGAAAGACCTGAATTCAAATCCAGCCTCAGACACTTCCTAGCTGTGTGACCCAGAGCAAGTCACTTAATCACTGCCTCGTTTTTCTCACCTTCATAGATGCTGCTATGAAGATAATAGCACCTACCTCCCAGGATTGTTATGAGGATCAAATGAGATAATATTTGTAAAGCACTTTATAGTAGGCACTTAATAAATGCTTGTTTTCTCCCTCCCTTTCCTTCCTTAGGAGAAGGCACAAAATGGCACACTGTTGGGCACACAGAAAGGAGTCTGGCAGTTACCTCAGATTGGGAGTTTCCAGGAGGCCAGTCTTTCTGTTGCTCCAGTGATTACATGATTGGATTACATGATTACAAACTGGATTACATGATCTTTTGATCCCTCCCTCTTCCCTGGCTCCCCTTCCCCCCAATCAAATAGACCTGGGTTCTGGCCCTGGCATACAGTAGGCAACTAATAAATGCTTATTGAATTGAATTGAACCAGCTGTGTGACCTTGGGCCACTCACCTAACTGGGCCTCTGTATAATGAAAGGGTTGGCCTAGATCAGGGGTTCTTAACTAGGAGGCCATGAACCGCTTTTTTCTGCAATTAGATTTCAGGAAATCTGTGAACTTGAATGGGAAAAAAAAATTTACATCACATTTTCATTAACCTTTAACTGAAACTTATTATTTCTTTCAGTTACTTAAAACCATGATTCTGAGAAGGGGTCGTTTGGCCTTCCCACATTGTCAGAGGGGCCAGGGCACAAAGTCTAGCTGGTTTGGACTGGCTGGTTGCATTTAAGACCCCTTGGAGCTCTACTGACCTGTGGTTCAATGAGCCTTGTCATCTGATAGAGACTTTTTGGAACAAGTTAAAGGTATTAATACAAAATATTTAGATTCCAAGAGGATAACATTCCATTTCCTGGCTCTTCTGCCACACTTTGAGATTTAGGGAGTAGGGAACATTTAACAAATAACTTTTCAGTTTTTAATGAGGCTGGGACACACAGAACTTTCTCTCTCCAGCCCAGTTTCTTTCCCTTCCTCATCTCATTAGAGAGAGCAAAATTATTTCATGAAATCAGATGTCTGGAAAGAGCCCACACGAAGGATGCCAGTCTGTGCTACCATGTGATATGCTGCCCTTGAGGCTAGGTGCATGTAATATGGGGGGCAGGTCCCAGAATCTTCCTTCCTGTTTCTGTCTGCCACCCCCTTCCCCTTGCCCCTCCTTCCACGGGGGTGCCACCTTCTCATTTTGAAAGCTGCAATTAGGACTGTCCCATCCACCTGCCAAGTCTCTGCGTGGACTCTTTGCCTCTTTCAGCCCCCTGGCCTCTGCTCTCAGTCCATTCTCCTGCCTGTAATAGGAGATGAGTCCCAGCAGGACTAAGACCGCCCAGGCAACTTGACTTTCATGTGAGACCCACTTTATAAAAGCCTGTGGTTCCCTGCTCTCCTGAAACTAATTCTCAATTTACAAGACATCTTTTCGCTCAGAAGTCCCCTGGGTCATTATTTCTCAAAATTCCTCCATGACTGAGGTTAGTTAAATACCTCCTACCACTGTAACTAGGCTAAAGGGCCTTTGCCACTATCTGCTTGGGGTGAAAGGGTAACAAGAAGGTGGGAATGCCTTGTCAGTTTTGGTTTGCAGAGGGTCTCTGTCCCTGTGCTTTTGAAGCTTTGCATCTAATTTCCCTTCCCCTTATCCCTTTGGCCGCCTTCTATTTTCCTCCTGTTTCTCTGCTTCTTTCCCTTGTTTTCAAGAGTGAGGTTGACCTTCTGTAACCTGATGTGTGGGGGAGGCCACAGGGAATACCAATTGGTCTCTTGAGAGCATCATGACCAACTGAGTGGGTGGGCGGTTGGTTTCTAAGAAAGCTGCTCCAGGATTAGGTTGTCTTAGAGACCTATAGAATGTTTGAGCTCATAGGCACCTTGGACACGCTGGTGGCTCTGCTTACCTTAAGTCTCTCCCCTTTCCGATCCATCCTCAGTTCAGCTAAAAGCCCAGGTCTGACAGTGTCACACATACACCACCTTCTCTGCCCAGCTCCATTAACCCCGGTGTTTCCTTTTCCTCTCCTGGATCAAATGCAAAATCCTGTGCTTGGCATTCAAAGCCCTTCACAACCTCCTACCATTCCTGTTTTCTCACAGTTTCCTCCCCATCACTGCTCTTTGATCCAGTGACACTGGCTTCCCTTCTATTCTGTGAACAAGCTCTCCATCTCTTGGCTCTGGGCATTTTCTCTGGCTGTCGCCAGTGCCTGGAATGTGCTCCTTCCTTATCTCTGCCTACTGGCTTCCCAACAAAAACCTCAACAAAAATAATTCCCTCTTTTACAGGAAGTCTTTCCCAACCCCTCCTAATTCCAGTGCCTTACCCCTGTTGTTTATTCTCTACTCATTCTGTACATAGCCTGTTTGTACGTATTTGGTTCTTGTTCCCCCCATTAGATTGCAAGCTCCTGGAGGGCAGGGACTATCTTTTGTCTCTTTTTGTATCCCCAGCACTTAGCACAGTGCCTGGAAGACAGTGAGTGTTTAATAGATACGTTATTTACTGACTGACAGATACAGCTACCTAATTCAATTCATTTCAATCTTACAAACTTTTGTTAAAGTTTTCTTTGTTCAAGGTACTGGGGATACAAAAACAAAGTCATACTCAAGTCCTTATATTCTACTGTTGTAGATTGGGTGATGGATTTGCAGTCAGGAAGACCTGAGTTCAAATCCAATCTCAGACATGTGAACCTGGGCAAGTCACTTAACCTTTCTCAGACTCAGTTTCCTCATCTGTGAAATGGAGATAATAATAGCACTTACATCCCAGGGCTGGTGTGAGGATAAATTGAGTTAACATATGGAAAGTGTGGAGTGACTAGGTGGTGCTAGTGAATAGAGTGCTGGCCCGGGAGTCAGGAGGATCTGAGTTCAAATATGATGTTTGACACTTGGCACTTAACTAGCTGTGTGACCTTGGGCAAGTCACTTAACCCCAATTGCCTTGCCTTCCTCCTTCCCCCCAAAAGAGCCACATATAGAAAGTGATTTGTAAATTTTAGGTTCCACATAAATCCTGACTAATTTTTTTCTGAGGGGTTGGGAGTGACACGTGTGTGTAGATGAGTAACAATAATAGTTAAGAGCATAGTGCTTTAAGGTTTACAAAGCACTTTACATATGTTAACTCATTTGATCCTCACAGCAACCTTGGGAAGAAGGTTGCTATTATTATCCCCACTTTAGATTTCAGGAAACTGAGGCAGAGGTTAGGTGACATGTCCAGAGTCACACAGCTAGTAAGTATCTGAGGTGGGACTCAAACTCGAGTCTTCCTGATTCCAAGGCCAACTCTGATCATTATACTGCTTTTTGTGAATACAAAATATAGAGAAGCATCGAGGTGGGCCCAGAGGATAGAGCTGTGGACTTGGACTGAGTCCTGCTTCAGACAATTATTAGCTGTGTGATGCTGGCAAGCCACTTAATATCTCTGAGCTTCCTTATCTGTAAAATGGGGGTAATAACAGCACCTACTTCCTAGGGCTGTCTTGAGGATCAAATTGTTAATATGTGTAAAGTGCTTTGCAAACCTGAAAGTGCTGTGTAAATGCTGGCAATAAATAATACGAGGTAATTTTAAAAGAGAGAGAGTGTGTGAAGAACTGGGGGTGGGGGTGGGGTGGGAGAAGCAGGAAAGACCCTGTATGAGTAGGCTTTGAGCCCTAACGAATGACCAGGAGGCAGCAGAGAGCACATGCTGCCATGTGCCCACCCCACCCCTTGCCCTGTCAGCAGACGTGGAAAATGAGGCTCAGAGAACATGGACCAACTCTTAGACTCTCAAGGCATCTCATCCAACCCATACCTGGGCAGGAATCCCCTCCTCCACATAAGCAACAAATAGTCATTTCAGCCTCCACTTGGAGACCTCTAGCGACTGAGAACTGATGGGGAAACTATTGCCTCCAGATTAAAACCATGTTCTAGCTGTAGTGCATGGAAAGCTTGGTCTGGAGTCAGGAAGACCCGAGTTCAAATCCAGTCTCAGTCACTGCCTAGCTGTGTGACCCTGGGCAAGTCACTTAACCTTGCTTGCCTCAGTTTCCTCATCTGTCAGATGAGCTGGAGAAGGAAACAGAAAACTACTCCGGTTATCTTTGCCAAGAAAATCCCAGATGGGGTCACAAAGAGTCAGACACGACTGAAGAACAACTGAAAAGCTGTTAGGAAGCTGTTTTCTTATACCAAATCAAAACTGTTCTCTTTACAACATCTAGTGGTTCTTAGTGGCATCCTTTGGGGCCAAGTTGAGTAAATTTAATCCCTCTGCCATGTGACAACCTTTCCAATACCAAAAGATAGCTCTCATGTCACCCTTTTGCATAATTTTTTTCCAGAGGGGGGAAGGCAAGGCAATTGGAGTCAAGTGACTTGCCCAAAGTCACATGGCTCTTATAGTGTGTCACGTGTCTGAGGCTGGATTTGAACTCAGGTCCTCCTGACTCCAGGGCCAGTGCTTGATTCATTGCTCCACCTAGCTGCCCTCATAATTTTCTCTAGGTTATATTCTCCCTCCCCCACTCCCCCTCAGCTCATCTTCATGTGGCATCGCCATCTTGGTCAGCCTCCTCCAGACATGCTCCAGCCTGTCAACGTCCTTCATGGTATGTGGTGCTCGGTAGTTAAGGTCATCCTCCAGTTGTGGTGAGGACAGCAAGATTATCACTTCACTAAGTAGCCTTTTATTAATGCAACCTAAGATCACATTCGTTTCTTTGGCTGTCTGGGCACCCCCTTGGCTCCTATTGCGTTTGCAGTCCGATATAATTTCCAGAGACTTCTCCCATCCCATATTTGTGCAGGATTTAAAAAACCTCATGTAAGACTTGAGCTTTAATAGGAATAAAGGCAACCTCATTAGAGTGGGCCCTCTGTTCCAGTCTGTCTTGGGTTTGTTTTCTTTTTGAATCTTGATTCTGTCACCCGATATGTTCGCTATCCTTCCAAGCATTGTGACTTTTGTCTATTTTATAAATGTACCGTCTCTGCTGCCTTCATCTAAGCCTTCCTAGACCTTCCGGCTCAGCACAGAGTATCCACATTAGTAAGTTTCATCCACGTCAATGACAGCTTCCTGAATCCTGCCTGGAAATATTCATCTCTCTCTTCTGTTTCCTTGTTGTTCATTTTTAGTTGTTAGTATTTAATTCCTTTTCTGACTCTCTGGGACCCATTTGGGGTTTTCTTGGCAGAGATATTGGAGAGGTTTTCCAGTTCATTTTACAGATGAGGAAACTGAGGCAAACAGGGTTAAAGTGACTTGCCCAGGGTCACACAGCTAGTAAAGTGTCTGAGGTTATATTTGAACTCAAGAAGATGAGTCTTCCTGACTCTATCCCCTGTGCCACTTAAACTGCCTCTATTTTTTATTTTTAGAGAATTACCTTTCCTCTTCTTTTCTTATTATCAATTTTCTATCATCTTCAGCTTAAGTATAACTTCTCTCTTCTCCTTCTCACAGGGCTCTAGGTGGAGAACGGATCTCTAGCTAATCTCACAAAGAGCTTACGAGCATTCTTCTAGACCTGGGGGAGGTGGTCTGGAAGGGCCGCATGCAGTTTCTAGTTCAGCAGGCACAGAAAGGAGTCTGAGCAGAAGGGAGTGTCTTGGTGACTCTGGAATTCTAGCAGATCTGAACAAACATCCCTTTGACATTGGCAGTGGCTGAGACCCACTCTCGTTTACGAGTACTCCACCCCCTTCATCTCATCTACATCCTCATTTGCATATATCCACAGACATTATGTTTCAACCTTTAATCTTCTTAACAGTATTTGGCTTCCTTTAAACTTGTTATTTCTTCATCCCCTCCTCTCTTCTTCTCTAATTTTTCCTTTGCTTCCCCCCTGCCCCCCTTCTTGGATTTTCCTAGCTTCCCACGCGATTCCCATGGAGAGGGACTCCTCACTAATCTCCTCCCCCATGCCTAGTGCTCCCAAGCACAAAGCTATCTTGGAGGATACCTACTCTCTGATAGAGAAACTTCAGGGACCTACATCCAAATTCTAGCCCTGTTTCTGAATAGCTGTGTGACCACAGGAACATTACTTTGCCTCTCTGGGCTGAGGGACCTCCTCTGTAAAGAAAGGCAATCCTTACTAGATGATTGCAAAGGTCCCTTCCAGATTTAGATTTTGTTCCTGGCTCTGTCACTAATTCTCTGTTTGATCTTGGGCAAAGCACTTTCTTTTGTTTTCCCATTGTTGATATAATAAAACTTGAAGATTTATAAGACCTTTCTCCATAACGCTCCTTTAAGGCAGAGAGTAGAGAGAGTGCTGGGCCTGGAGTCAGGAAGATTTGAGTTCAGATCCAGCCTCAGATACTAGCTGTGTGACCATGGGCAAGTCACTTAACTCTATTTACCAAGTAATCTATTTCCCTTCAAGGCAAGCAGAGGTTAAGTGACTTGTCTAAGGTCATATAGCTACTAAGTTTCTGAGACTGGATTTGAATGCAGGTCTTCCTGACTACAGGCACAGCACTCTATACGCTTTGCCACCAGTCTGGTATTTCCAAAATATCATGACCCTGAAAAGAACAGCAATCTAGGAGTTAAGACACTTGGGTTCTAGTACTGGCTCTATTACTTACTAGCTGTGTGACCTTGGACAAGTCATTCTCTTCTCTCTAGGCCTCAGTTCCTTCATCTCTATGTGAGTGAGGGGCAAAATGAGGGGCATGGATACTAATGATCTCAAAGGTCCCTTCCAGCTTTAATACTAAAAATTAATATTTATGCAATGCTTTTAAAAATGGAAAAGTACTTTGTAGCGCATTATTGCATTTGAATATCACAACAGCCCTGTGATATAGGCAAAAGACAACTCCCAAATCTATGTAGCCAGCCCTATCTTTCTCCCAAACTCATGCCAGGTCAGCAACCTTCCTAACTATCTCGAGACATCTCCCACATAAGTCCAAAATAAATCTTATTCTATTTCTCCCCAAATGTCTCTCTTTTAAAGTTCCCCATTTCCATTTTGATGACATCACTGTTCTTCAAGAAGTTGGAATCGTTGGCTGCTCTTCCTTCCCCTTTAATACCTGTCCCTATGGCTAATCAGTTAAAACACCTCTTAATCCATGCCCTTCTCTTCACTCATGCATACTCTATCCTAATTCTGATCCTCACCACCTCTCTCCGGGACTATTCCAACAACATAATTGGTATCCATACCTCTAGGCTCTCTCTCCTCCAATCTATCCTTTATATAGCTGTGCCAGACCCAGTCAACTCACCCCTCAAAAATCTTCAGTGCCTCCCTATTGTTTCTGAGATAAAATACAAATGCATCAACATGGCATTTGACACTGTCCACAATCTGACTCCCACCTACTTTTTTCCCCATCCTATTTCATAGTACACGTCTTCTTGCATTTTCTCTTTCAGTCAAGCTGGCCTGCTGCTCATTCCTCAACCACAACAGATGCTAGATCTCCCTCCTTTGTGCTTTAGGTCAAGTAAAGATCTGTCTTCACAGAGATGCTAATTGCTGAGATCATCAAATGAGATAGAATAAAGGGAAAAGAGAAGGCCCAGGACAGAGCCTTAGGAGACACCCAGAGTAACTAGTGACTTAGATGAAGATCTTGCAGTGGGGATTAAGGACAGTCACAGATACTGGACAACCAGGATAGGCAGTGTCATGAAAACCTAAAAAGGAGACAAGATCTATAAAGAGAAGAGGTCAATGCATCTTGTATGGATCTAGTTATTTATTTACATGTTGGCTTCTCCATTAGAATGTGAACTCCTTGAAGGCAGAGACTATTTTCGCATTTATATGTATATATATATATATATATATATATATATATATATATTTGGGGGGGTCTCAGCACAGTGCTTTGTACATAGAAGGCACTTATAAATGTTGAATTGAATTTCCATTTTACAGATTAGGAAACTGAGGCTGAGAGGGTAGATGATTCACTCATGGTCAGACCTAGGCCTTCCTGACTCTGAAGTCCAGCCCTCCACCTACTAGGCCACATTGTCCCTCTGACAGTCTGTGCTTATGTCTATGCCGGGGGTGGGTGGTAATGCGGCAGAGAAGAAATACCTCCTGATGGTTTATCTCCTTAAACCAGTCTGGATTCACTCCTCTGAGCTCTTTTTGGATGAAAGACTTTCTTTTCCCATCCATGCTCATGCCCTGCACACACGTGTGCTTGTACTCTCATTCACCCACACGCGTACACACACCTACACGTGCTCACTCACAGTCTTTCTCACCCTTTCCTCTGCCACCTCAGGGCTTTGTTCTAGAGAGAATTTAAATTGAATTTTCATTTCAGGAACGACCAGAACCTGCTGATTAAATTACTTTGAGAGCTTGTCTTCTCTCTGGCCCCGCTTCTCTGGCAGTTGGGGAAGCAGCCGCCTTAGATCTTAGCTTTTAGATCGCTGACTCTGTTTCCAGGAGAGAGCTCCTCCCTCCTTCCCTCCTTCCCTCCCCCTCTTCCTTCCTCCCTCTCTCTCCTTCCCTCACTCCTCCCAGCCCCCTCAGACACTCAGTCACAGGTTCTCATGTAGGCCCTGCTTTCCTCACTCAGTTAGGCTCTCAGAGGAGCCCTCCTCTTTTGGGAAAGACATATAAGTGAACATGTACCAGCCCTGATGCTGACATTGGGGCTTCCAAGTCTTTCTTGTAAATAAGATTTTTCAGGGGATATAGCAGGTCTGTGGGGATCATCATGTCTAGAAGGAGTGCTGGACTTAGTGTCCTTGCTCACATCACTGGGCCATATTGGTTCACATCCCAGCTGTGCCTTATTGGTGAAGACACTCACCATCTCTGTGCTTTATAATCCTCATTGGTAGCAATATAGATATTTAAGAGCAAATAATATAACGATGTAAAGAGTTTGCCTCGGTTGCTGCCGTCGCCGGCTGGGTCCCAGGGACCTGTACGGCAGCCGCCTGCAGACCCTGGCACCCAGGAAGGCAGCTGGTCTTGGCCTTTAGGAAAAAAGAGCCAAACACGGTGGAGTGAAAGGACATGAGCAGGACCCTCCTCTTCCATAATGGGCTTGGGGGGCATGGGAGCAGAGAGGGATGGAAAAGGAACATCTAAAGTGAGCGGGATCCTCATTCAGAATCCCTCCTTTTGAAGGTGAGACAACGAAGACCCAGAAGAGTCTTTTGGGAGACTCTGGATAAAGTTTTAAAGTTTATAAAGCATTTTACAAATATTGTCTCATTTGATCCTCACCCACAACCTTGGGAAGTATTATCTTCATTTTACAGATGGGAAAACTGAGGCAGGGGGAGGTTAAGTGACATGCACCATTAAGGGTCACAATCTAGGAAGTGTAAGGTAGGATCTGACACCAGGCCCAGTGTACTAGCCACTGTGCTCCCCTACCTGCCTCATATGCTTCATATACAATAAATAATATGATTCTGTTTAACAGACATTATTAAATGCGTGCCATGTGCCTCTAGCACCAAAGTTTAAGTGAGATCCAGCCTTTGCCATCATGGAACTTATAGCTGGGTCAGGGATGGGACCCTGTGAAGACGCTGTTCCTCAGTCAGCTTCTTGGGCCACCGTCCTCTTGGCCTTGTTCCAAGGGACTTTGGTCTTCGTGATAGTCACATCTCCTTTCTTTTTTCATTCTGATCTCTATGTGCTTTAGAGTCTCGAGGGCATTTATAAGGGAAAAGATGATTTGTTGTGGCAGTTATTGGTCACTTTCAGTCAGGTATGACTCCTCATGACACCATCTTGGGTCTTTTTGGTACAGACACGGCAGTGGTTTGCCATTTCCTTCTCCAGCTCATTTTACAGATGAGTAGACTGAGGCAAGCAAGGTCAAACAGCTAGTAAACGTCTGAGGCTCTGTTTGAAGTTAGGTCTTCCTGACTCCAGGCCCCTTGCTCTATCCACTGAGCCAGAAAAATACTGTCCATTTCAAAAAGAACTATTTAAATAAAACCTATTTAAATGACGTAAAGAAAAAAGACTGTAGGTTTCAGAAATAACTCTGGTTACTGTTTCCCACAGGCACACAGGGCCACAGAAGGGACCTGACAGGCTATTTAGTCCAATTCCTCCTTTTATGAGATGAAGAAACCAAGGCTGAGAGAGATTCCTTAAGTAAGCTACCCAAAGACGCACAAGTAATGAGTGGCAGAAGCAGAATCGGAACCCAGTTCCTCTGATTCCAGATTTGGTCTGTAGCTATCTGGGAACTTCAGTGTTAGTTCTGGAGTGGGTTCATTTCTCTCAACCACTCCATGTGCTGAACCAGAAGGGAAGGGTTGGCTATGAGCCTTTCTGTTCAAAGAGGGACTTTCCTTTAGCTTCAGGGAAAGTCTGGCAGGATAAAGGGTTTGCCTCGGTTGCTGCCGTCGCTGGCTGGGTCCCAGGGACCTGTATGGCATCAGCCTGCAGTCCCTGGCACCCAGGAAGGCAGCTGGTCTTGGCCTTTAGGAAAAAGAGCCGAACACGGTGGGGTGAAAGGGCATGGGCAGGACCCTTGTCTTCCATAACGGGCTTGGGGGGCGTGGGAGCAGACAGGGGTGGAAAAGGAACATCCAAAGTGAGCATCGATCATAGATTTATGGAAAAAAAGGAAACTCGGGGTCCTCATTCAGTATCCCTCCTTTTGAAGGTGAGACAACCAAGACCCAGAAGAGTCACTTGCCTGAATTCAGAGGGGTTTATGGCAGTCCTGTGGCTGCCATTTTTTCTTCAGCATTTGGGAAGCACTTTGGGATTGTTTGTCATGCTTAATTCAATTCAATTTCATTCAAAAACATTTATTAAAGCTTTATAACTTGTATCATACCCATTTATGTATTTGTCTTAGCCCCCAACTAGACTGTAAGATTCTTTAGGATGATTGTGATCTGTGGATCCCTGGTTCTTTGCAAATGGTGGCTAACAAAGGTGTGTTGAATTGGAAACACAAACAAATACTTATTAAGTGCTTAGGCATTTATGGGAGGACAGCAAGCCATTCATAGGATTAATTAGGTTATTATGTAGGCAACTAAGTGGTGCAGTGGATGGAGTGCTGGGCCAGGAGTCAGGAAGAGCCAAGTTCAAATCCAGCCTCAGACTTTGATTAGCTGTGAAATCCCGGGCAAATCATGGAACTTTTCTCAGCCCATTCTGTAAAATGAGAATAATAGCACCATCTTCCAGGATTATCATGAGGATAAAATGAGATATTTGTAGAACACTTTGCAAACCTTAAAGTGCTACATGAATACTAGAAATTATTATTTTATTCATGATAAATGACATTTATGGAGTATGTTAAAGTTTGCAAATCATTTATGTTCTAATTCGGTTATTTTTCAGTTGTGTCTTACTCTTTGTGACCCCATCTGGGCTTTTCTTGGCAAAGGTACTGGAGTGGTTTGCCATTTCCTTCTCCAGCTCATTTTACGGGTGAGGAAACTGAGACAAACAGGGTGAAGTGATTTGCCCAGGGTCACCTGGCTAGTCAATGTCTGAGGTCAGATTTGAACTCGGGAAGATGAGTCTTCCTGATTCCAAGCCCAGCATTCCATTCACTACGCCCCCTAGCTTTCAAAACCAGCTGGTGAGGCAGTCATTATTTTGTCCATTTTAGAGATGAGGAAAACAGAGACTTCAGAGAGATTAAATGATCTGTGTGTGATTACACAAATATAGAGGCTGTGGCATAGTGAGACATGGAGTTAGGAAGTCAGGAAGGGTGAGTCCTACCTCACATGTTTATTAGCTGGGTGATTCCAGGCAAGCCCCGTAACCTCTGTGGGCTTCAGATGAAGACATTGGCCTGTGAAGTTCCTATTATCATATCTAGATTCCTCGTAAATATCGGAGGTGACATGTAATAATGACAGGTCATGTTTACAGAGAGTTTTAAGATTTTTTAAATTTTTAGTATTTTTGGAAGGGGGAAAGCAGGGCAATTGGGGTTATGTGACTTGCCCAAGGTCACACAGCTAGTTAAGCATCAAGTGTCTGAGGCTGGATTCAAACTCAAGTCCTCCTGACTCCAGGGCTAATGCTCTATTTACTTTTTTGAGGTACAATTTCCATCATTATCTCATTTGGTCTTCACAATGACGACCTGATGCAGGGGCTATTTTATACGTGAAAAGCTGAGGTTAATCTCCTAAGTGACTTGCCCAAGGTCACACAGTTCAGACTAGGCAGAAAGGAGATTTGAACCTTTCTGAGTCTGAGTCCTTCCTGGCCAGGTTCCTCTACAGCATGGCAACCTCACAGACTCCTGTTTAAATATTGAAAGGTAAAGGTCCTCCTGAGCAGGCGCTGCCCCCTTAGCTCTCAGGTCCCCCTCCCTCAGAGGATGGGGAGACATTTATTAGTAGTTCTGTAGGCTGCCCCATCGGGAAGAGAGGACAGCTAGATGGTGCAGTGGATAGACTCTTACCAGCTGTGTGACCCTGGGCAGGTCACCTAACCTCTGTCTGCCTCTGTTCCTCGTCTATGAAATGGGGACAATAACAGTAACTCTCTCCCAAGGTGTGTTGTGATAATCAAGGGGAATAATATTTGTAAAGTACTCAGCACATAGTGTGCCTGGCATACAGTAGGTGCTATGTAAATGTCAAACTATCATCATTGTCATCATTATTAGTTATTATTACTATAGTGCTTAGCACAGTGCCTGGAACATAGTAAGTATTCTACAAGTGTTAGCTATTATTGTTTTTGCTGCGTCTGGCATACAGTAGGTGCTCTATAAATGCTAGCTATGATGATGATGATGGTGGTGGTACTTAGCACAGCACCCGGAACGTAGTAAAAGTGCTATAAAGATGTTAGCTATAAATATTATCGTAGTACTTAGCACACAGTAAATGCTATCTAAATGCTAGCTATTATTAGCCATTATTGTTTAAGACAGTTGCTAGTCTGCATTGATGGGAGGAGTTTCCTTATTGGGAGTTCCTTATCCCAATTAAATACCAGATCTGGAAAAGCAACAAGATTAATCATGGAATGTTCTAGCAAGGAGGGCTCTTACAGATGAAGGGGGAAAGAGGTTTTGAGTCAGAGGAGTTGTGTTCAAATCCCATCTCTGCCAACGTTCAAGTCCGACCTTGGGTGCTTAGTAGTTGTGTGACTCTCTAAGCCTCAGTTTCCTCATTTGTAAAATGGGAGGCTTGGGGCGGCTAGATGGCACAGTGAATAGAGCACCGGCCCTGGAATCAGGAGGACCTGAGTTAAAATCCAGCCTCAGACACTTGACACTTAACTAGTTATGTGACCTTGGGCAAGTCACTTAACCCCAACTGTCCTGCCTTCCCCCCTGTAAAAACAGACAAATAAATAAACAACTAAAAAAACTTGAAAATGGGAGACTTGGGTCAGGGTTGGCTGCTAAAGCACCTTTCAGCTCTAAACATTCTCACCTGTATGATGCATCTCATAAGTAAGGTACATAAGCTAATTGACAGCAGTTACAGGAATGAAAAACCCAGTTTCCTTCCCTATTTTGGTCGTGTTCCACTCAACTAAGCTGTCTCTTCTAAGCATTCAGTATTCCCAGAAAGCCTCCCTGTTGCTAGGTCTGTCCCTGTTTAGCTTCTGAAATGAAAAACACTTTTTTTTTGGTTACCAACCAAACCTATGCAAGCACCTTTGATTTTGTGTTTTAATCCCAAACAGCAAACCTTTTAATAGCATAAAAGCATTTTTGATCTCCAGTCAATTGGTCCCCAAACCCTATCCAAAGTGCACTCAGAATAGAAACTCTCAATAAAATATATTACCTTTAAGCCTACATAAACCTGTGAAATTTGTACATTTCTCTTAAAGCATCTATACAAATTCTACAATATTGAAATCACCAACCAGTGACCTTTCAGGAAATACTAGACAAATTACAGGAGATAAATAGGCAAATAGAACATGGGAAACTGGACCATTTTCAGTGATTTCAGTGCCCATCATCCTGACCTGTGTCTTAGGTGGTTCTGATCTTGCCCATGTAGGGGAACTGGAGTTCAGTTATTGGCTTACTGGCAGTGGCCTGTCCCATCCGAAGATAGCGGCAGCCAGGACCAGCCATGAAGTATATCTGTGGCTCTCAGGACCTGGGACTCGCAGCTTTGTGGCCCTCACCCTGCTGTCTGAAACAGTACCACCGGTGAGGGTGTCAGAAAGGCTTCTAGAAATTGGAGGCTGTTTTGTTGAGGACAAGCATCAACAGGACCCCTTTGCTCTTCTCTCCATCAAAGCCTCCTCCATATCTACCATGTTTACCCCAGAAATCCAAAAAGTCACAGAGTGATAGCAGAATCACTGAATTGAGATTTGATCAGGTATATCTGTCCTGGTTGGATTATAGCTGTAGTCTTGTGTTCAGGTCTAAGCGACCCCCTTTTGGGAAGGATATTGACAAAGTGGAAACCCATCTAAAGGAAAGTAATTGGTTAGTTGAGAGGACCAGCAATAAAGCCCTGGGAGGATTGATTGAATGGACTGGGGATGTTTTGGAGAAGAGAAGACAGGGTATGTGGCTGGCTTGGGAGTGGGGTACAGAGGGAGAATGGGAGCTGTCTTCAGATATTGGAAAAGCTGTCAAGTGGAAGGATGATTGGACCTTTCTAAGAGTGAAAGGCATGGATTAATGGAAAGAGCCGTGATTTTAAAGTCAGGGGAACTGTGTTCAAATTCTAGACCTATTACTTATGCCTATGCAACCTTGAGTAATTTACTTGGACTTGTGCCTCAGTTTCCTCATTTGTAAAATGAGAAGGATGGACTCAGTTTGAGGTTTCTTCCAATGTTAAATCTATGGTTCTGTAAAATGATAGAGAAGGTTTTTGAATCTGAATAAGAAAGAGCTTCCTAACAATGACAGCTGGCCCAAAGTGGGATAGATTGCTTCAGCGTATGTAGAGGGGTTCCCGGAGGTCTTCAGGAAGAGGTCCTAAGGGCTACTTGTCGAGGGGGCTGTTGTGGAGGGCATTCCTGATCAGGTTTGTGTTGGACGAACTCACCTCTGAGGTTCCTTCTAGTTCAGAGATTTTGTGGTTCTGTACTTCCCAGTGAATCTCCCCAAGAGATTAGTGCTTGAAGCATTCTCAAATTCAGTGGCTATCTGATAGTTAACGAACTCATGGTTGTTTCTGTGTGGATTTATCTGATTTGTAGGTTTTTTGTCCAATTTGCGTCCAATCTTGAAAGCCAGTTTCCCCGTGCCGTCTAAGATGCTTCTGGGGCACCTTCTCTCGCCACCAGTTGGTAGTGCTCAGAGATTGGGAACTAAGCGTAATACCCTGTTAGCTTTATGTAATACAATTTGGCTACCATTTATTAAATGCCTCCTTTTTGCAAAGTATGGTGCAACAATAGGCACCAGGGAGGCAGAGACATAAAAAAGGAAACAATTTCTTTTCTCAAGGAATTTATATTATTCTACTAGGAAATACTGAATATTAGAAGGGAGTCTAGAGGCCATCTCGTGCAAAAAGGGTTGTTCTGGAGCCAGTTCCTAATATCTTGAGAGAGCTGATTGTTAAATTTTTAGAGGGAATATTTACATTTGGAAAGTTGGCAAGTGCTACAAATCAAGGCTTGATTTATTGTTTTGTTGATTGTCTAGACTTAAGAAAATGATGGGGAAAATGTTAACAGTATAGACGAAACTTAGAGATGTGTCATAAGTTTTCAGAGAGCTGGTTGTTAAACATTTGCCAGCACACTATTGAGTCTAGTCCCCTCTATCATATATCTGAATTGTAGTCACCTGGCTTTTGCTTGAAGATAACCAGGAAAAGCAAACCCAAGAACTCTCTATTTCACCTTTGGAAAATTCTCAACGTTGGGAAGTTTTCACTCATTAGCAAGTCTAAATGGGCCACTGCTCAGCTTCCACTTAGGCCTGCTAGGTGGCGCCATAGTGCATAGAGTGCTGGGCCTGGAGGCAGCAAGAGTCATTTTCCTGAGTTCAAGTCTTTCCTTAGACACTTCCTAGCTGTGTGACCCTGGGCAAGTCACTTCACCCTGTTTGCCTCAGTTTCCTCATCTGTAAAATGATCTGGAAAAAGAAATAGCAAACCACTCCAGTATCTCTGCCAGCAAAACTCCAAATGGGGTCCTGGAGAGTGAGACGCGACTGAACAAAATCCCATCTATTACTTCTAGTTCTTCCCTCTAATCTCTTTTCTACATGACAGTCCTTGAGATACTTGAGGGCAGCTGTCATGCTTTTGTCCCTTGTCCAGGCTAAATGTCCCTAGTGCCTTCCATTGATGCAACATGGTCTCCAAGCCTTTTATTCTCCCGGATGCCTTTCTCTTGATGCCCTCCTGGTTGTCAATGTTCTTTCTAAAATGAACTAGGCATAATACTTTGGATGTGATCTGACAAGAGGAGAACACAGCACAATCTGTTCATTACCTCCCTGGTGCTAGGTACTTTGTCTCTCTTAATGCAGCTTAAAATTGCTTTTGGCTACCATTTTGGGGGAAGGGAATAAGCATTTATTAAGTGCCTACTATATTCCAGGTACTATGTTGAGCACTTTAAAAATATTATCTCATTTGATCCTCAACTAACCCTGGGAGATAGCTAATAGTACTTGGAAGATGTTATTAACTCCATTTTACAGTTGAGGAGACTGAGGCAGAAAGTGGTTAAGTGTTTTGCCCATGACTACACAGCCAGCAAGTGTCTAAGGCTGGATTTGAATTTGTCATCCTGACTCCAGGCCCAGTGCTCTATTCCATACTGCCTAATTGCCTCCTTTTGACTCATATCAAGCTTATGATGCATCTAAACTGGCAGATCCTTTTTAGGCAAGCAGCTGTCTCACTTTGTCTTCTCCATTTTTTACTTGTGGTGCTAACATCTTGAACCCATATGTAAGACTGTACATTTATCTCTATTAAAAATTGATCTTATTTACACTAGACTATGTTTTAGCCTTTGAAGATCTGCCAGCCTGGTTTAACCATAAAAATTGATAAGCATGCCATCTCTTCCTTTAATCTAAGTCATTGATCAAATGTTGACTATCATATGTCCAAGTGTGTATCCTCAGAACCTGCCAGTAAAGACATCCCTCCCATAGGACATTGACTTATTAACAACTACTCTTTGGATATGGCCGTTTAATGAGTTCTAAGTCTATTCAAATATCCCATTGTCTCACATCTCTCCATGTTTTCTACCAGAATAGTGTGAGACATTTGACAAACGTTTTGCTAAAACTAGGTAAACTATTCCTAAAGCTCTCCCCTGATCCACCAGTCTAGGATCCTGAACCAAAAAGGGAATGAGGTTGTTCCGTCTTGACCTATTCTTGATGAAATCATGCTGGCTAGATGTTCACCAACCATCCCTTTAATATGTTCTGGAATTTTTCTGTGAATCAAAGTCGAGCTTAGTTGGTGAATTCTGTATTCTTCCCTTTTTGGAAAATTGGAACAGTTGTTTTTAGTTCCATGGTTTTTTGTTTTTTTTTTACCGATGACAATGGTCTAGAAATTACACCTGCTGCTTCTTTTAGCACTATGAGATGGATGTGGTTCATCTGGCATCATTGAATTCAGCTTGGTATTCTCTTAATATCTCCCTGCTTATCTTGAGCATCAATTCTTCATTAAGTATTTTTTTGTTCTGTCTGTAAGAGTCCAAAGATCATTTTTCTTGGCAGCAAAACCAGAAGCAATATAAGAATTGAGCAGCTCAACTCTCCCTCTAGTCTCCGTTAATGTTGAGTGTTAGCGCTCCTGACACTATTATAAGTGATACCACTGTTTTGTATTGGCCCTCATTATTTCTCCTTGTTTCCATCTTCTGTTCACATACTTTAAAAATCTAGATTGGTTGAAGTGTTCCTTGGGCATCCACGTTAGCCTTTTCAGAAAATCCCTCTTTTCTTCCTT
Organism: Pseudochirops cupreus; assembly: GCA_028627135.1. Classification (NCBI taxonomy): domain Eukaryota; kingdom Metazoa; phylum Chordata; class Mammalia; order Diprotodontia; family Pseudocheiridae; genus Pseudochirops; species Pseudochirops cupreus. The sequence goes on from CM053584.1 coordinate 131,059,254, forward strand.
GTCCAGATTTTTTCTTTATGGCTTCAGAATTTTATTTCTAAGAGCTTTTCCATATCTCCTGGGTTGACTATACTTTTCCTATAGAATTTTGGCCCATGGCATCCTCCCTACTCATTCTCTGAAATCTGAAATCTCTGAAATCCTAAATCTAGGGTGCATAGGAAAACTTAAGAAAAATAATCATATGCTATCCACAGCCAGAGAAAGAACCAAAGGAGTCTGAATGCAGATCGAAGCATGCTATTTTCACTTATTTTTTTTGGAGGGGGGAAGGCAAGGTAATTGGGGTTAAGTGACTTGCCCAAGGTCAAACATCTAGTTAAGTTTCAAGTGTCTGAGGCTGGATTTGAACTCAGGTCTTCCTGACTCCAGGGCCAGTGCTCTATTGACGGTGCCACCTAGCTGCCCCTATTTTCATGTTTTTTTTCTTTTGGTCTATTTCTTTCACAACATGACTAATTTAGTCATGTTGCTTTACATGATTGCACATATAGAACCTTTATCAAATTGCTTATTCTTTTAAGGAGAAGGGAGATAAAGGAGGGAGGGAGAAAATTTGGAACTCAAAATTTTAAAAAATGTTAAAAATTGTCTTTATATGTAACTGGAAAAATAAAATGTGATTTAAAACATAAATAAGTAAAAAAAAAAAACCAATTACAAGGCAAATGTCCTCTAAAAGAACCATACAGCGTGTTCCCAAGCCAGTAAGAAATGATTTTTTGGATTTACTTCTGTTTGGTTGATTTGGAATCCTCTGTGCTTATGATCCTCATAGTGTTTAGGGAGGTGATACAATGGAAATTGCATTGGATTTGGGCTCAGTTAGTCTGGGTTGAAATCCTGGTTCCGCCCTTATTACGCGAATTTGGGCAGGTCGCTTCTCAGCCTCAGTCTTTTTACCTGGAAAATGGGAATCATAATATCTTCCTTACCTATTTCACAGGGCTCCAAATAAGGGAACGTATACGAATCTTTGCAAAAGAGAATGTCTGTGAATGTCAGGAAGCGTGGCTTAGAGCAGAAAGGTAATTGCAGGCTATTAGATAGGAGAGTCTGGAAGCTCTTAGGTTTAAATCCTGCCTGTGACTTATATTGGTTGTTTGCTCTTGGGCAAGTCATGTAAGTTACCAGTGATCTAGGCCAGTCTCTGTGAGGCTATAACTTGTAGGACAGTTGCCAAGAGGCTCTGGTAGGGGAAGTTTTTTCACCAAGAGTTCTCAAAGCCAATATAATCATGGGTCTAGAGTCGAGACAAAAAAAAAAGACTTGGAACAGATAAATATGGATTGTAGTTTTGGGGCAATGAGAAGAGGAGGGACACACAGCTGCTTATTGCTCTCTGTTCTCTTGGGGGGTTGCTAATTATGGTTATTTGATTGCTCTGGCCTTGTGTTTATGGGGTCACTTTGTGGTTGAGTCTTGCTCGCCAAATAATAGCGTACTCTGTTGTCAGCAAGTCTCCTTGGGCGGGCCCCACTGGAAGATAAGGTATAGTTGGCTTGGAGTGCTGAGAGGTTGGGTCTGTGGCCTCTCCCCGCTGTTCCCCTCAAAGCCCTGGTAGGCTGGAACAGTAAGGAATAATAGAAATCCAGTGGCTGCTACTACCACTAATAGTTAGCCTCCATATGGTGCTTTAGGGCAGCTAGATGGCACAATGGAGAGAGGACTGGGCCTGGAGTTAGGAAGATCTGACTTCAAATCTGACCTCAGACACTAGCTGTGTGACCCTGGGGAAGTCACTTAAGCTCTGTTTGCCTCAGTTTCCTCATCTGTAAAACTGGCTGGAGAAGGAATGGCAAACCACTCCAGCACCTTTGCCAAGAAAACCCTAAAAGAAGTCACAGAGTCAGACATAACTGAAATGATTCAACAGCAGCAATATGGTGCTTTAAGGTTTGCAAGACATTTTGTATAAGTCAGTGGTTCTCAACCTTCCTATTGCTGCGACCCTTTAATAGTTGTATGTGGATGTGTCTGCATGTGGGTGGACCCGCCTTGAGACGGATAGAGGAGGTTCCTAAGACCATCGGAAAAATGTGTTTTCCGATGGTCTTAGGTGACCCCTGTGATCCCTATAAAAGGGTCGTTCAACCCCAAAGGGGTCGCGACCCCCAGGTTGAGAACCGCTGGTATAAGTTAACTGATTTGATCCTCACAACCACTCTGGAATGTACATAGGTATTATTATTATCTTCATTTTACAGTTGAAGAAACTGAGGAAAACAGGGTTAAGTGACTTGCCCAGGGTCATATAACTAGTGAGTATCTGAGGTAAGATCTGAACTCAGGTCTTCCAGATTCCAAGTCCTGGGCAACTCTACTAACACCTCCCATTAAATAAAGGTATTTACTTAACTCTTTCCTGCCACAACCCTGTGAGGTAGAAGTGTAAGTATTACTTTCTTCTCCCCAATGGTGTGGTCCCAGGGCTCCCTTCTATGGAACCAGTGAAAAGACAGTGATCCATAATTGTCTGATCCAACCAAAATCATCCCCAGTCCTAGAAAGTTCTAGGGACATTTGGTTTGGACAAGAAAGGAAAGCATGATAGTTGTCCTTGAGTATCTCAAGAACTATCATGTAGAAAAGGGATTAAAGGGAAAAACTAGAAGGAACGAATGGGGAGTTGTTATTCAGTCATTTTTTACTCATGTCTGACTTTTCCTCACCCCATTTGGGGTTTTCTTGGCAAAGATACTGGAGTGGTTTGCCATTCCTTCTCCAGTTCATTTTACAGGTTTGGAAACTGAGGCAAACAGGGTGAAGTGACTTGCCCAGGATCACACAGCTAGCAAGTGTCTAAGGAAAGATTTGAACTCAGGAAGATATATCTTGCAGACTCTGGGCTCAGTGCTCTGTGCACTATGGCGCCACCTAGCTTCCATAAATGGAAGTTGAGCAGAGGCCGGTTTTGGTTTGCTAATAAGGGAAAACTTCCCAACATAGAGAATTTTCCAAAGTTGAAATAGATAATGAATTTCCCCTTCCTGGAAAATCTTCAAGCAAAAGCTGGGTGACTACAAGTCAGATATGTTGTAGAGGAGGACTGAATTCAATACTGTGCTGGCAAATGTTTAACAACCAGCTCTCTGAAAACTTATGACACATTTACATGAGGGACATACCCAAAGGCATGGAGGTGGGAAATCTAGTGCCAAATTTTGGAAACAACACGTTTGGAAACAGTTTGGTTTGAATGTAGAGTGTATGGAAAGGAACATTTTTTTGTAAGGAGCTGGAGGTAGATTGTAAGGGGCTTTAAAAACCAAGCTGAGGAGTTGATAGTTTATCCTAGAAGCAGCATCTCGTCGTTGAAGTTTCTTGAGCAAGGGCATGACTTATTACTTAGCATCTGGCTAGTAACAACTGCTGAGCAGTTACTGAGATACTGGAGGAAGGGAGGAGGAGGAATCTTAGAAGCACCGCTATCCTTGCTGCTATCTCTTCAACAATTATACCTTTCTTGTGGATGCTAACATGGAGAGCTTCCCACAGACTCACATTAGTCTCAGCACAGGGATCTTGTCTGAACAGGCCTGTTCACTTTAATGAGAAAAATCATTCTCCCTTGTCCTGAAGGCCCCCATCAATCTACTTGCACAATTCACTGCCCAGATGCATCTCTTTCCTTTGGAGGCTTGGGTCGGCCCAGCTGATTCAAATCCATTGGCCTGGGAGTGAATTGAGAGGACAACACTATGGGAAGATGTCAGAGTCCATTTGGCCTTGCATTCTCTTCCTTTGCTCCTGCCCTGATTGGGAAAGACAGAGGAAGTGTTCAGTTTTTCATCTCAGGCGGGGAGTTGGCCCCAAAGTCTCAGCCCTGACACTTCCTGTCTAGGCTGGACCCATCTGGAGCTGACTTTTTCAGGAGGACTTGATAGTGGCCGTGGGTGGACAGGGAGATCTTTCCAAGAAGCATCGGTCTCTACCTTTCCAGCTTGTATTGCTCTAACGCCTGGACTTTCTCTGGGGGTGTGGAAACTAGAAGGAGGGAGATGAAGAGAAGGAAAACAGAGAGGGTTTTTTCCTGAGTTTCTCCTTTGGGTCTTTCATTGGCACTGTTATATTTAAGCTTCTTAAAACAATGGGTTCCCAGCAAATAACTGCTTGTTTAGTCATTCAAGTGAAGAAATTAAAGGTTACTGTGTATGTTAAAAAACATAATTCTACAACCTATTTACTATTAGAAAAAATAGGCCTGTGGGAGAACCAATTCTACTTGACTCCCAGTTTGAGGGGGAATTTTGATAGGCGTTACTGCCAATACCACCAAAGCCTGCACCCTTTCACTGACCCATCGTGGACTATTTCAGGAAAGTAGGGAGTATTAATAATAAAAATAATCATAGCTTATATTTGTATAGCACTTTCCAGTTTATAAAGAGCTTTTCATCGAGTATGTCTGACCGGGTAAACACTTATCAAGTGCTTTTACAAAGAAAAGCAAAAATAGGGTTATTATCTTCAAGGAGCTCACATTCCAATGGGGGGAACAACATGCAAACATGTGTAGGTACAAGTCAAGTCAACAAGCATTTAAGTACTTACTCTGTACCAGGCGCTGGGATAAGCCCTGGGGATAGGAATATTAAGAAGAAAAGAGCCCCTGCCCTCAAGGAGCTTATGTTCTAAGAGAAGGGAGACAACATAGGAAAAGAAGCTGGAAAGGATGGGAAAGACTACCTGAGAGAGTCAGATGTGCACATTGGTCTGGGCCTCCTCCTTAAAATGGAGACTGTAGGAGGAGCCAGCTGGTCAGAGAGAGAAGCCTCTGGGGTGGAAGGCACATCTTCCATGGTGAAGAGGTTTCTGGGGGATGGTGGAGAAGGTCTGGAGAGAATCCATGAGATGTATCAACTAGACAGAAGTGCGCTTTCCAGCGTACCAAGCTGACCGCCAAGTCTACTGAGGGGCTGACCTGGTGTCGGAATCCTGCCTTCTTGACTCTTGAGTCGAAGGTCTGTTCCCTCTAAAATGATGCCTTTCCATAAAAGAATAGTGCAAGAGAGAGAAAAACAACTGGGTAGGGTGAAGGTGGGTCATGGGAGAAGAGAAGGAAAAGGAGAAGGAGGAGGGAGAGATAGAGACAGTGCCTTACCGAGGAAAGAAAGAGAGGAGGTAGATAGGATGCTTTACAGGCAAGGAGAACAGAAAGACAACACACCCTGGCTGGCTGAGCTTTTATAGCATCAAAAGCTAAAATAAAACAAGGAAGAACCTGGGTAAAGGAAATGATCTGTATCCTCCTGCGGGGTGGGCTCCTTCTCCCTCTCCATCTCCCCTCCCCCATACCTCCCATTTACGTGAGGTCTTGTGACTGCTCTGACGCTGTATTTGACCCTCACAGCAAACCTGTGAAATTGGAAGCAAAAGTATTATTATTACCCCCAATGTGTAGATGAGGAAACTAAGTAGGCCTAGAAATGACTTGTCCAAGGTCACAAAGATGAGAAGTCACAGGGATGGATCTTGAACACTGGTCCCCTGCCAGCAGTGCCCAGTGTGGTATGGTAGAAAGGGGTGTAGGTTTGGAATGAAAGGACCAGAGTCCCAGCCTTCACTCCTCTTATTGCCTCTGTGACATTGGGCAAGTGATTTGATTTCTTCATGTGCAAAATGCAGGGGTTGGATCCCATGTCCTGCAAGATTCCTTCTAATTCAAAATTTGTGATTCTACGGACACTCTGAGCTTTGTACAAGGTGAGGGGATTGGGCTCTAAGCTTCCTTTCAGCTGCAAATCCTGTGGTCTGATAATCCTAGCACTCAGCACAGTGTCTGCCACACAGTAAACCCATAATTAATGCCGGTTGACCAACTGGCAGGTCCAGCTTTTGATAATGAAAGGCAAGGCAGGACCGGCGGGAAGCCTGAGTCAACTCCTTGTGCCATTCACTTGCCGTGTGACTTTGGGTCAATCATTTCTTGCTTGGGCCTCAGTGTCTCTATCTATAAAATGAGAGGGCTGGGTTAACATGCCTCTGGGTTTCCTCCCATTTCCAGCATTGCACGATTCCCTGTGCTTTCCTGGCTATGACCTGTGGATAGGCTTTTAGCTGGGAATGTGTGTGAGGATTCCCATTGAAAACTCCTTTCATAACTTTAGCTTATGAGCCTGGGTCTGGGAAGCTAGCCTTTGTTAGGACCTGCTGTCAAGGCATTTCAATCTTTAGCCCCCATTTGGGAGAAGCCACCTACGTTTCTATAGCCTCTCCTGTCCTAAGACAATCAGGCCATGATGGGTTAAAGTGGTCTCACAAAAGACTGAAATGGTCCAGAAATGATAAGATAAATGGTGAAGGGATGACATGTAATTGCCATGCATCCCAGGAACTGTGACACCTTCCTGCTAAAAATAGTGCCCCCCCAATAGCTGCTCTGATCTTATATTATAATGATGGTTCATCAACCTGAGATCACAGCTGTCTGTAATGGGTCTCCTAATGGCTATACCATCTCCAGCAACTGCCAGGCCTGTCAAGGACTCTGTGCTTCTGACAGCAATACTGTCACCAACATATTTATTTACATGGCATTGCATGGCCTCCGTGCCTACCCTCCTTCCTAGAACTGGACCTAGGTTGGGGTAAATGGGGCTTTGCCTTAGGGTGTCAGCATCCTAAGGGGCAGTATATTTCCTCCCCTAGGTAACTGCTTTTCTGTGCCTTGGTCTTTAGCTGGTACACTACCTCCAGGGTCCTGTTACCACAGTGCCCCTCTCCACAGGCCTGCCTTCACTCGAAGTCCTTGTAGTGGTGAGAGCTAGAATTGTTGGAGGACAGAGAGCTTCTTCTCCAGGTGTAACTAGTTATACCTGTTGCTGACCTGACTTTTGGGCTGCTGTCTTGGACCACCTGCTCATCCTTTGTTGGGCTGACCTCTCCACTGTGTGCTGCTAACCCCAACTGGTTTTTGCAAATGAGAACGTTCCTAGTTTCAGCTTATCCATCCTATTTGTCTACCATAGGAGCACCAGAGAGCAAAGAACCTTGGGTTTGGAGTTGTAGTGTTGGACTTGGGTTCGAATCCCAGCTCTGACATGCATTAGCTGTGCAACTGTTGTCTCTCTGGTCCTTAATTTCTTCATCTCTAAAATGGGAGGAATAATACTCTTTCTGTCAACCTTATAGGGTTGTTGTGGGAAAAGCTGTAGTAAATCTTACAGAGGCTATAAATATATGTGTTATTATAGCAGAATGAGAGCTGGAATGTGGAATTAAAGGATCTGGGTTCAAATCTTACTACCTACTTCTTTTCTCAATAGCCTTAGCTATAAAATAAGGGGGTTGAACTAGGTGATACCAAGATTCCTTCTAGCTAAAAACCTCTATATAAGGTGTGTGAGGTGGGAAGGCCTGGAGTAGATGGACAAGACATAGGTCAGGGAAAAAGTAGAGGCATAAGATGCCTGGGTTTCAGTATGGCATTTGAGTCTCTCTCTGAATGGATGTCGGCAAGAAGGAGATGTGTGCACTGGATAGCATAGTAAGGTCTGACCATCCTTAAAGAGGAGTGACTTACACATTGATGTGTTGGCCTAGAAGGAGGTCTATAGCGACATGTGGAAGGCTGCCTTCATCTCTGTTCTGTTCAACAATTTGATCAATGATTTGTGTGATGACAAAGATAATTAGAATAGTTACCATTTACATGGCACTTTAAAGTTTTACACAGGAATGAAGAAGGAAATGGACACTCATTTTAAAAAAAAATTTTACTTTTCAAATGGACATTTATAAAGTACCATGTGCCAGGCAGTTAGGAGGCAAAGTGGATAGAGTGTCAGACCTGGAGTCAGGAAGGCTTGTGTTCCTGAGTTCAAATCCGACCTCAGACACTAGCCTCAGTTTCCTCATTTGGAAAATGAGCTGGAGAAGGAAATGGAAGACCATTCTGGTATCTTGGCCAAGAAAACCTCAAACGGGGTCAGATGGGACTGAAATGACTGAACAATAATGAAAATGTGCCAGGCGCTGTGGTAAATTCTCTACAGATATTATCTCATTTGAGCCTCATAATGACCCTGGGAGGTGGGCTCATTTTGCAACGGAAGACATTGAGGCAGAGGGAAGTTAAGTGACTTTCTGAGGTTCATTCAGTTAGTCAGATCTGAGGCTGGATTTGAACTCAGGTCTTCCTGACTCTTGACCCAGCATTCTTTCCACTACTTCACTCAGCTACTCTAAACACAGCACTTCCCAGACATCATTTACCCCTCACAGCGAGTAAGGATAATTGTTAGCATTTGTATATAGCACTTTGAGCCTTATAAAATACTGAGCATGTGTTATCTCATTTGCTTCTCACAAAACCTCTGTAAGGTAGGTGCTATAAGTTCCCCCATTTTGTAGGGAAAGAAATGGAGGCTAAGACTTGTCCGGCATCATGCAATCAGTTAAGTGTCTGGATTTGAACTCGGGTCTTCCTGACTTCAAGTCTAGAACTCTTACCTCCTGAGTCACCCAGCTGCCTTTACAGAATAATAGCCAATAGTTATATGGCTCTTTAAGGTCTGCAAAGTACTTTACATATGTTATTTTATATATATATATATACATATATATATATATATATCTCCACACATACAAATAAATACACACATATGCTATGTTATCACATTTGATTATCCCAGCAATCCTGTGAGGTAGGTGCTATTATTATCTCTATTTTACAGATGAAGAAATTAAGACAGAGAGGTTAAGTGACCCATTCATGGCCAAGCAATTAGCAAGTGTCCAAAGTAGGGTTTGAACTCAGCTCTTCCCGATTTTGAGTCTAGCACTTTACTACCTCACTATCTGCCTGCATGTTGTAGGTGCTATAATTATCCCTACTATACAGATGAGGAAAATGAGCCTGAGTGAGGTTAAGTGGTTGTTTTAAGATTATACAGTTAATAAGCATTTGGATTTGAATTGGGTCTTCCTTCCTCCTAATCCATTAAGCCACCCCTGTGAGGGCGTGGTTATGTACCTGGTGTCTGACTGGAAGCTGGGAGGGAGAGATAGATGCTGTACTGGATGGCAAAGACAAGATTCAGCACCATCTCAGGAGTCTAGAGTGATGGACTGAAATTGGCAAGATGAAATTTACTAGGGGTCCCCGAATCACAGATTTAGAGCTGGCAGGGTCCTCAGAGGGCATCTAGCCCAATCCCCTCTTTTTATAGATGAGGAAACTGAGGCTGATGGGGGTAAAGTGACTTGCCCAGGATCACACAGGTAACATGTAACAGAGTCAGGATTTGATCTTGTGTTCTCTAATTCCCAATCCAGAACTCCTTCCACTGTGCCACATTGGATATAGGTGAATCCCTGTATTTAGATTAAAAGAAAATCAACTCAGGGGCAACTAGATGGTGCAGTGGATAGAGTACCAACCAGCCCTGAAATCAAGAGGACCTGAGTTCAAATCTGGCCTCAAACACTTACTAGCTGTGTGATCCTGGGAAAGTCACTTAACCTTGATTATCTCCTTCACTCCCACCCCTGAGAGAAAAAGCTCCCAACTCCATGAATGGGATAGAAGAGATATGATTGAAAGTTATGTTTTTAGCAAAGACCTGGGATTTTTTTTTAGTGGATTATAGATACAATCCACTTCCTAAGGATGCGGTGGCAGCCCCCTAAAAAGAACTAATCTTGGACTTCAGCAGTGGAGGCAGAATATCCAGAATGAAAGAGGAGACGGCACTATTGTACTCAGGTGATCGGACCTCCTCTGGAAGAACATGTCTAATTCTGTGTGTTGCAATTTAGGGAGGATGTTGACATAGCAAGAGGAAGGCAAATAGGCCAGGACCAAGACTATCCATCAGTGCATAATAGTATCTGTTGAAGGAGCTGGGGCTGTTTAGCCTGGAGATGAGAAGACTAGGGGGTGGGCTGGTGGAGAGGACAAGAAAGCTCTCTTCAAATATTTGAAAGGCTGTCATGGAGAAGATGGATTAGACTTCTCCTGCCTGTACCCAGCTGGCAGAAATAGGAACAATGGGTGGGAGCTGCAGGAAGATGAATTTCATGTTAATATACAGAAGAATTAAGTTCTGAGCTGTCCAACAATGGAATGGGCTGCTTTGTAAGGTTGGCGGGGGTTTTTAATCACTGGAGCAAGGTAGGATGACAATAGAATCATATCAAGATTACAGAATTTAGGGCTAAAAGGAAACTGGAAGATCATTTAGTTCCCACCCCCCACTCCCCCCACTAATTTTAGACTTAAAAAAACAAAGGCTCAGTGGATAGAGTGCTGGACCTGGAATTAAGAAGGCCTGAATTAAAATCTGGCCTCAGATCAATTGTGTTACGCTGAGCAAGTCACTTAACCTCTGTTTGCCTAGGAGGCAGTTAGTTGTCTCAGTGGATAGAGTACTGGACCTGGAATCAAGAGAATCTGAGGTCAAATCCCACCTCAGGCACTTATCTATATGACACTGGGCAAATCACTTAACCTCTGACTGCCTCCATTTCCCCATCTGTAAAAATGAAAATGATAATAATAGCACTTACCTCCTACGGTTGTTGTGACAATCAAATGAGCTAAGATTTGTGAAGTGCTTTGCAAATCTTAAAAAGTGCTATGTAAATGTTTGCTATTAATATCACCATCATTTTTTTTTATTATTGTAAGGGGGCAGAGCTGGGATTTGTGGCTATATCCTTTGATGCCAAGACCCTTTGACAGGGTCAAAGACGGGGTTCATGCTTTAGCTAGAAGTTGGGCCCTAGATGCTCTTTGTGTTTCTTCCCATTCTAAGACTGCGTGAAAAATGGAAGGGAGAAAGATCATCCCACTGACCTCAATGAGTTCAAATCTTCCTTTCATCAAGTATATATGAAGCATTTATTATGGGCCAGGCATTGTGCTAAGCACTGGGAATGCAAATAAAGCCCCCCAAACCCTGGCAGACATGATTACTGATCTTTGAAAATTCTTGGAGAGCAGGAGAGGTCCCACCAAACGGGAGATGGGCAAATGTCCAAATTTCCAAAAAAGGGAAGAGGGCAAATCTCACTTTAAATCAGTGAGACTGACCTTGACCTCTTGACAAAATTCTAGATTAAAGGGACAACTTTTGAGTATTTAGGAAAGGCGGTAGTGATCATAAAGGACCAGCAGGGCTCATCCAGAAGAGGTCATGACTAACTAATATGGTTTCCTTCTATACAAGATGACTGATGTGCTAAGGTCAGGGAAATGCCATAGGTATAGTATATCTGGATTTTATCCAAGCATTTGATGGTCCATTATGCAATCCTAGGGCAGCTAGGTGGCGCCATAGTGCACAGAGTGCCTGACCTGGAGTCAGGAAGACTCATCTTCACGAGTTCAAATGTGACCTCAGACACTTATCACTTGTGTGACCCTGGGCAAGTCACTTAAGCTTGTTTGCCTCAGTTTCCTCATCTGTAGAATGAACTAGAGAAGGAAATGGCAAACCACTCCAGGATCTTTGCCAAGAAAACCCCAAATGGGGTCACGACGGGTCGGACGTGACTGAAAGGACTGAACATCAACAAGGAAATATGCAATCTTGTGGACAAGATGGAGAGAGGAGACTTAAAATGGGTCAGGCGCTGGGGATATATGACAGCATAGGTATTTGGATTCAGCATTGATTTAATGACCATATATTCAAAGTGAGGTCATTAATGGGCTTATATCCGCTTAAAGTAGAAAACCCCAGGGATCAGCCCCTGGTCCCGTGTTGGTAAACAATTTTTTCATTACATGGATGAAGGCATATATTCAATTCCATTCAACAATTATTAAGTGCCTACTATGGGCAAGGCACTGTGCTAGACAGAGATAAAAATATAGTTCCTTCTATCTGGGAGCTTGCAGTCTCCTAGGCCTGTTTTCAGATTTGCAGAGGACATAAAACAGAAAAGGAGAGCTAACATGTTGGAGGACAGACTTGAGATCTTGAAAGATCTTGGCAGATTAGAACTACGGGCCAAACTTAATAAGGTGATTACTATCAAAGATAAGTGTAAAATCCCACACTTGGGTTCAGAAATTCAGCTGCACAGGTACAGGATAGGGAGGTGTAGTCAGACAACAGTTTGCTTAACAAATTTTGGTAGATTTTTAGTAAACTACAATCTCAGTATGAATCAACAGGGTGATATGGAAGGCCAACAAGCTTTCCTCATCTTCAAGTGTGTTATGAGAGGTACAATGACCAAGATGAAGGAGGTGACGGCCCTGCTGTACTCTGCCCTGATAAGACATATTTAGAGTTTTATGTCCAGTTTGGGTTACTACATTGTAAGGAGGACATTGACAGGCTGAAGTGTGTCCAGAAGAATGCCACTAGGATTGTGAGGGCACTAAAAGAACATTTCCTGTAAGGAGCAGTTGAAGGAATCTGTAAAAAGAGCATTGGATTAGGACTCCTCTGAAGTCCCCTCCAACTCTGGATCAAAGATCCCATGATGCTGTACCAGCTGGGAGCTGGAGAAGAGAAGACTGAAGGATCTATGAAGGAAGATGCTATCCACCTCCAGAGAAACAACTGATATATGGAACTATGTATCGTATAGTTTCACATCTATATCTGTGTCAAATGTTGGCCTTCTCTAGTGTGGGTTTGGGAGAGAGGGAAGGAAACAGCTTGAAATTAAAATGTAACAAAAACAGATATTTTTAAAAAATTAAGAGGAAAGAAAAAAAGAGAAGATTGGGGGAGGAGGGTCATGTATCTGCCGACAAGAATCTGAAGGATAATCATGTGGAAGAGGGAGTGACTGTTCTACTTGTCTCCCAAGGGAAAAAAACTGGCAACAGTCAACTGAAGACAGGCAGAATTGGACTTGGTAAAAGGAAAACATTTCCTAACAGTTATGGAAAAGTGGAGTGGGCTGCCTTGGGAAGTGGCAGATCCTACCTTGCTGGATGTCCTTATGTTAAGGCTAGATAACCACTTGTTGGGTCTAGCACTTAGCATAGTGCCGGGGCCCATAGCAGGGGCCTGATAAATGCTAGTAGGATGACTGATACATTCTCTCTATCTCCACGGGTTAGACTTATTGCGCTCCAAATTCCTCCTAACTCTTAGATTCTATGATTCCGTGAAGTGAACTCCAATACTTTTAAGTTGTAGGGTGGACCTAGAGAAGATAGCTTATGTCTTTGTAAGGCATTGCTAGCCTTAAGCTTTCAGATGCAAGCTTCCCTCCTCGTCCTTTTTGAAGGACAATTCTAAATTGTTGTTAAGTTGTTTCAGTTGTATCTGACTCTTTGTGACCCCATTTGGGGTTTTCTTGGCAGAGACACTGGGGTGGTTTGCCATTTCCTTCTCCAGTTCATTTTACAGATGAGGAAACTGAGGCAAACAGGGTGAAGTGACTTTCCAGGGTCAGTAAGTGTCTAAAGCCTTGATTTGAACTCATGAAGAGGAGTCTTCCTGGTTCCAAGCCCAGTGTTCTATCACCTGGCTGCCCCTTAGTCTAAACAGCTAATAGCATGACAAACTGATGGGACTGACTCATCTCCCCCCCACACCCCTTCCCCTTCCCCCGTGGTGATGGAGCTCTTCTGATGAATCCATCTTCTCTCTCCTACCTGCTCCCTCTTGTGGGAGATTGCATGTATCTTCCAGACAGTTACCTGGGTATAAGTCATGGGGCTGTGGCTATGGGAGGTAGCTTGGCCTGTTGAAGGCTCAAACAAGGAGACTGGGCCACCTCAGCAAATATTCTAACCCTTGAAACACCACTCCCCTCCACCCCACTCAGATGAGCAGTGTCGAGTCCTCTGATTGATTCTTTCTCAGTTATTCAGGAAATGGGCTGGATGGAGGTTCAGAAACTCATAGACTGTTGGGCTGGTGGAAGAGAACTCAGAGACTGTCTAGTTCAGGGGTGGGGAACCTGCAACCTTGAGGCCACGTGTGGCCCTCTAGGTCCTCAAGTATAGCTCTTATGACTGAATCCAACCTTCGTACAACAAATCCTTTTATTAAGGGGATTTGTTCTAGCTAGCATAGCAGAAAAGCCGGGCCTAACGAGCAAACACCCAGAAACCAGAGAAGGAGTGTTCATAGTTTCCATTCATAATGGGTGCTTAATTTTTCATTCAGATATTTCATGAACTCTCACTCTGTGTAAGGCATTGTGATACTACTTGCTGTGGGAGCAAAGATTGAGAAATGCATGCCATGGAAACTCAGACATTGAATGTTCCTCATCTGGGCCCTTTCATTACACCTACCCTTTCTTACCCCCTGGTTACTCCAAGGGCTCAGATGAATTGGATCAAGAAAATCAGGTCCCTTGGTTTGCAAAATGATGAGTGCTGGGATGAGTGCAGCCCCAAAGTCAAATGTAGATCAGTAATTCTGAGTTAGAGGAAGACCAAGGGGGAGGGAAAGACTCCCCGAGAAAAGATCGTAGCTGCATCACAGCTTTTGCAGGTGAAGTATTTATTGGCTAGAGGGCTAGGCTTGGAATCAGAAAGACTTAGGTTCAAATCCTGACTTGGATATTTCCTAGCTCTATGCATAATGGGCAAGTCACTTTACATTTCTGAGCCTCAGTTTTCTCACCTGTAAAATGGGAATAAGAATCCTACCTCACAACATTGTTGTGAAACTCAGATGAGGGATAGTAAAGCACTTAGCATGTGTTTCCATAGTATATTAAGGTTTGCAATTATTATAATTTTAGGTGAGGAGAAAAGTGAACCTCAATTGGGTGAAAAGATTTATCCAATAATATTATTGACAGTAATTATATAATAATGATATAATCACCATTATATAATCACAAAATTGTCAACATATAATTATAATTATATAATTGCCATATACAATTATAATAATTATATAATTACAATTATATAATTATAATAATTATATTATTATTAACAATAATAACCCTGCAAAAATGAAGGGAATGAGACAATAAGAATAATAGTGATACAAGAATAATAGCAGGATAGTGACTTGACCTGGGACCCTTCCTATCAAAGGAGATGAGAAGAATGAGATGATGATGATGATGATGGTGATGATGATGATAAATCTTTGAGAATTCAACATCCTTAAACACTCACACGATAAACGGTTCTAGGACTGGAACAATATCACAGGCTAATTGTTCATAATAAGCTGTATTTATGTGATGCTTTAAAGTTTGTAATGTAGTCTATGTATATAAAGCATTTGAGTCTCACAACAACCCTGTGAAGCAGATACTATGGGTATTTTTATTCCCATTCTGCAGATGAAGAAACAGGCTCAGAAAGGTCAAGTAATCTACCCCTGGTCACCATAGTTAGTGTCAGAGGTGGGATTTGAACTTGGTCTTTCAGGTTCAAATTCCAGCACTCTACAGTGCCAGAAATTAAACCAGATCCTCTGACTCCAAATCCATCATTCTCTCAACTGCTGTCCAAGGAAAGGAGAGAGAAGACAGTTCTAAAAATCCTGGGACTGTTTGTGGGCCAGGTCCTGTCTATTAATAGCCTGTGTTTGGGCTCCACCATTTCTATCAACACCATCTATCCTATCCAAACAATGGAAGAGCCCAGTGCCAAATCGCTAAGAGTTAACAATACAAGACTAGCTCGTGTTTCTGAAGAACAATATTTCCACTTCTTATGCTGCTTGGAAAGCAAGATTTGTTTTGCACAAGCTGGTTATTTTTCGCATCATTTCCCTTTGTTTATTGTGTAAGTGTGTGTGTTTTGAAGTACATTCCACCTCTAAGATTGAAAATGCGGAGTAGGTGGTGATTACCAGGCCTGGGATGCCCTGGGGATGGGCCTTAGGGGAACATTTGTCATTCCTGGTATTTGCCAGGCTTTGGCTCTGGAAGTGGGAAGGAACTAGGGCCATGGAGAAAGTCTGGAGCAATGGATGGGCCCCTGTGACTTAGAATGATTTCACCTCTGTTTGGGTACAGTGCTGTATGGAGAGAGGACTGTGGTGGCTTTTGGATCATTGCTTCTTTTCACCTCTTGCTGTCTTTAAAGACTTGTTTGGCCTAAAACGGGGCAAATCTTCCTTGAGTAAAGTCTTTTCTCTTCATATCTCAGAATAGTCTGCAAGTGACCTTGTCTCAGGAAAGACCATGTCACCAGAGGTCAAGCTCTGGTGGGTCCAGCAGATCAGGAAAGGCTTTGAATATGGGCCTGGGGACTGACAGAGTCTGGACACCTGTCACTGAAGGGCCGGCCTCGCTAAGTTCTCAGAGGCTTATCAGCAGGAATGAGCTGGGCCTCTAAGTGATGGATTTTGCCAGGGGGTGCACCACTCTCATGGAAGACTGTCTTGTGATGTATGGAGGGATTCATAGGACCACAGATTTGGAGCTGACCTTAGAACTAATTTAGCCCAATCTACTCATTTTGCAGATAAGAAAACTGAGACATGGGCTAAGTGATTTACCTAAGGTCACAAAGATAGTGACACAGAGAGGATTTGAACCCAGGTTCTCTGACTCCCCATTCTCATTGAGAAGGCAAGCAATTCAGTGTAGGTTCTATGTCAAACTGACATTCCTAAAGTACAAGTCTATGTTGCTCCTCTGCTCAAGAAGCTTCACTGGCTCCCTACTGCCTCTAGGATAAAATATAAATTTCTCTACTTGGTATTTAAAGTATTTCTCAATAAGGCTCCAGCCTATCTTTCCCTTCTCCCCCTCCCTTTCACCATACTTTCTACTCCAGCCAAACTGACCTATTTACTGTTTCCTGTGTATGACATTGCATGGATTGTCCTCCATGGCTGGAATGAATTCACTCCTCATGGAAACCCTAGCTCTCTTAAAGGTTCGGTTCAAATATCACTTCCCAAATGAGGCTCCTCCCTATGTACCCCCCAGTTGTTAGGGTCCCACCTCCCATTACTTCGTATTGGTTTTTGTATATATCTTGTATTTACTTATATGTACATGTTACACTTCCCCAATTTCCCTCCCCTTCCCCTGCCATATAGGCTCCTGTGTCCTTTTGTTTCTGGGGGACACAGTGCCTAGCACAGTGCTTGGCACATAACGGGCACTTAATAAATGCCTGTCAAGTGATTGATAGAAGGATTGAGAAAGGGCCAGCAGGCTAGAAGCTCCAAGGTCCAGACTTATGTATGAACATTTTGTTGTTGCTGTTTTGCTAAATCCATGTTTCTATCCAACTAGGACGTGAATGCTTAGGAAATTTCCTAGAGGTTTTCAGCATCATTAGAGGTCACTGAAGTGGTGCCACATGACCACCTGTTAACTTTTGCTGCTAACTAACCTTAGGATCACATCATAGGAACACTGGTTTAGAGTTGAGAGCAGCCTCCAAGATCACGTAGTCCAGTCCTCCTCCCCATTTTACAGATGAGGAAACTGAGAGCCAGGCAGACTAAGTAACGTATCCATGGTCACACTGCTAGTACATAGTAAGGTGGATATTTGAAGCAGATACTTCTTTGTGTCTGTGAAATAAGGAAGCTGACCAAGCTGACCACCAAGATCCCAGTGCTGAGATTCTACAAAAGGTCTATACTGGGTTAAATTCTGTCTAGACCTTGCTGTGCCTTTGAGTGCCCACCTGAGGGCTGCTTATGCTCCTGTAGGTGTCACATCAGAGGAAGTGATTTCATGGAGCTTCTTGCAGGATCTGGGCCAGTTAGTATTATAAAGGTAAAAACAAAATGCTTCAGAGCAAGTCACCCAGAAAGCACATTTATTTATTTCAAATGTTCACTAACATTTTCACAAATACGGGGACCATGGGTTTGGAATCAGAATCCTAGAATTGGAAAGGACCTCAGAGGTCATCTAGTCTAAACCCTACTGGGACAGAACTCCCATCTTCAGCATCCTCAACAAGAGGTCACCTTGCCTTTGCTTGAAGAACTTCAGTGATGAATTCAGCTCATTCCATTTGGAGGCCAGATGGTGCGGTGGATAGAGCACTGGATCTGGAGTCAGGAAGACCTTCCTGAGTTCAAATTTGACCTTAGACACTTACTAGCTGTGTGACCCTGGGCAAGTCACTTAATCTTGTTTGCCTCAGTTTCATCATCTGTCAAATGAGCTGGAGAAGGAAATGACAAACCACTCCAGTATCCCTGTCAAGGAAACCCCAAATGGGGACACAGAGTCAGACATGCCTGAAAAACAATCGAACAGCAACAACTGGTCATTAAGGTGTTTTTCCTTCTGTGAGGCTGAAATCTGCCTTCCTCCATCTTTTGCCCTGGTTCTAATTCTGCCTTTTAAGATATCAGAGATACAAAGTCGGGAGTAAAGCAGCCCCTGCCCTCAAGAAGCTTACAGTCTATTGAGGGAAAAACATGTATTTGTTGTTGTTGTTCAATCATGTCAGATTCTTTGTGACCCCCTTGGGGGTTTTTTTGGGCAAAGATACTGAAGCGGTTTGTCATTTCCTTCTCTAGCTCGTTTGACAGATGAGGAAACTGAGGCAAAGTTAAGTGACGTGGGGTGTGTGTGTGTGTGTGTGTGTGTGTGTGTGTGTAGAGAAGGGCTGGTGCTCTGGGGTTTTCTTGTTTGTTTTGAGAGCTTGTTTAGTAGAAAAACCCCAGGCTAGCTGAGTAGGTGAAGAAGCAACTCCTGCAGTCTGTAACTATGCTCCAAGCTTCCCCATGGTCCCTCACTGATTCCCTTTGTGCCGCCTTCCCGTGAAGGAGTGCAGCATGTTGGGGGGGGGGGAGGAGGATCAGAACGCTTCTTGCCCTCCTCTCCCTCCCCTTCCTTCGCTGCAGAGGGCAGGAACTTGGAAGCCTGTTTCTCCTTCCAGATGGGTCAGGCTTGGCTCACTTGTTAGGTGACACAGACACTCTGCAACCACTAACAGCACATCACTATCTTTGCCAGTTCCCGAATCGAGGTGGGAATATCATTTATACACCAAGAGGCTGTAACGAATTCATAATAGACCGCAGCCCCTTCGCTTAGCTTTTGTAAAAGAGAGCATGTCCTTAGCTGGAAGTTGCTTGTGCCTTCCAGAATCCTTTAAAGGAGGGATGGATTCTCTCATCCTGATCTTCCAATTCCATGACAACAGAGAGGAGCTGATCAAGGAGAAGCAGAAAGCGGAGGGGGTGGGGTAGGGATGGAAATAGAAGGGAAGGCAGAACATGGAGAGGCAGGTATGAGGATAGAAGAGGAGGCAGACGCAGCAGGGAAAAAGGGAGATTTGGAGTCACAGGTTGGAGAACTGGCTTCACCACTGTGTGCTCATGGGCACAGGAGGGGATTGGACTAGCTGCGAAGGTCCCTTCTAGTTCTAAATCTTTGAAAGGATCTTACACACTTAAAGGAAGGATTAAGATAGAACATGTGGAGAGGCAGGGGAAAGGGAGATAAAAATCAATCACCAAACGAAACAGCCTCTCCCCTCAAGAAGCTTATATTCTCTTGAGGGAAAAACATGTATTTTATTGTTCAGTCAAGTGTGACTCTCTGTGGCCTCGTTTGGGCTTTTCTTGGCAGGGATCTGGAGTGGTTTGCCATTTCTTTTCCAGTTCATTCGACAGATAAGGAAACTGTGGCAAATAGGATTATGTGACTTGCCCAGGGTCATACAGCTAGTAAGTGTCTGAGGCCACATTTGAACTCAGGAAGATGAGTCTCAATCCAGTGTGCTACCTAGATGCTCTTAAAAAAAAGAAACAAAACAAATCCAAACAAACAAACAAGAGCCTACCACATAGGCATATAAGTCCATATGAAATTGCATAGAAAAAGTCGTTTTGGAGGCAGAAGCACTTACTGCTGGGGGGTGTGGGTATGGGATCAAGCTCCTTGTAGGAAGTGGTGCTTGAGCTGACTTTTGTAAGAAGTTCGAGAGTCTGTGAGGTAGATGTGAGAAGGGAGACAGCCTGAGCAAAGGCAAGGAGGTGGGAGATGAGACTAGAAGGGGAGACAGAAGATGAAAGGAGGGGAGACAAACATGATAACGTATAAAGTGACAGTGTACAAGGCAGATGGAGGGGATTCAGTGTAATTTAATATGTATGTAGGATATTTCTTAGATGACCCCTTTCTCACTCTCATGGGGGTGTGGCCCAACCCAAGGGCCTTATTATATGGAAAATGGTTTATTTTTGGTGCTTCTGTTTGCTTTTATTACACATTAGCATTATCAGCAGCAGCAGCATAATGGCCAACATTTTATACTATACTCACTAGGTCCCAGGCCCTGTGCTAAGAACTTTACAATTATTATTTCATTTAATCCTTGTAACAACCGTGGGAGGTAAGTGCCATTATTATCTTCACTTTACAGATTAGGCAACTGAGGCAAAGAGAAGTTAAGTGACTTGCCCAGGGTCACAGAGCTAGTAAACTTCTGAGGTCAAATTTGAACTTGGTCCACCTGACTGCTAGGGCAGCTGGGTGGTACAGTGGATAGAGCACTAGGCTTAATCAAGAAGACTAATTTTCCTGAGTTCAAATCTGGCCTTAGACACTTACTAACTGTGTGACCTTGGGCAAGTCACTTAACTTTGGTTGCCTCAGTTTCCTCATCTGTAAAATGAGCTGGAGAAGGAAATGGTAAACCACTCCAGTATCTTTGCAAATAAAAAAAAAAACAACCCCAACTCCAAATGGGGTAACAAAGAGACAGATGCCACTGAAGTACTGAATAACTTTCTGCCTCCACTGTTTCTCTATCCACTGTGCCACCTATCAGAATCTAACTCAGCTCCAGCTTAACCATTTTCTTTAGTAATGCCCCAAAGACAGGTTGCCCTGAGACTATCCAACATAGTCATCCTCCTTTTGGTGAGTAATGGTATTTTGAGCAGCCATAATGAAATACTCCCCTGCCTCTCTTGACTTTATTAGCTTTTGTTTGGAAATCCAGTTTTGCCTATTACTGATGACTCATTTTCTGTCCATCATCTGATGATTCTATCACCCACCTTCTGCTTCCATCTTCTGAACCCCTTCAGTCATCTCCCGTCTCTTTTCCTGAAATTTGAAGGTTCTCTGCTATTTACCTCCTAAGTGAGTTGGGAAAGTCTTTGCCTCTCTGGCCTCCAGGTTCTTCATTGACAAAATGAAAGGCATAGATGAGATGCTCTCCAACATCCTTTCTGGTTCTCAAACTTGGGATATTTCAAGCACTCATCACTCCCTTTGCTGTAATGTTTATCCTTTATATTTCTTCCTGTCAACTTCCTGAGGCCGGGACGGTGTAGGGTTGAGATGCCTCCACCCAATGGAACTTCTTGTCCCCTGACTCTATGGACCTTTCTCTCTCCACCTTGGTGATGCCTCTTCCCCTGCATCCTGCTCTGATTGGCAAGTTCCAACCCAGAACCTCCATGGAAGGAAGTTCCCAGGCCAGCTGTGCTCATTTTTATCTCAGTTCCACTCTTAGAACTCTAGACTTGTACTCCTTGCTACCTCCTCTTGGCCCCTCTTCTTGTCAGTTCCCTTTTACATGTTGTCTTCCTCTGTTAGAATGTAAGTTCCTTGAGGGTAGCTGGGGCAGCTAGGGGGCAAAGCAGATAGAGTGCTGGACCTGATGTCAGTAAGACTCATCTTTGTGAGTTCAAATCTGGCTTCAGACACTTACTAGTTGTGTGGCCCTGGGCAAGTCCCTTAACCCTGTTTGCATCCATTTCCTCAGCAGTAAAATGAGTTGGAGTAAATGGCAAACCACTCTGGTATCTTTGCCAAGAAAACCCCCAATGGGGTTACAAAATGGATATGACTGAAAACAACTCGATAACAACAGTAACAACTTAATATGTGGCCCTCAGACATCCATATCTATTTGTCTGACACCATTGCAGTAGATGACTTCTATTGTGCCTTCTGACTTTCCAAGGTATGATTCTGTGAAGCCCAACAATTATATAGCAGGTACGAATAGCTATGAGCCTTTCTTCTCTCTTCCTTCCTTCCTTCCTTCCTTCCTTCCTCCCTTCCTTCCTTTCTTTCTTCCTTCCTTCCTTCCTTCCTTCCTTCCTTCCTCCCTTCTTTCCTTCCTTCCTTCCTCCCTTCTTTCCTTCCTTCCTTCCTTCCTTCCTTCCTTCCTTCCTTCCTTCCTTCCTTCCTTCCTTCCTTCCTCATTCATTTTTCCCTCCCATCAATAATAGCACATGAAGCAGAGGAAGACTTAGGAGATATTGACTGTTGGAAAGGTTGTACTGAGAACCTGCTTGCCATTCACAGTGTACACCCCTGACTAGTAGGGTCAGTTCTCTCATAAGGCATTATCTAAGTAAAGCAGCACCATCATCTGAGCATCACCTTAGAGAAATTTGTTGAGTAGCAAGTTTGGAGAGGGGACAAGCTGGAGGCAAAAAGATCACTCAGGGTGTTACTGTAATAAGCTGGGCAAGAAGATGTCAGGGCCTGAGCGAGGGGTGGGGGGGGGGGGGGTCTGAGCTGGAAGTTAAGATGTGGGATGGATAGGAGAGACACTCCAGAGATAGGATTGAGAAGACTTGGCAACCAATTGGACGTGAGTGGGCGGTAATAGTGGCGGGAGTCAGAGAGGTCTCCAGTGATCATGTAGGCTCCATGGGAGGCTGGTTAGTGTAGGGAAACCACTACTAGGGTATTTTTTCAGGTTTTGGTGGTAGGATGGAGGGAGACAATATGTGGGCCTCTGACGGATTCCAAACTACAGTATAAAATTCAACACACAGTTATTAATCACTTACTATATGCAGAGCACTGTAGTAGGCACTGGCAGAGTTACACAGGTTAGAGGTTTCTGTCCTCATGGAGCTTCTGATCAAATGGGGGATAAGACATATAGAGAGATATTATAATAATGACAGTTGGCATTTACATAGGACCTTCTTGGGTTTAATAAGTTTCTGACATCTATCATTTCATTTGCTTCTCACAACAACCCTGTTGGGAGGTTTATATTGAAGGTACCATTCTTCCCACGTGGCTGGCTCAGGGACTCTCAGGGACTTGTCTCTGGTCACATAGGTTATAAGAGACAGAAATGGGATTTGGATCCGGGTTTCTATTGACTCTAAGACTGGTCTCTCTCTCTCTCTCCCTCTCTCTCTCTCTCTCTCTCTCTCTCTCTCTCTCTCTCTCTCTCTCTCTCTCTCTCTCTCTCTCTTTCATTTTGACTTTAAAGATAAGTTTAAGAAGGATGTTAAAATAAAAACCTATGTGAGAGTGAAGACAGCAGTGAGGGTGGGGTGGGGTAGGGATAGACTGAAAAGATATCTTCTTCATAACCAGTGCTGTGACCTTGGAAATAGTTGGCAGCTACCAGCAGAATCATCTTCAGACAAGCATCCTCTGCCAAATCTACCTGTCTTGCATTCTGTGCCCCAAGGGCAGGCATCATTGGCCAAGGGCTCTGGGTTCCATTTTTTGGTACTGTGTTCTGTCTGGACTTTCCCTAGAATGAAACCTATCTTGGTTATACAGTGAATGGCAATTGACTCCCATAGTCCCCTTGTCCTAAAGGAAAGAACTTCCTTATTTCTTTATTATTAATGATACTTCACAATTATATAGCCCTTCGTAGTTTACAGAGTACTTTCTATACAACAACCCCGTAAGATATATAGTGCAAATATTTTATACTCATTTTATGGATAAAGGGAACTAAGATTCAGAGTAGTGAACTGATGATACAGTACTAGTAAGTAGAGCAAAGACTTATCATAACAGAGGGGGTGCTACCTTTTGTTCTGGAAGATTTGGATTCAAATCCTGCCTCATATATTTACTGTTACCCTGGGCAAGTCAATTAACATCTCTGAGCCTCAGTTTGATCATCCATAAAATGGGATAGAGATGGCATCTATGTTATGGGGTTGCTGTGAGGACCAAATGGATTATTGTATAGAAAGTGCTATAAAATACCAGTTATCACTACTACTACTACTACTACTAATTCCTCCTCCTCCTCCTATTACTACTACCACCACCACTACTGTTTTCTCTTCTACCTTCTCTTTTTTCTTCACCTTCTTCTTTCTCCGCCTTCTCCTCTTTTTTTCTTCTTCTTCCTCCTTTTTATCTTCATCTCCATCTCCTCCTCCTTCTCTTCCTTCTTTTCTTTCTCCTCTTCCTCCTCTTTCCTCTTCCTTTTCTTGTATTATTGGAGTCTCCTGACTTTACTACTAGTGTTATTTCCACTGCACCACACTGCCTCTTTCTTGACAGGAGGAAGTGATGGCCTTGGCAGTATTTGCTACTTGGAAATTTTTGACCATCAATTTAAACAACTAGGTGGTTCAGTGGATAGACTTGGAGTTGGGAAGACCTGAGCTTTAATCCTGCCTCAGACACATCATAGCTGTGTGACCCTTCGCTTAATATATGTCTGTCTCAGTTTCCTTATCTGTAAAATGGGGAGAATAATAACACCTACATCCTAGGATTGTTGTGAGGATAAAATGAGATTTGTAAAGTGCTTTGGAAACCTTAAAGTGCTAATAATAGCTTGAAATGCTAGCTATTATTATCATAATTCTTAAACCAGTTTCACTTTAGTGTCATTGGTAAGTGTGTTTGGGCAGTTGTCTACAGTTAGGGAGGTTCCATAATCATAATTTGCCTCTTACTGGATCACTCAGGCCTCATGTAGCACTTTCTAACCTTCCTCAGTTTCCTTAGAATCTTAATTTGCTATTTCTGCATATTTCCAGGGCTGAAAAAAATGTCACAGAAAGGTTCTGTGGAATTTCATTGGTCAGTGATGAGTTAGTTGACTGATTTCCAGGAGTACCCAGTCTCTTCTCCTCCTCCTCTCCTTGCCACATGCCAATTAAATCAAGTGGGGAAGTCTGGGAGGATTGGTCTGAGATAAGAAGAGAAAAATACTGCATGGAAAAATACATTGGCTCTGCTATAATGCTGTTACAATACAGTCTTCTACAAAGGAAAAAAAGCCCAATGGCTCTGGAGTCAAAGACCTAGTTTCAAATCCTACCCAAAACAATTATTACCAGTATGACCTTGGGCACTTGACCTTGGGCTTCACTTTCCTCACTAACAAAATCAGGAGATTGGATTTTGTGGATTCTGAAGTTTCTCCTTGATCTCTGATGCTATCATCCTGTGGGGGGGGGGGGAGAGAGACAGAGACAGAGAGAGACAGAGAGAGAGAGAGAGAGAGAGAGAGAGAGAGAGAGAGAGAGAGACAGAGTGAGAGAGACAGAGAGACAGAGAGAGAGAGAGAGAGAGAGGAGAACAACACTGGAGCACTGGGAAAGAAAGGGGCTAGAGAATAGAAAAGAAAGAGAAAATAGGAAAAGAAAAGAAGAGTAGAAATGGTGTCAGGTCTTATTTATTTGCAATACTGTTGGGTCTGAGGAAAGGAACCATGTAAGCTACTTGGCAGTGAATAAGGGGCTGGTTTAATTTGCATAGCATTAATTAGCAAGAGTGTCTAATTAGGACACCCATTCCAGAGCCACAATATTCTGCTAATGCTGAATATCAATCAATTTTGGAATCTTTCCGCGAAATTGAGGGGAAAATATTAAATTATTAAAAGAAGTAGTTGAGAATCAATTTCCCACATTGCATCCACTAGAACTTAGGGAAGTCTTGCAGGGGAATTAGATGCCAAAGTGAGTTAACATTGACTTTTGACTTTTTTTGCTGATCCCATTGGACGGTTCTAGTCTCAGGAAATCACAGTGGACCTGCCGTAATACCTCTAAGTACAACACTCAGTCAACAAGCATTTATCAAATGATTACTGTGTTCCCAGCAGGGCTGTTGAGCGCTCGGGACATAAAGACAAAAATGAAGCAACATTACACACTCACTTAGACAAATTCACAGAAGTACCAGAGACACACCCTCGAAGACAGGAATGCATATTGACTCACCTGTACGCACACAAACAGACACGATGTCACATTTATTATGTACATTTAATCAAACGCGGTCACTCGATATGTGGTTTCACATGCACTCGGAAGAATAGCTACAACAGTAGCTGGCATTTATATAACTCTTTAATGTTTGAAGCATTTACAGACATTATCTCACTTGAGACTCGGGGCAACCCTGCAAGTTGGTGATCTTCTTATCCCTATAGATGAGAAAAAAAGAGATAAACAGAGATTGACCGAGATTACAATTATGTATATGTGTACACATATGTGTATATGTATATGCATTGCACACGTGTTTATAGAGGAGCACATGTCCATATGTCCATATGTATGTACACACATGTGTGTGTACATACATATGTCTTGCCTCTTACTGGATCACTCAGGCATCCCATAGTACTCACCTCCCTCAGTTTCCTTAGAATTTTAGTTATCTATTTCTGCATATTTTTAGGGCTGAAACGAAAGTCATAGAGAGATTCGGTGGAGTTTCACTGGTCAGTGATGAGTTAGTTGACTTACTTCCAGGAGTACTCAGCCTTTCCTCCCCTCTCCTCCCAAATATGCCAATTAAATCAAGTGGCAAAGTCTGGGAGGATTAGTCTGAGCTAAGAGTGAGAGGCAGGATGCTGCATTGGAAGGAACTCTGCAATCAGTTTGCAAAAAACCTTTGGCAAAGACATGTGTATATATGTATGTGTGCAGACACACACATATGTATGTATAGGTACACATGCACACACACACATGCACAAGTGTGTTCATATGTATATGCACATATATACAATACATATGCATGCACAAAGCTAGGTGGCACAAAGGATAATGTTCTGGGCCTGGAGTCAAGAAGCTTCATCTTCCTGAGTTCAAATCTGACCTCAGACACTTACTAGCCATGTGACCCTGGTGTAAGTCACTTATCCCTGTTTGCCTCAGTTGCTCATCTGTAAAATGAGATGTATACACAATTCCACCCAAATCCTCATTCTAATATTCTAAGGCCTTGATGCAGTGGACAGAATATTTGACTTGGAGTCAGGGAGGCCTCTGAAGTTTACTGGCCATGTGACCATAGGCAAATCACTTACAGTTTCCAAGCCTCAGTTTCCCCATCCATTAAATGAGAGGGTTGGACAAGATGATCTGGAAGGACCCTTCCAGTTCTAAATTTCTGACCCCAGGATGCCTCGTTGTGACATAGAGGTGACCTTGAGGATTATGCCAGCCTAGTATATGCAGCTGCATCTCTGACCAAGAAGAAAAGCTTTGATCATGGGCCCTGTGTCGGACTTAGTGTCTAAGGTCTGGGCTAGCTAAGCTGGTCATCAACAGTTGGGCAGCAAAAGATAATAAATTTCCCAACCCCAGCAACTCTCAAGGGGTCAGGATCTAGCTGGGTGGAAAGTGTATCCACACAAAAAAAACTACAGAGCCTTGGAGCATTGATGTACACACATACACACACACACACACACACACACACACACACACACTGCTTTTGATGTATCCTAACAGAGGAAGCCACAGCATTTTTACTTCTTTATTCTGTCTATTGTCTGATGTCTGAATCCTTTGCTGGCAAAACAAAAAAAAAATCAATTTCATCCAGGCCCCCAAAGCCTTCCGAGTCTCAGGGAAGGTAATGAGAAGATCAGTCATTCAATCATGTAAGCACTTACTCAACCCATGTCACGTGCTAGGCAATGTGTATGACCTTGGGGGTACAAAAACACAAATTAAGGAGCCCCTGCCCTCTGGGAGCTTACATTCTAGACAGCTAGATGGGATAATGCCTAGATGGCTGAACTTGGAGTCAGGAAAACCCAAGTTCAAATCCTGCCTTAGATATTACATATGATGACCTTGGGTAAGTCACTGAACCTCTTTTAGCCTCAGTTTTCTCACCTGTAAAATGGAGATAAAAATAGTACCTACTTCAGAGGTTTGTGAAAATCAAATAAGATAATATGTGTAAGTACTTTGCAAACCTTAAAGAGATATATGGATGTTAGCTATTAGCATTTTAACGGGGGGACGACATATACACATATACACAAATGTGCATAAATATAGATAAAAGGCATTAGCAGGTGGAGGGACTAGGGAAAACCTGGCTAACAGGAATGCTAGATCATAAAACATTATGAGGCAGCTAGAAGGCACAGTAGATAGAATGCTGGCCTTGGAGTCAGGAAGACCTGAGTTCAAATCCAGCCTTAGACATTTACTGGCTGTGTGACCCTAGGCAAGTCACTTAACTGCAGCCTGCTTCAATTTCCTCATCTGTAAGATGGGGATAATAATGGCACCTAGGCACCATATAAGAGTTAGTTAATAATAGTAACAACAGCAGCAATAATAACATAAACTTTGGATGGAGTTTATAGAGGGTATAGGTATCTCCTGTGCTTAAGCAATGCTGTGATTTCCTATTTAATTCTTCTCAGGGGTTATAGATGATTTTTCTCTTTTTTGTTTTTGCTTTCGAATGATAGGACATTTAAAACTTCAGAGACTCTGGGAAGATCTACTGTAATCATTATCATTCTGGCTTTTCTTCTGTAGACTCTGATGCTGGCTAGCATAGCAATTTATATAGCTGGATCAGAAACCAAAGTCTGATATTCCATCACCTTTGCCAAAGCCCCAGGGGCCAAGATAATGGTGAAAGGGAATGGAAGCTAGCACGTTGTTTGAGGGGCAAATGAGGTGTGTGGCCGAACCGTGGGGGTTGATGAGGGGAGCCTGGCTGTGGGGACAGGTGGCCTGATGTGGGCTGGTGTCAGTGGCTGGGTGCCAGCCTCAGTTCCCATCCGCTTGCACAGCAGCTGTCAAATCTGGACAGTGCCTTGTTAGATCCACTTTGGGGGCTGCCACTCCAAATTCTTAATGACATCTCCTGTGGCTTCCAAATAGCTGAATCTTAGTTAACAAATGCTTAGAAAGTGTTCACTGTTTGTTGGCCTCTTCTCTAGTTGCAAAGGAAATAGGGTTGGAACTCTTGGGTGTGATGGAAGAGTGAGAAGACAGGAATTCTAGTCCTGCTCCCGAGACTTACTCATTGGTGACCTTGACTAAGTCACCTAACTTCTCTGAGACTCAATGTCCTATTTACAAAATGAGGGTAACAATACTTCTACCACTTATCTCAGAGGTTTTCACATGGTGGCAACACTCCCAAGAGTGGCCAACTGAGAAATATTTAGCAAAATTAACCAAAATACAGTAGAACCCAGATGAAGTTCATGTGTGGTTTTCTAAGCCAATATGCACCCCAGGGATCCTTAATGACAGATTTCTATTTGAGTTTGATACAACCGATCTACTTCACAAGATCGTTATGAGGAAAAATCCTAAAGCGCAATAGAAAAACGTCCTATTAATCACAGTCTGCATTTGCTACTTAGGAGCTATATGAATATAGGGGAGCCACTTTTCTGTGCCCCAGATTCTTCCTTTAACAAATGAGAGGGGTGGGCTAAATGATCTCTGGTTTCCCTTTCTCTTCTGCAATTCAATGATCCTACAATTCACCCTTAACATAGCTTTATATGATGTAGGCCTAGAGATTCTATGGGTCCATGATAGGCATTGATACATGCTGTGTTTAATAACTGTCACTCGAATCACGCTTTTTCATAATGGAGTAATTTACCAACGTGATCTCAATTTGGTCCTTCCGACAATACTGGACTTGTGTGTCCGAGGGTAAGGAGGGCAGATCGGTGGAGTCTCCTGATCAGTTTCAGGGGCTTGATGAGTTTGCAGGATGGTGCACCTCTGAGATACCTGATGGGCATCTCCCCGTGGAAAATTTAGGCATGCCTGTTTGGCTGAGAGCCTTGTCAAGTGGACACACATCATCCCCGATTCATTCTTAGTGACCAAGGCTTGGTGCTTACACAGACCAGCTCCAGCTTCAGGGATTGGCCCCCCAAATCATATTCTTTCTTTGGTTTGCCCTGCCCACCCAGAATTTACTCCAGGAAAATCTTTGATAATAATTATGTTGATCAACCCCCTTATATTTTCATTTCACAGATGAAGAAAATGAGGCTCAGATAGCTTAGGATCATAAATTTAGCATGAAATAACTCTTTGAGATTATCTAGTCTACATCCAACACCCCAGTTTTACAGATGAGGAAACTAAGATCCAGAGAGAGGAGGTGAATTGTCCAAGGACATTCAGCTACAAAGGAGCAGAACCAGGATTTGGATGCATGTCTCCTGACTTTAGGTGCTGCTGTGCCCCAAAGTCAGGAAGAGTCATCTTGGGTTCAAATCTGGCCTCAGACACTTACTAGCTGTGTTACTCTGGGCAAATCACTTAACTCTGTTTGCCTCAGTTTCCTTCTCTGTAAAAATGAACTATAGAAGGAAATGGAAAACCACTCCAGTATCTTAGGGCAGCTAGGTGGTATAGTGGTTAGAGCACTGAGCCTGGAATCAGGAAGACTCAAATGTGTCCTCAGACACTTAGTAGCTATGTGACCTTGGGCAAGTCACTTAACCCTATTTACCTCAGTTTCCTCATCTGCAAAATGAACCAGAGGAGGAAATGACAAACCATTCTAGTATCTTTGCTAAGAAAATCTCACATGGGGTCATGAAGAATCAGACACTACTGAAAACCAACAATTAAAAAAAATAAAACCCTTCTGACTTTAAATTTGGAGACCCTTTCACTTGCTTGCTCTGCTTCTCTGTGGTTCAACAAACCACTCCATAAAGCTGACAGCTGTGTCTGTAGCTAGATGCCTTTCAGGTGCCTCACAGTCTTGTTTCTAAGGGCTCTGCATTAGTAGATGGTCCCTGATCCCTAGGCATTTACATGGGATACCACAAACTGTAATGTAATCCTGGGCAAGGTGTCTCCGGCGACTAGAATGGCGCCTCCCCTACTGCCTGACAGGGAGCACTGACAGAGATTCTAAGTGTTTTCCCAAAAAAGGCTCCTCACTTCATTCACACTTAACTTCTTGTCTCCTCTGATAAGAACAAAGCAAAATGGACCCATGAAGTGTGGAATCCCTGGATCTAGAGAGAAAAGGGACTCTTGAGGCCACCCAGTGCAACCTTCCTCACTTTACCGATGAGGAAGCTGAAGCCCAGAGAAGGAAGGGATTTGTTTAAGGCCACAAACTGGTGAGTAATATGACCAGGATTCAGTTCTGCCAATCAGCCAGCCTTGTTATGAAAGAGGTTAGTGCTGAGCTCTGTTGTTTTAAAAAAATAAGTGAAATCAAATGAGAAATCTTTAATCACCTACTACTGCATCAGTGAAAAATGTTAAGACTGTTGTTGTTCAGTTGTATCAGGCTCTTTGTGAACACATTTGGTGTTTTCTTGGCAGAGATACTGTAGTGGTTTGCCATTTCCTTCTCCAGTTCATTTTACAGATTAGGAAACTGAGGCAAACAGGATTAAGTGACTTGCCCAGAGTCACACAGCTAGTATGTGTCTGAGGCGGGATTTGAACTCAGGATGATGAGCCTGCCTGACTCCAGGTCCAGCACCCTATCAACTGCACCATCTAGCTGCCCCAAATGATACTGGCATTGTTTATCTTTGACTCCTTCCTTTCTCTTATGTCTGTCCCTTTCCATTCCCTATGGCCACTCTCCCGGTCCAGGTCCTTAGTGCCTTTCGCCCGGATTCTTAGAGCTCACACAGCATCTTATTCATGCCTCTTTATCCACCAACATTCTCTTTTATCCTTCAGTAATTCAGAAGATTCAAGGGGAGAGGTGTGGAGCTGTTGCTTGTTCTTCGTATTCCTTCCAACACCGCAGACTTCTCCATGCTTTTGGAGGCTGTTCCTAAGGTTATTGTAGCCAAGAAAAATTAATCGCCCCGAGGCCAGGCTTTTGATGATGGCCATCTCCAGGCTGGTTCTCAACTGACAGAAACACAGGCTGAATCAAAGCTTTTCTTACTGGAAGGGGTCAGAGTCTGAACTCTGCTGGCCTAGCCTTTGAGAACCAGGATCATTGAAGTAGGAGGTTAGGTGGATAGAGTAGTGGATAGACTGCCAGACCTGGACTCAGGAACATTCCTTTTCCTGAGTTCAAATCCGGTCTCTGACATCTACTAGCTGTGTGATCCTTGGCAAGTCACTTAACCCCAAGTTTCCTCATCTTTAAAATGAGCTGGAGAAGGAAACGACAAACCTCTCTAGGATCTTTGCCAAGAAAACCCCAAATGGGGTCACAAAGAGCCAGACATGACTGAAAATGACTGAACAAAAAATTCTGGCCATGGCCAGTGTCTGTAAAAGGAAGGGGTAGTAGCTCTGACATAACACCTGGGTCGTTATCATGTCATTACGAGGCACTGGAGGAGATCTTTGGTGGAGAATTCTGTTTTATATTATTGTTGTTTGTACACATCTTAGCTTTCCTTGTAAACTGTAAGCTCCTCAAGGGCAGGCACTATGTCTCAATCATCTTTCTGTCTCCCTTGGCATGACAATGTATATTAAACGTTAGTCAGTGGAATGAAAGATTCCATGAAAACTAGGCAGGTTTCAGGGCAGTCTCTCTGGTGAACTGGGGTAGAAACCAGATGACACTGAGATTACTTCCAGCCCTATGATCTCCTTTGTTATTTTCTAGACGGGATCTGGTTGAAAGCAGCATTAAATGTTTCTGGGCTGACCTTGTTGGGGAAGATGACATTTAAGCAAGAGACTGACTAGGTCTGTGTCAGTCCTAGTCATCAAAAACCTCTAGGTGGCCAGCTCCAGTAAAGATCAAGAATCAGAGCCATAACTAGGGCAGGGTGACTGGGACTTTTGTCCAGATACCTAATTTGGAGGGCATGGACAGCACGCAATATCCTTCCATTGTGGAAACAATCAAGTTTAGCACCTGGTTAGCAAGAATGATTGGTCTAAATAGGAAGCTATTTGATGGTGGGCTGGGGTGAGTTCTTTTCTTGCCCTTCCCCGATTCCTACTCCTTCACCTTTATGCAGTAGCCTTGCCCTAAAGTGCCTGATCCCAGAGTCTCTGTCCACTACCTATGGGTTAGTGCGGTCTCTCCCTTCCCAAGCGAGGCCATGCTTGAGCCCCGAACACTATTTTTGCCACATGACCTAGTTGTAAATAATTCTTGTTTTGACTCTGCCAAGAAACATAGAAAATCAATTCCATTTTTTAAGGTACAAGTAAATTTTCTATTCCAATCTTTGAGCCCTCAACAACACTTTTTTTTCTTTTTGGAGGGGGGAAGGCAGGGCAATTGGGGTTAAGTGATTTGCCCAAGGTCACACAGCTAGTGTTACATGTCTGAGGCTGGATTTGAACTCAGGTCCTCCTGTCTCTAGGGCTGGTGCTCTATTCATTGTACAACCTAGCTGCCCCAACAATACTTATTAAACAGCCACTGTGTGTATGCAGAGGCTCTGCTGGACAGCGGAGGGCAGAATCAAGGTGTAGATAAGACATAGCCCCAGCCCTCATGGAATTTAGTAAGCCAGTGTCCTTTGACCTGATCTAATTTTATTTATTTTAAAATTTATCCTTATTAAAAATGACTTGTGTGTGTGTCTTTATTGGCATACCATGAAGATTACTGGCAAAAATATGCTCTCTAGGGCATGAAGAGTGCTTGATAATGCTCCCGGAGACTCCACTGACCCAGAATATCTGTCCTGTCACAGACCAGGCCAAAATCATTTAAGTGGAAAGATAATTCTGGCCATAGCCAGAGAACAAGGGGCGAGGAACTCGGACCCCATAAAGCAACATGATGACCCCACCCCCATCTTCTTCATTCTGTCCTCTTAAAAGGTCCAAATAGTGTTGAGTTCTAAATCCAAGCAATTTCTACCCCCAAAGGGCTTAGGGTGTGAAAAGAGGTCAATATGAAAATGAATCTAACCCCCCACCTCCACAGAGACAAAAGAAGTTCCCCAGATGCATTCAGCTTCTATGAGAAGAAAATTATGGACATTTCCTAGCTTAAAATCTCCAGGATCATTCCCTAATTCATTCCCCTTAGAGGATATGTCTATTTGCTAGGTTAGCAGTTACCTTGACCCTGAGAGTCCCTGAGACCCTTTTAGAGGACCATGAGGTCCAAAATATTTTCATAATAACACTAAGATGTTATTATTTCTGATATGGTAAATATAGAAAGATATAATCCACATAAACAAAAGCTCTTTGGGAGAGTCCTCAAAATGTTTTAAAGAGTTTAAAATTATTCTGTGGTCAAAAAGTTTGAGAACTGCCATTCTAAGCCATTAGGGGTACTACCTAAGGGTAGATTGAGCCCTTTTTCTCTTAATCGACCCTGCCCTAAAAGGATCCACCACCCATTCACTCCAGATACCTTCCACAGAGGCTCTGGGTCCTGGTGGTCTTTCCTGGAAGGAGTAAATATTATGGTTAGACAGCAGGAAGCACTTCCAGAGAAGAGTATCCTTGAAGTCAGGACTGTGGCTTTCTCACATTTGTCTCTTCTCCTACCTTAGCAGAGATACCGGAGTGGTCTGTCATTTCCTTCTCCAGCTCATTTTATATATGATGAAACAGGGTTAAGTGACTCAACCAGGTTCACTTAGTAAGTGTCTTTGGTTGGATTTGGACTCAGGCCTTCCTGACTCCACTGAGCACCTAGCTGCCCCTTGAACATAGTAGGTGTTCAGCAGATGTCAATTTTATTTCTATTTGCCTACAGAGGATTTGTGTTCTTGTGTTCCATTAGGAATGGGGCAGGGTTCCCCATTTCCAGAGCTACAGACACCTAAGAAGCTCCATTTTGGTAGAGGTCAATAGTCAACCAGAATGTATCAGGCACTTTCTACGTGCCAGGCTCAATGCTAAGTGCTGGGGATATTAAAAAGGGGCAAAAATAATCCCTGCCATTACAGAGTTTACTTTCTAATAGTAGGAGACAAAGACAACATGTAAGTAAATAGGTGCCAACATACATACGAAATAGATCACAGATCCAGAGCTGGAAGGACTTTAACCTATCAACTCTCTCATATATGAGGAAACTGAGGAAGCCCTTGGCATAGTGCTTGGCACAAGGCAAGGGCTTAATAAATGCTTACTGACTGCCAAAAGAAAAGAAACTGAGACCCAGGGAAGTGGAATGTCTTCCCCAAGATCCTATAGAATAAACATTCGAGGTGGGATTGAAACTCAGGTCTTCTGACTCCAGAGCCAGTATTTTTTCCACTATACCACAATGTTTTTGTTATTATTCAGTCATTTCAGTCATGTCCGACTCTTCGTGACCCCATTTGGGGTTTGCGTCTCCTCGATCCATCAATCACTAAGTAATTGAAGGTCTGTCATATGTCAGTGAGTCAAAAAACCTTTATTAAACATTGACCACGTGCCAGGCATGGATACAAAGAAAGACAAAAAGTTGTCACCACCCTGAAGGAGATCGCATTCCAATAGATGAGACAATATGTGAATAATTAGGTACAGACAAGATGTATACACACATGTACATATAGGTAGGTATAGATGTATGTGTGTGTGGAGAGACAGAGAGACAGAGAGTCAGAGGGAGAGACAAACACACAGAGAGGCACAGAGAGAGAGAGAGAGAGAGAGAGAGAGAGAGAGATAGAGAGAGAGAAACAGACACAGAGAGGGAGAGACACAGAGAGACAGAAGAAGAGACAGAGACAGTCAGAGAGACAGAGACAAACACACATACACAGAGAAGAGAGAGAGAGAAAGAGAGAGAGAGAGGCAGACACAGAGAGACAGAGAGTCAAAGAGAGAAAGACACGGAGAACGTCAGAATCAGAGAGACTGAGGCAGAGACAGAGAAACAGAGCAAAGACAAAGACAGAGACAGAAAAACAGAGAGAGAGAGACAATGGAAGGCAATCTCATTGTGAAGGCATGATCTGCTGAGGGGAGGGCTGCTGTGGGCTGGATCAGGAAAGCCTTTCTGCAGAAGGTGGGATTTAAGCTGAGGCTTGAAGGAAACTAGGAAGTTAAGAGGTGGGGAGCTGTCAGTGGTGGGAGACAGGAATCAGGATGTCATGTTCAAGGACCTACAAGGAAGCTGGCAGAACTGATTAAAGTGTTCAATGAGTAGAGTAAAATATAAGCCAACCAGAGATAGGAAGGGACTAGAATATGAACTTTAAATGCCAAATGCCTAAGTTTTCATTTGATCTTAAGGGTAATAAGGAGTCACTGAAACTCCTTGAGCAGAGGAGTATCTCAGTCAGATATATGCTTTAGCAAAATCACCTTGGCTGCTCAGTGGAGGATCTACTGCAATGTTGAGGTAACTTGACAGGGAAAGTATCTAGAAGTTGGAGGAACAGAGGAGGATACAAGGACCTAATGGAACCCAAGAGTAGAATTCTTGGAGATTTCACTTTATGTTCTATTCTTGATGTACAAGTTTTATATGGTAAGTACTATGAGAGAAAGAATTGGATCTTTCTTGTCCTGGTCTAAGTGTAGGTACTTTAATAGCTAGCATTTACACATTCAACGCGTTTATATATATAAAGTGCTTTGCAAACCATAGTACACTATATAAACTCTACTTATTATTACATAGCAATTTGCAAAGTGCTTTGCACATGTCTCATTTTATCTTCATAACAACCTTATAAGGTAATTACTGTTATTAGCCTCATTTTTATAGATGGGGAAACTGAGGCCAAGAGAGGTTAAGTGATTTGCCCAGTCAGATAGCTGGTAAGGGTCTGAGACAGGACTTGAACTCAGGTCTTCCTTACTCCAAATTCAACACTGAGTTTTACTGCTTAGCTGTACGATTGTGAAGGGGCAAGGTTTTATTTTGGTCTCCCAGTGGACAGGAGTTATTCCCTATCTCCTATTTAGAGGATGTAGAAGGCAGGACCAGAGCAAAGGAGCAGAGGCCAGAATGCTACCAAGGAGGCACTGTCCAGCATTGCCCTTCAGGGGGGCTCTGGTTTTTGGCTGAAGAATTCCACTCTTGTTGCCTACCATATCCTTCCTGTTCTGCTCCCCTCTTCTTACTCACTAGTCCTTTCTTTGAGCCATATGCCAGAAGTGAAAACAGTATGGTATAATGGCAGTTGGGTTTGGGGGGGATCTGAGTTCAAATCCTGTCTCTGCTACTTGTGTGACCTTGACCAAGTTATTTAGCCTCTATGCCTCAGTTTCCTCATCTGCAAAAATGAAGGGATTTCTATTCAATGGCCTTGTAAGATCCCTAAGTTCTTACCAAAGCAGGTTTTGGGAAGTACTAACCCATTTCCAAAGGTTCCATAGCCATCCCTACTCTTAGAGCCTCCTGAAATATCACACTCCTCTGGGCACCTGGTAAATAGTCAGTCAGTCTTTTCCCTCTTCTCCTGGAGTAACATAAGATGGTTTCTTCCACTCTGTCCCTGCTCTTCCCGTCTTCTAATTCTCTTTCATTTTTCCCTTTCAGGATTCCATGTTTTCTTTGGCCCTGAAATGCCTTATCAGTCTGTCCACCATCATCCTTCTGGGTTTGATCATCGCCTACCATACACGGGAAGTCCAGGTAGGCATTCTTTCCTGCCGTCTATTTCCATCCTAAACTGTTGAAGCCATTGGTATGGTCCTTACTCTTTGCTGGGACAGTCTTCTTTCAGTAGGGAATCCTTCTAAGTCACATGCCTTTTTGTAAGTTGGTAAGTTGGTTTCTCTGTGCCTTCTCTCATACCCACCACACCGACCACACCCTCCCAGGATTTGACCCAAAAAGATGTGAAGGAATTGACAGCCTCCCTATGGACCTGAGAAGGGCTTTGCTGAAATCCTTATTTGAGTATCCCAGAGCCCAATTTCTTGTCCTATACTTAATTTATAAATTATGGTATACTAGAATCAAGATGTCAGCTTGAAAGGTCTCTAGTGGAGTGTCCCAAGGATCTATGCTTGGTCTTCATGGTTAACACTTTTACCCTTTTCTTGGATAAAGACATATGGTGTGATCATTAGATTTATAGATGATTTAAAGCCCTGGGTGACAAAGTCAGGATTCAAAAGCTCCTCAGAGTCTAGAACACCTGGTTGAGAAAAATAAGTTGTATTTGAAATTTAATGACTAATGCAAAGTCTTATACCTGGATTAAAAAAAAATCAAGTTTATCAGCACAGGATATGTGTGTGGGGAAGATAGGAGTTTGACTGAAAAATCAGATCTGGGGATTTCAGTGAACTTCAAGCTGAGTATGATATGACTGCCAAGAAAATGGTTTCCATCTTAGGTTTTATTACCAGAGGTATATAGAGGTGTATTATAGAGATATAGGTATAGCCCTAGGATGGTCTTAGTGTCTCTGTACTATGACCTATTCAGACCACATCTAGAATACTGTGTTCAGGTCTAGGAAGGCCATGGATAAGATGGAGGGTCTTGGATTCATGCCAAATGAGCAGAAATTTAAGGAACTATTGTTGTTTAAACTAGTGAAGAGAATACTTGGAGAGATAAGGAAAGGGGAGGGGAATTCTAGCTGTTTTCAGGTATTTGAAGGGCTGTACTGTGGAAGAGGGATTCATTTTGTTCTCCATGGCCCCAAAGGGCAGAAGTAGGAACAGAGGGTAGATGTTTCAAAGAGATCAGTTTAGGCTTGCCTCTGAAAAAAAGAGGCTCCTAACGGTGGAGTGGGCTGCCTCCTGAGTTAAGTGGGATCCCCCTTTCCTGGAGGTCTTCAGATAAAGCCAAAATAACCACTTGTCTCTTACGTTATAGAGGGAATTCTTGGTCAGGTATGGGTTGAACCAGATGGTTGCTGAAGGTCCTTCCATCTCTGAGATGTTTCTCTGATTTTGTGATATAATAGCAGTAATGGGGTTTGGGTTTTTTTTTTTTTGGAGAGAGCAGGTAAGAATGGGGATTATTGGACCCTTTGGGTACTTACGCTAAACTCCTATGAAACCCAAGACAGATCTGTCTCATGTTAAATTCCAACATAAGTTTATAGCAAATTAGAAAGTTTCCTCTGTTGGTAGCACTTAAGTCTTCTGGTAAGGGCTGGAATCTGATCAGAATGAAAGTCTTTGGAGGCTGAGAGGGGCCATTCCAACTTCTGCTGCTCAGGAGAGACTCGGTAACTGGGAGGTACATTGGTGGGAACCTAAAAACACTCTCCATCCTAGACAGATGTGAAGGTCATTCCTCCTGCACTTTGAGATTAGGAGGAGAGTGAGTGGAATAAGCTGTGCACATATGTTGTGGAATTGGAATGATGCTACCCAGATAAGCTGCATCCTCTGGTTAATGGAAAGTAATAACCAAACTCATCTTTGAAACCCCAAAGTATGTATACACACACACACACACACACACACACACACACACACACACACACTATGAAGAGGTAGAGCATTCCAGGCACAGGCGACAGATGGTACAAAGATATGGAATGAGTGAAGGAAGGAGGAAAGGAATGAAAGAAAAAATATTTTGGACGAAAAGTGTGGAGGAGAGGAGGTGGAGGGTGGGATGTGAGGAACAGCTGGGAGACCAGTTTGGCTGGACTAGAGAGTATAGCTAGGGGTAGTGTGAGATAAGGCTGGGAAGGTAGGTGGGGACTAGGTTCTGAAGGACTTTACATGTCAAATAGAAAAGTGTGTGGATATATGTGGATATGTATGTATATGTACGCACATATATGTATGTATGTATACATACTGAAGCTGGTGTTGCACACACACACACTCATAAAAACAGAAATATCAATATATGTTTATATAAAAGTAAAAAATACATGTGTGTATATGTACACGCATATGATCCCAGAGGTAGTGGGAACCACTGGATTTTATTGAATAGGAGGTAATAGCACCCAACCTTGTGCCCTTTAGGGGAGAAAGCACTTTAGGAAGGTAACTTTGGTAGAGGTGAAGAGGATTTACTGGAGGAGAGGTTTGAGTATGGGAGACCAAGGAGGAGGTCTTTGTGATGGTCTAGCTAAGGG
The DNA here is from genome assembly GCA_028627135.1 of Pseudochirops cupreus. Lineage (NCBI taxonomy): Eukaryota > Metazoa > Chordata > Mammalia > Diprotodontia > Pseudocheiridae > Pseudochirops > Pseudochirops cupreus. The sequence continues at coordinate 131,098,999 of CM053584.1, forward strand.
CTGATGAGGGATTGGCTGTGTGAGTGGTGAGAAGGGGACGTGTGTGACGATTTAGATGACTGAGTGGATGTGGGAGGTAAGTGAGAAAGTAAGGAGCCTGAGGAATGCATCAAGTTCTGTCTAATTGGGTGACGGGAAGGATGGTAGTGTCCTTCACAGAAATAGGCATGAGTTTGGAGGCATGATGAATCCTGATTTGGGCTTGTTGAGTTTGAGATGCCTGAGAGACATTCATTTCAAACATGAGGTGTGATGTAGTCATTTTTCAGTGATCCTCTTGGAGGTTTTCTTGGCAGAGATACTGAAGTGGTTTGCCATTTCCTTCCCCAGCTCATTTTACAGATGAGGAAACTGAGGCAAGCAAGGTTAGGTGACTAGTCCAGGGTCACCCAGCTAGTGAGTATCTGACATCAGATTTGAACTCAGGAAGATGAGTCTTTCTGACTTCAGGCTGGGTGGTCTGTGCGCTACAGAGCCACCTAACTGTTCTCTATCATGCCTAACAGATTCAAAATCTACGTAGCCCACTGATTCAGTTCTTTTGAGTATGGTAGTAATTTTACACGTGAATAATACAAGCAGATATGTAAATAGTACTGCTGTGACAAAACTAATTTAGTTTATTGTATTGAGAGGTAGCACGTGATAAGATGTCATGAGTGGTGAGAATACTGAATATAGAGTCAGAAAATTTGGATTCAAATCCTGACTGTCATTTACTCCCTATGTTAGCTTGAGTAATTCTCTTCTTTTCTTTGGATTTCAAAAATTCACTTCTGTAAAATTAAAGGGTATGTTAGGGGATCTTTAAAATACCTTTCAACCAGGGATGTGTTTGGTAAATGTTTAACATTTGACTGTCTGAAAAAAAAAGTGTCCACTATACATTTTAAAGTTTAATCTGCATTCTTAAAATTTTCTTCATCACTTTCTTAATTCTATACAGTCAATAAACAAAAAAATCAAGCCCTGATTTGTAGCATTTGTCAATTTCCAAGTTGTAACTTGTCTTGCTGAAAATTTAACAATCGGCTCTCACGAGCCAGCATGAGCTGCTTCTGTCACAACCCTCATCTGAGTTTAACTCTTAAACCTCTGTGTTATCTTTGATGGCTCGATGTCTGATTGGCAATACCCCTCTGCCCTGCCCTTGTGCCTCCCCTTTTCTGTGGCCAATTTTTAGCCCTATTTCTCAACTTAAAAATGGGAAGGCTGCTGCTATTCTTGCCCATTTCTGTCTCCCAATACCTTTTATCTGTCACCTATCTCCTTTCCCTCCCCCTACACACCTGGTACCATCGTGAAATCTGAGGTCTAATACTAGTCAGGTGGAGCTCTACCGTGGCTGCTCAGCAGTTGACATTCATTCCATCCTTCATTCCTCAAGCACTAATTAAGTACCTACTGTGTTCAATGTCCTGTGTCAGGCACTGGGGAGATTCAAAGTCTAAGTCAGACAACATTTCTACCCTCACAAAGCTCATAGTTCAATAAGAGGATAAGTCACAAAGGTATCATTAAAAAAAATTACATGATAAATATGTTAGATGCCACATGAGGTCCAAAGTGAAACTTGTGACCCACAGGAAAATCAGGAAAGGCTTCATTCAGGAGGTGTCACTTCACAAACTGATTGAACATCCTACTCTATTGGTGTGCCTGTATGTTTGTTTCCAACTTGCTGCTTTTTAAAGACAATAATTTTTTATTGAGAACTTTTTAATAATTGCTATAACTTCCCAATAACCTCATCACCCCCAAAGAATCCTTCTCTGTGGCAAAGAAATTCAGTTAAGCAAAAGCCAGCCAACATATCAGCCATGTCTGTCCACATATCTCTCATTCCACACCTGTAGTCCACCACTTCTGTATGGAGATGAGGAAGGTATGTTTCCTTGTTAGTCTTCCGGAATTAAGATTGGTTATTTCATTGATCATAGTTCTGAAATCTTTACCTCCTGTTTCCACTAACATCACTGTGGTCATCATATAAGTTATTTCCTTGGTTCTGCTTGCTTCACTTTCTATCAATTCACACATGTCTTCCCAAGTTTCAAATGAGATAATACTTTAAAAATGCTTAGCAAAGCACTTGGTATTTGATTGGTACTTAATAAATGCTTGGTTTGCTCCTTCCCTTCTTTGAATCCTTCATATTATGTCATTTATTATTCCATCACATTTATGTACCATAGCTTATTTCTTCATTCCCCAAATGATAGATTTTCTGGTGCAATTTTTTCTTTGCTATCATAAAAAGTGCTGTTATGAATAAATAAATATACACACATATTCATACACACATATATGTATATATACCTTTCTCCCTGTCTTTGACCTCTTTGGGCTCTATGCCTAGAAAAGGGCCAAAAGAGTATATACAGTGTGGTGACTTTTTTTTTATATAAAGAATACAATGCTTCCTAATTCCAACTTGCTTCTCCAGGGACCACCCTGACTTCTTTATCCATCTCACTCTCATTGCTAGGAAACTACTCTGGGACTTGGATGGTGGTAGGCCTCAGCTCAGTGGCTGACATGGGAGAAAGAAGTAGAGGAAAGAAGAAAGTGATTCTCTGATTTCCTATAATTGGGGAGACATTGAGCTAATAAATTTACTATAAATTATTATAAATGTATTTATTATAAATTAATTACAGATTTTATTATAAATTAATTATAAATAAAATAATTATATATTAGTACAGATTTATTATAAATTATGTATTCATTATAAATATTTTCTTATAAACTATTATAAATTATTTATTATAAATTAGTTAGAAATCTATTATAAGTTCATTATAAATAAATTTATTATAAATCATTATGGATTCATTATATTTTGTTATAATTTATCATAAATGTATTTATTATATACTTATTATAACATAAATTCATTATCCAGGGTGAATAACTTAGAAAATACTCATGTCTTGGGAATTTTCTCTTTACCTCTAGTTTCTTTCATGACAGTCAGAGCTAGGGCAAAGTTTAGGAGCTGATGTTAACAGAAGTCACTTCCCATCACTGGCCTTCCCCTACTGTTCCATCCTCCCACTAGGAGGAGATTTATAAGGGAGAAGCAGTGTGATGTGGTATGAAAATATCATGGCATATAAAAGAATGAGTGCTGGATTCAGATTCAGAAGACCTGGACTGAAATCCTAGCCCTGATACTTCCCCTATGAGTGTCTAATATGAGTGTTGTCCAAGGCTCAGTTTCCCCATCTGTAAAATAAAGATAATGACATTTAGATGACTCCCTTCAGACACTTGTTTAAAGAAATCACATTACAAACCCTAAAGAGTTCTATAAATGTGAGCTATTGTTGTTAAGAGCTTTAAAAGCGTTCATCTTGGAGAGCTTTCCCCACCTCTCCCCTCATCCTGTCCTCCACCTTGGATTGCAGTAAGCCAAATTCTAGGCTCCCATTTTGCTCGATGCCCTCATTGTCCCTCATCTGTACTTTTGCTGTCTGGTATAGTTAACCAGAGCTAGGCGAGAGGCTCCCTGGTTGGTACCTTGGAGAGCGCCCTGACTATGGCATCAGAAAACATAGTTTGAGGCCCAATTCTTCCATTTACTAGTGTTGTGATTTAGAGAAATTGTAGTATCTGAAAGAAAGCTAAGAAGACACCTAGTCCACCCCCCTCATTTTACATATAAGGAAACTGAGGCACAGGGAGATGAGGTGATTTGCCCAAGGTTAGACACACAGTTTTAGAAGCAGGATTTGAACCCAGGTCCTTTGACTCCAGAATCAGTGATTTTTTTTCACTGTATATACTGCCTCTATATTTCTATTTCCTTATCTGCAAAATGAGGAAACCTCCTTTACTTCAGAGCTTTCAATGTAACGATCACTTATTAAGCACCTACTATGTACAAGGCTTGTGTTGAGCTCTAGGCATAAAAAGTCCAAAAAACCCCCAAACAACCCAAACCCTAAAGTTGCAGTCCTCATCTTCAAAGGTCAAAGAAGAGAACAGGTACAAAGTAATTTGCAAACTGTAATTCATTGTACAGATGGTGAGCTGTTATTATTAGTCTCAGGCTAGGTGCAGGCACAAATAAAAGGGTTTCTTCTGCCTAGGTTTGGGTGATATAGCAAACTTCCCCACTTAATTCCTTCTATTTGAATTCAGAGTTTTCTGAGATGGAAATTTTGCCATTTCCATCTCCAACATTTTCTTTGAGAAGAAAAGCTTTCAGCACCATGGTTAAAGTATCTGTCATCTGAATCTCAATTTTCTAAGTCATACTGATCCTTGTGAAGCTAATGAACTTCAATAAAATATGGAAAGATCCCTGGTGGTGAGTTCTTCCTTAACTTATAATAAGTTTTGAGAAAGAACTGCTCATAGGAGGCTTCTTGGAGAAGAGAGAAGTTCTGCGTGATGTCCTCATACAGAAATTTGTGGATTTCCTGTTCTCTCTCCCTCCTTCGGGTGTAAGGGTTATCTGGTCTCCCTAGTATTGTTTTCTGACAATGCCTTACTACTTTGATTGTCGAAGATGCTCATTATGTTTGTCAATTGGTCATTCAGCATCACTTTCCTCATAGATAAAGTCAGGGGACTAGACTAGATGACCTTTAAAGATTCTTCCATTGAAAACATTCTTCTCTACTTTCCTGAGCCTCGGTTTCCTCTTCTGTTAAATGAGGATGATATTATTCACTTTACTGCCTCACAGGGTTATTGTAAGGAAGTTGTTAAGTTGTTTCAGTTGTATCTGACTCTTTGTGACCCCATTTAGGGTTTGTTTGTTTTTTTGTTTTTGGCAAAGATACTGGAGAGGTTTTGCCATTTTCATCTCCAGAAGAGGAACTGAGGCAAACAGAGTTAAGTGATTCACCCAGGATCACACAGCTAGTAAGTGTCTAGTCCAATTCCCTCAATTTGCAGCTGAGGAAACTGAGGCCCAGAGAGGTTAAGTGATTTGCCTAAGGTCACACAGGGAGAAACAATGTATTCTGTGTTCTAACAGTCTACATTCTAAGCTTTCATTCAGCTCTTAAACCATATGATCTATATCCTAACGTTCTCTGTTCTAAGTTCCCTCCTAGCTTTAACATTCCATTTTCTTTGCTCTTAAATTTTAAGCTCCCTTTCAGCTCTTAAACCTTTATTGTTCAGTTGTGTCTGATTCTTTGTGACCTTATGGACCATAGTGTGCCAGGTCCTTCTATCCTCCACTATTTCTCTGAGTCTGTCTAAGCTCATATTCATTGTTTCCATGACACCATCTATACATCTGCCACCTCCTTCTCCTTTTGCCTTCAGTCTTTCCCAGCATCAAAGTCTTTTCCAATAAGTCCCACCTTTTCATTATATAGCCAAAGTATTTAAGCTTCAGCTTTGGTATTTAACTTTCCATTGAATAGCCTGAATTAATTTCTTTAAGTATTGACTGATTTGACCTCTTTACTGTCTAAGTGATTCTCAAAAGTCTTCTCCAGC